>JAUPFV010000003.1:57374274-57980800 GCA_036936605.1 Limnanthes douglasii subsp. nivea | reverse complement strand
CTAGATTTAGTAAATTGCGAAAGATAAGTTTCATGAAGCTTCGTTTAGAAATCTTTAACGAACCAAATGATTTTTACCTCTTGAGAATTAAGGTTAAGGTTTACCTAGCACATAAAGGATTGGCTGCTGATATTGACAATAAATCTACACAGGTTGATGTCAACGTACTACCTAAAGCTCATAGTACCCTCATATTGACTTTGAGAGATGAAATGTTGCGAGAGGTATCTGAAGCACCTACGACACTGGGGATATGGAATCATTCGAACAAAGTTTTATATGTAAAAATACTTGGCAAACGGATTATATTTGATGAAATAAGTTTGCACGCTTTTTTATGGAAGTACCATAAAAATCAAAGGCATTTTGTTGATTACAACCAAATCATACTCCACCTGAATGGATTTGGTGTGAAGGTAGGGGATGAGGACCAAACAACCATCCTTCTAAGTTCTCTACCGAATGAGTATGAACAATTCATAGACATCATGCTCTATGGGAAAGACTCCCTTACGATGACCAAAATCAAGATAGCCTTGAATTCCAAATCTCTTCAAATGAAAAATGATTTAAAGAGTAACTCTGAAGGGCACATATTAACTCTGATGGGTTGATCAAAGAAGAATTATTCAAGTGAGAGAAGAGGAAAATCTCGATCAAGGTCCAACGGGCTGATACAGTTTTAAAGGTAATATATTGGCCATAGAAGAATAATTGACATATCAGTCAGAATTGTCCAGAGAATGGAAGATGCAACAACTATCAAAAGTTTGAAGTCGAAGATGCTGGAATAGTGTTTGATAATTGTGAGCTCATTTATGGTTTAATGACTTATTAATCTTGCACGTAGAACAATAAATAAATATTGGATGTGGGTACGCTATTTCACATTACTTCCAATAAACATTGGCTTAAAGACCTACAAATTTTTGATGGTGGAAGTGTTATCCTCGAGAATGACAAATCTTATCATATCAAAAGGATTGGAAGAGTTTGTCTCAGGTTGTCTACAGGACTTGAGCGAGTAATTAACAACTTAAGGTATGTACCTGAAGCTAAATGTAACTTTATTTCTATTGAGATGTTACAAATGAGGAAGAGTTTATCTGTATGGTAAATGTAGTATACTTAGGGTCATATAAGGCTCCATTGTTGTTATGAAATTCAATAGGCATAATTATGTGTTAGTTCTCGATGGCCCTGTATTAGGGGTGTATCTAGTGTGGTAAAGGATTCTACCAATTTGTGGCATCATTATTTGTGGAATTTAAGTAAGAAGTGATTTAGTAAATTACGTAAATATGAGTTATTAGATGGTAACACGGTTTGGAAGCTGAAATTTTATAAAAGTTGTGTATTGGGTAAAAGAAAGAGGGTGAAGTTTATGCCCATCAACTAGGCATCAATGAAGTATATGGTTATCTTTATTCAGTATTTTGGGGTGCAACGCGGGAACCTACCATAGGTGATGTAAGGTACCTTATATTGAAGATTGATGATTATTCCTGAAAAGTATGAGTTCTACTTTTAAAGACCGATGATGAAACGTTTCTTTCCTTTATTAACTAGAATAATTTGGTAAAGAATTAAACCGACAAAATGTTGAAGAAGCTTTAGATTAATAATAGCTTGGAATATGTGAATAAGTATTTCACCAGCTATTATACAAAGTTTGGCATTCGTAGATACCAAACCATAAGTGAGACCTCTAACATGACGGTCTTACTGAGAGAATAGATTGAACCGTATTGGAATGAGTTAGATGTATGTTTCATACAACTAGAATGGGTCGAAAATTTTGGGAGATGTTGTGACAACGGTTGTATATATCATCAATATGAGTCTACTAAGATGTTTAAGTTTCTTTATCCTTAAAAAAAGAAGCCCAAATTATAACATTTTAGAATGTTCAGAAGTGTTGCTTACGCACATGGGAATCTAGATAAGCTTAGACCAAATGAACTGAAATGTTTGTTCCTCGACTATCTGGAAAAAGTATAAGGGTATAGGTTGTGTTTCCTTGAACATGGACGTTAGAAGACTTTGATAAGTATGGAGGTGGTTTTCAATGAAGAGGAAATACCATTGAAGAATAAGATGAATACTCAACCCAGTACTGTCGCAAACAAAGTGGAAACCCCATATACGAATTGTGAACTATATATATATATATATATATATATATATATGGAATGTGAGCCCTTTGTAAATATAAAATTTGAATGCATACATTGATCTTCAAATTTTTAATCTATGGTTCTTGTTCTTTGCTAGGTTATCTTTCTTCTTTCACGTTGGAGATATATTTTTTATAATTCTTGATTTTGGTACCTTATCATATCTTACTTGTAATGTTATTTAAATATTTAATAGCATTTCCTATTTACCATGATTCGAACTAAATATAATATTTATATCTTTGGCTCTAAGGTGTACAAATTTGGAACTCTTATTTTGAATTTTCCTACTAATTCATTACTAAAAAATCATAAAAACTACAATTTTTTCATCGTGAAACCCCAACATTGTTAAATTAAAACTTTAAAAATTACAACCACAATCAAATCGATAGAAAACAGCATTTGTAATCGTTTGAAATTAAAATAAAACTTACTTACCTAACAGTAATATGATTTTCAAAATCAGTTTTTCAAAAATGGTATTTCTTAAAACAATTGAGACAGAATCTAACACATGTCTATAAGAAGATCAAAAGAGTGAAATAATGTCAAAATTGGTTTCTTGATAAGGTTTATACATGAAATTTTAAAAAAGAAAAAGATGTTGGAGACAGTAAATACTGTAAATACTGGAGTGTCGCGAAATAGAGAGAACAATGGAAAGAGATGAGAATTTTTCCAAACTCTAAGTATTTAATATGTTAATCTATAGTTGTGAGGAGTGTTTTTTTAATCCCAAATAATAAAATTAGTACTAAAAATAAGTATTATATATATTATGTATTTTTATCAGCTAAGAGAATTCAAAATTATTTTGAGCATAAAGTTATAATGGAAAAAATTAATATTCTACCAAACTAATACCTAACAAATATTAAAATAAATACTAATTGAGGTGTAAATATGTATGTAAAAATAGATAATATATTTATATATAATATAATTATAATATACTATATATAAACAATATATTTTACTGAATTACTTAATAGTTATATTACATATATAAAATGAATAGATTTTTTTAAGGTTTAGTCTATTAAAATAAACCATAATAATTTACTTATTTGCTATATTATCAATAACTTGTTTTACTGGGTCTGGTGCATATATTTTGATACTCTCTTTCTTGAATTTTATATGTTGTGTATATATTTTTTAATTTTGTTGAACTCTCGCTTCCAAAATCATGAAAATATTTATGGGAGAAAATATAGATATAAAAAATAATACAACTATGTTTTTTTAATCTTTTAATGGTGAAGGGTTTCATGACTAAGGTAACTTATTTATAGATTATGTAATTAGGTTAAAACTCAGTCAATTACAGTCTATATAGCCTACCTTGTATAAGGCACCGCAACCCCATTAATTGATTTTTATCAGTTATGCCTTTAAACTTATTGATATTTTAGATCAATCTTTTGTAGAGTCCAAATTCAACCCGATTTCTACACTTATACCTCCATAATGAGTTTTTCACATATAAGTCAAATTCTTGTTCGATATATATTACTATAGTTAATACGATTAATTAGACTTAGTAGGTATTTACGTGAAAGTCACATAATTCTATAAATATCAATTGAGACATATATTACAATAAACCAAAATGTATACATTAACATCGCAAATATAAATCAACTTATATTATAAAAATCTCACTAAAATTGGTGATTTTTTAAAATCAACTACGCCCATCTTATTGGTGTTTAAAAAAAACAAACTCTTAGGCAATACAAAAATGTATATCTTGCCCTCAAGGGGGTAGCCGAGTTGGTTGAGTATGGCATTCTTATAACCAAAAGGTCATGAGTTCGAGTCCCTCTACATACGCTTTCTCGGCTGAGCCTGTCACCTTGTGTGGTTTACCTTCTGGCGTTGGTTTGCAGGCTATCGCGTCAGACTGAGGGTTTACCCTGTGCGCACTCATTGCACTCTGAGTAGCGGCTGCGGGTTCCCTCCGAAAAAAAATGTATATCTTTATTTTGAAAACTAATAATTAAAAAGCAGAGTTGTACAACTACGTGTAATTTGGTTATGAAATAATTATGAAAAAAGAAATTGTTATCCGGTTGTGGAATTATGTGTAATTTGATTACCAAAAAACAAATGTTGTTTAGTTGTGAAATTAGAAACAATTTGGTTGCAAAAACTTCAAATACATCACTCATGGATTTTGTTTGTTGTCTCTCTTTCAAAAGTAGAATTATATATGTTCTCGGAACTTTTTTGAAGTTAAAATTTGAATTTTATAGATTTTTAAGGTTAATAAATAATAATTTGTTAAATATTGTACGTGTTTATGGATATTACTAAAAGAATTTTTATTATAGGTGTTTTTCGTAAACTTCAAAATCCAGGTGATTTTCGATAATTTAAAACTTACTAGGAGGTTATCGGTAATTTACCCTAATAAAAAATTAATAATACTTTCACAAATGATAAAAATAATAATATTAATAACCTGTTTTATGTTTATATATGTATTGCAATTATTATATTTTTTTAAATTTTAGTGATATATTTTTAGATATCATTACCTTAGATCAAATAGGTTTATATTAGAGATCGTAATATTTTTCGAATCCGCAGATATATAAACCATGTTGATTCAATGGGTTAGGGTATTCGAGTTTTTTTATTTTGCGTGGATGAATCACTGATTTAAAAATATATTATTCGACTAATGATAATAGAATATTCGTTTAATGATAAAAATATAATGACATTCATGTAATTAATGTATAAATGCATTTCAATTTGTATTATAAATCAATATAGATACAGATAGGAGTATGGTGGTCTTTTATACTTGTATAATTGATATTATATATATATAAATAAGAATTACCTCAATGAAGGTATTAATCTCATTTATCTCAAATTTATTATTTTTATTACTTTCGAATCTAAAGAGCTTTATCATCTCTCATAATATATATATATATGTGAGAATTACCTCAAGGAGGGTATTAATCTCAAATTTATTCTTTTTATTACTTTTTAATCTGTTCCGGTGTTTATATATCAACAACCACCTTTTTCGGTGTATCATCATCAGGCGATCCAAATATTTCACCATCTCATCATGTTTCGATCAACAGGTCTAAATCAAGCGCTATCAAAACCAAGGTCAAATCAACATGTTCTTAATATGCAACAGCAGGTAAAGAAATGTCGAATAAATAAGTTTAACCCACTCGTTTGGTGGAATTAACAGCGTGTGTGGCAACAATTTTTAATAAAACCCAAAATCACATATAATTCAAAAATCCTTTTCTAACTCAGAATCTGAGAAATGGGAGAAGTACAAATACTGCAAGTCTCATAAGGACATCCGTCATGACATGAAAGATTACGTATCTTTAAAAAAATATTTAAATGATAATAAAGAATAGGATATTAACAATTTTTTAAGGAGGAATGATATGACTGAGCAGCAGAATCTGACGAAAAATATGAGAGAAAATAAGGTAGTTATGGGGTCCAAAATAAAAAAACACATTAATAATTGTAGAGTAGGTTGAATTGTTTGACGTGTATTCTAAAAATATTTGAATCCAGACCCTAACCGAAGGACTGTTATGATGGTTAAGGAACCAAAGTTTAAGAGTAAGATTAATGAGTTGTGTAATTTTTTTAAATCTCTAACTATTTTTGGTGGAGATGTTGTTTCAAGGATTACCAATTTCTCTTGAAAGAGGCACGTATTAAGTTTGGCAATCCAACTGGAAGTAGGGGCTTGATCGTCTGTAAAGAAAGTTGTCATCTTTGTTATTTTCCAATGACGATGATATGAGAGAGGTGGTAGGACCATACGAGGATGTAGTGGTGATTGCAGCCTTCATTGTGCAAAGTGAAATCCAAATAATATTAATTGATATCAACAGTTCTTGCAACATTTTATTCATGATCACATATGAACAAATGAAAAACCCATTGAGCATTTTCCGACCAAACCGAACAATTTTTTACTTTACAGGGGTTACGGCTGAGGTGGTTGGAGAACTTAAAAGAGTGGTAGAGCTAGGTTATAGGCAGCTAATGGTGTTCATAATTGTGGATGCACCAAGAACCGATAGTGAAATATTTGGCAGATCCTGGTTATCGAGAATGCACGTTGTCGCCTCGATAGATCACCAATGTTTAAAGTATGTAATTGGAAGCAATGTGGACATAGTCCTAAACAACCAACAAATGGCTAGAGTATACTATAAAACGACATTGGGCCCAAAGTAAATCAAGAGTCTGATACATACGAGAGTCTCAATATTCCTTATGGACAACAAACCCGATTCTCGTGAAAAAAAAGAATGGAAAATAGAGAATGTGTGTCAACTTCACTGATTTAAACACAACATGTCTAAACGACCCCTTTCCAATTTTGAGGACAACCCATCTTGTGAACTCAACTTCAACAAATAAGCTTTTATTGTTTATGGATGCTTACGCGGAATATAACCAAATAGATCCGGAAGATCAAGAAAGAACCTCGTTTGTAACGAGTAGGTATCTACAGTACTACAAAGTAATGTCTTTCGAGTTAAAGAATGTCGGAGCCACTTATCAACCGTTAGTGGAAAAAGTATTTGTGAGTCAGATCAAACGAAATGGTAAAGTGTATAGTGATGATATTGGTGAAGAGTGCCAAACAAAAGGACTATTTGTCCATCTGGAAGAAACTTTTGGAAACTTAAAGATCATAAACTTGAAGTTAAATCCAAAAAAATGTAGATTCGGGGTACGATCCTAAACATTTTTGGGCTATATCATTAGTGAGAAAATGATTGAAACTGACCCAGTACACTTAAAGTTTTTAAATGTTGTAGATCTCCTCAAATCTTAAGGAGGTTTAGATATTGACTGAAAGGTTCGCTACCGTCGACAGATTCATATTCAGGCTTTTGGCATTGTCTCGTAAAGCATGAATTGTAAATGATATTATCTGAATTACATGATAGAGAAATATCAATGCATTGTGGGTATAAAACGTTAACAATAAGGGTTTTACTGGTATTATATTATTGACCCTATGTTATGACATATGCTAAAGAGTTAGTCAAAAGATGTGGTACTTATTGACTATTTTCCAATATCATACATATGCATGTAGTGCCACTTGAATCCGTTTCCAAGGCGCTACCATTTGAATGATGAGGTATAGATCGGTTGGACCATTACAAACATCATCTAGTGGGCGACAGACACTTATAGTTGTAGTGGATTATTTTTCAGAGTGGGTGGAAGCTGAACCATTGTCAGGAAAGAAAGAAATAAGGTGATCATATTTATCCTTTGGTGTTTTGATGATACTAACAATGGATAATGGTCCCTCTTTTGACAACAAGGACATGAAAGATTTTTTCTCTTCCCAAGGTATACGATAGTGTTTCTGATCATCTTTCCACCCACAGGCCAACAAACATGTAGAAGTCTTGAACATAACTATCCTCGAATACCTAAAAAATAATTTGGAAGAAGCAGCGGAAATGGCCAAATTATCTCTAGGAAATGTGTTATAGGCCTACCGAACCATCCCTAAAACTGCAACCTAGGAATCAAAATTCTTTTTGGTCTATATATTGGATATTGTAATGTCTTCTAAAGTTACTTTACCTTTATATCATGTCGCGAATTATTATGAAGAAAATAGTATAAAGGGATACGAGTCAAACTCAATTTCATTGAGGAAAAAAAGAATCACATATAAACTCTTTACATTATCAAACGTGGATGAGAAGCATGTGCACGTCTAGAGTCAGATGAAGAGAGTCTAAGGTAGGGAATAAATTTTTAGGGAATGTTTTCCTACACGGTAAGAAAAAAAAAGCTAAGAGTATTAAGATCAAACCGGGAAGGCCCATATACGATAACTGAAAACGTGAAGCCTAGAACTTATCTGTTGGAATATCAAGAAGTAGAACTACTTTAACATCCATTGAATATTAAACATGTTAAATTGTGTTAATAAATATAGTGTTTCTCAACTTAAGTAATGACTCGTGGCATGCTATTTTCTACCATAGTGGCACATGAAGGTTTTAACGAGGTTCTCATATAGACTGGTGGTAAGTACAAGTTCTATCTATTTTCTTATATCTTTTGCAAGTTTGAAGAAAAATCTTATTTTTGGATCCGAAGAATCTTACAACATAAGTTGTTAACATTAGATAATATTTATTTTTGGATCTGAGGGATCCTCTAACATAAGTTTGTTAGCATTAGATAATTCGTATTTTGGATCCGAGGATGGTGAGGTCAACTATTTTTGGAGGGTATTTAGGTAATGAAACGAGATACAATTAATTTTTAGGTGGAAGAAAGAGAGACAATTAAGTTGCTTAAGTAAGTATTTAGATAGACAGTGTCTAATAGTAGAATTCAATGCTTCATCTTCTTTATTAATTTTCTAAAAAAACTATTTATATGTTTAAAAATTCAGAATGGACCTAATGGCCGAATATAGGCTAACTCTATTAGAGTCGAGCCCCAAACCAATAAGCCTTAAGCCCATAAATAATAAATAAATATAATAAAATAAGTTTAATATATATATATATATATATATATATATATATATATATATATATTAAACATAAACATGGTTAAATTGTTCATTTGTCCGATTTGTCCTTTAGATAATTTTCCCTCATCAGATAACCCTTTTAGTATAAGGTCATGAACGACTTGTTAAAGATTAATAAATCGTGGAAGATATAGTTCTTTTTCATCAGCGGTTGTTGGGAGAATGGGAAAAAAATTTCTTACAAAGGCAATTTGAGCTGTATCCCAAGATTTTAGAAGAGCACATGCAATTCTTTGAACTTATCTTATTGTTTCTCTCCTTATTATCTTCTACATTCATAACTTATCTTAAACTTTCCTTTGCAGCAATATTAAAGTCTCATATTTAGCATTTGGAAGTTGTTAAGGTAATTTTAGGAAATTGAATCAATGGGCCGAAAATAACCGGTACAACGTCTTTCACAAGTTTTTTACTCTTAATAACCTAGTTCGGAGTCATATTGGGAGGACCAGTTCTGAAAGGGACCTATATTGGGAACAATTTATTACCTCATCTCGTCTTTTAGTTACCCTTAACAGGATTGAAGTTGTCGATGGAAATTTTTTTCTTCAAAAAGGACTAGAGCCCCTAGTGACCGGGTGAAGAAAGATGAGGCCACCAAACAAGGTTCTAGGAAAAACACTATCATTGTTTAAGTGGTAGGGTAGTCGAATGAGCCTTTACTAATGTAGTTTGATGTTGATAGTGAAGTGGATAACTCACCCGTAGAGCTTCGTGTCTTAAAGATGAAAAAGACACAAAAGAAAAGCAAACCTAGCAGCAAAAAAAACAAAAAAAAGATATGTACCAGTTCGAAAATCATTCATGGTATAATTAATGTTGATCTTCCTATCATAGATCAAGGTGATATTCTTATGGTAACCGAATCGAATTATCATTTGGTTCCATTAATATGGGAACAGGCTTATAATGAAAGTAACCCAATTAATACTATGGATGGGATAAATTTTAGAGCTTTTAAAAAAAATCCATGATCTAACCGATCTATTCGAAGACTTATCTTGTCAGCTGGTGAAGGATAAATATATGCTTGCATATACAATGTTAGGCTTCATAAAGCCTATCACTGAGTTGAAAAGAGAATTCAAAGAACGTAACAAAAAAATTGTCTCGTTTAAATAAGAATGTGAACATCATAAGTAAGATTTTGAAGAAGAGAAAGCTTGTACCGATACGTTAGCAAGTAAGGTTGCGGTTGTTAGTGAGAAACTTAAGAAACTAAAGACTGTTATTGAGTAACGAGAAAACGACAAAAATGCTATAGATCATTTGTCAAAGGAGATGAAAAAACACCTTACCAAACAGTTTGATAGAGATTTAAACGTGCTTAAATCCTAAGTTGTGAAAGACAAAGAGGTCACAATGGACGAGTATGCTAACCGAATAGTAGAATCCTTCCCTAAACAGGATGCCTCGATCAAGTCTAATATGTACTAAATTTTCATAAAGTATTCCCAAAATTAAACCTTTAATATTTGTGGGAGTTAGTCCTGGAGGAATTGTGGCCTAATGATATGTCGTTAGCTGATCAGCTAGGTCTATTAGTAAACTCCACTATTGATGATTCGAAAGAGAATGAAGGAGGATACTTCGAATGTGGGAGCTCATAAGAAGATGGTGCTGATGGAAAAGAGCCCATAGGTAATTGAATTTATCTTAATGTTTTGTTTATCTTTGGTATCACCATGTTACCATTTTTCTTTCTAAGTCCGTAGCATAGGCAAGACATTTTGTGGTACTCTATTCCATTCGAATTTTGAAAAGTCCTTGGTACAACCAAGGAATTTTGTATTCGGTATTTTATAAATGAATTTATTTTAGTTTATCCTTTGTCTTCGGTCATATAAATCATATGAACTTTATTCAGTCGAAAGTAATTAACATATTTACGACACCCTCCCTTTTGAGCCTATATAATGCCTTTAATCCCCCTCAATTGTTTTTATATATATGAAGGTCAATAAAGTATTATATTAAATCATTCATTGGATTTGGTAAACAATCCATTCGAAGGTAATTAAAATATTTATATCATTATCTCTTAGGATTTATTAAAGAGTGTGTCCTCAAATATTTACATAATAAAAAATAAAATAAATGTTTTTTTAGAACTATTCAAGGTAAAGTCTCAAGTTTTCAATTCATTAACCAAATACAGACCTTCTCAAATGGGTGCCAATTTTCCTAGCATTTTGTCTTTTGTGTGTAAGAATACATTTGTCATAACTCTGTCTTCTACTTCAAATTCTATCATTCAGACTCAAAATACATACCTGCTTCTCATTAGGGTTTGATAATGAACAGGTCTTATATGGGCTCTGATTCTCTTTTCGCCAATCAAGTCTAATTCAAATATCTTGGATATATCGTTATCCTATTTGGAGTAAATTTCAATTCAGAATGACAGGATAGTATATCTGATTGGTGTTACTGCATTCATCTCATACGCTAAAGCAAATGAGGATTCTCGAGTTGAAGTTTGGGAGATGGAGGAGGGGGGGGGGTAGTACATAAGCCCACAACACTTCTTACATATAATTTGGCCACTTTCCCGCTGCCTCTTCTAAATATTTTTTCAAACCTGTCAGGATGATTCTGTTAACAACCTTTACTTGATCATTAACTTGAGGGTAGAAAGGTGAAGAGAAGCAATGTTGAATCCCTCAGGAAGTACAAAAAACTTTAATGTCTCTATTTTTGAATTGAAGGTCATTATATGTCGTAATACTTCTTGGAATACAAAATCTACAACATATATAAGAGAATATAAATCTTATAACCGTTTTAGATGTAGTATTAACGAGAGGCTCTGCTTCCACCCACTTAGAAAAATAATTAACTTTCACAATAATAGTTTGACGACCCTCAGATACCATTGAAAGTTGTCCTACTAAATCAAGCCCTCATCTATCAAATGGTAAAACTTCAGATATTGTTTTTAGTGGTAATGCTGTCACATGTATTACGTTTACAAATATTTGGCAGAGATCCGAACAAATTCTCTGGCATTTGCCACAATGGAAGCCAATAATACCCTGCAAATAGAATTTTTTTTGTTAAAGTTTTATAACCACAATGGGTATAACCCTTTATGTCATACAATTTTGATAATAAATTCTGAGACTCAATAAACCCAACTCGTCATAACAAAGGCTTACGAAGAGATTTCTTATAGAGGATATCTCTCGGGACTAAAAAAACCATGTGTTTTGAACCTTATCTTTTTAGCCAATACTTTATTCGTAGGATAAATCCCCTTAGTAATGAATTATTTAATCTCATACCTATAATACTTGTTTGTAGTAGTCAATACTTGGAAATTCTCCTCAATGTTTGTTCCAAATTCAAAGTCTATTAATACGCAGTGCAATCTTGTATCAAGATCCACCGATGTGTCTCAGTGTAACAAATAATAGCTAGGGAATCAGTCTTTGAAGTTATAGCCCAAAGTACATGTTAGTACTCGACATGTTTGAAATAAATTATTACCTTCATCAATACTTTCAAATATTTTAGCAAATGATCTTTTCTAGCTTTAGCTTATCCATAGCCTCGTGTATAAGTAACTATGAATCACTTATGAAGCGATTTTTTTTGGCACCACAAATCCGGTAAAGCCTTAATTTTATTAATGTCACCTCATACACTAGTTTATTATTGATGCTTTGAAACCAAAACGTATTGATTTCGTACATTGAATCTACGAAGGGAGATAATAGAAAAATTAATTCCCCATATCATGACATGTTTGACCATTATATGTTTAAATTATCCATTATTTTATAGGTTTTTTTATGGTTAAATATGTTACCGCTCTGAATAGAATTCAAACAAAAAGTCTGCTATATCTTGTGCCTTAATCGCGGTTCAAGGAGAAAATTAAATATTATAATCTCCCAATTCAATTGACCACTTAGTCATTTGACCCGACACATCCGGTCTTTGTAAAATATTTTTTAGTGGAAAAGAAGTTCAAACAATATTCGAATATGTTTGAAAATAGGGTCTTATCTTCTATGATGCTACTACTAGAGGTAAATCCAAATTTACAAATTTAAGTATCTTTTCTCAAAATCCAACAATTTTTTTGCTTATATAGTAAATAGGGTGAGGGTAATCATCGAATTCTCGAACCAAAATTGTTCTTAATGTATAATTGGATACTACCAAGTAAATGTACAAATTTTCACTCGTCATTGACTTGGTATATTTCTCCTGAGGAGCCAAATGTTTTTTTATTTTAGCAAAGGCTTCATCGCACTCTGAAGTCCAAATCAACATTTTTGTATTTCTTAAAATGTGAAAAATAGCGCACACTTATACAAAGACGTTGATATAAACCTGTTCAGAGTAGCCAATCTTTCAGGTGTTATTGTATTCCCTCTAAAGATAGTTAGTGATTCAGAAAATCGACATAAACCTTTGACCATTTCTTCCTTTCAAATATCACTCATCATAATACAATCTCGGTCAAGATTGGGATCTAAATATTTTGAGTCTTCAATAAAATTCATTATATAATCCATTAAACCATAGTGTTTTCTTATTTGGGGGACGTTTGTACAACTTCCCTTCGAGCTACAGCTTGACTAAAAAGCGGTGCATCCGATATGTTTCCTCATTGCACTTTGACAAATGTAGTTAATTTTTCATTCTCATTTAACATTTGGATTTTTTGTTTTAAACCAATACACTTCTTCGTACCATGGCCCACATCGTTGTGATACTTACAAAACCATGTATTCTTATTTTTTTTTTTGGGGGGGGGGGGGGGGGGGTTGAATGAGTAGTGGTCTTCTAAATTACATGTAATTCTTTGTCTTATCAAAAATGGTTGCAACACTCTTTGTTAATTCTATGAAATGATCAGGTCAGACCCATTTATTACCCCAATGATCTATAATGTTATTGTTGATCTTGTGGATGCCAGTTCCCTCTAGGTGAAGTATTTTGACTGGAATGATTCAGACGAGAACTAGCAGTCATTTTGGTAATTGCAAACCTGAGGTATTATTCTTTTCTTTATATGTAAATCTTAGCCTCTTCATCTATTTTACTATAATCTATTTTTCAACTTGTGATAACAAAGTTCCAAAGAAAATCGTTTTCTGCCTTATAACAACATTACGAAAATATCCAATGAGAAACCATTATCTAAAAGCAGTTATAGCCACTTGTTCGAAGTAGTCTTGTAAACCATTATTAGTTTCTACAAATGGCATGGTGTAATTGGTCAAGGTTTCTCCAATCAAGTGGCGATATTGAATTATTGTGTCTCCATTTTATCTTATTTATTTACTTACCACAGATTATCTTCAGAATGTTATTCAAAATATGTCAAAACTCTTGATCAACCCTTGTAGAAGCTGACTATACCATTTCAAAGCATTATCTTTGAAGGTTTAGGAAAAATCTCGACACAATAACTTGTATTCATCGTCAAAATTCATGATGAAGTTCTTAGATTGGTCAAGGTGGTTTTCCGGATCCTTTCTCCCACAAAAATCGTCCACCTTCAAAATATCAAACTGTTGGAGCAAATAACCGGAGATAATATCTGTAGACAGAGAGGATTGCCTCTAATTATATCATTTTCTAAACTATTGATCCTCACTAGATGTTGCAAATATCCCTGGCTCAGACTCGATAACAAATTGATCACTCACTTGGTGGTATGTACTGTGGTTTCCCGACCCCTAGCCTTTCTTTCATATTATGCCTTCTCTTTATTTTTCTAGTATTTACTTTTACTCGACTTATTTTTTTGATCAAACATTTTTTCGAATAATGTTTCCCATGATGCTTTTTATCTTCCTATAATAATAATCACTACTCGAAGAGGAAGTAGGCTTTTTGGTTTCAGACAATGAATCCTTACTGGACTTAGAAGAACTTGAAATGTTCTTAGCTTTACGCTCTCTTTTCAAACAATGATAGGTTTTCCGTTAGTGACTTTTCTGATATGTTTTCCGAATTGTGTTAAATATATGGGTTTATAGATTGTTCATTAACGGCTTATTGCATGAGCAACCTCCAATTGGATTCAATCCTTAAGGGTTATTACAACTTATGTTTTAGACATAAATGCATCAATTTCCCCCTCAAAACTAGTCACACATTATTGCATGAGCAACCACTCTTGCTTTTCATGAATCAAATGTGGTACTTGATTGGGTTCTTCGATCCCAATTTCCTCATTTTTTGGGGCAAGATCTATTCTCATTTTAAATTCCATGCTTCAGTATATTCCGAATGTGATTCAATACTTTAAGGTTTGGGATGTTGTTATTCGAGTACCTTCGGAGGTCCTTTTGTGGTCACTAACTTGGTGACGTCAACTATTTTTTTAGAGTGTTCGGGTAACAAAATGAGATACAATTAATTTATAGATAAAGGGTAAAAAGATTATTGAGATGCTTAAGTAAATATTTAGAGAGAGAGTCTGGCATTAGAAGTCAATGTATTCTCTTCTTTACTAATGCTCTCAAAATACTATTATAGGCTTAACAAATCCTAATGGACATAATGGGCCGAATGTGGGCTAACTCTCTTTGATCCAAGACGAAAACCTATTAGCATTAAGCTCATAAATAAATAAAATAAATAAATAATTTAAGTGTAATTATATATATATACAAAATATATACTAAGCATAAACATTGGTTAAATTGTTCATTTGTTCGATTTATCCTTGAGATAATTTTGTCCTCGTCAGAGAGATCTTATAACTTAAGTTGGTCTATATTAGATAATTTATATTCTTAGATCCTAGAGATCTTCCAACATAAGTTGGTCTACATTAGATAGTTTATATTTTTAGATCCGAGAGATCTTTCAACATAAGTTGGTTTACATTAGATAATTTATATTATTGGATCTGAGAGAACTTCCAACGTAAGTTGGTCTACATTAGATAATTCTTATTGTTGGATATAGAAGATCTTCCAATATAAGTCACTCTAAGTTAGACAATATTTATTTTATAATATATTTTAAATATGTTAGGCTTCTCATGGTTTCTCTCCGGAGAACTAATCACTCTCAATCAGGAAGAACCCGAAGCCTACATTTTAAATTGGACAAGTGTGAAAACAATATAAACTTGGCGTATATTTAAAATTTATGAACATAAAATACCATGATTAAATATGAACTTTTGATATAAAACAAATACGAGGTTTTAGGGAAAAGCTATTCTGAGGCCTCATAGTCATGTTCAGAACTTGCTTGTTTCAAAAAACTTATGCAATTTTCTTCTCCATAGTCTTCATCTAACGTTTCTTCATATAAAAACTTTGAAGGACGGTCATCCTCTGGAACCACTTGAGAACAAGCCCAATTTCAAGTCTAGAACTTTTTTATGAATACCAAGAATCAACGTCCATTCAACTATAGTGTCACGATAAGAAAATGTTTTCAGGCATTGTCGAGCATAAGTTTCAAGTGTGGTCCGCTCGTCCTTTTTGGTTTGCACTTTGAGAGTAGGAAGTATACCTGTCTCATATTCTCTGGACTTTGCTTTGAATGCGATAAACTCTTGAATGATTTTGTTTTTTTCTTCTTCGACTCTCTTGGTGGTTGCCTTTCACTATGCTTCTCATTCAAAAAACGTTATACGTGAAGGTTGTATTCGTTCTTATGCTCCATTTTACGAGCCATATTTGTATCTTCAATGTCTCTTGAATCAGAATGAACCCATATTTCGGCTTGATTAGCAAAGTGATGATGATCTGAGATAGTTTGTTTGACCTACTTATATCATTGTCCACAAGCTTTGTTATGCTTTTGCAGCTACGAAATCCAACTATTTGCCTAAGAAATTATTTTTTGGTTCTCTTCATTTTTCTTTCGAGCATGGAAACAGGGGTTACAATGTAGTAAAGCGAAACATCATGAGAGTCTGACTAGTGAAGGCTTGTCCATCTAGCTCTTGTGGTATTTTTTCAAGTGACTTGCTGGTTTGTCGTGGGTGTTTTGGAACAGTGGAGCTAGCATATATTCCCCAAAATAATTTGGTAGATTGGTGAGCAGATCGTCACCCAGGGGGCTTGAACCTCCAGGTCATGACGCATTTCATTCAAACGACCTCGAGTGACCGAAGAGTTGGATGCTTGTTCCTCAATGAGCTGAGCGTTGCCTTTTGATTGACCCACCTCTAAGGGAGCATGCATCTACTATTTTTTCCCCATGAGTATCATATTGTTCGAACATGGAAGGGATGATAGCCTGGTCCGCAACAGGGGCAACACTTATTATGGCATCAATTATATTTCAGACTGGCGGTTTGGCCATTTTCTTACCCCTATTTTGGCCGTTATCTTTTCCATTTGTCGGGGTGTATGTTGCATTCTTCTTTTTCAGATTTTTTTGAATCTCTTTAGACTTTTTAACTGATTTGGTCACTTGTCCCATCTTTGGAACATTAGTGTTTGGTTTTTTTTGGCTGGCCCTTCGATAACCTCTTTCTTGACCATGTGGTTGAGAGCCCTCACATGGTCAGAAGAAAAGCTAAAGAATCAAGGGATTTTATTCTTGTCATCGTTTCAATTACACTAGGAGGGGTCATCAGTTGATTAAAAAAATGACACCTTTGGATGACGGTCATAGCTGGCTTTGGACCAAGTTCAATAGTGCGAAGTACTTGTGAAACTCGTTGGCCCAATTTTCTCTGGCCCAGGTGCTCAGCATATCATAAATAAAAGGGGTTTCTTCTGGGTTTTAACAACTTCATGAAGGGCATTCACTATCTTATAATCATTCATGAGGGTAATAAAATAAAAAGGAAGTCCAGAGTTCCTCGATATTATGATGATAACTATAAACTCCTTCATTAGTAGTGGGATTTGAGAGATGCGCAAGACTATAATGCAGGACATCATAGTAAACCACGCGTTGGGGATAGCTTGACTAGGACAAAGTCCCACCATCTCGAAGTATCAGACTATAAAGGAGTTCAACAGAAACTGGAGCCCCCAGTTCAGGGTTTCTGGATGTACCACAAACTCCTGTTTTTTCACACAGATTGATGTCTCTTCGATTGTGAGAATACACATTATGATAGAATTCGGGATTCTACAACGCGCTATTAGCTTCCGACATTCCTCCTTTTAGTAGTAGTGATACTTACCAATATATAACGTGATTAGGTATTTGGAATCAATGTTGCAAAGATTACTCCCCACCACCTCAAATATTTCTGAGAGAAACATATCGTTAGTGTTGGTCTTTGGGTCATCGGACTCAACAACTGCTTTTTTTCCTTCTCTATAGGTTTCGACGTCCTTTTTTGTAACAACCCGCATATTTTCCCCAACCTAGTCTTATATGCGGGTTTCAAAAACCTCATCGGGTTCATCAACCAAGCACATCAACCTAAAGACTAGCAGATTCTTCAAGGAAGAACAGTTTAGAAAAATGGATTCCTCGGACTACTCCGGAAACCTTCATCTCGAATTCAACAATTTATTTTAGAGGGAATAACAATATTATGATCCATGGAGGTATTCTTGTCATAGTTCGAATGACCTATCAATATAAAATGTGATCTTCATGGAACTTCTTGGAAATGAGCTTGCTGAGAAAAGCAATTTGTATGGGGTGAAGTTTTTGTAACTTCTGGTTGTTCAGTTGTGTTGATTAATTTTTTGGTAGCTTTTGGCTGTTCCGTTGTCTTTGGTAAAATTTAGTAACTTTTGGCTGTTCTGTTATCTTAGGTAAATATTTGATAATTTTTTGTTGTTCGGTTATCTTGGGTAAAGAACTAGTGGTTTGATGAGCATCTTCGGGTAATTTTCTTTACTTGGTTCAAAGTTAACGTAGGTAAACACCTGGGGATAAACTTTGGCTCATTCTCTACTATCCCCACAATTCTTTTTCATCGGCTATTTCATCTATAGATAACTAATCAAAAGTGTTAAATTTGTTTCTCATATAGGATTACCATTTGAAAAAACATAGAGATAAGTGCATGAGGGTTGATTTGATGGTGATTGTTTGACTAGGAAATGGGTTTCACGGTGGTAAAGAGCTCTCTCTCTCTAGAAGATAATAACAAGAAAAGTGCGTTCTTTCTTTAGAAAACAATTACGACAAAAAGATTATGAGAGGGAGGAAACATATTTATAAAGAGAACTCTGAAGGCCCAACGATCATCTATCTTAGACAATAAAAATACACTATCATAAGGGAGATGAAGATTTTAAATACCAAATTCTCAAGCAACCTAGCTCGAGTATTATCGTGATACATGTAAAAAGTAAGATAAATCGTGACGTGTATAATTAAATTTGCTTCCAATAATATCCGACCTTTCATTCCAAATTTTTTGCATTTGTGGCCTTATGTTCCGTTTAACATAGGTAACATTATGTTGTAATTTAAAGCAACACCACCAATTTCTAGTCGGAAATCTGAACCAACGCTAAAACTAGTCCTCATTCAGAATTCTTCGCTAGTACTAGGAGGGATACTAATCAGGGTAGGAAATATCTGACCCACTTGTCTAATAGATATTTATCATACTAATATTTACTTTATGGTGTAAGCCCAACAAATATGTAACTTTGAGGTATTTTAAGTAATAAAGAACAAATATGTGTTACTTGGTAGCATAATAGAGTAAAATAGACATAAATAGACCAATCATGGGGCATTTGAGACCACCACCATTACTATATAAAGCAATGTATCTTTTTCTGGGAAAAGGTGAACAATTATTACTTTATTACTGCTTTCTACAGTTTATCTCTTTATAATTCTTGCATTTCGCTCTATACTATCTTTTATTATCAATATATCTCATATTATAATACCCCTCAGATATTTTTAGAACTATCAGTACCCACAATAAGATTTTTTCCCTATCATCATTTGAGGTTTCCGGGCTAACCCCTATTACAAAAGGTTTTGTTCGTTCAGTGGCTCCCTCTTCGCTTGTGTCAAAATCCATCCATATTAGATCTTCCTAGTTATTCCCACAATTTACGGTTTTTTATATTTTGATCCATCAATTTTAGGGCATTTTAGGGTCGTAGTATCATCGATTGTCTTAAAAAATGTACTTGATCTTGGAAGGGAGGTATAATTTTACAAATGGTCGGGACATGGTCGCTAAAATATTGACCTATTGTTGCTCCAAGGTGAGTGAAATCTGGTCTAAGATTCCCACATTGTCCATGGTCCGAAACTGAGAAGAAATAAATTTTTGGAAATAAAGCTCTTACGATACCCTAGATTAAATTTTTAATTTTGAAAGCAACAGCCTAAGAGGTACTTCGTACTTTGTGCCATGAATCAAATTAAGATTTAAAAAAGAAACAAAAAAACAAACAGGATTAAACAAATCATACATTATAGATTAATATAGAACTAAAATGTAGAAAATGTAAAGTAGTATAGGGAGTGGGGAATGGTGTTGTCATTTGCTACAAAGAATAAGTCATTTACTACAAAGAATAAGTTATTTGCTAGTTCATGAGATCAAGTTCCCACTTTCCACTGATAAATAGAAAGTTCTTTTTCCAAAAGTTATTCAACTCTGGCAAATCAATCATCATTTTGCACTCACAAGATTGTTAGATAGTAGAAGTGATATAATTACACAAGCTTATCTGACTCTTTGATATCAACGCTTCAACATAAGACGAAGTTTACATGAGTCTAAAGACCATAATGATTTTCATTATATTCTTCAAGGACTCGGTGTCGTTTCATTGTGATAATGGTAGATTAACTAAAAACCCTCACTAGATGGAAGTGCATTGGTAACCACAATGCTTAATCAATGATGTCATGATATATCAAAACCTCATCTATTTTGGTTAATGAAGGAGTTTTATCGATGACAATGAGCTAAATGGTGATATTAGAAGAGATTATGTGTATGGTATTAAATCGATGAACTAGGATTAAAGTAAATGTAACTGATTCCTATAAGGTTATCCTTGAGGGCTCGACTAATTTTCATAAAAAATGGGAATCCAAACAGTATGAAAAAGTAGTATAACACATCAAACTAGATTTAACTTGTTGAACATTTTCCCCTCCCGGGATCTATGACATTTAAATGTAGGTCTTATAAACTCATCTTATGGAATTTCAAAGGAATATGTTATGGAATAACATCGCTAAAGTTGTGGCCTCGGATACACATGGGTAAGAACTAGATCCCGAAACGGTTTGGCTCATAATTTTAACTTTGATCTTCATATGAGCTAATTTTGATCAGACTACGTCACTAGGAAATCTAACTATTTGTATACCAGCTCCATCTTTCTCTTTCAAAAAGTAACTACTACTAGTGAGTTTTCCTGTATATAAATCAAATGGGAGCATTATCTCCCTACCATTATAGAAACTCATAATCTTATTCACATCCTTACCTTCTATCATAATGATTTTTTCAAAAACTAAAGCAAAATGTGTTTCATGAGCTTTGAGTGAGTGCGCGAATCCAAGCAGTATGACAACAACAGTAATAAGATGGTTCGAGCGGTTGTAGGCACCCCAAAAGACCAACAAATTATACATGGCGATGGTACAAATGATAAAACTTACATCGGTAAAGGATTTACGACGGAAACTATGGTTGAGTTTGTGACAAACGAAGAAAAGTTAGAAATGAATAAATAATCTGGTTATATAAACATGCCCAAACTTATTATTGCCCTACTTGTTACCATTACTACCTAGTAAAAACATAGAGAGTCACACATCAACTTTATCTCTCTTATTATTACTAACATATTAGCCCAGCTGTGACGCATGTTCATAAGAGACTTGCGCCAATGCACAAACGAATCAAAATATATAATTTTATTAAATTATTAGAGTCTAATAGAATATCACCAACCAAATAGAATAATTTTAAACACAAATCTTAAATCATGGGGAAAAGATTCAATAATATAGTCAATTGATCATTAAAAATGATTGATTGCATTAATAAAACCTCGAGGGGTAACCAAGAGACATTCAGAGAAACGATAAAAAAACAGTATCAAACTTAAATGTTTTAAGTTTTCGGAATTGATGCATAAAGTTGTAATTTATACTCTATAAACTTCAAACAACTTATAGTTACCTCCTTGACCGCATGCTATATTGCAAATAGAAGCTAGTTGTTAAGCTTAGTTATGCAATGATTGACTAGCACCGTACCAAATATATAAAATTATAGGAGTTTTGGCATACCATAACGAGCTACGATACTCTCGGTGATATTCAAATTTGCACTATGGAAATTGGTTAATGTGAATACTGATACAAACTTCCAAAGAGGTTTCTATTGTTGTGACATAACACTAATTCTAACAACTTATTTAGTTATGGGAAACAAGTTGAAGATATATATGAGTATGTGGTCTGATAAGTCTCTAATCTCTATAAGGACTTCCATGGACAAAACAATTAGCCAAACTAAATTTTCAGCTTATAACTACGCTAATTAGTTACTAATTCTGACCGAAGGGGTTGAAATCAATGCATATGCAACTGATTTGACTGTTTGAGTTTGTTATTTTCTTTAATAGTCCACAAAGTACAAGTACCACAGTAGGTTGAAGTTATACTACTAAAACTATGAAAAATGAAACCTAAAACTACTAAAAACTAAGAAAAATATATTTTAAAAAAATTAGACAAAAATTTGAAAGCCAAATTTGTAATCTTAAAAACAAAAAATCAAGAATATATATATATATACACTAGAATATTGTAGAAATTGATAAATAAAAATTAAAGAACTATACTTATTTATTAATATAAAACTAAAAAAAAACAAGTAATGTTTTTGTTTGTTGCAAAAGTATGTTATATATAACTACAAAACCCTAATAAGAGTCATATTATATTATGAAATATTCTACTCAAAGCATATGTCATATTGTAATCATAATTCTTTAACTTGGAAAAAATATAAAGAAATAACATATAACAAAATAATTGAGGTTACATGGTTGGTTTTTACGTGAGTATTAAACTAATTCTCAAGAATCACATCCTTAATTCTAGTGCCAGAATTAATAAAGTTTTCAACTACAATCAAATTTGACATCTCTTTAAACTTGATCTTTACTAATACTTTAGTAAGAATATCATCATTTTGGTGAACTATATGAATATGCTTAATTTTAATTTTCTTATTCTCAATGCATTATTCGATGAAGTGATACAGTGAGAGAATATGCTTATTCCTCCTAAAAAACATCATTTTCTTCGTTGGTGCAATAACATATTGATTATCAATATGAATAAATACTTTATTCCTCTCAGTCCCTATAAGCTTTCCAATAACTTATGAAGCCATATGGCTTGATAAACACCAGATATTGCAACCATGAATTTTACATTACAAGATAATAATGCAATAGTGGGAAACTTGTGATTATTCCATGTAATAGTCAAACTCTTATAGCAAACGATGTGCCTGAGTACTTCTTTTATCACATGTGTCAATGTTATGACTGTTATCACTACATCCAATCACCCTATCAAATTCACCAAATTTAAACTTCAATCCATTGTTTAAAGTTCATTTTAAATACTTGAGCAAATGTATAATCGCACTCCCATGTTTAAAGTTCAGTTTTCTCCATTCATAATAGAATTCGTATATATCACGGGAGTTATCTATTCAAAAAAATATATACCTCTTATATATAAAACTTAAAAATGAAATTAGTCCCACATGGATATACATGTACAACTTCTAATACACATGATGCTCGAGGAAATGAAGTCTTGCCTACTTCCATGCTGAAAAATTCTAACAAACATAATTTTCACCCTCGATTAAAGGTACGTCTACCATGTTGATGTCGCTTATTTACTTCATTAACCCAAAGTTGATAGGACATAGTCTATGGTGCCACCATCGAGCCTTGATTTCATATATCTTTGTATAATATACATGGAATTTGCCATATTCAATGTAATTTTGTAAAAAATTGTTTGTCCTTTTATATATTGAACAAAAAAACTACCTAGATGAATTCCTAAGTTTCAATACATCACCTTTCATTGTCACCTCACACCTATTTTAAGTAGCTTGTCCGAGACTTAATATGTTGTGCCTAAGATCATGGATCTAATAGATATTTACGAATAACCTATGCTTATTAGATTTATATATGAAATTAATGAAGCACTTCCAAAAAATTTCACGTAAGAATATTTCCCAAACTTTACTGACCCCCCCTCAGACCTTCCATTAATCTTTGAGAAAATTTATTTGAGACCTGTCAAACGGTTGTTTGTGCTTTTATTAAGATACAAATAAATTTGTACCCAACCCTTATATAACTCATCTTTTGTTTTTTTTTTGCATTTAATAAAATAAACTTGTATATAAATAATAAATCATCAGCCTCTTGTAACTCATCAAGTTTTCCTTTCCCTTTTCCTTGATTTTCCCTTTTTCTCTCCTGCAGAAGGTGCCAACACTTCAGGTTGATTGAACATGGGGTTGAGACTCATCATGGTATGATGCAAACATAAATTTTACTTTTATATCCCATTGACTAAGATAATTTATCCTCTATTCATATAACTATATAAAAAAACTCTTTAGGAACTTATTCGCAAGTCTAGGCTCATATACCTTTTGTCCCAATGAAATTGCATTGGGCCTGATTGTTTATATATTCCTCAATAAATAATCATTGGAGTCTGAATCCCACATCATTGATCGTATCAAATCTAGCACTCAATGTATGTAGTTGTGCCTCTCGCACACACCTTACACCCCGATTTTTTTGTCTTGATTGCTTCGTATAATTCTTTGGTTGTCTAAATATCATAAAACTCAAGAAAAAGACTCTATGGTATTGCTTGATGTAATACAATACCATTGTTGTTATGATATAGATCACCTCCTTCTGAAATTACTGCATCTCAAGCTTCATGAACTCGCAATAGAAATTTCATATGTATCATCCGTATTGTATAATTTGTAAACGTCAACATGAGACATTGAACGATGAATCCAAAATCCATGTCCTTCATTTGCGTCATCGTGAAAATCGCCACCGTTCGCTGAGATTGTGGCTTCCTTTATGGCTGATGAATGTATGATCAAACTTAAGGTCTCATACCAATTTATAGTATTATATTATTAAACAAATAATAATTAAAGAATTGTACCTCTTTAGTGATATTTTAATTTTTTTTCTTATATTTTCAACGAAATTACAAGTAATTACACAAATTAAACATAATTATTTATTAGCAACCAAAATTACATGTAATTCCGCAACTGGAATACAATTGTTTTTTATAAACTTATTTTGCAACCAGATTCCTATTTATGCAACTCATTTGCATTGGATAAATTTATACACTAGTCAGATTGAAATATATTATTTTTGTGTTTTCGAAGATCCGTCGAGCATAACAGTCTACTTGATGGAAACTTTATCCTTTATCTAGTAAATTTCCATGCCAATAAAATAAAAGAGCATACCCAAATTTATCATCTCAAACTTGTATGACATGTTTTTCTTGATCTCAACTTTAACTTTTAAAAAGATCATGTAATAAACAAATCATCAACATACACGAAAATAATAAGATATAATGTTTATTGCAATAAACAACTTATTGTATACCTCCTTACTAAAAAATTCTAACAAACATAACTTTCGCTATCGATTAAAGGTATGTCTATCACTATATTCATGTTTCCAATTTACTTCATTAACCCAAGGTTGATATTGAGCTTTGATTTCCTCGATTTTCATATAAAAATTATCCCCAAACTTTACCGAACCCCTTTAGACCTTTCATCAATCTCTGAGAAAAATGACTTGGTACCTGTCACGTGGTTTTTTGCGCCATTGTCTAGATATCAAATGATTTTGTACCCAACCTCTATAAAACTCGTTTTTTTACATTTAATTGAATAGATTTATACATAAATACAAAATCACCAGCGTCTTGCATCTCAACAAGTTTTTATTTTCCCTCTTCCCCAATTTTCCCTCATTTTTGCCGCTCCCGCAGAAGGTACCAACACTCCGGGTTGATTGAACGCGAGGTTGAGACTCACTGATAGGATGATGCAAATACCAATTTCACTTGTGTATACCATTTGATAGTATAATTCATCATCTCTTCATGTATCTTCAGTCTACTAATTAAGTTTGCATATAGCGTAGTGCTGAGAACCAACACTTGTTCAAGGGAGGTTACAATCAAAATAAATCTATATGAAATCATAATCTTGTGTAATGAATGATTTCGTACTTTAAATTTAAAATTTGAATTTGAAATTAAAATCTTATTCAAATTTTATTCTAAAAATTTACAGAAGTTAACAAAAATGATGTTATTTTATCACAAATTTTATATAACTTTTTTATTCCAATGCAATTTATTATATTTTTATTAATATTTGGGAGAATTACTAACCACGCATAAAAAAATTAAAATTACCGATAATCGTATGGATTTTAAAGCTTAACAAAAAATACATACAATATAAGTGTTTCCAACGAGCCTCTGAGCACATAAAACGCGTATAATTTCAACAATTAGTTATTTTAACATTTAAAACTTCATATTTTTTTCAATCCCTAACTAATAAAATAATAATTATAAAAACACAAATATTTCAATTTTTAGAGACGAACAAAACAAAATCTATTAGCGATATTTTTGGAGATTTTTTTTATTAATTTGGAAACCAAATTATAAGTAATTACACAACTGAAACACAATTAGTTTTTTTAACATATTTCTACTATTTACCTAACTAATTTTTTTATACTTACGCAACTCATTTGCACATAATTCTGCAATGGAATATAATTGATTTTTCACCATCAAAATCTTATTTACGCTCACGCAACTTATTTGCACGTAATTTTAAAATTAAAACGTAGTTATTTTTTGCATTCCAATTATACATAATTCCACAACAGAAATATAATTATTTTTCTAGCAACCCAATTAGACACAATTCTAGTATTGAAACACAATCGTTTTTGGAGACTTATTTGGCAACTCAATTACACATAACCATGCAACAAAAACAATAAAAAAATTATATTTCACAAATCCAGTTTTATTCGTTTCAAATAAACGATACTAATAATGTTTTCATACATTTTTTAGGGAAATTGCACCTAAAGTACCCACTCAACTATTCAATTGTCACTTACTACCCAAGGTTTGATCAATTGTTACTTAATACCCAACTCAACTACCTTATTGTCACTTACAACCTAATATTATTTTAATACCCAACTCAACTACCTTATTGTGGAGTTTTTGTGCTTCAAGTTCCGCTATCTTGCGTTTCAATTCTTTCAGTTGGAAAAATGATAGCAAACGTTTTATAAACATATTAACTACTGATTGTAGCGATTATTTAAGGCTCAAGTCATACTTACTTCTCTGGCCTGTTTTTCAATCTTTCTCTCGTACTTGTTCTTATCGCGTATGTCTTCAAATGCTTTGATTCAGCAACAATTGCAGAAATCTCGGGATTAGGACCTTTGCGTTTGAGTACATAATCACCGATTGTTTCACTCATACTGGTTGTGTTGTCGTTGTCGGGCTCATGCCTGGATTTGCCTTTCGGTGGTGGTGGAATCATTTGCTTGGAGAGTCTTGGTGGTGGAATCGTTGGCTCGGGTGGTGTTGGTTGTTCGGGTCTTGGAGACATCACCTTATTCATTACTTTCTGTGATGCTCGTCTCCTTTGTCTTGGTTTTGATGCTGTGCTTTTCGTCCTCTTCCTTGGTCTTTCTTCTGGTGAAATAGAAACGGTTTCTGCATCTTCACTATCTTCTCGTTCTCCGAAAGCTTCACTTTCAACCCCGGTAAGACGTAATGGGCCTTCGAAAACCTACCAACGGAGGCACATGTAAGTAAATAAATTGTTTTGAAAGTATGAGGGTGTAGACAAACAAATTGTTTTTTAGAAACAGTTCGCATTATATGATGCGAACTGTGTGATTCTAATCATGTTAGAGTTGCAAAGAATTCACATGCTGAGCTGCGAATTGTGTATGGGGCATATGCTGCGAACTATGTGTAAACCATATGCTGCAAACTAAGTATTTATGTCGGGCTGCGAAAATGATTGATGCATTGTTCTATTATAACACTTTGTTAAAACGCATGCTGAGCTGCAAAATGTGTGTAAAACTATATGATGCGAACTGTGTGGAAAAAGAAGTTGGGAAGTAAAATTCAGATCAGGCTGCGAAACGATTGATGCATTTTTCTAAGCAAAATGCATGATATGCTGCGAACTGTTTGCACCCCCAGTTCAATACCTATATAAAGCTTATACCTGGTCATTATCCAGCAAGGGTGTTCTAAGAAGCACTGTCATGGTTGTTGCTTGGCACTCTAATCCCAACCATTTGAAAAACCTTGGTATCGAGGTTGGCTTCGCTAGCTCGTGGCCGACTGTTGTGTGCTCCATGATGAAGGGTTGCGTGGGGACAAGTTTTATCAACAAGATACTCTGTACATAACTAATTTTTATATTGATTAGATCAATCTTACAATTACAAGGGCGACGCAGCCGACGACTTTATCAGGTCTTTCTATTGCTAAGCAACTCCTGATAGACTGTCGAAGCTTGTATAGTATTGATCCAGCCCAGTCATAATTGTTTATTCTGCTGAGGTCTTCAACATAATAAACCGTGCTCGAACCCAGGTTATCTCCGGATACGGAGTAGAATAGGGTGGAGCACAAAAACAGTATCAACAGCCTCGCAACGTCTTCCAACTCATGCTCCCCTCATTCGTTTATGGCCTTCTCTATACCCTCATGTAAAACCAATGACAACATGCTATGTTAGAAAAGTACAGAATCTTGCTTTATAAAGATGAAGTCAATTTTAGACGTACCTTTATAATGGCATTTGTTATTGTTTTGGTATTACTAGCTGCTACTTTCCTGCCAGTTTTACCCATAAAGTATTTCTTCATCATCCTTGATTTATCCTCCTCGCCGGGTGCATATTTGTTGTGAAAAGCTCCGGTTTTTGTTAACCGCATTTTCTCGGTGCCATGCCTCAACCCGAATATGACCTTCACATTGTTTTCAGTTATCTTTACAAACTTGTTGCCAATCTTAAAGGCGTCTCTATCCACAGAGAATTGCTCGATAATATACTGAATGATTGAGTATAATTTTTTCTTTGGCAGCTCTGCCTCATTACGGATTTGGAAAGCCGTTTTCAGAAGTGTGTAGAAGGGTGTGTTTCTTGCAGCTTCAATGTGGGCCCTGGTAATACGCATATCTTTAAAGAGCTTCAGAAGGCTCACCACCCCTAATCTGTAATAGCTAGGTTTTGTTGTCATACTTCCTGCACAAACACAAATCAGTTGGAGTGTCACAAACTTCGCATCACAAGCTGCGAATTTAATGTATTATCAGTTAAACTGTCACAAATAATTCGCATGACAAGCTGCGAATTCCATGTATTATAAGTTAACATGTCACACAATTCGCATGACAAGCTGCGAATTGCCTATATATGAATAATGTTTTTACAGACAATTCACAGCCTGGGCTGCGAATTGTTTGTAAATAAACGTCATGAAGATTGAATTGAGCTACGAATTGCTTGCATAATGGGTGATCATGATTATTGAACAAACACCAAAACCAACAACAACTACCTAATGCACATCTAACATACATAATAGTTTTCAGAAAAGTATTAGCATTACATGCAACTAAACTTCTACCCTTCCTTCGATGATAAACCCAGAAACTGAGCAACTATCGTCAGTAGATACTTCATTCCAGTATAAAAAGTAACGTCTATCGTGAATTAACAGAAAATAGTGGTTCGAATTCGTCAAAAACGCAAAAAAAAGTACACTTTGCATGATAATGCATACCTGTATACTTCTGAACACTGTAAAATTCACCGGTCAGAGAAGACTTCACGACAACTTTGTCGAACAAAAGGTGTGGAGTTCGAGTGAGTAAAAGACGGTGACCGGTGCGATTGCGTTGAAGGTGCGAACGGTGAGAAGCTGTAGGGTTTTTGGGTTTGAGAGAGAGAAAGAGTATCACAAAGTCGAACGGTTTTCTGGTGGTTTCTAAAATTAGACGTTTGGGTTTGTTTAAGGTGATAGGAAGGTGGAAAAAGTTGGTTCGAACTGAAAAATGGGTATATATAGTCGAGGGGTTTTTTTGTCCAATTTATTAGTCGAGGTATTAAGTAACACTATGTAATATTTGGGTAGTGCCGGGTAATAAGATAGTTGATTGGGTATTTTCGGGTACTTTTTTCTATTTTTTAACTATAAGTTAACAAATATGACATTAAATTAATGGTTAAAAAATAAAAATAAAGAGTTTTGCCTAATTTATCCTTGCGTAAATAAATTCGATAAGTAGTTATTAATAGATACCCAAAATATTTTTAACAAACGGTTTTTTTAAAGTAAAGATATTTTATTTGAATAAGCGAATAAGAATTCAATACAAAGGGCGCCAATAAGTCCCTCCAAAACTTAAAACCTTAACCTAGAGAATACCAAAAGTTTGATTTCAAGCCAAACAGATAGCTTTTAAAGCAGACTTTACAGTCAGCTCCCAACAATCAATAAGAGAAACTCTTCAATCTCCAGCCACAAACTTCGATCAAACAGCATTGAATCGACAAGCAGCAACATCAATCTAAAGCAGCAACCAAATACCATCATACGATAAAACCAGCTTGAGCATTGCACATAAAGAAACGGACCATCAGCAACATCAGCTTCGATGATTTCAGCAAGAATATTTCAAAGAGACAACAACTGAACAACCACCACCCCAAACTCCATCTTAGGGCACAAACAGACGCCTTAAACTCAGGTTCAACCTCATCCCAAGAGCATGAAAAACAGAAACAAAGCATGTATTATATCTTACAATACAAACCAAGTTATTCCACCGAGTTAATATAAGGAATACCCAAACTTTCAAGTATAAGAATAGATTTGAGATTAGGAGGAACAGAAGAAAAATCAAGAGATTGTTTCATCTTACAATTTAAAGTCCATCGAGCGAGCCAATCGGCCGCTCGATTTTGGTCACGATACACATGCTTAAGAGACATAAACTCAGACATCATTAATCTACAACAATTAATAGTAAGAACAAGGGACCAAGGGATAACACCGTGACTAGGATTCTTCAAGAATTCAACAAGCAAAGCAGAATCAGCCTCAATGTCTACCTTAGTATAGCCTTTAGACTTACAAATGCTCAAACCTTCCATCAAAGCCCTAGCCTCCGCCATAAGAGGAGGAAGCTTACCAAAAACATTACCATTAGCTTGAATAAGATTGCCATCCTGATCCCTTATGATTATGCCAGCACCAGCCTCCCCAGTAAAGGACACAGAAGCATCAGTATTTAGCTTGTGTCTGCCAGCATTATGAGGAGTCCATTGAAGCACTAAAGGCCTGCTACTAGATCTAAGGCTTAAGCTTAAGAAACCAAAATACTTAGCAACATTCCTAACATTAGTCCAATGCTGATGCTTAAAATTACCAGCATCATTCATGAAACCAATGATCTGATTAACAGCATAAACAATATGACTAGAAGTAATACTAATACTTTTGAATTTAGATCTATTTCTAAACTTCCAGATCATGCTGAAAACCAAGGAAGGAATAACATTGATGATATGATTCTTCTTATTAGTAACAATATACCAATTTTTAGACATATGAGAAGGGGTCATATAACGATAGATATGAACATTGAACAGACTAGCAAAATGCAACCAAACACTCCAGGCTACCTCACAAGAAATGAAAACATGACTAGTAGATTCATAACTTTGGCAGAACTGGCACTTAGACGCAATTACAAGATGTATTTTTCTAAGGATAGAATCAGTAGACACAAAATTGTTAATAACTTTCCAATGAATAAAATCATGCTTGCTAGGCGTTAAGTTATTCCAAATTTTATAAAACAAGGTGGATTCAGTAAAATGAGTACGAACATGATCCCATGTATGCTTATGGCTAAAGTTACCAGTACTAGATAAGCTCCAAAGGATTTCGTCCTTCTTGTTCAGGTAGATAGAGCACTTGCTGATACGATCAAAATCCTCTCTGCACAAGAGACCTTGAATAGAGGTTAGATTCCATTGACCATCCTTCCAGTACTTATTAACTTTTTCAGGATGAAACCAAATATTGTCTAAAGAACTATCAAGAGTAAGGATGGGATCAGAATTGGACCATCTGTCCAACCAGAAGTCCATATTACCATCACCTAAAGACCAACAAACATACTGATCAGCAACAGATTTAGTATTCATAAGCCTTCTCCAAATCATTGATCCCTTGCCATTGTAATCAAGCTGCAAAGGATGCTTAGTATTACAGTAAATGTCATGCAAAAGATTAGCCCACAACAACTTATTCTCCCTGAATTGCAACCAAAGATTACAAGAAGCAGTAAGCTGAACATCAGCCAAATTTCTATTGTTTAAACCCCCTTCTTTAAACGTTTTACAGACTCTATTCCAACTACACCAGTGCATTTTGCGATCCAAACTAGTGGAGCCCCAAATAAACCCATTAAAAATCTTTTGAATTTTGATGATAACAGAACTAGGCAAAATATTACATTGCATCCAATACAACACAATACTCATAAGGACTGAGTTTATTAAAGTAATTCTACCAGCAAAAGATAAATGTTTAGACTCCCAATCAGCAATTCTATTAGTGATTTTTTGAGAAGATTTTTATATATAGCAGCTTTACTGTTAGTACTAATGGTAATTCCTAAGTAATAAGTAGGGAGAATAGAGTTATTAAAACCATTAATATTAGATATAGAACTTATCTTAGCCTCACTAACACCACTTGCAGTAATAACCTTAGTTTTGCTTTTGTTGATCACCTGTCATGATGCAGCTTGATAATTCTGCAAGAAAAGATTAAGTGATACTAAAGCAGCATCCTTGCAGTTAGTAAAAAGAAGAATATCATCAGCAAATGCCAGGTTGCTAATGCATAAGTTATTACGACCCTTATACCTCATCTACTTGTTCTTAAGAAAGAGTAAAGAAATAACTCTTAACAAGACCTCCTCAGCTATAACAAAAAGGCTAGGTGAAAGATGATCACCCTGCCTTAGGCCTTTAACAGTTTTGAAGAAACCAAAAGAAGCCCCATTAAGCAAGATAGAAACATATACATTTGATAACATTCTGTTAATAAAGCTAGTGAATCTTTTAGATAACCCAAAGCAAGTCAAAACTTTAATTAGAAAAGAGTGACTGAGCTTGTCAAAGGCTTTGCACATATCAAGCTAAATAATTATATTTTGATCCTTCAATTTTCTGTTTAAATCATGAAGCAACTCCTTAGCAACTAAGACATTAGAATGAATGGAATTTCCAGGCACAAAACCACCTTGAGATTTTGAAATAATCTTAGGTAACAGGACAATAAGCCTATCATTCAGAAGTTTAGCCATGATTCTATTGAGTAAAGTACATAAACTAATAGGTCGATAATCAGACCAACTAGTAGGGTTATTAGATTTAGGAATCAGGAAGATTCCAGTGGCAAGAATTCCTTTAGGGATGTTACAGCCTCTCATAAAATGATGAATAGCATTAACAAGGTCATACTTAATAATACTCCAACACTTTTTATAAGAGAGAAGATTAAAACCATCAATACCTGCCACGCTGGAGACCTTAAGATTGCTGATAGAGCTAAAAATCTCCTCCTCACCTGGCAGCTTCAACAAACTCTTGTTGTCCTCAAGAGTAATAATGGCAGGAATAACATCAAACATAGAATGATTCAACAAGTCAAGCTCAATCTGCTCCTCATTATAGGGACTGCTAGCAAGAGCTTTGGTGAAGAAAGTAACAGCTGACTCTCCAATGGAATTCTTATCCAAGATCCAAGAGTTGTTCTCCTTTATACCATTGATTGCATTTTTCTTTCTTTTCCTAGAAACGTAGCTATGAAAAATCTTAGAGTTTTTATCACTGTCCTTTATCCAGTCAACATTGCACTTTTGTAACCAATACTCCTCCTCCATTTTATAGGCATTCTTCAACATAGCATTATACTTAGTAAGCTCCTCTTTAGAATGACTAGTATTAAGCTGCTGATGAAGACTTTCGACCCTCAGAACCTCATCTTCTAAAGCTTTGACCTTACTAAAAACATTACCAAATTGATGCTTATTCCAATAAATAAGGGCCACCTTTAATCTTTTTAACTTGTGCCAAAATTTAGTCAAATGATCCCCATCCATGTCTTGAGACCAGCTAGTAGAGACAATAGAAAGAAAAGTATCATCAAGGAACCACATGTTTTGGAATCTGAAGTTTTTCTTAAAGCCAAAATTCGCACTAGAAACATAGATGATGATAGCCACATGATCAGAACCCGTTCTAGCTTTATGAACAACGTTAGTATTGGTGAAGAGGTCATTCCATTTATCATTTAAAAACACCCAATCCAGCCTTTTCCACTTGGTCTTATTAGACCAAGTAAACCTTGAACCAGCATAACCAGCATCCATGAGCCTACAGTCACTAACCATCGGGTTGAAGTCATCAGCACTATTTTGACAAAACATAGAGCAACCTATTTGATCATCAATAGAACTAGTAGAATTAAAGTCACCACAAACAAGCCAAGGTAAATCACCAACAGAACAAGAGATGTTACGAAAGATATCCCAAAGTTCAAGCCTATTCAAACGTTGACATTTAGCATAAACAAAAGTTAAAAGAGTGCTGTTGTTTAAAGTATTATGAAAAACATCTATGTGAAGACATTGAGCATGATCAACAAGAATTTTGACAGTAATCGTATCATGCCAAAAAAACCAAATTTTATTGGAGACATTCGAAGCACTATGAGCAAAACCAAGTTTGGAAGCATAACAACTAAGATTATCATTGCTAATCAAAGGTTCCTGAATCACAACAATTACAGATTTGTTTTTATTTGAAAGATGCTTAAGTCTTCTAAATGAATATTTATCTCTGATAACTCTAATATTCCAATTTAAAATGTTAATCATAATTGAGAGATCGTTTAGAGTTACGTGTTGCAGAAAGTTGATGGACATTCCTAGCCAGCCTTTTCTACTTAGCAAGTTTAAGTTGTTTGTCAATGATGGTACTGAAGTCTTCATCATCTTCAGACGTCTCTTTTCTCAACTGGCTTCTAGTTAACCTTTTGCCTGGCTGCACCTTAGCTTTAGTAGAGATAGCAGTTTGACTTCTGATAGAATCTTGAGGGCTATCTTTATTATCTTTTGGAGAAGAAAATTCAGATGCTAAATTTTCATAATCCAAGTTGTTAGTAACATCTTCAGGCGTATGTAACACACCTATTCTTTCCTCATGGTTGCTATTATTCAAACCAGGTTCTTGAAGATTGTCAACAACAAACGTAGCCTTAACAACCTCAACAGAATTACCATGATTAGAATGAACAACCCCATCTTTGGTATTCTTAGGCGAAGATTGAAGACTCCCATAGTATGAACTTTTAGGAGTAGAAATAATATTCCCTTTTTCACTGATATTATTCAAAACATTAGAACCAAAGCGAAGAGTTTGAATAGCCTCATTGATTTCATCAGATGAAGGCAACACCTGATGATTAACATTGACTTTGGCCTGAGTCACATGGACTTTGGCTTGAACTTCAGCACTGATCAATCTTTCAGCAGTTTTAGCATTGTCACGAGTACGATTTTCATTCTCAACACTGACCTGCCTCTCATCTTCTTTGAGTATCTTGCATTGGTCAAAACTATGCCCAAGATGATAGCAACAACTACAATATTTAGGCAGATTCAAATAAGTAATTTGAACCCTACAACCCTGGTTACTTCCAAACCCTATCCAGACGTCATGAAAAAGTTTTTTAGTGACCTCTAATTCAATTCTTGCCATACAATGATTATAATATGCTCTATTCTTCGATGGAACCTTGACTTGCATAGTCCTGCTTAAAGATGAAGCAATATCAGTGATGACTTTTTCGTTATACAAATGCTCAAGAAGATTACCAATCTTGATCCAAACCGGTGTGATAGGGCACTCATATTTAATGTTGAATTCTTCTGTCCATTTCAACAATCTTATCACCGTAGAATCAACCGACCAAACATTCCTGCTCCACAGCTTTCCAAAATCCTCAGCAGAATCAAACTCGATAAGAATGTGCCTGGAGTCTCTAATAGTATAACCATAATCTTTAACGAAGTTAAACTTGTTAAAGGACTCAAGCAAAAGAGATCTTTTTGGCAATCCAGCAGAACATTTACCCACAAGCGTGAACTTCGATTTTGTTTTGAGATAAGACAGAAATTCATCAGCATATTGCAGTGATACATGATCACTCTTAAAACCAACATTTTCAACGTTGAAAGCATCAACAGAACCTTTTACACTACCATTCACAACATCAACAAAACTCTTGGCCTTCCATTGATTATCCTTAGAATTCTTAACAGATGAAGAGCTAATAACTTCCTGAACAGTAGGGACTTGATTTATTGGGAACAGATAGCCAAATCATCAGAAGATAATGGGAGAAGCTTAAAGATTCATGAGACTGAAGAAGACGAGAATCTCGATTCTTGGAGCATTTTCAAAATCAAGTCAAGTTTTTTTTTTAACAAACGGTTTGATATACTTAATCTAAATAAAACGCCCGTAAACCGAAATGTTTTGATTAATTTTTAAAACAGCTTCTAGCTTAAGTGCATCTATGAATTTCTTGTCGGGCCAGGAAGATATCTTTTAGTTTGAGAACTACATTGATTGTCGAATTCGAGTACCAGGTCAAGGCTATCTCGAGAGCCAAAGTCTTCTCCCATTTCCTTCTCTTCCCTCTAAAACCACAAACCGAGTTAATCAAATCCTTTTCCTCCCTCTCTCCCATCGGCAGAAATGGCTGTAGGCAAAGAAAACCCTGAGGTCGAGATATTGAAGCCTCGTACAGATAAGCGCGATTACCGTAGGGTTTCCCTTAAGAATTCTCTCGAGGTCCTCTTGATCAGTGATCCTGAGACCGACAAGGTACTAATCACACAATTCAACTTCTTTTTCGTTGGAGTTCTCTTTGCTATTCCGTTTGGTGCACTATCTGATTGCTACTTCAATTGCGTGTTTCAGTGTGCAGCATCGATGAACGTTAGCGTGGGTGCTTTTTCAGATCCTGATGGATTAGAAGGCTTAGCTCACTTCCTTGGTATCTCTTCTTATTCGTCGCTGTAATTGTTATTTCAATTTGCAGCTGTAGTATGCCAAATTGTTGAATCCTAAACTTGTTACCTATAACGAAACCTCCTATACTAGTTAACAGCTAACATGGCTTATCTTTTTTAGAATTCAATTCTGATAAGAGAATTATCATTTTGATGAGCCGTGCATAAGTTTTGATTGAAAGTCCAACCTGTAGGTGACCTCTAACTAAACCTGTGTATTAATGTATAGCTAGTCAAGTTAGTGGGGCTTTTATCCAACTATTTTTATGTTTATATTTGCCAAGCTCTTGTCAGGGAATCATATATGCAATTTTATCTGTTTTTTTATTTAATAAATGCTCGACAATCAATCAGCTTTGCATACATATAACTATTAACTGATTAGTTTGAATGAGCTACTATTTATTTATCTCTTTGCATGATGGTTCAATGCTTACTTACTACTCTATCAAAACTGGTTCTGTAACATCACTACATGTATCTGCGTCACATTGTGAAGATATACTACTTCTAAATGCCAATCCTGAATCTACACATTTATAATATCTTTTCTTTTCTTTATCTGTGTTGTCGCAGAGCATATGCTGTTTTATGCTAGCGAGAAATATCCCATGGAGGATAGCTACTCAAAGTATATTGCTGAGGTACTACTGACTTTCATAACAGGATAGATGAAAATATATCTTTTATTTCACTTACTTTTCTTCACTGGCAGAATTGATGCACTCGTACCCTATGCGTATTAATCGGCTGAATTTTTGTTTCTGCTGCAATTTGTGGAATTTACTGAATTTGACATTACATGCCTTCGGCACTTTTCTATTGCTTGGAGAAAGCTAACTCTCAGTTATTCTAGTGCACTATCAAGAATTTTGCATCTCAATCGTGTAGGAAATAAGACTCCAGTTTGTATGTGTGTCAACTTATCACTACAACAGATAGTGTGTAGACAATAGACATGTATTCTAACAATTTTTAAGAACGGAATGTATAACAAACCTATAAAAGGAATAAGCTATACTTTTCCGATTGGACCTCCTCCAACTCTGACCTACTCTTTGGCTATTCTTTCTTCTCATCTTGCTCAACATCCTTCTATTCTTGGAATGGAATAGTTGTCTACTGAGTCATGGAGCATGTTCTTCACCACGGGCCTTAGCATGTTTGAGGTCTTGTTCTTCACTGCCTTCTAAACCAGACCCAAACCCCAAAGTACCTAGTCAAAATAATTTTATCGGTGGCCTACTTATTTTCTTTCTTATATATATATATATATCAAAATTAAAAACTTGGTATGTATATTAATTTAATGTTATATCATTTCTTTTATTATTTTGGGCTATGAATCCTTTTCAATTATAAACTAAGAAACAAACACTAAATGACCTTGCCTAAAACTACAAAAAATTGAAACACTTGGCCCAACTCGAATTCCTAATGTCAATTGTTGGAAACAACTTACCTCTTGGAACTCATATTCAAACATTGTGATTCTTGACAGTCTTATGATATCCAAATTTATTTTCTAATTGAATGTCCGACACAAAGCCAACGGCTAGGATAAACCTTTTGGCTCATAGGGCTGGCTCATATGGTTTGAGTAAGCTGAATATATACAGCTGTATCATGAACATAATAGAAAAAAGTCATCTGAATTTTAGAATGAAAAAATATGACTTATCCAGTATTCCTCAAGCTGGTTTGGAGCCATGGTTCATATGAAAAGTTAGTTCATGGGAATGCTAGAGTTTGGCTTGTAATGAGTAGCGACGAGTCTGCCAAACTTAAAAATTGACTCGAGGCTTTCCGCTAGACACATGGATGGAGGAAACTAATTCCTTCGCTAGTTTTAGGCCTGTTTTTTGCCAATATCTTTTGCGGGGATCTGGTGGAAGTTCTTCCAATCTAGGTACTCTCCATTTTGAAATATGCACTTCTAGTGGATTTCATGGAGTATTAACTAGGCATCATGTATCAGGTCGAAGTAATAGATCGGTTTTGAGGAATTTCTCATAAGAAGTAGAGAAATATATTATAATTTGGATGTTGCTCCGCACAAGAGAAGACATGATATAAGTGTCTTATGGCTGAAAGCGTGAACACAACTCTAGTTTTAAAAAAAGAGCGAAAGCCAATGTAGGTGGAATAATACGAAGGGTACATTGGACCTAATATTTAGGTGCACTCATTAGAGATTTGTGACACTACGCGTGTCACAACAGACTGGTGTAAGCTGCCAATATAAAACCAGAACAACCTACCATCATAACTGAGCTATATCATTCATAGGGGTGGAGATGATAAAGGCATATGATCAATGTTTAGGAGACTGTAGAAGTTACTGATGGATTTTGATTTAGAGCCCCAAGGCCATCAGGATAAGAATAAGCCTAAAAATGTCCAAATTGGAAAGGAATGTAATAGTTAAATCTGATGGTGTGTAACATTAGAGTAAAGTAGGATGTTTAAAAGCGAGAAAGTGAGCAGTGGTATATTATTGGCTGAATGAACTGTGTAAGCTATCTCAGGCTGTTTAGGAATGACATAAACCAACACTCTTTGACTATCTGTAGGGCTCTTCAAAATAATGTAGTGAATGTCTGGAATGGATGCCACTTACACTAATAAATTGCAAATTATTGTGTTTAACTCAGGAATTCTCAAATACACTGCATTGTTATCGTGGCATCTTTACTATTATGTTGGTTTGCTTTTGTAAGGTTGCATATGCTGAGAGTGATTTGGTTTGACCTTCTTTTTCACAGCATGGAGGTACTACAAATGCTTATACGTCTTCTGAGCACACAAACTACTATTTTGATGTCAACAGTGACTGTTTTGAAGAGGCATTGGACAGGTGGATGATACATTTCCATCTCTAGCAGATCTTAGTATCTGGTTTAACATTTAACTGAGAATTTCTTGTGGGTTTTTTTGTACAGATTTGCTCAGTTCTTTATTAAACCTTTGATGTCTGCTGATGCCACAACGAGGGAGATCAAGGCTGTTGATTCTGGTTTGTTATTTTCTAGATGTCTTGAGGATTCTTTAGTAGTTACTTAAATCTTACATAAAAAAACCATCAACTCTTTGGAATTTCTGGAAAACATAGATTTTAGGATTAGTATATTGTTTCTTATCTTATGATAAGTTTACTATGATTGATTATAAACAAAACACAGATGAGTTATATATAAATATTTTTTTAGCCATTTGGACAATAGCTTGGTTAAAAGGCCTGACCAAGCTACACCTATTTTATGATCCCTATTAAGTTTACCTGTACCTTTGCATTTTCTCTTTTTCCTAAAATAATATATACTTCCTGCTTTCTATTTTTATATCTTTCTAAAATTATCGCAAAACTGAATTTTAAAATGAACACACTAAACTATAACTTATATTCTGAATTTGTTAGATACATAATCATTATATATATATTAATGACAATCTTCTTTTCAAAGTAATTACATATAGAAGTTTAGTTAGTGCTGCTTGCCTGTAACCGAAACATTACAAACAAGTATAGCCTGAACAATGAAACAGGCAAACAATACAAATTGTAAGCTATAACCAAAGCAATAAATTGGAAAACAAAATGAGGTATAAATTCATACACGCATGTAGTAGTGCTTGAATTGAAATATATTTACAACGCAGAAGTGTTATGAACAGATCATAATATACCTACTGCACTGGATGAAAGTTAGTGTAGAGCAGAATTACTTTGCCTTATCTGCTAAACCAAACAGTGCATCTTCGCAGATAATACTATTATTTTGCCTTATCTGCTAAAGGTGCTTGTAGGAATTAGTGTACATAATACTATTTTAAGATCTTTTACTTTTAGTAGAAGCGAAAAAGTTAAAAGTTGATAGACTGTCTGTTTTCTTTTCCTTCTCACCGTAAAAAACATATGTTGCTTTTTAGTTTCTTTTTTGCAAAAATAAGATCAACAACCAACCATGCATTTTTACCTAAAACCAGAAGTTTCAAATGATCTCTTACCATGCTACTTAATGTTTCTCATCTTTGTTTTCCTTGCATCCAGAGAATCAGAAGAATTTATTGTCAGATTCTTGGCGGATGAACCAGGTATACCTAGCTTTCTGGACAACTTCTAGGTCGCTGATAGCTTCAAAGATAGTAACCTTACTTCCTAATTATTAGTATCAGTTTAGTTGATACATCCTGGAAACATATTATAGAACATGTGATGAGCTTCACAAGGGAGATAAGTGTACAATTATTGGCATTCTGATACATCCTAGAATTTGTACAATTATTTATACGTGACAATGTAGGGAAATAAGTGTTTTATGTCCTCCGTCACTTTGTCTATTGGCATTCTGATGATATTTTTTCTGAATGCTCATTTCTGTTTTTTCCCTGTTTATGCAGTTACAAAAACATCTAAGCAGAGAAGATCATCCATATCATAAGTTCAGCACAGGTTTTCACTGCTCACCTTTTTAATTTGATACTTTTATTGTTTTAACGAAACGGAAAGCTATGCCCATTGCAAGAATCGTCAGCTTTCTACACATGGATGCTATTTTCTTACGGGGTTAATCTAGGTTGCTAGTTGTCAAGTCCACTGCTAAGCATAAAACATGTATCGTTTACTTGAATGTTGAAAGGTAGCGGGCACTGGTTTTACGAAGTGGATTCTTAGTAGAAGAATGAATGATTGTTTGTAATATGTATCTTTTGCTTACATTCATGCTCATTTGTGCGACAAATATGTGATGCTTAATTGCTAGTTGCATCTTGTCCATTTTTTTTATACCAACTAGTAATATGAAAACACTTTGGGAAAACTAATTATTCTAGTCTATTTTTCTTATTATTTGCAAGAATGTTTTAGTCTTTCATGAATCACTCTTATTGCTTATTCGACTTTCTTGTACATCCAGTCATCTAGATGACGGCTCTTCTGTTTGTAGGCTGCTATGCTAATATTGTCCACTTGTAGGGAACTGGGATACTTTGGAGATAAGGCCTAAAGCAAAAGGAGTGGATACAAGAAATGAGCTTATTAAATTCTACGACAAACACTATTCTGCCAACCTGATGAATCTTGTTATATACACAAAAGGTACTGTAACTCTAAATACTTTTGAAATGATTAACTAGTGCATTTTCAATTTTTAAGAAGTTCTAGTGCATTTCTAAATACCTCCGAAATGATTATGCCATCTGATTCCTATTAGGTACAAATTATTATTTGCTTCTTGAGAAAGTCTAAATACCTTCGAAATGATTAACTAGTGCATTTACAAAATTATATTGGATATATATAGAAAGTCTCGATAAAGTTCAAAGCCTTGTCATGGAGAAGTTTGGGGAGATTCGAAACACTGAGAGAAGCTTCTTCAGTTTCCCTGGTCAGCCTTGCTCATCAGACCATTTGCAGGTATGATTGCATCGGCTTTTCTCCTTTACAGGTCGACAATGCAAATAATTTGTGGCTACTGGTTGCTTATGAAACCATCGTTTGCGCATTCGTTTCATTTAGATTCTAGTAAAAACTGTTCCAATTAAAGAAGGCCACAAACTGCGGATTGCATGGCCAATTACTCCTAGCATTCATCATTACAAAGAAGCACCAAGTAGATATCTCGGTCATCTTATTGGGCATGAAGGAGAAGGATCGTTGTTTTTTGTCTTGAAAACGCTGGGTAGGTCTCATATGAATCTTCTTCATTCTTTAAATTTTGATTTTTCAACATATTCATTGAATGAAAGAAATAGTCAAAAATCATTTCTTAACCGCCAAACGTATTGTAGGTTTTGGATCGTGTCACCCCCCTATATGCTTTCTTTCTGATCCTATCTATTTTAAGTTTTAGTACCCAGGTTCCTGTATTTTCATGTTTATATTCTCTTATCTTTTTGTAACGTGTCTCTTAGTTGACTCTGGGTTTTTATACATATATCAGACAAGATATTCTTAATTCGATAACTCACTCAATGGCTTCTAAATGGAGTTAGTTAGTAGAAGTTTCTGATAAAGGCTTTTGTGTCTTTTCTTTATCTATTAAAATTATGAGTATAGTTTTTTTTCTCACGAGTGACCTATTATGCCGTAAATAAGAAATATTTGAGAGAATGCAAGTGGAATTAGGAGAAGAATAGGCAAAAAAACCATCAGAAAGAGCTGCCACTATATTTTAGATGTTAAACTATCAACAATTTTTAGATTCTATGAGAAATAACGTGCGAGTACCATAAGATATTCTACTAGCACTCACATTGTAAGGTGTGAGATAAATCATTAACAGAGAAGCCTTGTGAATTAAATTTTGTCCAAGTCATTGATAAACTGTTTAGATAGATGCATCTTTCTTTTTAGATTGGATGTTTTGTTTGAGGAAGCTTATAAAAAGTAGTAAATTTTCGGTTTACTCCTTCGCATGTCGATGCAATATTTGAAACATTACCTTTTGCTTAGCATTTGTACTGTTAACTACTGCACCTAGGAACAATAGTGCCTACGCTGAAGATATTGTTTTTAACATACAATTGGTACTTTAAGAAGACATTCGGCCAATACGACCATCAAACTTAGTCCAAGTTGTCAACCACACAACAGTAATATGACAAGGTCTGACAAAAAATAAATAAATTACGAGCGGACTAACAAATAAAGGCACGTTTAGCGCTCATTAGAATACTGCAGCTTACATCTTTCACTTTTTCCTAGAAGTGGAGGCCTCGGTTTGAAGCACTAGGAAAAAGTGAGTTGGAACATGAGCTTCTTGAATTTATTGTGATTATAAATAATCTCTCCTTTTTGGCAAATAAAAATGCAGAAGTTTCTCGTGAACTTTGACAAAACTATACTTCTTATTAGCTTACGTTAAACAGAAAAGAGCTACATGTAGCTTGAAATAGGTTCCTGTTTCAAGTTTTATGTCTAAGAACAATTTACTCGAGTGTTGCTTGTGTTTTGTTATAAGATATGCTTACTTCGTAGTTAACTAACTGTGTTACTTTTAAAACCTTTACAGGGTGGGCAACTGGACTATCAGCCGGTGAAGGGGAATGGAGTTTAGAGTTTTCTTTTTTCAAAGTTTCCATTGATCTTACTGATGCGGGTCATGGTGAGTTTGTTGTTTACTTCATCCAACATGCAAGTGTATCTAACTTTGCAGTTTCCTTTGTATAATTATTTAATACCAATGGGCTTGAAAAACTTTTTTTTGTATTCAAATTTCGTTATTTAATGATCTTGGTGTTTGTCTCTTGCATTGACTTCCTGGACTGATATGGTGTTGCTGTTGGTGGGCTCCAGAGCATATGCAAGATATATTGGGGCTGCTATTCAAATATATCAAGCTCTTACAACAGTCTGGTGTTTGCAAATGGATTTTTGATGAGGTATATGAATAAGATGTACGAATTTGTGTCTAAATTAACAAATATAGTTGCTGGTGGAATATCTTATGTATGTATGTATATAGTGGTGTCAAATACAGCTAAAAGCTTCAATAACAAGTCATTATATGTAAATTTATAGTCCTTTATGTATGTATATATATATTATGGTGCATACAGAGGTTACCTTCATAGAGAACTGTAACTTCACAAAAAGTTGGGTCTCTAAATACTGGTGAATTGTAACGCTTGTCTCTTGTGCATTACTAGCTCCCAATAGTTTTCTTTTCCTTCTCTTTATTTTTTTGGGCTTTGCTTCAAATTTGTATTTTCTAAAATATATATTTAAAAGAAGTGACTTGAATATTGGTAGGCATTGGTACATTTGCCTTCGTACATATTGTTTTCAAGACAGTCTTGAACTCCTCTTAGATTATTTTTTTCTCGAAAACATTGTTTTTGGAAGATATCTTAAGGCTTGTATTACTAGCTCCAGTACTTTTCTCTTCCTTTTCTGTATTTCTTTCTGGGCTTTGGTTCAAATTTGTATTTTTTTTTAATATGTAGTCAAAAGAGATGACTTGAATATTGGTAGGCGTTGGTACATTCATATACATTGTTATCAAGACAGTCTTGAGCTCCTCTTAGATTATAATTGTCTCGAAGATATTGTTTTTGGAAAGTATTGTAAGGCTTGTCTCTTGTGCATTACTACCTCCCAGTAATTATCTCTTCCTTTTCTTTATTTATTTCTGGGCTTTGCTTAGAATTTGTAATTTGTATATATATATTTAAAAGAGATGATTTGAATATTGGTAGGCGTCGGTAAATTTGCCTTCACATATATTGTATTCAAGACATTGTTGAGCTCCTCTTAAATTATAATTGTTTCGAAGATATGGTTTTTGGAAAGTTTGTTCAGTTCTCCTAATATCAAAAGAGAAGCCCTTCTGTATGCTTAGTAATGTTGGAACTGTTTGCTTTTAAAGTTGTTAAAAGTTTGTTGAATGAACTCGGTAACTGAGTGTCAATTTAGTGAGAGTTGTAAGTAGAACTTTGCCTGACATAATTATGATATTTTCATTTACATTCTATAGTTTTGACCTTGGTTCAAAAAACATTCAGTCTCCTGTGTGTCAATTATTTGACCCACTTTTATTCATAGTGAATTATAGCATTTGACACTCTTTTTAAGACAAATCAGTAGATTCTAACACATCAATCCTTGTTATTGAAGCTTTCAGCTGTATGCGAGACGGTATTCCATTATCAAGACAAGATTCCCCCAAGTGATTATGTGGTAAATGTTGCTTCAAACATGCAGGTAGTATATCCCTTCCACTCTGGTATATGGAGATTTGTACAAGTTCTGTTGGACTATGCGTTACTTATTTCTGCTAGGTAGTACAGTAGAATTAATCATCATCTTCTACTCAATGAAACCTTGCTGTGGCAAGATGGGTTATGGTTTCATTACTCTCCCTCTTACGTGAAAAAATAGTTACTCCTGCTGAGAGTGTCCTAACTCCTGAATAAGTTATTATATGTTGAATCTGCTTAAGTGTCTTTCTTGCTGCCTCTCTGTTTATTTATTTTTGGCTCTCTGAAGGCTCCAAAGGTTTATCGTATTCCTGACAAAGAAATAAGACACGTACTTAAACATGTCAAGGACTTGAGAAGTAGAAACAAGAGCGTGTAATTTAACAAAATATATACAAACTTAGCTACTCCTTGTCAATGTGGATCTTGATGTCTTCAAAGTCTTATCATTCTTAATCAAACTGTTAGCTAAAACATGTAAGGAAACATACAAGAATTATACATCTTCTTGGTTACATAGTCTTTGGATTAATGTTCCTTTATGTTGCTCCAAAGATTCAGATATAGTGTTCTGTTAAATATGCATGAGGCTTATGAGGTTAGTTTGGTGGTGAGTTCTATTACACAGCCCCAGTATCAATTTTCTCCCGATTTTATGGGAAAATGCTGTGAGGCCTTGCTCTATGATTTGATTGATTCCTCTACATCTAGTTACTGATTCCTTTGATAATTTTATTTGTTTAAATATACGTTGAATATCTAGATTTACTTGAATTTGACTTAATTGGTGGGCGCTTATTGTTAAAGAGGGGTTAGGAAAGAATTTCATCGAAAAGCTCCATTACTTAAACAGTTTACTTAAGGCTATTTTTTCATTAAAATGAAACTGGATGATGTAAAAAGCAATTTTTTCTCCTCAGATATATTCCCCAAAGGATTGGCTAGTGGGATCAAGTTTGCCTTGTAATTTTAGTCCAGCTGTTATACAAATGGTGCTAGATGAGCTCTCTCCAGATAAAGTAAGGTATGTCTGATTGCTCTGAGAATGCTTGATCTAAAAGCTTCATGCAGAACAGTGTTTTTGGTAGTTACGGTGCAGTTTTAGCATCATATGCACATGGTTATAACGAGTAATGGTGAGTAATGACGGAGTAAAATATATTTACCTTGATGATTATATATGAATCTTAACATCTATGTTTGCTCCTGCTGGACGTGAGTGCGGATTTAGTTTATTGAAGTTACTTTTATCATTTCAGTTTTGATGTTTTACGAACTTGAGAACTTTAATTAATTCGTGCATTATTGTACTGTATGGTTGAGCTATATTTTCTTTTCTAACTAGCCACTCCATTTGACAGAATTTTTTGGGAATCAAAGAATTTTGAAGGACTTACAGACAAGGTTGAGCCATGGTATAACACTGCATATTCTGTTGAAAAGGTTACAGTCTCCATGATAGAGGTTCGTTTTTAATTACTTTTAGTACAGGGCCATTAAAAAGTATATATTTAGTCAAAAAGCAAGTTTTTCTTATTTTGTTATCGCTTTTTGATCTGATAAGTAGACTAGGCTGTTTTGCTTTAGAAAATAGCTTGGACAGGTAATATTTTTTTCTTTTACATGTTTACAGGAGTGGGTGCAATCTGCTCCTAAGGTCAATCTGCATCTGCCTGCACCCAATGTATTCATCCCTTCAGACTTGTCACTTAAGGATGCTCCAGAGAAGGTTTGCTGTAAATGCTAATGTCATTTACATGATCATCGTTTATCTGTATCAGCTAAGTCAGATATCATGTGGTTGACATTTGTAACAGGTCAAATTACCAGTTTTGTTGAGAAAGTCTCCCTTCTCAAAAATGTGGTACAAGCCTGATACGATGTTCTCCACTCCTAAAGCATATGTTAAGTTAGATTTCAGCTGTCCTCATGCTAAAAGCTCTCCTGAATATGAAGTTCTGACAGATATCTTCACACGGTTGTTAATGGACTACTTGAATGAATATGGTAATATGCCCTTATAGATGAGTTAAGTAAGCTGGAATGTTGTGCTAGTACTCTAAATGCTGCGGTTTCTCTTTTATGTTACTGCTTTCATCTATCGTAGCGTAGTTGTCATGAAATGGGTTGTGTGATAATGTTTCTCTTTCTTTTTAAAGTTGCTAATTCCTTGTCTTTTGCAAGGGGATGCGAATCGGAGTTAGTGCACAAGTTGAGCCTTTTAGCTATACATTTTGTCCATGATTTAGATTTACATTCAGATTCCTTTCCTTCAATTATTATTATTATTATTATTATTACTATTATTTTCATCTGTGATTCAGGTAACAGTTAAAAAAACTATAATATGCTTTCTTGTAGAAGAACTTAGTTTTCTTCTTTATATTTCAGCTTACTATGCTCAGGTTGCTGGTTTGTATTATGGCATAAGTGTCTCAGATAATGGCTTTGAGGTGGGTTGCTGTAATTAATTTAACAACTTTTGATCTCTTTTGTTTCCAGGAAAATTGTAATAATGTCTGTTTGTCTGTTTCTCTACATATATATGTGCCATAACTAGCGGTTTGTCTTCCTTAGGTAACTGTGCTTGGATATAATCACAAGCTGAGGATCTTGCTGGAAACCATTATCGAAAAAATTGCAAAATTTGAAGTGAAACCTGACAGGTTCTTAGTAGTTAAGGTAATAACGGAGCTTCTGTTCTCTGTAGTTTTATTGTATTCTTATTATTCTGCAATCTAACTATCCGTATACCTATTGTCAGATTGTGATAGAATAAGCATAATCTTTCTAGCTTGGAAATTAACATGTCTTAGAGCTGATTTTTGGCTATATTCTGTTGGACTATGTGTACTGTAATTAGTTTTGACTCGCAGAGACTTTGATGTCACGAATCATTCGACTTTAGGTTTTTGCACGGTTGCACCATTCAGTTTGTATTAATATCGGACCTTGTGCAATTTGTAAGAATACATGCTATGTCATGGTAATTTTTCATCTATAACTGGTATGATCATGGTAATTTTTCATCTATAACTGCTATAATCATGGTAATTTTTCTTATGTAAGTCTATTTCAATTGAGCTTGACAAGCTGGATTTTGGATGAAGGCTTACATTCATCTCTGTTCATATTTTGCCTTTTGTAATATTACTGCATAAGATAGTAATTTTATTTATTTATTGAATTCCTTGTGAGTTATATACTTTAAGGTTTATATTGAACTACAATGGATTTAGTATGACGAAGGGCTGTACCTTGAGGTGTGAAACTTAAGTAATAAAGAATAGAAATTGGCATTTTGATCAGTTTCACCCTTTTTATTTACTCTCAACTTTTTTCTCAGGAAATGGTATTAAAGGAGTATCAAAATCTCAAGTTCCAACAACCCTATCAGCAAGCTATGTACTATTGCTCTTTGTTACTACAAGACCAAACATGGCCCTGGATGGAACAACTTGAAATTATCCCTTGTCTAGAAGCCAAGGATCTCACAAACTTTGCTCCCATCCTGCTCTCAAGGGCCTTCTTAGATTGTTACATAGCAGGTAGAGTACTCTCTCTCTCCATATGGATGGATGCCAGACAGACTTCAATGATATTATGTTATCTTTAAAATGTTAGTCTACTTTCAGGTAATATTGAGTGTAACGAAGCGGAGTCAGTGATCGAACATATTGAAGATGTTTTGTTTAAGGGGCCAAACCCTGTATGCCGAACTTTATTTGCATCGCAACATTTGACAAATAGAGTTGTTAAGCTTGGAGAGGGCATGAGGTGCTACTACGCTAAGGAAGGGCTAAATCCTAAGGATGAGAATTCCGCTCTAGTCCACTACATTCAGGTGAACTTGCCTAGATATATAGGAATTGCTTAACATACTTTAGAATACCTGTTTAGTTTACTTGGCTGCTGATTGGTTTTGATGTGTAGCCTAAACTACACATCAAAGGAATCACTGATCATAATCAACTCAAATAAAACGAAAAAAACTGTAAATACGGATAATAACTCCAATGACAAGTTTCTAAATACCCCTTAGAAATCTTACCCTTCTAGCTGGGTGACATTCTTGCAAGTATCAACTATAGAGTATGAATCTCCATGACAATGTGTTAGTAACTTGCACACACTTCGTAAAATGACTCAATTAGGCTGATCTTCATGACAGTGTCTAAGTAACTTACACGCACTTCGTTAACACATTACAAATTTTAAGTAACAATCTGTGGACATATTTTCCCTACTCCATGCCCAAGATGACTGACTGAACTTAGCCTTGTAGTTCTTGATAGTACCAAGTTGGTAGAAGATACTTCAGCTCGTGAGTGTACCACATGGTGCAAGATGGCTTCGTGTTTCTATAAGCCTATTATTTGTCCATATCACGTAGGCATCCACGATCACGTCTTGTCGCCTGTAAGTTTGAGCCTGGCTCTCTCAGATGGTTAGGAGAAAATCGAAATCTTCTATCCGTTTCATATCATAAACAACAAGTGACTTACAATTTAAAGGCAAATGAGAGTTTGAAAACAGTGTTATGAGAAATCATTATTCGCATTTTCCCCTTTGGTTTTAGGTACATCATATTGCATCTCCAAATTTGTTATGTATGAAAAGTTCCAATGCGATGTTAAATTCTTACCCTGAATTGAACTTATTGCTTTATGCGACTCCCTTTAAATTTAAAGACATTGGAATAACCAACTTTATTTGTTTGGCCTATTTCAGTAGCGATCCAAGTAAATATAGTTTCATTCGCCAAACTGCCTCTAGTAGCAGGGTTGATCTGTTCCTGAGACAAAATTTTGCTGTGATACACAGGTGCATCGAGATGATTTCAGTATGAATGTAAAACTTCAGCTCTTTGCAATGATTGCAAAGCAACCGGCGTTCCATCAGCTTAGATCAGTTGAACAACTTGGCTACATTACTGCACTTGTGCAAAGGTCTGTACAAATCTTATTAATACTCATTCCCAATTTTGACCATGTGCTTAACTATATCCCTTTAATAGGAATGATTCTGGCATCCGTGGTGTACAGTTCATTATTCAATCAACGGCGAAGGTAAAGCCTATGTATAAATCTTAGTAATAATGTGTGCGATTACTTGTATATGTTTGATATCCTGAGTTCTACTTATCATAACAGGGTCCTGGACATATTGATTCAAGGGTAGAGTCATTTCTCAAACAATTCGAAAGTAAACTGTATGAAATGACTGAAGACGAATTTAAGGTGAGCCAGAAAGTCTTTGATGAAGTTATAATAATAATCTTTGAAGTGTAGTCTGCTGCATAGTCTTTGAAGTCTTTGAATTCACGTACACGTGTACTTAATTAGGATTAGCAACTACAACTGTTCCAGACAAAACAGAACAATGATACAGACTAAATAAGTGATTAAACATTTCACTAGGTTTTTGACAGCTAGAATCTGTGAATCTCAGATTATTACACCCATTACGTATGTTTCAGTGAGTCATATTTGGTGAATAGTTCTAAGCAATGCATAAAGGTTGTTGACTGATACATTTGTTCTGTAGAGCAACGTAACTGCTTTGATTGACATGAAGCTTGAAAAACACAAGAACTTGAGAGAAGAATCAGGATTTTATTGGCGAGAGATTCAGGATGGAACCCTCAGATTCGGCAGAAAAGAGGCTGAGGTATTTAGTTATAAACTTGGAGTGAGTACTCAGGTTATCTCCTAAAACAATAGTTTGATGTTTCGAGAATGGTTTAACAACAGGTTGGTGCACTAAGGCAGCTGACGCAGCAAGAGTTGATAGATTTCTTCAACGAACATATAAGAGTGGGTGCGGTATCTAAGAAGACACTAAGCGTACGTGTATATGGGAGTCAACATATATCCGAATGCACTATGGATAGTGAACAACTCCAACCACCCTCTGTACAGATAGATGATGCCTTCGGTTTCAGAAGATCGCAACCCCTTTATGGCTCATTTAAGGGGTCTGTCCAACAGAAATTGTAGTAAAACTACTAGTCTGTCATCCAAGGATAACATTGAATCGTACAAACGTTACACCACATATTGTAACTTTAACACTGCATTGACATATTTAAATTGACTTTCATGGCACTATGTGTCTTGACAAATGTGCTGGCTTTAGCATTTATGTCTCTGGTTGGTGGGATATTTTGAAGGTGTTTGTGTCTTGCCAAATGTGTTGGCTTTAGCATTAGTGTTTCTGGTTGGTGGGATATTTCGAAGGGTCAGGTTACATATTTTGCTCCATATCCCGAAAATAGTCTTTTAACTATTTTGCCTCTGAAAATTCGAACACACGTTATTTTCATTTAATTAGAGATCAACTGCAACTTAAAAAAAAGAAAATATTAAAGGCCGAGGCTAATTCAGGACCCCGTTTTTTTATTTCCCCTCCCTCCTCTGCCTATACCTCTAACACTAATTTTATACAATCTCGAAAGTTTGTTTTTGTTCGGGTGAGGAGTCGCTAACTCACCATTTAAAAACAAAGGTGGATGTAATTGTTTTCCACGTTTTTTACTTCTACAAGTAAATTTGCATGGTTTCGCGTGTTATGATGTATGCAAATACGCAAGAACACATATTAATGATGTAAAATCGGACAAAATACGCTTGGATTACGAAAACCGCACGTATTGTTCTGCGCGATTTTACCAAATCAATGTACGAAGCATGAATTTTGCCCAGGCACGATTTCATTCGCAATTTTTCCAATTCTAGTTAATTTTGTGCGGGGATTTTGTGTTGTTATTTCAGTGTTTAAATACAGGTAGAAATTTGTTAATGGTTGAATGATTTTTTTTTTTGTTATTTTGCATAATTTGTTGTTGTTTATTAAATGAGTTATTTTGTTGTCAAATTGAATGAATTACGATATTACGATATTGTAGTAATTTTCTTTCATGCATTATGTAGGAACCAAAACAAGCACCATATACCATAACTGATTACACTAGAATTTTTACTACGGAAAGCGTTTACACCAAATTCGAATTGCTAGCATGGGTTGACGCGGAAATAAAATATATAAGATTCATTATTTTGGTCGATAAAGATGTCAGTGATAGTAAAAACGAAAAAACTCCAAGGCTATATTTTAAGTGCGAGAGGCACGATGTCTACAAACCGAGGTCCAAACCGTGTGAAAAAATACTAAGATTGTTCATCAAGAAAATGCGATTGTCTGTTCATGTTATACGGAAATCCGGTCTTAAAACCACCCGGTTATTGGAAATTGGTAGTGGTAAATGAGAAACACAACCACCAACCGTTTTTACACTTGGATGGTCATTCACAAGCCGCGAGGCTAAAAACGGATGAGCAAGAGTATGTTCATAAACTCATAACAATCAGTTATCAGCCAATAGGTATATACCGTGGTTTGAAGATAAGAGATCTGGAAAATGTATCTAGTATGCGTACGATCTACAACATGCGTCAAATACACCAATTGGTCGATAAAACGAGCAAAACTCAAATGCAATATTTGTTTGGTAAGTTAAAACAGCATGCGTACTACGTTTGGGAGTAAACAAACGAAGCAATGAATGAGATCCTTGAATCTTTTTTTGCCCATCCTACAAGCATCGATTTATTGCGCAGTTTTCCTCAAGTTTTTATTGTACGATTTGTCCAGCCACCTACACTACAAGATGAAAAACAATTCTACGATTTGTCCGGAGATGCATAATTACTTTTTTATATGTATTGTAATTGCTACTTTTAATAACTTTATATACTTACTAGTTCGATATTTATGTGTACTTTAAGACTTATGACTGGTGTTTTTTTTAATTTTAGTTTACGGTTAAGCTTATTTGTTTTCTAAAATTAAATTACATAAAATGATTTTCTTTTAAAAAACTTTCCAGAACACTTTCGCGCAGTATTAAACATGCTATTGTGCAAATCCACACACGATTGTGCGTGAAAATGTGTACATCGGCATGCATAGACGTGCATGGAATCGCACACTTGCACGTACAAATGTGCGCTAACGTGTTCTGGAAAGTTTTAAAAAATCCGTTTTACACATAGTTGATACATGTAAAATGTTACTCCAAGATAGGTAATCATTAAGTAATGTCGTTACAGAAACTTCACGGGAAAAAAATAAAAATAAAAACAAAAAAATTAGAATTTGACTTCAAACAGGTGCGTACGAACTAAAACAATTAAACGAAAACAACGTAGGACTCAATAAAATGTAACGACGAGAATTTAACAAAAAATATGCGTGACTACTGATAAAGTACATCCATCTCGGCTTCCTCCCGCTTGATTATTAATAAAGTAAAAATTGACTAAAAACATGTTAAACAAGTAGGAAAACATTAAACTCAAACAAAAACTGAGAAAATCACAAACTCAAACAGCAACTGACAAAACATTAAAACTCAAACAACAACCAAAGAAAGCATAAAACTTAGAAGTCGAAGTCGTATCTCATGTTGTCTTCAATAATGATGTTTTTCAAAATATCATCCTCTCGTTCCGCAATCCCACCCTCCAGATAATCCTCCATATCCCTAACAATGAAATTTACAACTGTCATGTTCCACACTGCATCCGTTTTATGCTTAATTTTATAAGACATGTACACAAACACTAGAGCGGTTTCACGCAATTATACATGCTTTTGACTTTGTCACGACTGCACATTGGATGATTTTTTTACTCCTAATCGGCCATAATAAAAATACATCATACATAGCACTCGATCGGAAAAAGCATCGCTCGTATGATCAGACATTGTTCAGTTTACAAACTTCACAGCCTAAAGCAAGTGATAGTCTTCATCTACATTAAACTCCATCCTTAAAAGTCTTTAGGTTTTTTTGTGAATGTTTGGTGGATGAACTATTAGACTAAGTTTTAGGTCTATCTTAAAGGAAATTCCGATTTGGCGGGTAATCAGTTTGTGGTGGGAACAGATGTATAACGGGAGTCATTGGTTGTTGAGAGTTATTGTTTGAAGGGAATTAATATTTGACGGGAATCAATGTTTGGAGAGAATCATTGTTTGAAGGGAATCAATGTTTAAAATTATATAAACATCAAATAAATATCATACATAAACAATAATAATAAAAAACGTAATAAAATTCTAACATGTTAGCATCAAACATACTTAACATCAAACGTAATAAAATTCTAACATGTTAACATAACACATAAAATAAAAATATTGTAAAATACATAAATCATACGTCAACAGATCGTTTAAGGGTCCGCGAAGCTCCTCCATAGACATGTCAGAGTTCCTCTCCTCCATGGCCTACATCTTGAGTAGGTGACCCGTCAAATCGTATAACCTGGTAGCATGAGTGGAGCTGGAGGGGTTCACCCCTATATGTGCATCGTTGGGGCGCGACTCATGATGAGTAAATACGTACCATAGGTTTTTCGGCACCCATGTAGTGTAGGTCAATATGGTACCATCCTCGTGACCTACTAAATACTCCCCACCTCGTAGACCAGGGTCAATAGTTTGGGACTCATAATGATTCCAAGTGAATGCGTCTAAATTGTAAAGAGTGTTTGCACGGCGAACCTCACTAGAACTTGTCAGAATAGGAAGTAGCGCACTAGGTACCAGTATTGAAACTATTAGCACAAAAATTGCGTAAATTCTAACATAAACCAACTATAAATCCATAACGGTATACATAAAACCACCAATATAGTGAATCTAGTAGCAAAAAATATAACCTGTTGAAGGTGGCCCATATGTCTAGCCACTTGTAGTGGATAATATGATTTGACAATCTCAAAAGACTTCAATATTGTATCTATCCAAGCTACGTCAGAAAAAGCCCAAAGATGCGTAAGTACAAATATGGCATGAACGATACCTACAAAAAAGCAACAAAGGTTTCAAATGTATCAACTAAGAGTAAATGATAACGTTATTACGAAAATTAAAAATAAACATAACTGTAACTTACACAGTGGTCAGTGAAGGTAGCGAGGTAATCACGAATACCGAGTTGATCCTGTTAGTTTTTTTGAAATGGTGGAGGCACATACTTGCACATCATAGGCTGTGCGATACCGAATATGGGGTATTGTGTATGACCAAAGATCAGAAATTATCATAAATCCAAGCTTCTAAATGGACAAGGAATCCAGACACACCAGAAGTGGTGTGTAAGCAACCCTTACCTAGTTGGAACTATAACTGAGCTAGTATCATCAGTCCTCAATTGTACCTGGCTGAACTACTGTAGTCATCGATTAACTCTAAGTAGTCTAGGTTTATATTGTTTCCCGACTTGTTGGCTAGTATGGTACAACCAAACAAATGCAACAGATAAGCCCGAATAGCTCGGCGAACACCATTATCAATGATGGCATCACAAAAAACTATGCTCTACAAAATGTTCTCTTCGGCCATGCGAGGCAAACATGTCTCTTCCCTCCCTTTTTGTTTTCGTTTATTTCCTCATTCAACTCCTCAATAGTGACTCCAAGTAGGCGTGCGTATGCCACATTCCTCGCATCCCTAGTAGAAAACTCAACGATAACGCAGTTTACGCTAATCATTGGAAGCCCCGTGATGACGTTTACGTCGTCCAGTGTCAATGTTATCTCACGAAAGAGAAGTTGAATATGTTTTTTAGGATTACATATATCTCAAAACACCTCTATTAAATGGACGTTGGTAGCCGATCATGCGAGACAATCAACGATGGGTCCGAAACAAGTAACCATCACCTCATTACGATTGCGGGTTTGTTGCTCTACAAGATCCCAATCACGTACCCTCGCCTGCAAAAATATAAAAAATATTAACCAATATGCAATATAAAGCTAAGTCAATGCATTTAATATAAACCAATAATTATACCTATAACCTACACCAATGCATTCAAACCTAAACTAATACATTCAACCTAAACCAATAAATTTAATAACCAAAAACCAATATAAACCAATAACCAATATAAACTAATAACCAATAAATTCAGCCCTCACTTGCAAATAAATAAACAATATAAACCAATAACAAATATAAAACTAAACCAATAACTATAGGCTAAACCAATGCATTCAACCTACACCAATAACTATTGATGAACTCAAATAATATCTTAGGTTAGTTCAGAAGCGGAAATGTCTAAGAAATGTTCGTATCAGACACTTTTAATAAGAGAATCAGTGTTTTGTAGAGAGAAAAAGAGATAAAAGGAATAAATGTAGCAATAATTGACTAATCATCGGTCAATTTCCCCAAAAGGGAATATTCTTTATATAGTACATGAGGTGAATAGTAAAATTATATGATAACCACTCTTAAAGTGGATTTCTCACACTCTATACAAACACGTTTTAAGGGTATATCATTTAGCCTCTCCATCGCTTATGTTTGCTTTAATTTAGTCCTTAATCACTAAATACATGAATTTATTCTTTATATTTTTTAGTATCTATATTTTTCTTCCCTTATCAACTACAACACTAACCATTATAGCATAAATTATAACCTTTATTTTGTATTGCTAAATGTTGAGCGAGTTTTTTTAGGTTCATATTCTTAGTCCACATGTCTTATGTCATTGTTCACTTGTTTTAAAGAATAACATTGATTGATCTATGCTTTTATCTTAAGATAGACACAAAATTATTTTGCATAAATTTATAATTTTGTTTTTATTTTGCATTGCTAAGTGTTGAGCGATATTTTTCAGGTAAATTATGTGAAGAATGTTTGGTAACATTTATGGAAAAAGAGGTATTGACCACGATTAGTAACACAACTATCCTTCAATATTTTTAAGTTATGAGTAAAAAGAAAGTACAAGTAAAATTAACTTTGATTTATGTTTTTTTTGTTTTTAATCATATTTTAGTTATTTGTGTAACGTATATTATGCTATGACAATGACAATTCAATATTTGAAATTTTAATATAAACCATATTTTTATGACTATTTTATATTTTATTATCATTTATTGTGATAAACATTTACGTCGATTTGATAATGACGAGAAAGTCCAAGATACCATAATATTTTGGTCATGGCTATGCCACTGCAGATACTAATGTACTAATGTTTGGCATGTTGTTTTCACAACATAATTTTACGACATTATTTTGTATAAATGACATAAGTAGTTAAAAACATTAGATCTTTTTGATTTTTTAAAATACTTCTCTTGTTTAAATATATAGATTAAGATCATTTTGGTTTTTTTCTCTCCCTATCTATTTAATTTATTTTGGATTGTCATGCTCTATATTATTTTTCTACGTCGTCATTTTATCTTAACATATTTTTAGTACGTTTTTAATGGGATTTTTTTTTACCTTTTCAAAGTACATGATTCTCAAAAGATATGATCTTATTAAATAAATATGTACAAAATTATCAATTCTTTTGTTTTGGTTGAAATAATACATTTATTTAATAAAAGTTGTTCTTACAAATACGTGAAATATACCCGATGAGTGATATTAAAAGCACACAAAAAATAAAAGTATTAGGTAAGTAAGCCGGAACATGGTAAAAATCGAAACAATAGAGAGTAAATGGAAATGCGTAGACCAATTAGAGATAACAAGATAATATTGTGAAGACAAATAACATGTAGTCATAGTAGCAAAACAGTAAAAGAAGGTTGACTACAAAAACAAAAACAAGTTTTAGTTAAAGATTGTAGGGATTGGGTAGGCTAGACAATCTTGGTTCAATGAAATCTGAACCGAAGGTTAGAGAGAATGCGATACGAGAATGCAGAGGCAAAGGTCGAAGAGGAACCGAAAATTCTATCGTTCCTTCCCTCAAAATATGGTAGTAATACCACCAAAACAGGCACGCTATAGGTAACGTAAACTAGAAGGAGACTAATTGGAGGCCTCGTGAACCCATGAAACCCAATCGACATTATAATTCAAAGGAACTCCAAGCTTAGAACCTTTAAGAACCCATATGGTCCGAGAGAAACTACAATCATAGAGGATATGATTAATGCATTCAGCGTTGGAGTTACATATAACACAATTCGGGGAGTATCAAATCCCTAGCTCAGAAGCTTATTGTGGGTGAGTAGTTTGCCCTGAATAACAAGTCAAAGTATGAATCAATAACGAGAAATTTTAAATTTGCTCCATACTAACCCTGCTCATCCGACACAGGTAATGTGCATATAAATTGCATAGTAAATGTCATTGATCGTGAATTTAGAGGATCCTTTATTAAGAATCCATTAGTGGACATATTTGTGGATGACGTTAAAAGGAGGAAAGAAGATGATGATGTTGTGTATTTTCTAAAGGTTTATGCGGTTTCTTGCATAATAAGGATTCGGAAGTGGGCCGAATTAAGAGGTTCAAACTATATATGATTTGGAAGTAGGTCGTAGCTTGAACCTTAATGATTCACTACTTAATAGTGTGGCAATAAGGAAGTAGAGCTTCGAATCTATGAACCTTCAAACATAAAATTTAATAGAAAGACATAAAAGTAAAACCAATCATACAAGAAAGATTTAACATGGTCCGGATTATGAAAAAAAAACATACATCCACGTAAAACATATATATTTTAGATTGAAGGAAGTTACAAGAAGACTCTTTCAAACAAAACTAACACAATCACTCTTGCTCTCTTACAAAGTAGATTCAACTTACAAAAAGCACTATAGATATTTAGTGTTTCTCTTAGGGTTTATCTTCTATCTTGCTTCTCTCTCTAAAACTAGACAAGCTTGAGGCTTTCTCTATGTAGCAAATGCTCTCACGTGCCTCACACATAATTCATACATCTCTTCCTCAATAGATATAATCAATGATGACTGAGCTGAATCTCCAAGTTCACACTAGCAACTTACAAAATGTTCCCCAAAACAGCCGAAGGAAAACAATGCTGCAACATTACCATGCGTAAAATCTTACATTGCAGCAGTTAATGGCACCACATTTCTAACACTTGACGCTGTTGTACCTGTGTATAATTCTGGTCAATCCTCAAACGGTGCTCAGATCAACGATACCTTGATCAATGATTGAGAATGAATCATCAATCTTAGATTTTTCAACATATAAACGAAACCATTACACATAGATATCTTAAAAAAAGGTCGACTAAGTGTTCTTAGACCTTTAGTCTAGCAGGAACGATGCCTGCACCTTCGGCTAAAACAGTAATATAACATAGTATTTGACAAACGCATCCTCTAGATTCAGCATACGTCTAAGTTTCGGTTTAGGATCCTGCCACTAGAGATTCAACTGCTATATCCCTTATGCTTACACACTTTCGGTCTTAAAAGTCCGTCTGTCCTGCCTAAGTCACTTTTAGCCCCAGTCCATAACATTATAAATTGCAATAGAGTTTGTTTTGTACCTACTATTTTTTGGTTAAATTTTGTTTAGATTCGAACACTTACAGCACTATAATACCTTTCATATCGAAATAAAAACAATACACTTATGCGTAATAAAATCTGACAGACTTTGTATCCAAATCAGTAATAAAAATCGAACATGTTTTATACGAACCAATAGAATCTAAGATCATTTGAAAAACAAAACAACTCACTGTGAATATGATGATTTTGTCTAAACCAAACCTTTGAATGGTAAGAGCATAAATCAATAAACAGATACGACCTTAACATCATCTAAGACAGGACCACACATATGACCAAAATCGTTAAACTTGGTGTGATAGTATGAGCTATAAAATGTAATCCTTGTCCTGTAAGATATCGCTTCGAACTTGACACTGACCGTTTTGAAACCACCTTTCCCTTGAGACACAAATGCAGCTTTTAGTGTTTCACTAGCAGCAAAGGCTTCTACCATCATGGATCCATGACAACCATTGTGGGCATCACCAATTGTGAAGGATAAATTGTACATTTTCTTAGGAACTGTCCTGATGATTTGCGCGATCGCACTCTCTCTCCCAGCTACCAACTCGATTGCTGCAAGGCCTGAGGGCACCCCGAAATGCTTTTGGTCAATGTATTTTACGGGTTTCAGGGATTCGACGATCCAGCCGGGAAGCGGGGAAATTAGGTCTTGTAACTTGGCTGGAATGAGAATCCCGGTTGAAAAATTCTTGAACACATGTGGACCAACTTCGAACCCACCGTTTTTAACTAAATTACCTGTTGTGATAACCACTTATTAGTAAAAAGTAAACTATATTTGCAATTTTCATTAAACAACTATCCTAGTAAAGTTATAGTGAAAATTACCTTTGGTGTAGGTGAGAGGCAAGATCTCCTTAATAGCAACAGAATCCAAGAGAGGTCCACAAGTAGGATCCTCTTGAACACCTGGGTTATGAAAAGTAAGCTTAACAAACATAGCATTAGCCTTAAAAGCCCACGCATATGTATCACCCCCATCACTGCTATACAATGTTTGAATAGGTAAGTCACTGGTTTGACCCGGAACCGAAACTCGTAACACTTCGTCCTGTGCACATGTCCTTGTCGTTCCAAACGTGAGGGTATATACCGATCCGGGCCTAACTTTTAAGTTCTGAGATATGGAAGCCTCGTTGCCCAGCCGCACTGCGTGGACACCACGTGGCACCGCATAGTAGAAACCACCTGGCTGAGGCCCTCCTGTTATGTACTCCACCAGGCCTTGAATTTCCCATTGTGGGAGAGAGTATTTCCCTATTATTACTGTCTTTCTTAGGTTTGATTCGCCTGGTGCTTCTTCAAAATGACCATTTGGAAGATATCCTGTAAAGTTAATTAAATTCGTTGAGACACTGGGTATCGAGAACAACTCATACAAAATGGATCATGTCACTATAACATGACAATATGAGATAGCTACAGAGATCGACCAAAAGCACTTATCTACTGAGACTAAACCAAACTATGGTGATTTAAAACAATGTAAAATGCAAATTAGTCAAAAGATTAGATGTGTGTTTGTAAGTAGTAAGACGAGCCATTGTAAATGTTTACCGTCGAGATGCGGATGTCTGACCGGAGCAGCAGAAACATTGTAGAGAGAAAAGATGAGAGTGAAGCAAAGAATGAGAAAGAAAGTCATTGTTCTCAGTGCACAAGAAGCAAGTAGAAAAGTAACTATAAATATAGAGAAAAGAGAATAATTAAAGCACAGCTCAACAAAACTTGTAGCTAAGCTGGCCGGAGTTTGTCGAGTTTATACTTTAACCAAAGCTTATATTTGTATTATAATACAAGTTTCAATAACTATCCAAATATAAATTTGAAATACAGTTATTCTATTCTATGGATTACTATTTTAATCTGGAACTCAATCCATCCTATATTTAGAATAGAAAAAAATACCCGAAAGTGGTAGCCGAATTGGTGGAGTAAGCAGAGCTCGTGATCAAAGGTAATGATTGAATCCCTTCTATACATATTTTTTTGGCTGAGTCCGTAGTTTATTTTGTGGCTTTGTTTGCAGACCATTGCGTCAGACCGAGAGCTCATTTGTGCGCACTCACCCTGTTGGAGTTCCTCATAAAAAAGAAATAGAGAAAAATATTCATAAATACGGACTTAACTATCTCATTATTACATAATATTCAAAAAACCAATAGATATTTCTGCAACTTTGAAAAATCACAATTAACCATCTTTCATTTTGAACCAAATTTTTTTCTTACTTATTTTTTTATTTTATTTTAAAAAGTATGTATCTTTCAAACTGTAGTTCGGAAAAAAAGTTTTGAAAGTACCATCAACTTTGTTTTTTTAAGACGAACAAAAGTATAATGATATTTTTTGAATTTTTAGTTGTTGTTCAAAGAACTCGCATACTTGATTTTCCAAAGAAGTAACATGGTTGATTTTTCAAAGAACTCGCATGTTTAATTTTTCAAAGAATTCGCATGTTTAATTTTTCAAAGAACTCGCATGGTTGATTTTTCAAAGAAGTAGCATGGTTGATTTTTCAAAGACTCGCACGTTTAATTTTTCAAAGAACTCGCGTGGTTGATTTTTCAAAGAACTCGCGTGGTTGATTTTTCAAAGAACTCGATTGATTTTCTAAAGAAGTAATATGGTTGATTTTCCAAACAAATAGCATCGTTAATTATTCAAAGAACTCGCATGATTAAAAATGTACAGAACCGTCATGGTTGAATATATATATATATATATATATATATTCACTATTCAATTATGGTTTAAGTGAGATAAATAAAAAAAAAACATTATTTTTTTTTCTTCCACCGCTTATTTTTTTTACAGAATTTATGTGAACTGTATTACTACTACTTCTCCAAGCAGTCAATGAGTGTAACTACTCATTCTCTGTTGAAGATCCATTTATCCAATAATCAAATATTTATTATTTTCAAATGCTAAATGATGTCAAGAAGTGTTCCACATTTATTTTTTGTGTTCTTAGACTAGATAATCAACATGCTTTAATTATTTTTAATATATGTTTTAGGATTCCGACCTCCAGAGCTAACCAATTAGGATCAAAGCCAACTTGTTTGATTATAAACATTTTCTAACCATTTGGTCTTCTTTCCAATCTGATTTTAGTAATGATTCATGAAATTAGAAAAATCTCAATTTCAAATTTGGTGTTATACTTTCGGGACTTGGGTTTAGATTTTACACATCTAAAAAAACACAAATTAGGATTCAGTTAATATGATTGGATGCATGATTTTATTGATTCGATGAAGCATAAGTAAAGATTCATTTTTGGCGTTCGAGATCGAATATTTTTATAATTTGGAGAATAAAATGAAATATTTTTTTTTCATTTTTGAAGTATGAGGTCGCCACTGTAAAGGGCTGGATCATCAAGAGGATGGGCTTGCGGCAGTTACACATCAATGGATCACAACATGCTATTTCAGGGAATCTTCGAGCTATAGACAAGACATTTAGTTCCACAACAAATTTCTTATACTTTTTTGTATGTTTTTTGATATTTTAAGAATTTTATATTGTGTGTCCCCCTATCTTATGCACGTGCAATTTTGCATATTTATGTATAATGTGTATGTTTATATATCTTTTTGGTGTTTTACATGATGTATAATTATGTTGGCTCCACTATATGTGTTTTATTAATCATTTAAGTGTTAATCTGAATGAATAGCCTTCGAGGTGTGAAAGTAATTACCTACAAACAATTAAGCAATCCGACATTTGGATGTGCATAATGATGGCTTACATGCCCAATGATTGTTTATTTTAGGTTTGGAGTTTGAATGTAATTCATGTCTCTTTAGATATTTAAGCTTTCAAAATGATATCTTATATCATAACAATTATAGTCAAATATTAATTGTGTGACACAAATCCAACACGATCGTTTTTTTAGTATGAAGACTGATTTTTGACATAAATCACATACGGACACTTTATATATTCATTATCTATGATGGTATTGATAATCTAGATATATCTCCAAAATCACCTATATTAGTAAGCCATACATGAAAGAAGTTTAGACATTTATGTTAGAGATCATAGTTGTGGGCATAAGATAGTTAAAATAAAGATTATACACATATTTATCTCAAGATACGTAAAACATTTGTGATATCTTTGTTGCATTCAAATCATATATCTCAAAACGAGGTTTGCGAACTGGTTGGTCTAAGTCCTACAAACCCTTTCGATTATTTCTAACTATTTATAAGTATGTTGGATTTATAACAAACCAAGTATACGATATTGAGTGCATATCATAGTTTTAAATGAAGTGAGGCATCCCATGATGATGAGTGATCCAAACGACAGGATGAAACGACGAGGGTTGCGGTGCTCGCTTTACCATTTCAGACAAAATATTTTTTTGAATAATAATTGATATAGACAAAAAAATATAACGAAAATAAGTTAGTAAAAATATTATAAATTATTCAATGTCAAATTTATTTAAATCATTCACACACAACTTAACTTCGAAAGTACCAACTAAAATTACCCATGAATTTGTGGCTCATTATCCTCCACGTCCACTAAAACATCAAAACTAACTACTAACTCCCTCATCTTAATTTCATCTACTTTTTTCTTTCCCAAATTTTAAAATGGAGAAGAATATTTGAAAGACTAACCTCTAACTGTATGATATACACAAAATATTGGGATGAAACAATAATTTTTTAGTGAAGAGGCGCGAGTTTTGTGTGAAAAGCGAATAGGTGTGTTTTTTAAAAGAAAAAATAAGTTAGTTTTAAAAACTGCATATTTAGGATCTGAATTAAAAAAATACCCAAAAAATAAGGTGCCGCCTAGTGCTATAACTTACCTTACCACAGGACCGAGGCATCATCACATTGGACATCATACTGTTATGAGCATCTCACCGCAGTCTGAGGTGATACAACCTCACCTTACAGTACCTCATGCCGTAACAATGAATGTTAAAACTATAATGCATACAAAGCAATCAGAGTTTTAGAACAAATTCATAAAGTTATATGTAAATCATCCTAAGTAGGATAGCTAAAATAACACATATTATTCATTGATATCTTTTAACTCTATTATGCCCATATTGCATCATAATTGGATAATTTATAAGTCAAGTCATTTATGGTTGAATTAAGGTATCACTTTCGTAAATAAGTGTGTCATGTGTTAACCTGGTGGTTGTCATTATGAGAGGTATAATATTCCACTGAACCATATCATGATCCATTTTTAGATAAAATATACAAATTTTTCTTATTAAAATAATAAATTAAGAATTAACTATTAAAAATAGTACATTAACATTACCCGTAGTGAAAAATCTTTTTAAAATACTTTTAAATTTAGGGATATCTATTGGAAGTGAATCCGGATGAGCCTAACAAAGTGAAATTGGAGTCTGATACTATATCACTATTTAATTTACTATTTTGTCAATTCTGTAAAAGTTTAGTATTACGATTCCAGATTCAAATTTAGATTTGAGAAAATATAGTAATTTTGAGGATATTTAGTATGAAGGAGGGGGTGATCAGCGGACAACTATAGTTTTGCGGGAAAAAAATCAAAAATGTTTTTTAGATTCAAACGATAAAGATTGATCTTTTATTACAGAATATCTCCTAATCATGAAAATGATCATTTCTTAACATAATAAATATCCAAATACCCACTTAACAATAATTAGTTGCATTTGTTCACGAAAAGCAATCTCAACATAATCAAGCAATTATGCGAACTAAAGTTGGTATTTTTCCTTACAAAAGATCTACAAATCAAGATAACTGAAATAATATATATATTCAGTTTATGTAAAATATGTTTTAAAGTGTTCTAAAGAACGTTAAGATTCATTATGATACAATAAATAATTTAGTTTCAACTTATGTAACTGATGAGGTCCTAATATCTTGATAATGATAATAAAATAATGGTATTAATGCAATTTTGTATATAAAGATATTTATGTTGTATTAGGAGGAAACATATCATATTTATAAGACTACTTTAGATCTTTACCATTGCAATTACCTAATACTATATATATATATATAGGTGTACTCTAGATAAAAAGGATATAAGCTCTTATTTATGAATAAATTTTTATCTTTCTTATTTTATCTTTTAAAAATATTTATTTCTATTTTTATTTTTATAGTTTGATTTGATATACATTTTTGGATTATTTTGAGGAGGCTAAATTCCGCAACAAATAGCATTGTTTGTGGGAGCAATGTTTCTTTTTTATTTCATAACTAAAGGTGTTAAGTCTGACGATGTCATAATATTCGGTCATCAAGTCGTCAAGTTAAATATTTTTGGGGTCATTAAGTTGAATATCTCTTAGTTCGTCAAGTTTATTATCTTTAGGTGGTCAAGTTGAATATCTTTTAGCATGTTGTCCTTTTTTTAATATTGTGAGTTTTGATTTCTCACCTCGTCCTTTTTTATTATTTTTTACAATTTATTTTGTTGAAATATGTTTTGTTTAGCTCTTAAATTCATTATGTCATAACTAAAATTAGTGGTGTTTGACATAGTATATATGCCACAATATGGGAAATTACATGGCCTCTGTAATTGTATATAGTAGTGAGGCCACAATAATTATGTATATAAATTTATTTACATTCTATTAGGAGAAAATATATCTTGTGTATAAGGATATATTAGATCATTAAACTTGTAATTACCTAATCCTATGTGTGTGTGCACACGCGCACATACGCTCGCATACCTTAATGAAAGATGATAAGCTTTTATTTATGAAAAACATTTTTATCTCTTACTTTATCTCTTTAAAAATACTTTATCTATTCTCATTATTGGACCCGATATAGGCTTTTTCCTTATTTTGACGAGGCTATATTCCTCATTAGTAACGTCCTAAAAATTTATATTAAATTGTTAAGTTTTTTGTGGTGTAACAAAAGAATTCAGCTTTAGCTCATATAATATCGTAAATATTTTCATAAGAACTTGAAAATCTGTATGGCGTAAAGGAAAAAATTAGTTTAAACTTCAGTATCATCACATAGAATTCCAACTTTCAATCGTAGATTATTGTCACAATAGTGGAAAATGATGCAAAATAATTCAGTCTATGTTTTTATCCATTGTCTAAAAATATGACTAGTTCGTTGTAAAATTATATTTGAATAATATTTAACTCAAAATCTAATATGATATCATATACACAAGGTCTTACATCATGCATGTTTCATTCACTACGGAAAGATTGACATTTAAGCAAGCTTTCATTTTAGTCAAGTAAAAGAACATTTCAATTAATATAAAGACCATATTTTCTTAAATGATATAATTACACAGTTTAGTCTTAAATGAATATTAAGACTATATTTTTTTTAAATGGTGATATTAAGAAAAATTAATATATATATATATATATATATAAAGCCCAATGCGTTTATTCACTATGTATGATAGCTTACAAAGCTTAATTTATCCTAAAAACATTAATAGGTTTATATTGCCTATAAATTGCAATCAAAGTTAACAATTTGTAGCATGAACAAAAGCATATACGGCATTAAACAAACGTCTCATCAATGATACCATGATCTCTCAAAGTTATAATTTTGTTTATATTTTGATTAACTTAGTATAAAATTATTGAGTTCTTTCATATTTAGTTTTGTATATTAATGATGTATTCTTCATTATAAACTATAAAATTGGTTGCATGCCACCATGAAACTTATATGGAAGTAAGTCAAGTGAAATTTATAGATAGAACATCTTATGTTTTAGGAACTCATACTCATTATGATTGTTTTTAAACGTTTTTATGGTTTTAATACAAAGGGTATACATTAAGAGTTACAATTATAGCATGAAAACAACACTCCTATAGATTATTTGAAGGTAAATTGAGATAAGTTCTCAAAGTCAACATCTCATAATTGATTAGAAATATATAATACACAAAATATTTCGTATGATTTGGAACTTAAATTTTGATGTATGTTTGAGTTGGTTTAGGATAAAGTATAATATTTATGAAGACAACCCTAAGTAGATGCTTAAGTCTTCCGACAAGAACCATTATTCAGTAGGTCATAGGTCCTCCAATATTTATTAAGAAGAAAATATCGGAATTGAGGAGATCATTTATGCGCTATGATATTATGGGTCAAGTGGATGTTAGATCAGTTTATGTGATTTATTTCCATATAATTTATGAGAATAGAATTTGTACCCGCTGAATCACATCTATTAAAACAAAAATAAAATAATATATATATATATATATATATATATATATATATATATACCTATTACCGTTAAGTAAATTAGAATGTAACAAATAAAAACAAACATTCTAATTTATTTTTTATTAGAATTATATAAAGAAAAAACTTTTATGTTTCTATATTTTCGTATTAAAGTTTCAATGTCCAAAACCTTTACAACAAACACAACAATTATATATATATATATATATCACAATAAGTTTCATAGTGTATAATGTTCAATTTCGATTTTTATACAATTTTATCAAATAATATAATATCTATTTTTTTAATATCTTTAGAACATTTCGTATGATCTGTCGGTTTTAGTTCGGTTAATCAAAACAAATTGACATGCAGTGATCAGTGAAAAATCAAAATCCATTTTAGATATTAGTTGGTTGTATTATTATTGTGAAAACTGTTATTTTTAAAATATTTTTTTATGATTATTAATTTTGAAAGTGATAATACAATTTGGATAATTTTTTTAAAATCTAAACTCGTTTCGAAAATTTGTGATTTACCGACTTTTTAAATTAACGGTATTTGATGTATTTGGATACAATATAAAAAAAAAATCAATTTTTAAAAAACAAAGTGAATATATTTTTTTTCTAATATGAATTTCAAAAAATTAGATTAAATTATAGGATGGAGAACCATACATAGCCCACCCAAACCCAAGCATTGCTTGGTGATGGGAGCCTCCGAGTTCAAAATTATAGATAAGTTCTTCAAGTTAAAGTCTGTTGTGTTGAAATATCATGAAAAAGTATTTTGAATATAAAATCTGCTCCTATATTAAAAGATTCAGTTGGTAGACAAAAAGAGAGAGAAATAAAGTCATCCACCAAGTGAGGCGTGAAATGTGTGCTTTTGTCCCTCTCTGGCTCTCTCTTTTTTCAAAATTAGTGTTCCATTTTATACTACTATTATTCAAAATTTTCATTTAAGACCCCACATGACATGACATGATCTTAATTTGCCTTCCGTATCTTGCTCTCCGCTTTACCGAGCATTCCCGGCTAGTGGTGGCAAATAGTTTTGGAACCGCGGTTCAAAGCTGACAATTTGTTTATGAAATGGTGGTTTAATTGTAAAACTGACCCATTAAGACTGCAAATCGGCAGGACTGTAAACCATTAGGACCACAAATCGGCAGGACCGCATAAGGAGTAAACCGGCAGGACCGCGAACCATTAGAACTGCAAACCGGCAGGACTGCGAAACCACGGTTTATTTGTTAAAAACCGCGATTTAATTGTAAATATTATAAATGTTTTATTTATTTTACAACTAAAATGTTATATTTAAAAAATATTGAGATATTGCATATTATTATAAAATTATTATTACATTTTGGTTAGTATTAATTTGTTTTGGTTAATAGTCCAAAATTTTAAATATTACTTATGTTATTATCACATTTTGAATATTATTATTATGTTTTTAGATCTAATATTAGTAGTGTTGATTTTAATATTACAAACCAAAACTACATCTTATCATGTTAAAATATTACAAATTCTATGGTTATAATTTTAATATTACATTTTGAATTTTATTATTGTGATTTGGTTTTAAATATTACAAGTGTTATTTATTAGTTTTAAGTTATATTGTTATAATTTTAATATTACATTTTGAATATTATTCTTGTGATTTGGTTTTAAATATTACAAATGTTATTTATTATTTTTTAAACCAAAATCATATTTTATCATGGTAAAAGATTATAAGTTATATTGTTATAATTTTAATATTAAATTTTGATTTTTATTATTGTAATTTTAATAATGATTATAAAATTATTATTACATTTTGGTTAGTATTAATTTGTTTTGGTTATCACAAACATTAGTCATAACAAGTGAAAATTAGTGGATTGGTGAGTATTAGTAAGTCTACGATTTATAGGCATTTTAAAACTTAAAACAAAGTTTTTTTTAAATATGCAATAAAATACTAATCGGAACTAATTAATATCGCAAATAATAAAAACTAAATTTAGACTAATACCAACTCATACCAACTAATACAACTAATAACAAGCAATAACAACTAACATGAGTAACAACAACTAATAAAATTAGAATTAAAAGAACTAATTTAAATTACTATAACAATTAAATAACTTGATAAATTATACGAAGCTCTTAATTGAGCTATTATAATGTTATCCCAACGTTATTTAAGTGTTTTTATCAAATAGAAACAATTTGCGAAAAAAAAACAATTCCGAAAGTAGGACTACAATATGTAAAATAAGAAATTTGAGTTTTCTAGAATATTTAGAACAAGTAGAGAGATTTAGAGAGACATAGAGAGGAGTATATGAATTTATGAGTTTGGATTTGGGGTCTCCTCTATTTATAGAGGAGACCAAAACAAAAAATTTAAAAAAACAAAAAAAAATAATTCCGGACCATCCGGACAGATCTCCGGATGGTCCGGACGTAATCTCCGGACGCCCGGACTGAAAATTCGGGCCATCCGGACAAATGTCCGGATGGTCCAGACTTTTGACTTTTTTTTTTAGAATTTTTTAGAATTTTTTTTAACAACTATGTTTCAAGAAGTGTTTGTTTTGCTTTTTTTTTTTATTAAATGTTATTTAAATCACTTTCACTTTCAATTTTTATTTTGTTATTTACAAGTAATTTAAGTTTATGCATATAATTATACAATTCTAATTTTTTTAAATTTAAACTTCTAATATTGAATAGTTCGAAAATACAATAAACTATATAATTCATCTAAACATAAACACTTCAAGCTTGAAAGAATCTTAAGAATCACCTAATAATTTAAAATCATAATACAATTATATGTCTAATAGGTATATATTATTTAATATGTACCTATATTAAATATAACATCTTAACTAGAAACAATACACAAATCATTTTACAATTATATTGTTTACGATATCTTGTTTAAGACAATCAAATTTTTATTTTTATATTTTTACAAATATTGAAAGTTGTAATCAAAATACAATTAGATGTATATATTTTATTTAATATCTACCTAATATTAAATAAAATATCTTAAATACATAAATATAATCAAACATATCAAAATCAAATTACAATTAGTTTTTAGAATGTAATTGTTTGATTATAAAATTTCGATTAAAATGATAACATATTTAAATTAAAATATATGAAATAGCATAATTAACTCATTTATACGGTAGATATCTCAATTATTGAAATTAGATTCAATTAACACTTACAAATTAATTTTAAATAACATTATAAAATATTTTGATAAACGGTTCCTAAATGGTTTGTCCGGTGGTTACGGTTTAACTGCGAAACTGGCCCATTATGACTGTAAACCGGCAGGACCGCAAACCGACATGACCGCATAAAAACCGCAACCCGACAGAAACACAAACCGTGGTTCTGATTTAAACGGTTCCCGATGGTTCACGGTTCAAAGAGTTTGCATCCCTATTCCCAACTGCAACCTTTAAAATTCAGTGCTGAACCGGATTAAATGCAGGACGCGAATAAATTTAAATTTTACAATTTTGTTGAGTAGAACTACAGATATATGGATGGTGGTTACTTAAACGGATGGATATCATTCTTACTTACAATTTGATATGAGAAAATATAAAATTTTGAACTCTGATTTATTATTATCCATCGAACATTCATAAACCGTATTCAAACTCAATGTTAAAAGTTTAACATGCTCAATAAAATTAAATAGTCTTGTTTTCTTTTTACGCATATTAAATCAATTTATTTTTCAAGTTGAATTTGCAAAGAAGAGATTATGTATTTTAAATTATATAATCTTAAAATTAGATTTGATTCGGATCAAATTTTGAATATTAATTATGGTAGAAAACAGTGTTTCGTTTCCGGATAATCTCTGAAGTATTGTAAACAATTTCTTATTAAAATATTTTTGGGTTCTCTAAAAATTTCAGTTCGATAAAATCAAAGATGTAATTTTGAACAGAGATGATGAAAATGATATGATCTCGTTTTTCAACAGAACCCATATTTATCAATTCGACCGCAAGGGGCTCCGCCCCTTGACCATGTTAATCATGATCTAATCCAACAAGCGTGCACTCCGCACTCTACGACTTGTTTGATAATGTATCATGTCGACTAGTCGATCCAATTACACTAAAATAAATAACAATTATGTTAGAAAAACATCAATATTTGACACAAGATCCGATCTAACCTTAACGAGATTTGTTAGGTCGAATCTTAGTCACTCATCCGAAGTAGAAGTAGTGATCAACAGTTGGCAAACACCTACATAAGAGGTTGTAGAAAGTAATATCAAAGTTAACAAAAAAGAACATAAAGTAAACAATCGCACAACAAGATTTACGTTGTTCGGATCGTGAAGAAATCCTACATCCACGGACAACAAACACTTCTTTTATAAATAAGTAGGTTACAGAAAGACTCTCAACAGAAAAAGACTCAATCACTCGTGATATACAGAACTTTATCTTCAATATTTATCTACCACCTCACTTATCTCTCAAAAGACCTAGAGCTAGTTTCTATTTCTTAAGAAATATGCAGCTCACATCTCCTCACGTCACAAATTGCAAAGCAATATCTTCTTTTAGTTATAGGCCAACTATGATAAATCTTAATCCATTAATTAATGAATCTAATTAATATAGAAGATTAAATTAATAGGAAATCAAATTAATAGAAAATTTAATTAATATAGAAGACTAAATTAATATGAGATTTATATAATATAGAATATCCAACTAATATAGAATATCCCATTAATATAGAATATCCAATTAAAATAGAATATCCAATTAATATAGGAAATCTAATTTATATATATATATATATATATATATATATATATATATATATATATATATTTAATTAATATAGAATATCAAATTAATGTAGAAATCTAATTAATATAGCAGAGTGATTTGGAAAAGAATATAATGATTCGTGTTACCTTAACCTTACATTTAAGAATTCTCCACCTAGACTTATAATAACTCCAATATTCGTTACCTCGATGTTTCAACTACTCAATGGGGACAAACTGTCCACCTGCACGTCTGGAATGATTGATGTTATGCAGTTTGCGAACTCTTTCGAGACAATACTTCCCAATAGACCAGTCTCCCAGTCTTCCACATCCAAAAAAGCGGTAGTAACATCCATATGACCTATCCCAAGATCAGACCGAGCAACACTTGACAATTGCTCCACATTCTGAACATCTGAAGCCTTTGACCCATTTAACTTCAGATCAAGACCCAAACCCAACAATAGGTGAACTTCCTTTGCAAAGGTCGAACCCGAACCTAGCTTAAAAAAATCTTCCGTAGAGGTATCCACATCTTCACCCTTATGTTTAAACTCCATCTCAACTCCAGCTCCCCCTACGACATCTATTACATCTCCATGATTACTGAAAGTCCAGGGTCTCCCGTTGACGATGTTAGTTGTCCAAAACAGCTCTTTCACTCAATCTCTTGTTATGTCCAGCTGTCAGAAACATAACCCTTACTCCAAGTAAGTTACAACTCATCTTCTCAGCTATTTCATGCTTCGAGGTACTCTTTCATATTTTGCACCTATGCATACCAAAATTTAGAACAATATCCAGTGAATGGTTGGTTTACTAATACCACGCCATTGTCAATCCTAAACATTTTTAGGTACTTTCTTGGATTGAATCTACATCTGCTTCGACAAGCCTTTAACTGCCTCCAGCTGAATCCCAGCAGATCCATTCCCCATACAAGACGCGACCCATTAAGGACTAAAATACCATCAATCTGATCAGCCTCCATAACAACATGTGAGTCTTGCAAGACCATAAGACTTCCATATCCACTATGATACTTAAAACCTTCCTCATCTAACATACCTAAGCTTAATTAAATGACATATCTCACATTTGTTAAATCATGTTCTAGTCTAATAGTAAGCTTGAATATAATAATTCCCTCATGGAATCATCATTGTGGCTGCGCTTGACTTTACTCCAAGATCCACGATCTTCGTCTTTCTACTTTGTCTTCTTCACAAACCGAGAATATTGATATCAGATCTCCACGCTCACCGCACCACTTGTTAGGGAAACTATCAATATCTGACACAAGATGCGACCCAACCCTAACAAGACTCGATAGGCCGAATCTTAGTCACTCAGCCGAATCTTAGCCACTCAGCCGAAGCAGTGACCAACAGTTGCAAACACCTACACGAGATTTGTCTGAGGTAATACGAGCTTAGGATCTTACCTTATTTCAAGAACAAAGTTAATGTAAAGAACATAAAGTAAACAATCGCACAATAATATCTACGTGGTCTAGTTCGTGAAGAAATCCTACATCCACTGGCAACAAAGACTTCTTTTATAAATATATAAGTTACAGAAAGACTCTCAAATACAAATGACTCGATCACTTGTGATTACAGAACCCTCTCTTCAATGTTTATCTCTCACTTCACTTATCTCTCAAAAGATCTAGAGGTAGTTTCTCTCTTTGAAGAAATATGTAACTCACATCTCGTAATGTCACAAATTGCAAAAAAATATATGCTTCTATTTATAAACCAACTATGATAAATCTTAATCCATTATTAAGGAATCTAATGAATATAGAAGACCAAATTAATATGAAAAATAATTAATATAGAAGACTAAATTAATATGAAATCTAAATAATATAGAATACTAAATTAATATAATTTTATTTAATATTAAAATCTAATTAATATAGAATATCCAATTAATATTCAATTAATATTGAATATCTAATTAATATAGAATATCCAATTAATATATGAAATATAATAATATATAATATCTAATTAATATAGGATTTAGAAAAGAATATTATGATTCGTGTTACTTTTAGCTTACACTTAATAGATTATAATCTAACTATTTTTTAATAGATCAAATTTAAAAATAAATCAAATTTTAATTTAAAAGTATATATCTTATGGAAACTGTTGTGAATGAGTCGAATAGTGCCTTGACAGTGTACTGTGTCCGGTAGTACAGTTTTGTGTTGTGATAGTGATATTGTCCAATTACTTGAGTTAGTCTTGTGGTATGAGCCCATTAGGCCCATAGTCTAGTAAGCCTATTAATTCCCTATAAATAGATTACTAGGGCGACACAAAATACAGTCTGCAATCTGTAACCTTTTCTATCATAGTGAAACTCTTTTCTCTGGCGGCGCCCGTGGACGTAGACAATTGTTGAACCACGTTAAATCCTATGTTTCATTTAAATCTTTCATTCGCATATATTCTATGCTTGAGCCATTTTGTGATAATTGCATAGTATTTTATAACAAAATTGGTATCAGAGCCACGTGGTGAAATTAGGGCTTTTGCAATTAGGGTTTCACAATGGCGTCCACAGCAACAAAATACATGATTGAAAAAATTGATGGGGGATCCAGCTTTGCGTTGTGGAAGATTAAATTGAAATATTCGTTGGTACTGCAAGGGCTGTGGAAGGATGTGGAGAATAAGTTACCAGAAGAGATGAAAGAAGAGGAGAAACAAGATCTTCAAGAAAGGGCTTTGTGCTAGATTTTAATGAGTGTGAAAGACAATGTGCTTCGCGAGATTAGTGGTGAGAAGACTGCTGCCTGCGCATGGAGAAAGCTAGGAGATCTTTGAGCGGTATATAAGTAAGAACATACCTCAACTAGTATGAGGCCTTTTGGTAGTGGACCAAATGCAAAACCGTGAGGGCCTTCGGGTGCCAAAGCGGACAATATCATACTAGTGTTGAGATCGGTTGTGTTCTTACTTATATACGGAGGCAGAATATGCGGACCGGACCCCCATATTCCTAACACGTGGTATCAGAGCGTCAGGCCCAGACGGAACGCGATGGTGGTAATATTCTCGGCGGAGGTCGAACATGATGAACCAGTGGTCATGCTCAAGGTGAATGATCTACTCTATACATCCTAGTTCGGAGCGTCCATGACTCATCAAGCGGTAGTACTTGATTGGAGTGGATAGTGGAGCTAGAGCGTCCATGACTCATCAAGCGGTGGTACTTGATTGGAGTGGATAGTGGAGCTAGAGCTTCCATGACTCATCAAGCGGTGGTACTTGATTGGAGTGGATAGTGGAGCTAAGGAACAAGCGCAGGATGGTCGAGTGAGTAGATAGCTCCGCTGTAAAAGCTCTATTGCTCAGGTGGAGGAGCATTCTCTGATTAGAGTGAGCGGATGAAAGTCAATTGAGAGGAGGCTAAGTGGTACTTTGTTCGAGAGGAGGATTTGTTAGGGTGGCGACCAAAGTCCCACATCCCACATCGGTTAAACATGGGAAGGATCAGCGGTATATAAGTAAGAACATACCTCAACTAGTATGAGGCCTTTTGGTAGTGGACCAAATGCAAAACCGTGAGGGCCTACGGGTGCCAAAGCGGACAATATCATACTAGTGTTGAGATCGGTTGTGTTCTTACTTATATACGGAGGCGGAATATACGGACCGGACCCCCATATTCCTAACACGTGCGCATATTCCACCTCCGTATATAAGTAAGAACACAACCGATCTATAAGCATACTAAAGCCTTTAAGTATACTACTTGAATTATACTTATTACTCATAAGTATAATTCATCAAAAGTATATAAGTATATAATATTGTCATGCAACTACATACAAGCTATCCCGCTAACCATTTATATCTAGTCGGATCATTCTGTGACTTGTTATCTATATGTTAAAGCTCACATGCAACTGTAAAAGTTTTTTATTCATTTCTTTATACTATAATATTATACATATAATTATATTAGATATATATATATATATATATATATATAAGTTTTTTATTCATTCATTTATACTATAATATTATACATATAATTATATTATATTATATATATATATATATTAAAATAATAATTTTTCTATCATCATTTAAAATCTTTAAAACCAATCAATATTGCAGTGAACCAAAGTATGAAGTTGAAACAAGTCATCAAGATTGAATTATACTTATAATAATTATATCATATGCATAAGTACAAATCATTATGGAAAAACATTCAATTATGTGAATTCTGTTAACATTCAATTGTAATAATTATTTAAGGCATATATCTGAGATAAAACATTCATAATGGGATATTTTATTTTAAATAAGAACCAAAATGTCTACATTTGTTTTAACTGACCTAAAATTCGTTAACTAATTTATGATAACATAATGTAAATATATCCTAATATGAATTCTCAATGCATTTATTTACCCGAGTTCATAATAATGATCGTATATGGTTTTATTTTATATCAAAAAAAAATTCAAAATAAAATACAAATGACTATTTTGATAATTATATTTAAGAGAATATAAAATTAATCTGCTTGTTATTTTTTTCGATATCATTATATGAAACATGAATGATAGGTTTTAAAACATTATGAATCTTTAAAGATAAAAAAAATAACCACTTTTATATAATTTATTTAAAATGTTAGAGGTTTATTTCAATCTCAACTTATTATTACTGCATCACCATAGAACTCATTATACGGACTTGTGAAATCATAATTACGATATTGTTATTTAACTTTTGTATTATTCAATTTAATATTCATACAATATTATTAAAAAAAGTTATTATCGGGTAATCTATGAATACTTATCTAGATTCTATTTAAGTTTAATTTTAATAATTTATGATAGCTAAAAAGATCATATTAACATAAGAGAATTCATAAACAATAAAAATTTACAACTGTATTATGATGTCTACAGTCATATATGTGCATGGTGACCTCTAACTTTATGTTTTAAAACCTTTTAATCGCAAACATATTTACCATTTAAATCTCAAATGTGTGTGGTTCATTATATTATATATGTTTTATAATATAGTTACGGAGTGAGAAGTATGCATGGAATACCATTTTTTATAACCATCAACTCATCTCCGTGTGGTATAGACACGTAAAATAACTATAGTTTACAAAAACAATACTTTTCAATATACTATTTCTTTGCTTTTTTGTTATTAGATTTATTGAGACGTAGCTAACCTTTGAATTCCTAATACACATAACTAGAAATAAAGAAATTGTAGATAAATATAGTAAATAACACGAAATACTTTTAGTGGAATAAGAAATCTTAGAGTTTAGAATAATTTTGGATGATTTTCAACTATGAGTAATCTATGTTACATATAGGTTTGAGTCACCTATCAAAACTAACAAAACTATTCTAAATTTATACTTATTGTTGAAAAGATATCTTTTTGTGCTTACATGTTTGTAGTCGTCATGGAAAGCAATTAGGTTTATTGTAATAAGAAAAATGCAACAATAAAATGGTTACCCGTGTTTGAACACATCATTGTGGAAATTAAAATTACATCATAAAAAGTAGTTTGTCACCATGAAGATATGGCTCATTTCCACGGTGAACGAGAAACCAATCTCGACACTCGTATTTCTACTTAAGTTTTCTCAGTGAGCTATGCTAATTATATGATGATAGGTCCGTAAATTTCTATGTCAAAATCATTTTTTTCTTTCATTGTGACAAGCTATGTTGACACTATAACTAACTTGTAGCTACGTATCATAGAGATTTGGCCCAGATCATGGCGACAAGTCATGCTTAGCTAGTTGTCTGTGTGTCATGTTACATCGTACCCTAGATTTTGTTACCATAATTAACATATATGATGATATTGTATGTCTTGTAGATATAACACACAACATGATCTCATTTTGGTACACATATAATTTCTAAAAATTCCCCAGATATATAATACGTCACATCGAGTATAACTCACTTGGTTGTGAGTTTCCCATTCCCAATTCGTGTTTGGATATTACGTTTTTGATAATTTTATTAAATAAAAATTCAAAAAATCACATGTCGATCATTGAGCTAATATTTAGACATAAAGTATGATATATTTCGATCTGGATTTTATCTAAATATAAAAATAACAATTTTTGTCATCAAATTTGGTATACACAATGTTGAGTTATGTTTTTTCATGTAGTAAAATCAAATACCTTACACACATACACATTTATAATAATGCATTTAACATTGATTTCTCTTAGGAGTATTATGGTTATAACTTATCTATTTTTAAACCTCATTAATATAAACTATACTCTCTTTAAGACGACACGATCAATTATTGTTTTATAGACATGATGTTTTTTTCTATGTTTTGTAATTTTTAGAAACATTTGTCACACTTAGATTAAATTATAATTTTTTTATAAATTTAATAACGACCAAGATAGACTAAATTATAAACAAATATTATAAATTTAATAACGACCAAAATACTTTGTCAAACTGCTGCTTGCTTAGTGTTTTGGTAAAGATGTCTGCAGTTGAGACTGAGTGGGCACATGGGATGCGCAAATAACCCCATCAAGTATCTGATCCCATAGAAAATGACAATTTACTTCAATATGCTTTGAATGCTCATGAAACACTAGATTCTAGGCAAGATGTAAAGCCGAATGACTATCATAGAAAACTTGCATAGCCCTGAGTGTGAGACCCCAAAATCCTTGAGAAAACCGTGCAACTACTTCAACTCACAAGTCAATCCAGCCATAGACCGGTACTCTGCTTCAGCGGAAGACAATACAACAACATCTTGTTTTTTAGTCTTCCACGAAACAGGGTAATCACCCAAGGACACCATCCTACCACTCACACTGCACCGAGTCTTAGGAAAGTCAGCCCAATCAGAGTCACACCAGCATGTCAGAGTGAGATTACAACTATTCGACATAAGAAGTCCCTGACCCGGGCTCCTTTTCAGATAACGAACAACTCGTAATGCAGCCTGCCAGTGATCCTCCTGTGGTTTCTGAAGAAACTGAGATAAAATATGTACCAAAAACAATATATATGGTCGTGTAAACGCCAGATAAATCAGTCTTCCCACCAACATGTAGTACGCGGACCCGTCAATATGTAGTGTCGACTCACTCTTGCCGGGCTGATGGTTTTTCTCCATGGGAAAAAATGGAGGCTTACTGCCAAGTAAACCCGTCTCTGAAACAATATCCATAGTATATTCACATTGCTAGAGAAAGATACTCGTGGGATTATGTGCTACTTCAACTCCAAGAAAATATTTGAGATGACCTAAGTTCTTCATATGAAATCAAGTTCTCAAGTATTTCTTAAACTCCACCAATGCACTATCATCAACGTACACCAAATCATGCATACGACAACCACTCGTGGAATAAGAGGATAAAGAATAATTTGATTAAGAATGAACAAACCCATACCTCTTCAGTGCAGCCACTAACTTGGAAAACCAACACCGAGGTGCCTGTTTTAGGCCATACAACGATTTGTGAAGATGCCAGACCTGTCCTTCTCGCCCTTGATCAAAACCTCGAGGAATTTTCATGTAATCCTACTTATCCATATCACCATACAAAAAGGAATTATATACATCCATCTGATGTAATTCTCAATTATGAGCTGCTGCAACCGCAAAGAAAATACGTACAGTAACCATCTTGGCAACAGGGGAAAAAGTCTCTGTATAATCAACCCCTTCTATTTGGTGATTATCAAACACAACCAAACGAGCTTTAAGTCGCTTTAATCTCCCATCAGCATGATATTTAATTTTTTATAGATTCACTGACTCCCTAAATCTTTCTTCCTTGAAGGTAGGTGCGCCAAGGTCGAAGTATGTCAATCATCTAGTGCCTGAATCTAATGTTGCATTGCCTCTTTCCAACCAGTGTGCCGTATAGCCTCTTGGAATGATTTAGGTTCATCCCCAGAGGTAATATTTGTAAAAAAGAGTTGTGTGCCAACGAAAAACGAGAACTATCTATATAATCAGTGAGAGGATAAGGTATACCGTGATCAGGAGATAGACTGGAACCAGGAGTAGGAGGAGCAGATGGTGCTGACTGTATTATTGTAGTCATCACAAACTTCTTCAAACGAGTAGAAGAAATTTTACTACCCTTCCCCCGTCCAAGATCTGAAGAAATAGCTAGAGTATCTGAAACAACATCCAAAACTACTAGCGGATCTGAGACACCGCTGTCACCAACCTGAGGTGGAGGTTGCGCATCACCAACCTCGACAACCTCCACGAGTGGCACTACCATAGGGACGCTGCCATCTGACGACTCTCATTCTTCAATCGGCGAGGCTTTCTCAACCTCCTCCCAAAATTCCAAAGTAGTAGTAGGAGGTGCAACAACTTCAGTCTTAGGAAAACCCAACTCAGAGACCACAAAAACAAATGAAAATTGAAATATATGTTCAAAAAATTTCACATCACGGGAAACAAAATAATCTTGACTCTCAAAATCATATACTTTCTAGCCTTTCTTGCCATATGAGTAGCCCGCAAAAACATACAGACGACTACGACCCAAAAACTTATCACTACCCAAACACACAAAGCTCAGAGAAAATAAGAGAGACACCAAAAAGCATCTCAAATAGAGTCTTGGAACCCCAAAATGAGAAGGAGTTCTATTAATCAAATACCCGACAGTCAAAATACACTCCCCCCAAAATTTAAGAGGTAAGTTACCCTGAAACCTAAGAGCACGGACAACATTAAAAAATGTCTATGTTTTCGTTCGACCCTACCATTCTGCTGATGAGTACCCACACATGAATTTTGAAAAAAAATACACAACTCATCAAAAATACGGCGTACATAGAAAAATTCAGTGCCATTGTTACTGTGCACTATCTTAACAACACTATTAAATTGTTTCTTAGCTATTACGAGAAAATGTAAAAACATGGAAGTTACTTCTGTTTTCTCAGCCAACAGATAAATCCATACAACACAAGAGGAATCATAAAAAATAGTGAGAAAATATCGCGCACTACATGAAGACAAAGTATGATAAGTACCCCATAAATCATAATGAATTAATTCAAAACAAGCAGTCGATTTAGAATCACTGACAGAAAAACATTCACGAGTCTGTTTAGCTCGAAAACAGACATCAGACGGGTGAGCTACACTACTATCACCAATACTAGAGACAAAAGGTAAAGACTGAACTATCTTACCTAAGGGATGTCCCAACCTACCGTGCCACAACTCAACAACACTATCAACCACCGCATCACTACAAACTTTGGTCTTCATAGCACCATTGAAGTAGTACATTGCACCTTTTTGCTCACCTAGTTTAATCATAATCCCTGATCGCGGGTCTTAAATAACATAACCAAACTTAACACAATAAACAATACAGTCGAGATCATCAGTCAAGTGGGATACTGAAAACAGATTACAAGTAACTTGAGAACCAAAAATACATTACGCAAAGATAACTGACAAGACAAGCACACAATACCACAATGTGTAGCAGTAATTTGAGAACCATCGGGCAGAGATACTACACATATTGGCATAACAGTGAGATTGTGCAATAAAGAGATGTCACATGTGATGTGATTCGAAGCCCCATAATCAATAATCCAAGGGGTACTAAACAACTCACCACTCAGAAGCTCATCAGTTCTGGAAAATTTGTCTGCTGAAAGAAGGGAAAACAATTGCTGCAATTGACCAGAGTGATGAGAAGCCTCACCAGCAGGAAACTTGGTAATAGCCGCAACCGATGGACCCATGGTGGTTATCTCTGTCGTCGCGCTGCGCGGCCTTGGAGCACTACCGCCGCATGGCAGTCCGCACAGACCTCCACATCCACAGATGTAAGGTGGTGTAGTGCCCGGATTTTTCCCCCAGCTTGGAGGATACCCATGTTTGGCGTAACAATTGGATTCCTCATGACCATTTTTTTGACAAAAAGTGCAAGAAATGCTAAGAATAACGTGGGGCAGATAAAGAAGTACCTCGAGCAGTAGACTGAACCACAAATACCATTGGGGCCTCTGAGATAGGATTTGCCACATAAGCACTGGCCTGTAACAGCTCATCACCATGCACCTTGTTAAATTCCCTATCCAGAGTGCGAGCCTGATCTTGAGCAAGTAACTGAGAGCGAATAAAACTAAAGCGCTCCTGATGGAGACCAGAAAGAAATGCATGCAACGTTTCTTCATCCTGACTCTGTTGCTATGCTTCAGCCGTCCCACCACAAACACAAGTAGGAGTAAGGGAATATGCACTTAACGCATCCCAGATTTTCTCGAGTTTTCTAAGGTGCTCAGAAACAGACATAGTAGAGGTTTGTTTACACACAGCCAACTCCTCCTTGAGCTCATGTTTGCGCTGAATATTGCTAACAGTAAAATGACGCTGCAAAACATCGCACAGAGGTTTAACCTCCTCAAAATACGGAATATATTTTCACTCAGACTCATCAATAGTGTTCATAATCCACTGAACGAGTGTGGATTATGATAAGGAAAGATATTCCTCAGGGGTCTAAGTGCAATTGATAAGGACTAAAGTGATAAGTTCTGTAAATATATAGAGTTAAATTAGGCTTTAGGAGAAATGTAAGGGCTGAATTGCAAATATACCATTATGTAATCGTTACTCTAACTAACTCACTCAGTCTATTTAAAGAGGCTGAAGAAGTTAGATGGGCCTATGAAATAATCAGAAGCACTTTTCACTACCTAAAATTCTCTAAGAAGATTTGTGTTCCTGATTTTATCACTTCAGCATTAATTCTTACCAAATTGGCGCTAGAAGGAGGGGGCGAAGATACCTTGATCAACAGATCAGAAATCGACGTTCGAGTTTTCGTTTTGCAAAGTTTTCCGTTCGAATTTTCATATTTTGTTTGATTTTTCGTTGATTGAAGATGAATTCAGAAGAAGGTGACAATCCATCTGTTCGAAAAGCTATGGAAACACTGAAGTCCGATCTGCAAGAGGCAGGTAAATCGATTCCAACTCAATCAATCCAATTTGATTTTGAAGGAAAAATGAATGAGATGATAAGGAAGGTGGCAGAGCTTGACGAATTGGTAAAAAAGAAGGGAAACAATGATGGTGCTAGGCTTAGGTCTAAGATAGCAGGGGGCGATCAGAATGATCAATCAGATCAGTCGATGGACGAGGGCGATGATCGATATGAACAACGTAAAACACGTTTTGAGCAAAAAAAAGAGTATAATGGGATAAAGAGGAAAGAAAAGTTACAAAAGCGACTGTATGTGAACTCTAGTGATGAAGAGGATTTCGAAGATTCTGAGTCTGATGAAACACCGAAGTACGAACGTTCTCGAGGCCATTCAAGAGGAGCAGAGCGTGAGCTCCGGCCAGCTAGGGTGTATAAGGAAGGAAGGAAAAAGAAAGAGAGGCGAGTATATTCACCTCGAAAATATTCGCCTCGGAGGTATTCGCCTCGAAAATATGAAGGTGAGTCCAGCTTATATGCTACTGTGGGGATGAGAAATGAGGACCAGTATGTTCAGGGAGTCGACTGGAGGGACTCACCATTGATCAGGGAGATCAGATCTGTGCCGCTTCCGAGGCGGTTTGATATTTCCAAAGTTGATAAGTTTGATGGGACTCAAGATCCCGATGACCACATAGAACAATTAATAAACTACATGACTAATTTCGAAGATGACGATAAATTGGTGTGTAGAGCTTTCTCTTAGACGTTTAAGGGAACTGCGCTGAAATGGTTCAACAAGATTCCTAAGGAGTCAATTGCAAATTTTAGAGGCTTCTATACCGCTTTCCGAAGACAGTTTGTGGGGAGCAAGGAAATGAGAGCTAATGGAGACACAATAATACAATGCAAGCAGGCTGTGGGAGAGAAGTTAAAGGATTACACTAAGAGGTTTGTGTCAACAAAGGCTGAATTGGATGATTGTGAAGAAAGTGTGGCTATGGCGGCGTTTAGGCAAGGACTGTTGCCTGGGGATTTAGCCGATGAGACTACGAGGCGCAGGGCGTTAACATTTGGAGCTCTTATGGCTCAGGTTGAGGATCAGATTAAGATCGAAGAATCGACACGAGTTCGAGGAGGTGCTAGTACTATTCAGAAGGGGAATGGGCAATCTAGCACATCGAACAACAATCCCTCGCGTCCGAAGAGCAATCAAAATGTTTCTAACCGAGGAGCTTCGAACTCGTATCAAGGGGGATATAATCAACACAATTCTAATAATCAACAACAGTTTAGATCCAGATCGAATGTGTGGGTAAGGCCAGATTATTATGCGGATCTAACTGAAAGCGTGGCTTCGATATATGAAAAAACAAGGGGAACAATAAATTTTAGAAAGCCACCAGCGATTAACAGGCCAAGAGAGGAGCGCAATAATAAGTTCTGCAGGTATCACGACGATGTCGGCCATGATACAAATGATTGCATTGCTCTAAAGAAGGAGATGCAAATTTTGATCGAAAATGGAAAGTTGCTGGAATATGTCAGGAAGAATGCTAAGGCTGCAGCTCCGAAAGTTGGTAATCCTAATTCTAAGCAGGAAACTGCACTAATGATTTTAGATGTTGCAGGTGGGGGCGATGGTTTCGATGTGGCCTCGGAATATGTCGAACCAGACCCCAGTCGACTTTTGTTAATGTCAATAGATGAGCCGATGCGTCAGGGACATGTTCGAGATTTGTGTGCCTTCTTCGAATCACTTACAATATTTGGGGGGAGATTCGATGACCAACAACACTAATAATTCGAGGAAGAGGCATATAGTGAACTTAACACGACAAATTGAGGGAGGCGCATCGACACACCTAAGCAACAGAAAGGATGTGCCCTTTATAATTTTCGATGGGGATGATTTGAGGGGGATTACTGGGCCACATGAAGATGCAGTGGTCATAGGAGCAGAAGTATGCGGGGTGAAGATTCGACGAGTGCTGATTGATACAGGGAGCTCTGCTAATGTGCTTTTCAAGTCAACATATGAGAGATTAACTGCTCCGCCTCGAATAGAAAGATCAGAAAGGACTATCATAGGGTTTACTGGCGCAACAGCGAATGTGATAGGAGAGTTCGAGGGTGAAGTTTCTTTGGGAAAGGGGCCTTTCAAGAAGAAAGTACAAGTACTTTTTGTGGTGGTAGATTGTCCATCAAGCTACAACGCTATTTTTGGGAGGTCGTGGTTGGCTAAAATGTACGCTGTAGTTTCTACAATTCATCAATGTTTGAAGTATGTGATAGAGGACCGAGTCGGCGTAGTTCGAAGTGATCAAAAGGTAGCAAGAGAGTGTTATGCTGCTGCATTTAGACTACGGGGCAAAAGTTCTGATGATCCGATGGAGAATTAGCAGTTTGGGGGGTTGACTTGTGATGGAACAGACGAGGGAATTGATGATCCGAGGTCAACCCCGAGTTCTGTGGTGGTCAATGAAGAAATAGAGGAATATATTTTCAATAATGGCAGGGTACTTCGAATTGGGACCCTGTTATCTTTATCGATGCGAGAAAAGTTGCTGACTTTTTTGTCTGAAAATTTGGATGTATTTGCGTGGAGGTCCAAAGACGTAGTAGGGGTCCCAAGTGACATAATATGTTATAGCTTGGCGGTTGATCCGAAGGTCAAACCGATAATTCAAAAAAGAAGGGCCTTTTCATTGGAAAAATCCGAGGCAATAGTTGCCGAGGTGGATCGACTATACAAGATGGGACATATCAGGGAAGCCAATTATCCGAGGTGGACGGCCAATCCTGTGGTGGTAAAAAAGAAGAACGGAAAATGGCGAATGTGTGTGGACTTCACGGATTTGAATAGAGCCTGTCCAAAAGATCCTTTTCCAGTACCTCGAATCGACCAGTTAGTGGATTCCACCTCGGGAAATAAAATCTTGACATTTATGGATGCGTTTTCGGGGTATAATCAGATTCGAATGAATCCAAATGATGAAGAAAACACGACTTTTATCACTGACAGAGGATTGCACTGCTACAGAGTGATGCCGTTTGGATTGAAAAATGCTGGGTCAACATATCAAAGGCTGATGAATAAGGCGTTTCCTTCACAAATAGGGAGAAATATCGAGGTGTACATCGATGACATGCTTGTTAAAAGTAAAAGTGATGATGAACACATTGATGATTTGGAAGAGACGTTTTTGAATCTTAGAGCCATACAATTGAAATTGAACCCAGAAAAATGTACATTTGGAGTTCGATCTGGCAAATTTTTGGGGTACATGATTAGTGAAAGAGTCGAGGTGGATCCAGAACAATTAAAGGCCCTGATATCGATGTCTTCACCTCGGAATATTAAAGAAGTGCAAATGTTAACGGGCAGGTTAGCAGCTTTGAACACATTCATTTCTCGTTTTTCGGATAAGTGCTTGCCTTTTTTCCAGGTGCTACGAAGACCTAATAATTTTGAGTGGACTTCGGATTGTGAAGAAGCCTTTATAAAGATCAAAAATCTTTTGTCCTCTCCTGAAATATTATCAAAGCCTCGAAAAGGTGAGCAGTTATTTTTGTATATAGCAGTGTCGGATTATGCAGTAAGTGCAGTTCTGGTCAGTGAAGATACGAGAATTTCGAAGCCTGTCTACTATGTCAGTAAAAGTTTGGTTGATGCTGAGAAGCGCTATTTGAAGCTCGAAAAATTGGCACTGTGTATAGTAGTGGCAGCAAGAAAAATGCGTCCTTACTTCCAGGCACATACGATTGTGGTTCGAACTTCATATCCGTTAAAAAACGTTTTGCAAAAGCCAGACATCTCAGGAAGGATGACCAAGTGGTCTGTGGAATTAGGAGATTTCGATGTGTTATTCTCTCCTCGAACAGCTATCAAAGCTCAAGCCTTAGCAGATTTTTTGATGGAGTTTCACTCAAGCAGATCCGAAGAGAAAGATGGTGAAAAGGTGAACGAGAACCCGACGTGGACGATACGAACTGATGGAGGATCCAGTAATAAAGGGTCAAGTGCAGGAGTTGAATTGGTGGCACCAATAGGGGAATTTATGTTTCAAGCTATAAAATTTTGCTTTCATGATTCAAATAACGAAGCTGAATATGAAGCTGTGCTAGCAGGATTACGGTTAGCAAAGATTTGTGGAGCAATATTTGTGCGCTTGGAAACAAATTCACAGTTGGTAGTTAACCATGTTAAAGGAGTATCGGAAGCTAAAAAGGAACGTTTGGTTTTGTACTTACAAGAGCTTCGAGGAATGATAGCACAGTTTGAAAATGTCGAAGTGGAGCATATTCGAAGAGGTAGCAACACAATGGCTGATTCTTTGGCAACAATGGCTTACTCTGAAGAATATCCATGGATCATAACACAACCATCGCCTTCGATCATACCGAATTCTGAGCAGTGTGAAGTTGTTAATGAGATAGTGAATGATCCGATGTGCGCTCGAGGAGATTGGAGGTTTGACTTGTTAAACTTTATTTCGAAGGGAGTATTACCTCTTGATAAACACTTGCTCAAGAAAATAAAGTATAAGGCCCTTGGCTATGTGGTATTGGATGGGGTATTGTACAAAAGGTCTGCGTCGAAACCTTTGCTACGATGTTTAAGCAAGCAAGAGTCTCAGAACATTCTATCCGAACTGCATGATGGGGATGGATCGGCTCATTGTGGGTTTAAAGCTTTAACGCGTAGGGTATTGTTGGCAGGATATTATTGGCCTACTATTTTGCAAGATGCCAAGTCGTTAGTTCGAAGCTGTGATACTTGCCAAAGGTATGCAAATTTAATACACAAACCAGCAGTACCCCTAATGACAATTTCCGAGGTGGTTCCTTTCGATAGGTGGGGGATTGATTTAGTAGGACCATTACCTATGGCTTCTGGTGGAAGACAGATGATTATTGTTGCGGTCGATTATTTTTCGAAGTGGGCAGAAGCGGAACCTTTAGCTGGGACAAAGGCTAAGGATGTGATCAAGTTTATTCAAAGTAACATCTGCTACCGTTTTGGAATTCCTCGGAAAATAACGACGGACAACGGTCCTCAATTTAATAATAAGGAAATGGACTCTTTTTGTGCTTCGAAAGGAATACAACAATGCTTTTCTACTCCTTTTCACCCCCAAGCAAATAGGCAGGTGGAAGTTACAAATAGATCTATTTTGGATGGCCTGAAGAAAAATTTGGCAGGAGCAGCTGGAAAATGGCCAAATTATCTTCAAGAAGTATTGTGGGCATATCGAACAACACCTAGAGAAGCTACGAAAGAGACTCCTTTTTCTTTGGTATATGGAATGGACGCCGTGTGCCCTGCTGAATCTACATTGCCTTCCTATAGACTACTACGATATTCTGATGTGGAAAATGATGAAGCTAGAAGGATTGAGCTTGATTTGTTAGAGGAAAAAAGAGTCAAAGCGCATTTGAATGTGGTCCATTATCAAACGTTAATGAGAAGCAGGTACGATGCTAAAGTTAAAAGGAGAGAATTCAAAATTGGCGATCGAGTGTTACGAAAAGTATTTCTTCATACTAGGGATAAGTACCTCGGAAAATTGGCTCCGAATTGGGAAGGTCCTTACGAAGTTAAAATGAAGGTCAAGCCAGGTTCCTATAGGCTGTCTGATCGAGAGGGGAGGATGCTCAAACATCCTTGGAATATAGAGCACTTGAAATTGTACTGTGAGTAAAACTGTACTTCGAATTTTTGTAAAACAGACATACTCTTTCCTTATCTGTTGGCCCAGAAAGGTTTTAACGAGGTGTCTGGTTAATATTGAATTTTTTAATAAAATTTCTTTTGGCCATTGGTTGTTTATTATGATGGGTGATTTATTATTTTGGTAACTTGGCAAAGACTGATCATCTTTGAAAGTTGACCAAGAATAATTTTCCGAAGCGATAGCTTTGAAGAAACAACCAAGTTTTCGAGGTGCCACGTCTTATGAGTGCATCTATTTTTCGAGGTGCCACGTCTTATGAGTGCATCTATTTTTCGAGGTGCCACGTCTTATGAGTGCATCTATTTTTTGAGGTGCCACGTCTTGTGAGTGCATTTGATTTTAGAAATAACCAGTTTAAACAAGTATACCAGAAATTTAAGATATAAAAAAAAAGTGGTTTGTTCGTTGGATAAAATACGAAGTTTACAAAAAAGGGGAGAAGTACTTAACCAAATACACAAAAAACAAACATCACAAAAAACAAACTGCCCTATCTATTAGGCATCATCTTCTTCTTCTTCCGATGATTCTCCTTCTGAAGCATCTTCTTCTGAGGAGGAGCTTGGTGGCACCTCGAATGCTTCCCTTGGGCGACTTTCTTCAGGAACTTGTTTCCAAAGATCCGATAAATCCAGCCTTGGACAGGCAGCATGAACCTCTCGAAGAAGTTGAATAGTTGTATCAATTTGAGCTTTTTTGATACCTTCAAGCATTAAAGAACCAACAGCGGCCTCGGCCTTTTTGATGGCAGCATTCTTTTCTTCTTCGAATTTGGTTCGAAGCGTAGTCAACTCAGTCTGGAAATTCTCCAGCTTCTCCTGAGTTTCTTTAACAAGTTTCTCAGCATCAGAAGATTTTTGCTTTGCCTCGGTAATTGCGGTGAAGTGTTGAGAATTTAGGTCTTCAAGAGCTTGTTGATGAGAAGTCTGCAGGGCTTCGATTTTTTCTTTGTGCTCTTTAAGAAGTCCATCTTTTTCAGCTTCGAATTTCTGAAGTGCCTCCATCTTCGAAGTCTTTTCAGACTCTGTCTCCTTTTTGCTCTTGATCAATTTTTGTGCAAGGAGCTCTAGTTGTGCATGTGAATTTTTCACCTCTTCACATAATTTATTGGCTGCAGCATTTAAATTATCAAAAGGACGAAGGATCGAAGCTACCTCATCGGATTTGTCTGAATGAGGAAAGACTGTTGGCTGGTGAACAGGAACGATGACGTTAGATGTCGAAGCCATAGCAGCCCCAGTAGAAGTTGGTGGAATAACATTCGCAGGTTGGGAGCCAGAAAACGCAAAATCCCCACTTGAATTAAAATCTTCGAAGTTGAGATAATCATCTATTTGATTATCTCCTAGTGTCAGTCCTCCTTCAGGGTTCTCCTCAATAAAAGTTTTCCCTTGCGCTTCGGAAGCTAGCACAGCCTCTAGCATATCAGCCTCATTCTTTTCATTTGGCTTGCTGGACTTACTCTTTTTCTTTTTTGGAGAGTTGTCCTTTTTCTTTTTCAGGACAGGTTGGTCTTCTTCGGATATGGTGGGAAGCGGAGGTGCAGATGCTTTTCTTTTCGCTGCACGCTTCGAAGTCTTGGAAGGGTTAGCCCTACTTGTGATGGCTTTCTTGTGGGTCAATTTTCCTTTCTTCTTTAAGGGAAGATGGCTTTCACTTCGGTTCCGCGTGGGAAGGTAGCATTTCCCATCTGGTGCAAGTATCCTTTGAAATGCTAGGATAGGATCTGGGGGGATCATCGGATCTTGAGGGAAGTCAGCCCCTAAAGATATGCGCCAGAGATGGCAGTTGACGAAGTTGATCGGCTCAAAGGCTGAGTGAAAGCCATTTCCCCAAGATTTTTCTGCCCACTCAGCCATTTGTTGGAAGATGACCTTGGCTTCTGTTCGACGACTCTTAAATCGCCTCGGAATTTCTAAGGAAAAAGGGGGATAAACAGTTAGGAGGAGTTAAATAAACATGATCATTCAAAGAAGGCAAGTTGTTACTTACTACTGTCTCTCCAGGTGAGGGTGAGCTTTGAAGGGTTGGCATCAGAAATCTCTTTGCCGTTTTCCCAAGCTCCTGATAAGAAGACGAATCTTTGCTTCCAGAACTTATCAGCTTTGAGGAGGTCGTCGACAATTTTTAAATCATCTTCAAGAGTTAGGTAATAAAATGGCAAAACTGGACCGTTCGAAACTTTAGTTACTGAGATGAAGTCCTCGATTTCGAGGGGAATGCCTCCAAGCCTCGATACCATGATTGCTGAGAATAAAGTAAAGAGCTGGTTGGGAGTGACTTGTGTTGGGCACAATCTGAGGATTTCGAAGTACCTCACTATCATCGGGTCGATGGGAAACCGAAGACCCCAGTTGAAGAGCTCAGGATAGACTACCAGCTCATCTTTCTGGCAGTTGAGAGGTGTCTCTCCTTCTTCTGGTAGTCGAAGAGTCATGTTGTCGGTTAACCCCCATAGTTTCTTGAGCTTCTCCTTCTCTGACTCGAGGTAGTAAACGTAGGGTACGTTCTTTAAGGCAAGAATATACCGAGGAGAAAGAGGTTTAAGATTTTCTTGAACCAAGGCAGCAACGTCCTCGGGGAGTGTAATGAGAGGTTTCTTCTTTCGACTCTTTTTTGGAGGAACCGCATCGTCAGCCTCAGATTCCTCTTCGGCATCAGATTCAGTAGCTTCAGAATCGTCTTTGTTGTTATCTTCATCAGTGACTTCGTTAGAGCGACCTCGGATTTGAGTCTCCTGTTGAGTCACAGGAATTGGCTGACTACTCTCTGGTGTAACGTCATCCATTTCTTGTGGGGGAGGAGAAGAGTGTGGGGGAGGAGAAGAGTTTTCTGCTTCTTCACCCATGGCTAGAAAAGGTGATTTTTTGGCACGTTTAACTTTGATAGCCTCGAATTGAGGAGGAGGTGATTTAGGTAGTGGTTTTTTATCAGTAGGTGGCTTGTCTAAAGTGACAATTTTAGATTTCCGATGAGGTCTTAACAATGGAGAAGTAGGTTGATTTCGAGGAGGAAAGGTTTCTGGATTAATTTCTGGTTGTGAAACTAAAGGTGAAGACGAAGTGGCAAGGTTGGGGTAAAAGTTACCATATTTAAAAGTGGTACAAGAAGAGTGAGGACCGTTGTAGATCAACCCAGCAGCTTTGTATTCTTTGGCTCTTCGAGAAATGCAAAGATAATCGTAGGCCCCGAATACTTGATTGCTAGAACCAGGGAAAGGAGGTTTCTTTGATTTTACTGGTTTTCTGGGTTTAGATCTTTTGTATTTGGGATATCTTCTCATACAATGGGTATCGATATGAGAAGTTGCTTTGGTGGATGAAAAAGATGAAGTAATCTCAAGATTTGTGAAGAACAGGTTGAAGTTAGCTTGAAGAACAGGTTGAAGATGAAGAACAGGTTGAAGATGGTTCAAGAAGTGATTTCTCTAAAAAGTTCTTAGTGAATGAAGGGTTGGGTATTTATAGGATAAAGGAGTGACGTTGAGAATATGGAGAGGCAGAATCAGTGAGTTGCTTTCATTGGGTAGAATGTGAAACGAAAACAAAACATGTAGTATCATGGGTCTACTTTCAAAGGTCTAATCAATATATCAAGTAGGGATCAGAGATTTCGAAGTATTAGCAAAACTATGTTTCTGATAATAAAGTTCGAAGTAGAGGCGAAGCTATACTTCCAGTTGGCAAGTTCGAAGCGATTGGGAAATCTGTCTACACTTATTCACAAATTCGAAGAGAAGTCACAGATTAGTAAAGTTCAATCATAATAAGGAGATAAAGTGAAGAAAGTTGTATTGACTCAAGGTAAAGTTCGAGGAGCTGATAGTTCTTAATAAATGTGTATATAAGAACTAGGGGGGCTACTGATAAGGAAAGATATTCCTCAGGGGTCTAAGTGCAATTGATAAGGACTAAAGTGATAAGTTCTGTAAATATATAGAGTTAAATTAGGCTTTAGGAGAAATGTAAGGGCTGAATTGCAAATATACCATTATGTAACTGTTACTCTAACTAACTCACTCAGTCTATTTAAAGAGGCTGAAGAAGTTAGATGGGCCTATGAAATAATCAGAAGCACTTTTCACTACCTAAAATTCTCTAAGAAGATTTGTGTTCCTGATTTTATCACTTCAGCATTAATTCTTACCAGATTAAACAACATCCCAATCCTTCATAAACTTTGAATCCACCGATTTCACAATACTTCAATCCCAAAAACCAAGCTTCCTCCTACCTTTCAGAGATAAACGCAGAGAACGAGACCAAGCCTGATATTTAGTGCCATCAAATTTAACAGTAGAAATAATATTACCAAGATTATCAATGGAACCAAGATAATATGGGGAAGTCTGATCAATCTTCCAAAACCCAACTGTCACATCACGTGGCACATAAGGGGTTGTCTGGTCCATAACAGAATGTGATTTGTCTGCCATAAAAAATGCGGGTGATGAGAAAACAAAGACCGGATACACGTCGGTTGGTGAAGGCTATACCGAAAACACGTTGGCGCAAGGGGAAGAAGACCGTAAATACGTCGGCCTTGAGAGAACAAAATTCGGATAAACGTTGGCTGATGAAGACTATGCCAGAAGCACGTCAGCGCAAGTGGTAAATTTTGAAAGCTAGGGTTTCAGAGGCTCGAGATCTAATACCATGTTAAGACAATTGTGAATGTGTCTCTTATATCTTTACTATTTGTATAAGTTAGAAACATTAACACAAATCCCCATCCAATAATTACAATTATAGTGTATATATACACTATGGCAGAAGTAAACCCTAGCCCATATACATACTAAAATTAAATAACACATATACATTTTAACACAGCCCATATATATATTTGATTCTAATTCTGACACTCTAACATTTTTAGTAATACGTCTTCTTCTTTTTAAGGGGTTATTCTAATATTAAATAACCCATAAAACGTTTTCATTTAATATTTTTAGTCATATTATTCTAGATTTTGAGTTTATCAATTCTCGAGATGGTAGTTTGGTAAACGGCTCTATATGAGACTAATATGATTCTGTACTGAATCACCTATCTTATATACTCATGTTATAGACTAATATGTATAGATTTCTTTTATTAAAAGAAATACTGATTTATCCAATGTCATCCCACTATCATAATATATTTGAATTCTCAATTCCTGTATAGAACTTAATGGTATTTCCAGCAGTATGTTTATTGTAGCCAAGGCTATAAAATATAATCTCATACTTATTTGAGATATATCACACGAAAAAGTAACAAGCAATATGATTGTCGTTTTGTTATCGACTAAGTTGGTGATCTAACTTGGACTTGTGTATCATTCAAGTATCTTAGAAAAACTAGAATATTGAATATATGTGTTATTAATATGTTTCTCAATAATGTAAGAACCCTTCCAATTGTATTCCATTTTTTCATACTTGGAGCTCTAATAAATTGATTTAATTTACTAACTATCACTAAAATATTTTTCATAGTGCATATTACCACGTACATGAGACTTTTTATGGGCTCGTGTATTCTAATTGAGCCACAATTCTTCCATTATTATTTCCAAGTTTTCAATTACAATTAAATGACACATTTATCTAATTGATTTTTAAATGATTAAATTTTATACTTTTCAATATGAGGAGATAACTTCTACTATTTGAATAACTTTTATTACGATAATAGTGTTTACTTCTGTAAGATCTTTCATCTTAAAAATAGAAAACATAAAACTCTATGTTAAGATAATCTCTCTCATGTGGTTACTTTGAAAAAGTAGACCATCCATGTATACACATACAATTACCATCGTATCACCGCATATTTTGATGTATAAACAATCGTAAGGTATAATGCTATGATTAAATTTCTCATGTCAATTCTTAAGTGTTTGTTTTAAAACACATAATTGATTTATTTTTATGTGAGCACAAATTCTTCATATTGTTTATATACTACTCTTTGTCGAGATCTCCGTTTAACATTTTTTACATTTATTTAATGAATCCTAATATCTTCAACCGATGCAATCTTAAATAACATCTTTATACTTGTGGGTTTCACAATCAGATCATATGTGTCAAAATATTATATTATTATTATTTTAACAAAAAACGTTTGGTAACGGGTCTAACCTTTAACTTTTGTAAGGATTCGTTTGTATTGACACATCTTTCTAAATACACATTAAGATACAATTGGTTTTGAATCTAAATGTAGATCAACCACTTTTCAAATGTGGTTTGACATGATTGAATCTATTTCGTTGTTTATAGTCGTAATCCAAAATATAAAATCTCTATAAGATATTACAATATTCTAATTTTTATGATCGTCTCCTAAAAAAATACTATTACATTTTTTCTAGATAATATTTTTAAGACTTTCATCCACTATACGGAAAGAAATCTCTATCATCATATTCTAGTACTTTGGACATCTTCTCTATTAGCTCCTGCGGGAGTCTAACTTGGTTGTTATTTAACCATAGGTTGCTTTTTTTAAACTATATCCTTAGTTTTTCAGTGGTTTATGTCTTATTATGCACTACATTTTTCTAACTTTATACACTACATTATACTTCAAGTCTAATAATCTATAAATTCTATAAATTCTATAATAAGCCGTATATGTAACAAAACGCATACCAGAGTTTTAAATCTAATTTTATTTTTTTATAAAATTGTATTTCGCAAGGTTAGATAACTTTAGGTCTAACATCTTTTCATTTTTTACGACAAACCATGCTCACCGGCCTGACATTTAGAGCAAATCTCATAAAGTAACAACTGCGTCGCACTTATGTTGTCCCACTAAATACATGTTTGTTATCCCACGTTTTGTGACGTATGACAATACAATATCGTCTCGTTGTAATCCACATCCAGCTGTCTTAAAAATATTTCAAATCAGTGTTACATCATGTTATACCACATCACTCATAAAAAAAATTGTTTTCCATTTAGAATTCAGAATTCATTTTCAAATCTTTACTTTTATTTTTTTTTATTAAACTTCAGATTAACCTAAAAAAACATATAAAACAAAAATATTAATTTCATATAAATAATCACTGATTTTATTTCATGTTATTTTGGAATCCTACGAATATTCATGCTATGAAATTAATACTTATAATTAAAAAAGACCATCAGTACTAAAGAATTGCGCTTTTAGTTCCTAGAGCTTGTGCTATTAGTTCCATGCACATGTCTTTTATGAATTTTGAACGTGAAATTAGGACTAAAATTAAGAACAGCGTGATAAGTCAAGGCTTAGATCCAAGACAGAATCGGTGGGTTGATAAGTTAAAATGAAAGCAATGTATACATGTATGAAGACATCATAGAAGCAATGTGTACATGGTCGTACCACGGTTGACTTCATTAAATATGAATCATGCATGTCCACATAATAAGGTAACTAAAATGGTTAGTTCGTACCACCGTCAATACATGTGATTGCAGTCTTCCAATTATGGCGATTATATATATAGTTTTTTTATTACCTAATACATAGAACGGGTACCATTTAGATTTAGATTTTCAACTTTTTTTATCATATATATATATATTGAAATGCTGAAGGGTTTTTAGAAGGTTTTGATGGTTAGGGGGTGAAATCAGAAATCGAAACAAAAAGAGATTAAACAAAAATTTATAATTTTTTCGGTAGCTTAACAGAGTTGGGAGAAAAAGGAAATATAGAGATATGACAAATGAGGTGAGAGCTAAGCTGGGAAGGCGGCCCCTATGTGAAATGGTCCCGCAAGCTGTAAAACTGTAGACTTAAACCGTACGGGTGTTTTGGAATGAAAATTTCCTTTTCTTTCCTAATCAAAATCTTTTCGTACCCATTTTTTCAAACTCACAGTTAAATCAGTAAATTTACGAAACCCCCAAACATAAAAAAATCAAGAATAGAGGTGGCAAATGGTTCAGGAACCGCAGTTCAAAGCTGGAGAACTGTTTATGAATTGGTGGTTTAACTGCGAAACTGGCTCATTAGAACTGCAAACCGGCAGGACCGCAAACCACCAGGACCGCATAAAGAGTAAACAGTCAGGACTGCAAACCGCAAACTGTTAGAACCGCAAACCATTAAAACTGCAAACCGTCAGAACTGCAAAACCGCGGTTTATTTGTAAATATTATAAATGTTTTAATTATTTTATAACCAAAATCATATGTTAAGTTATATTTAAAAAATATTGAGATATTGCATATGATTATAAAATTATTATTACATTTTTGTTAGTATTAATTTGTTATGGTTATTAATATTTTAAGTGTTGTAATTATTATATAGTCCAAAATTTTATATATTACTTATGTTATTATCACATTTTGAATATTATTATTATGTTTTTAGATCTAATATTAGTAGTGCTGATTTTAATATTACAAACCAAAACTATATCTTATCATGTTAAAATATTACAAATTCTATGGTTATAATTTTAATATTACATTTTGATTACTATCGTGATTTGGTTTTAAATATTACAAGTGTTTGTTATTATTTTTAAACCAAAATCAGATCTTATGAAGTTATAAGTATTTCATAATACAATTGTTGTTATTATAATAAAATGTAAAGTTTTTTTTTGGTTAATTTAGTCGTTCACAGTTTATAATCTTGCAGGCTAGGAGTTGTATAAATGTTTTCAAATTACAATACAAAATAGTAAATAATTATTACAAACGTCATTCATCTTCAGCTTCGTCTTCTTCGTAAGTAAAATCTTCGTCCTCACTTGATTCACCTTCAGCTTCGTTTTCTTCCATAATTTCTTGTTCAAGTGTATCTTCGTAATCATTCGGATAATCTTCGAAGATGTCGTCTACGTTCACTTTGTCTCTAAACTCTCTGTCTTGCATCCTTTTATCCGCCGCTGTCCAATCCTTGACTGCCACAAGCACTCCAAGTGCTTTTCCCGTCAATCTTGTTCTCTTAGTCGTGTATTGCAACCTCGCTTGGCTGAAAGCACACTCACTTGCAACTGTAGACATAGGTATTGCATAAATCTCTTTAACAATCCTGCAAAGAATAGGAAACTCTTCAGTTTTGGTACCCCACCATCTTATGATATCTTCAATACCTTGGTCGGGAAAATTTGTAAAATCAAACCTAGTACTCAAATATCTAGACAGCTTATTATCAGATTGAGGGGTTTCTGTAAATTCATTGCTTCGTAACATTGCCATTTGAACATAGTTAGTAGAAATTCTCCATTTACCCCTATTGTTACTACTCCTTACATTTGTAGTTGTATTTGATCCATATCTTGCAACATACTTATTCATATATACCAGTAATATACCCTTCAGGTCAATTGGTTCATTCGGTGGTTTACTTGTAGAAAACTGTACAGATTGATAAAACCATCTAACTAGCTATTCAAATTTATCTTTTCGTGAAAAATGATCTAAAAGGCAAGGAAATGAATAACTATCAAGGATTGGATGAAAATACTTTGTGAACTTCAATTCCATTTCGGGCATCATGTCTACGCATACAAAATTTGATCTAAATTCATTCATATGCATGACAAGATTAGTAATCGTGAAAAAGGCCAAATGAGCATTATGTTGATTTTGTGAAGAAAAGGTTTGAGTGTTATCTTTAAAAAGTTTTAAAAATCTTAACATGTGTGCACAATATTTCCAATGTTCCTTTTCAATTGGTGTTTCACGATAAGATGTATTATAAAGCGTTATAATCTCTTCTTTAAAAACACGCGCACGTGCAAGCATTGAATAAGTAGAATTCCATCTAGTTTCGACATCTAATATAAGTTTCTTATATTGTTTCCCATTTGAAGTAACAAGGGTTTTAAAAGCTATTTTTTTAGCAGTGGATGTCGTGCAAAATAGGATCCCATTTTTAATAAGGGCAATAGAATCACCCATAACCTTATGTATTCCGTCTTTCGCAATTAATTGAAGTACATGGCATAAACATTTGGTGTGAAACAATTTTGGAAAAGCGGGATTGCAATCTTGTATAAGCAATTTTATAGCATTAATATCAGAAGATGCATTATCCAACGAAATAGACATAATCTTGTTTTAATGCCATAAATATTCATGCATTCAACCATACTCTCCCTAATTAATTGTGTGTTATGCTTCCCAATAGATTCAAACCATATAATTCTCCTTTGGAGTACCCATTCGGCATCCATCCAATGAAGGGTAACACATACCATATCAAAATCAGTAAAAGTAGCTATGTCACTAGTAATCGAAACATTCCATGGCAAAGTCAGCATAGTTTGAATAATTCTTTTTTTTTCTATTTAAATAATATTTAAAGGCTAGCGATCGTAAAGAGCTACGTGGAATGCATTTTGCATGTGGGTTTACCCCAGCTTGCATCCAATTTTCGTATCTCCAAGAATCCCCAAAACTAAATGGTTGTAAACTACCGATTGCATAAATCATTGTTTCTTCCCTATACGTATCGTGGTTAAACTCAAAAGGAAGACCTGTTTGAGGGTTAATGCAAACATTATTTGGGTTAGGTTTTGTAGGATCATATACTTCATGTTTCAGTAAATTTTTTACCATAGTTCTAGTGCCCATATTTCTATTTCCACTTACGTGAAGATAACCTTTTTTGCATTCGTTACAAATACTAGATGAACCATCTTCTGGTGGAGTATAGTGTTTCCAAATCCAAGATGTTTTCTTACGAGATCTCGATCCACCACTAGTACTTCTACCACCACTTTCATGGGAGGAGAGTGTGTCAACGTGAGGGAAGTCTGTAGAAAATTCATCTATGGTATTGAGATCCACATTAGCGGGTGGGTGAGCGTTAGGTATTTCTACGTTTTGAATTCATTTTAAAACTAATAACAATTTTTTTAAATATGCAATAAAATACTAATGGAAACTAATTAATATTGCAAATAATAAAATCTAAATTTAGACTAATAACAACTAATAACAACTAAGAACAACTAAATTTAGACTAATAACAACTAATAAAATTAAATTAAAACAACTAATTTAAATAACTAAAACAAGTAAATAACTTGATAAATTATACGAAGCTCTTAATTGAGCTATTATAATGTTATCCCAACGTTATTTAAGTGTTTTTATCAAATAGAAACAATTTGCGGAAAAACAAAAATCAAACAATTTCGAAAGTAGAAGTAGAATATGTAAAATAAGTAATTATAATTTTCTAGAATATTTCGAACAAGTAGAGAGATTTAGAGATAAGTAGAAAGTTGTTTGTGAGGTGTGAGTATTGAGTTGGGGCCTCCTCTATTTATAGGGGAGACCCAAAAAAAATCGAAAATTTAAAAAAAAAATCCGGATGGTCCGGATACACGGTCTGGGGCATCCGGACGAAATGTCCGGACGCCCGGACATCAAATTCGGGCCATCCGGAGATCGATCCGGATGGCCCGGACCTCTACGGCTAGTTGAATTTAACTAGTCGTTTACTATTCGAACGTGCGGACCATCCGTACGCCTGACCGGATGGTCCGCACGCCTGACCGGATGGTCCGCACGATGACGCAATTGATGACGTCATCTATGACGTCATCAAACGGCTAACTGAAAAAAAAAATTCCTATAAATACTACATATTTCTTATTCTATTTTTCACACCACCACTACAAATCTATCTCTTCTCCACTACAAATCTATCTCTTCTCCACTACAAATCTATCTCTTCTCCACTACAAATCTATCTCTTCTAACCTACACTACACTTCTCTAAATTATTTTTATAATTTTCAAACTCTATTTTAAATTTCAGGTTTCGCTAAATGTCTTCGAGAAGATCAAAGCAAGCCCGTCTTGGTGGAGTAGTTGAATCATCCTCGAGACGAAGGAGAGATGCCGAAAGAGATTTGGGGTATGAAGAGATGGAGGTAACGGAGAGCGTGACTTACGAACATCACGGCGAAGGGGAGGTTCGCGTCCGTAATCCGGAAACACGACGAGGTGTAACCAAAATTTGGGCGGGGATGTATTTGGACTACGATGAACTGATCGAAGTAGAGGGTATGCAAAAAAAATTCAAACTTATTGAACCTACTAATGGCCTAGGTTGGATGACACTAGCTAGATTCGATTGTGATTGGTATATAGAACTAGTACGCAAGTTTTATGCCACCGCACAATTAATTGAGAATGATCCAAATGGTAGAGGTTTAGAAATGAATTGTTTGATTGATGGTAAACCCTATTAGTTTTTTTGAAATTGATTTCGAAGATCTTTTTTTTGTTCCAACCCGTGATATATATACCGGTGATAAATTACCTTTCATCACTTGTCCTTCTTCGGGCTAGGGTGCTGATTGGCCTATGTCTTACAAAGAAGCAGTAGAGCTTCTTACTTATCCTGGTGCGGATGCTCCGAGAATTAGTGGTAGATTTCGAGCCATACGAAGTAATTTGGATGCTAATGGGAAATTAGCTTTGAAATTGGTAAATAGTATATTTCTTCCCCCTAGTAACAATGATTCGCAGATTTCATATATTCAAACATTTGTAACTGCTTTTATTGTCCGAAATCAGGGAAGAATTATTTTACCTAGCTTGATGATTCGAAATATGGCTATGAGGTGTGGTACGGATAAACTACCTTATGGGATGATAGTGAGTTACTTGCTTGTTTCGAAAGGAGTTGATGCGTGTATGTATACTCCGATGAAGGTGACGCCGACTAGTGCTATAGGTAGAAACTCTTTGCGTTTGCAGGAGATATACTCTTGGGATGTAGAGTTGATGTCGAAATTGGAGGCATGGATCCACCATAGGCCCGAGTTGAATCAGATATGGACTGCGAACGGTCTTACAAAACCGCCAAATCCACCTACTCAGCATCAACTTCAGGCTCAGGCGCCTTTCAATCCAGATGCTATTGGTGGTTCTTCTAGAGTACCGCGACAAGAAAGACGAACCGATTGCGAATTTTCTGAGTATTCGCATGAGCAACATATATTTTATATACATTTTGCGCATACTCAACAAACGGAATGGCATCGTGAATTTACAAATTGGCAAACTGAATTTCAGAATTGGCAGGGGGGGTAAATAACCAGCTTAGCCAAATACAGCAGTGACAAGTAGGGGTGAATGATCAACTTGGTCACCTCCGGCAGTGGCATGGTCAATATGAGCAGTGACATGGTCAATACGAGCAGTGGAATCATAGACAAGATCAATGGAATGAGCGATTTGCAAACTCTCAAGCCGAACAGTCGGAGTACATGCGACAGATGATGGAGAACATGCATTTGCAAGGTCCACCTCCTAACAACAACAACAACGATGAAGCTCCTTAGTTTTTTTCATTTGATTGTCTTAAGAATTATCGTTGTAATGTTTTTATTTTTTATTTGATTGAACAACTATGTTACTTGTTTGGTTTTCATTTTTAATGAATTGTTTGTTTTGCTTCTATTTTTTATTAAATGTTATTTAAATCACGTTCGCTTTCAATTTTTATTTTGTTATTTACAAGTAATTTAAGTTTATGCATATAATTATACAATTCTAAAAAATTTAAATTTAAACTTCTAATATTGAATAGTTCGAAAATACAATAAACTATATAATTCATCTAACCATAAACACTTCAAGCTTGAAAGATTCTAAAGAATCACCTAATAATTTAAAATCAGAATACAATTATATGTCTAATAGGTATATATTATTTAATATGTACCTAATATTAAATATAACATCTTAAATATCTAGTATGTTCAAACAATACACAAATCATTTTACAATTATATTGTTTACGATATCTTGTTTAAGACAATCAAATTTTTATTTTTATATTTTTACAAATATTGAAAGTTGTAATCAAAATACAATTAGATGTATATATTTTATTTAATATCTACCTAATATTAAATAAAATATCTTAAATACATAAATATAATCAAACATATCAAAATCAAATTACAATTATTTTTTTAGAATGTAAATGCTTGATTATAAAATTTCGATTAAAATGATAACATATTTAAATTAAAATACATTAAATAGATTCCATTAACACTTACAAATTAATTGTAAATAGCATTATAAAATATTTTGATAAACGGTTCCTAAATGGTTTGTCTGGTGGTTTGAACTGGTGGTTTAACTGCGAAACTGGCCCATTAGGACTGCAAACCGGCAAGACCGCAAACCGCCAGGACCGCATAAGGAGTAAACCGGCAGGACCGCAAACCGCTAAGACCGCAACCCGCCAAGACCGCAAACCGTGGTTCCCTGTTAAACGGTTTCGATGGTTCGCGGTTCAAACCGTTTGCCACCCCTACCTACGAACCAAATACCTATTCGTAACCTTTTCGGCTACCTTTACGATACCTCAGACGACGATTTCTCCATCTGAAAAAGGAATCAACACACCGCATGCTGTTTTTCATTGTTTACAAATTCATATTCGAAGATTCAATCTCCGTTTAGACCTCTAAAAAACTTTACATGCACTAATCACAACTCTAAAAAAAGTTCATTGTATTTTCTTGCTACACCATCACCTAGCTTCCAAATTTGTAGATTTGTACTATATTTAGAGTGTATTTCGGTGATTCATTATAACTACATTATTTGTTAAACTCATAATGTTGTTAGACATATCGTCGATCATTGTTAGTTTCTGGTTTTGGTAGATATAAGGTTTTGGAGTACCTTCTAGGGTTTTTAGGTGCATGTATTGTGTTACATTTTAATGCGTTGTTTTGTTTGTATGTTATAATGTATTGTCTTGTTTCTGGATTTAGTCGTTCTGGACTCAATTTTTTTATGTTTGGTCAACATGCATGTGAAAGTAACTATAATCTTGCATTTTCCTCATATGAAAATACACTAATCTCGCATCTTCTGCACTTGTTGTACGACAGACTCGCATGGTTGTATTGTGGTCATGTATTATGTGCTGGTTCAAATAAAATGCATGGTTGTGTTTGTGCATTCTGTCTTCATGTAAACTCGCATGGTTAATATCCTCAAAGAAATGAATGGTTACATTTCAGCATTCTAACTTCATCTAAACTCGCATGGTTAATTTCCTCAAGAAATATAATAGATGTATATGTAGTGCATAGAAGTAGCATGGTTGATGTTGCAAAGACATATCATGGTTAATTTTTCAAAGAAATAGCATGGTTAGTGGTTCAAATAAATAACATGGTTGTTGTATGTTTAATTAACTCGTGTTGAACCATTTTTTTGCATGAAATATGTCTCTGAACGCATGCTTCTACAAAACAAGATTAGTCAACATCATAAATCTGATGAAAGATAAAATAAATATCATTACATTAGAGCCCATCAAAGCTGCAAACAAAACACCCTTCTATATAATTTTGAAAGCTTCACTCGACCTCAACAACGAGAAGTTCTTGTTGAAAAAGCATTATCTGCTTACTGAAGAGATTCGAAACATGTACTCGGTCGAGGAGGACACTTTTGGACTTGGATCGAAATTGGTCAAGCTAACGACCAACAACGTAAAGGTTGTTTTTGGGCTTAAGCACGGATTGAGGAAATGTTTGTAAACAAAGTAGGAGGATTCTTACATTGCTTTGAAGAAGGTACGAAAATGGAGTCCAAGATAATGCAAACATACTTCATGCCTAGAATTTCAAGAAAAGTCGACTTGACCAAAATAAAATCGATATTACATGCTATAATAAAGGTACTCCTATATCAATGGTCTGTTATAAGTAGAATGTTCAATTGTACTTATTGAGCATGGTCGGTACACTGAAGTTGCATGTTTGGTACAAGTAGGACGTTCTTTAACACTAACATAACATAATATGTTTTAACTATAGTGGTTAGTACATTGAAGTCGCATGATTGTTTATCTGCCACGTAATTAACACTGAACTCGCATGATGTGCGGTGTTTTAAATGAAGGAATAGTAGAATCCATCAGGGAAGGCGAGGTGAATGTTGCTAAGGAAGTTGTTGTTTTATTGATCATCTTTCTTTGCTTAACCGTATTCTACTCAGTGTCAGGAGATATACAGATTCAAACAACAATATATTATGTCAAAGAACCTAACTAAATAAATAACTACAATTGGTCTGTATCAATATTGCTGAAGCTTCTTGGGTCAATTAGAACTTGTGTTGCTGCCGGAGAACCCAATAGAGTTATCGGTTGTGTTACACTTTTATTCGTAAGGTTATTGCTACGTAATTAAATATAAGTTTAAAGAATATATCTTAATGATAATAAATATTGTGATGCAACCCTTCATCATAGAGCACACAACCATTATGCAAGCACTCACCAAGCCAAACATGATCCCAAGATGCTACAAATGGTAGTGATTAGAGTCCAAACCATCAACCATGGAGATGATTGAAAATATTCACTTTCGAGAAGATAATGACGGATCAAATATATATTCTTGAACGGTTATTATATTTGTGTAGAAATGCATGGCTAATATAACTAATCTCTAGCATGTTGTTTATTGCGAAATAATCACATCGTGTATACGAAACTCGCATCATAGTTTTAGCATAATAGAATTCGCATGATTGGAAAACAAAAAAAAATGCATGACCAGTAAGAATCCAATGAGATTCCTAGTGACGAAATTTTTTACTGGATTGTTCTTCCTTAGATAGGTTTTGGAGGGTGAGTTGACATTTACAAAGGCTGAAAGAACATAATTTGGATGCAGTGAAGCAAGTGGGAACCCACATGTTGTACCCAGATGAAAGGCGTAGGAAAAGGACTAAAACTGTAGCAACAAAATAAGAAAAAGGCCACCACATCCAAGACAACCACCAACCACCCAACCCCAAACAAACCAGCCCACACTCATTCCCTCAACACCAAGTCGGACATACCCACCTAAAAAATGAGGGGTTATAAGATGATTACGGTTGCACCATTAATGATTTTTTTATCCAACACAACGTGACTCCACTTTAGTGAAAGAAGGCCATAAAGACCTTAAGGAACACTGCAACGACATCCATAGTTCAAACCAACTCTCGAACAAATAATACGAACACTTTCAAGAGTCGTTCTATCTTACGTTAGAGAGCAGGACGTAAAAGAAATAGCATTACCGACAAGAGGTCTGTTAAAAATAAATGTTTGCGTTGAAAAAATGGACAAACAAGTAAGTACATGTCTCTCATCTGCTTTAGCTTGTTAGATATATATTTTTTATATTTTATTCTTACACTTCTCATACCATTATGTTTGGCGTTATTGTGACAGATTAAACAACTACATGAAGAGTTAGCTCAGTTATATTAGAGTTTTGAACAACAAGAACTTGGAAAAACACTTTTTATCTACCTTTTTGTTCAATAGAAATCCTTCACACAGCAACACCAACAGTACAAGTCACCAAAAAAAGTTATAAAAGAACCATTGAAAAACTAGTCGGTAGAACTGAATCGCATCTAAAGGAGACATAAACTACAACACTAGTACCAACTGAAAAGGTAGTGGGTACAAATGAATGAATATCCTCTTAAGGGGAAAGAAACTACACAACTCGTACCACTTGAAAATGAGGCTAAAACTACAACAGTGATACCACATGAACAAGTAGTGGATACAAATCAAATTCCTCTAAAAGAGACAGAAACTACACCACTAGCACCACAAGTATAGGAGACAGAAAATAATGTAGTGGTACCACCTCAACATTAAATGATAACAAATGAATCTACTTTGAAGGAGACAGAAACTACGCAGTGGTAGAACTTCGTGAATATGTATGTGGACCCTTACTACATTAAGATTCAACATTTTGAATATGTAATGTCATATATTTTATGTTTCTAAACTCATAATTTCTATTGTTGTAAAGTCAATTTTGGATTTCATGTTATTTACACCAGTATATGTTGTTTTGTTATACTTTGATATGTGATGTCTGAAATAACATGGTTAATGTTTCAAAGAAGTCTCATGGTTTGAATATTAGAAGTCTCATTGTTTAAATATCACATAAGTTGCATGAGTTAAATATCAAATAACTTGCATGTGTAAAAACTCAACAAATCGTATATTTAATATACAAGAACTAACATTGTCTAATATCAAAACAATCGCATGGTTAAATATCAAAGCAATCGCACGGTTGACTTTAATGCTTTTATATATGAGAACATAGATATACTGAGGTCGAATGGTCATCATATAAGGAATAACATAGATATAATATAACTATAATCGTATATTTATCGTACAAGGTATCGCATGGCCAACACAATAGCCCCAAAATGCAGAAATCCAATAAATAAGATAAAGTGAACCAACATGAAGCACAACACCATCAACCCCAAGAAAAAGAAGCCAATACCACCATAAAAAATAACAGGATGCCCAACAACATAAACCCCAACACTAACAACACCATCATCCCGAACAACATCAACCAGCCTCCACATATGAAGAACAACTCACCCAAAACGAATCAGCATCAATACTCCTACAACCAACTGAAGAGAAATCCCAACCCCAACAACAAGAATCAGCCTCGACAAATGGAGAAAAACGCACCCAAATAGGAGAAAAAGTTGTAGTATTACAGCCAGCTAAACAGGAAGTCCAACACTAACAACACCAACAATAAGAAAAACCCTGCACAACGGAAAAACAACTTACCCAGCCAGTAGCATAAACAGTAGTCCCACATCCAATTGAAGAGAAAGCCGAACACCAACAACCAAGATTCAAAAAGTCATAACAATCCATCCAAAAAAAAGTGGCAGTAGCAGTATGACAGCCAATACAAAAGCGTGAAGGACAAGCATCACCATCAACCGATACACAGAACAAAATAGTATGTTTAGAACTACTATTCTTTATTTAATTATTGATATAATGTACACATTCCTTTTTTACAAAGTTGATCATCTTTAGGAAAATGTTTTCATGTAACAGGGTTTCGATTCTATCATGGAGGATACACTTGTTGGTAATTTAAGAGATGTTGTTCTTGACAAGGTTGTAAAGGAGAAAACATTATGGGTAGTCGCTCGTGATTTCGTAAGTGGATCTTTAGTAGATTAAAATTATTTAGCATATAATATATATTTTTAGGCCGTTTAACGTCTTGTATAGTCTAGTATACTTAATATCATGATTGTAGTATGTTTGTAATCTCATAGTTGTTATTCCTGGAATCGTATGGTTGTAATATGTTTAGAATCTCAAGGCTATAATATGTTTGGGATCTCATAGTTGCTATATGACACCCTGTTTTCTATGTTTCAGACCACCAAAGAACCAGTTGAAGAGGATAACGTGTGGCCTCATTGCGATTTAATTGGTCATACACAAAATGAATAGGTTAATTTCCTTGATTGGGAAAATAGTACAGCAACAATGAAGATCATTGAGGCCAATGAATACCACAAAGTCCCTAATAAACAAATGACAGAAAAATAAGAAGATCCAGAAGTGTGGTATTCACCATTATCAAAGTTATTCAACAAACTGGACTTGAGTGTAAGTGAGATGATGACACTACCTGACTAGCGGGACCTAGACTTCAAGGTAAAATATAAAAGTGTTACATTGCAATGCTGGATTTAAAGGTAGAATTGCATGTTAGTTGGGTTGGACTAGCCTCACATGATCACTTATGCTAGAAACTTGCATGTTTAGTAATCTCGCATGGTGTTCACTTGAGTAAGATCGCACAATTGAGTTGCACCAATCTTTCATCTTTGGTTATACGCCTCCAACTTGTTATTTGGAAAATTATCGACGCTTGGATTTATAATATGCTTAAATAAACCAATTTGCAAGTACCATTCAAAGGTTTCGAAGTCTCTTACATTTATGAATACAACATGATTCAAATTTTTTTTCTATGCAACGGTAACTGTAACTAAAATTAGTTATTGATTATTATAACAAAACTGTTTGTAAACATTTTTCTCGATGTAGAAAAAACTGGTTGAGGAGGGAGATTTGTAAGGAATTGTTGAAGAAGTATTCAAAACTATTAGGCTCAGAATATATCGTGCGTTCCATCTCGTATGCCGCATAAATAAAGATACAATGAACCACTGGACTTTGATGGTTATTGACATGGAAACTGGAACATAAAGAAACTATAACCCACTCATGCTAAATAGTGGATACACACGAGACTACAAGAGAAATATGACTGATCCATTGGTAAAGCTTAATTTTTTTTACAATAAAGATATGTGTCCAACTAGTAAAGCTTAATTTTTTTTATTATATCCTAAATGATATAAACACTAACGTTCGATTGTAGCTTTCTTGATAGAGATTGTTTTATGTTATTAAATTTGAAATTTGACATATTTTGTAAGTTATTTGAAAGAATAATAAGTAGCTCTGAAGTTGGGGTGTTGATTAACACTAATCTCGCTTGACTGGTAACAATACATGAATCACATGGTTGAATTTTTTTAGAATAACAAGGTCATTATATAAAAAAACATCGCAAGGTTATGTAAGTTATGTTATCTGTTAGGTTAATATATGCAATTCACATGGTTAAATTGTAAAAACATCATATGTTTGGTTATTTTTTAAATGTGTTGGTAATTCATCCCAACACTAGCACGCATGGTAATTAATATATGAAATGTCAACTAGTGGTTATCTAATCGTGTCAGTATTTAAGATATTAGTTATTTCAATTGGCTAAGTTAATTTTTGTTTTGACTAAAGTACATATATAATCATGACTAAAGTTATAACTACAAAACAAAACCGAGATTGGGGTTAGAGTCTTATCGATAAATAAGAGTACCCAGAGGTATTATACATAAACTCTTAAAAGAAAAAAACTCATAAACTTTTCATATAGAAAACTGTGGCTTATTTTCTTTCATTTGACGACTCGTATGGCTACTCATCCTTTTCGGATGATGACCATTATGACTCTTCGAATCATTTATCAGAATACAAATGTTCAACAACCACTGATTACTCGTCGGACTCTTCCGGAAACAGGTCAATATTCTGTTTATACGATGAATATATCTCTCTGGCTCTGGTTTATTATTGGGAGATGAGTTGGAAACTGACAAAATTCCAAAAATAAAATGGAAAAGAGAGGATCCCGAGGAACAAAAATTCCTGGTCGTGGAGGAATAATAGGTGGGAGAAAGTGAAAAAGAGGAGGTTAATGATGAGATGGATGAAGAGAAGAAGTCTAAAGAAGAAGACTCTTCTTCTGATGGTTGAATGGTTTGTTTTGCATGTTTTTGTTCATAAATCACGATGTACACTAACCAACCCGAAACTATAGTAGTATTTTTTTATCACAGACTTTTTTTGTTTATTCAAGGAAACTTGTAATCTCTATTTAACTTATATAACAAGTTTATTATCTCATATGGGACTTTTATGTATATATGATGGTTTAATATACAATAAATATATTATTTGGTATATATCTGCTATCGCATGGTTAGATTATATAAAGGAAGTAACATGTTTAATATGCAAGAATTTCATATGGTCAATATAATTGAACCCGCATATTTGAAAATATAAGATCTAGCATAGCTAATAGACTTAAAATTGAATGATTTAATATACAATGAATCACATGGTTAATTTATTTAGAAGAAGTAGAATGTATAATACACAAGCAACTCGCATGGTCAATATACCTGAACTCGCATAGTTGTAAATATAAGATCTAGCATAACTAATAGACTTAAAATAGAATGGTTTAATATACAAAGTCTCATGGTTAGTTTATATAGAAGAAGTAGCATGTTTAATATACAAGGAAGTTGCATGGTCAATATACTTGAACTCGCATAGTTGGAAGTATAAGATCTAGCATACTAATAGACTTAAAATCGAATGATTTAATATATATATATATATATATATATATAAGTAATCACATAATTAGTTTATATAAAAGAAGTAGCATGTTTAATAAACAAAAAACTCACACGGTCCATTACCTGAACTCGCATAGTTAGAAATATAAGATCTAGCATAGTTAATAGACTTAAAATCGTATGGTTTCATATATAAGGAATTGCATAGTTAGTTTATATAGAATAAGTAACATATTTAATATACAGGAAACTAGGATGGTCAATATACCTGAACTCGGATAGTTAGAAATATAAGATCTGGCATAGCTAATTGACTTGAAATCGAATGGTCTAATATACAAGGAATCGAATGGTTAGTTTATATAGAAGAAGTAGCATGTTTAATATACAGTAAACTAGCATGGTCAATAGACCTGAACTCGCATAATTGGAAATATAAGATCTAGCATAGCTAATAGACTTAAAATTAAATGGTTTAATACAAATATATCACATGGTTGGTTTATATTGAAGAAGTAGCATGTTATATATACAAGAAACTCGCATTATCAGTTTAAAATACAAAAAAGTCACATGAGTGATAAGCAAAAAATCGCACGTTAAAGTAGGACCTCACATGTCTTTTTATTATGGCCTAGTTTCGAACAACGGCTACATCTCACCTGTTTGGTTGTTATTTCTCTTCTTGATGGAATACACTTCTTCTTAGGCCTTCCCGCTCGTCTTTTCATTTCAGAGGCAGAATGTTCGGCCCGCACATATCATTAGAGCTTGATCCTCCAAAATTGGTTATAGCCGGTATGCTAAAATAGTAAGTTGACCTGTAATTACTAACAATGAAGAATGGCTCTATTAACGTCATAGGATTTTATTGGTCGAATATATTGTAGCAAAAACGTTAGAATATGGAAAATAATCTTGTTTCCAAACACCAGAAAAACATTTGAAATCCACCAAATTAACAACCATAATAGGATCTGAAAACACTTCAAATATGGCTGCCGAAGACTTACGGACGAGCCATGTACAAATTTTTTATGTTAGGCTTTAACTACTTTTCATACTCATGGCATAATTTAGTAATCCATCTTATCCCTCATCTCTCGAATAACTTCGTGAAATTTGAGTTATAAGTAAGACTCTAATCTTTTAATTAATTCAACAATGGATAGACTACGAATCTTTTAATATGATTGTTAAACGATTCAGCCACTGTAGATTTCATAATACCATATTGGTTTCCTTTAACAAATACATGAGTATAATTCTCCCAATGTAAATTATCGATAATTTTTTAATTCTCTTACCACCTTCACATAGAAAATCTAAAAGATATTCATAAAATATATCTATTGTTGAAACATAAGCACATCAATTAATAAACTTACCATCGTAGCTATAAACTCTATGTTAGTATCATTTCAGAGCATACTACAAATTTTGAACAAGATGGATAATATTGTAGGCATAATAGCAGTTTGGATACATGATAGAAACTACATTAATGATACCTAAATGACGGTCTAAAATAAATTTAATTTGACGCTCCAACAAATAATGTTTCAAACTCTCCAAAAACCATAGCAATTGTAAGCATCTTCACAGCTAAAAATATCAAATCCAACAAGAAATATACCTGCAAAACAAAATAAGGAAACTAGTTTATATGTCTAGCATGGTCAAATATACAAGAACTCGCATGGTTCAGTATACAAGAAAATAACATAACTACTATACAAAATAAACACATGGTCTATTATATAGCAAGTCGCATGTTTAATATACCTAAACTAGCATGGTTAAATATATAACTTTCATGGTTAGATATACAAAAATGCGTATGGTTTCAATATGCAAGCAAGTAGCATGTTTATTAATCGAGAACTCACATGTTTTGTATAATAAACGAAACAAGATATAACATAGTTATATACAAAGGAAACGCATAGTTTGTTATATGACAATTCGAATTTTTACCAAACCGAAACTAGCATGGTCAAATATACCTAGAACTCGTATTGTTCAATATGCAATAGCATGTCTTCTATACAACATAACTCTCATTTTCGTCAACACTAGAATCACATGTTCGTTAACAGTTATAACTAAAACTGCAGGTCATCAAACTATAAGAAAAGCATGAAACTAACCGTTGTACCATCCTTTGCTACGGAAGATAGCAATACACCCATATGCTTGTCAGTTAAAAAGGTTCCTTTGAGAAATAAAAGCAGACGAAATCAATGAAAACCTTGAATATTGGAACCAATTGCTATAAAATAATGCTTGAAGACTTTTCCCACAACTAATTCCAAATGGTAGTCAGTAGTAATATCACGACTCTTCACTTGATTGAAGTATCCCTTGAGTAAACTGGAAAAAAAAACTATAACTATCTTCAAAACTCCCCTCCTTGCCTTTTCTAAACCAATATATAAGAGACGGTAAGAGGTGTCTAAATTGTAGCCCTATTTGATAAATGATTATATATTTTTGGTTTCACAAAATGATATGTCCTAACAGAATCATGAATTTCTTTAGCAATCAAAATCGGTGTCAAATGCCTACGATGTTGTTTGGATAAAATGAGACTGCAAGTATGTTGTTCAACAAACCGTTTAACAATCATGAAGTCGGTACCAGAATCAACTGATGCATAAAATCTCTATTTACATCCAGTTGAGATTTTATTTTCACAATAAGTAGTTATCTTACTTATTGTATTATGCATATATTTGAAATAAAAACCATGCTTTATGGCATAGCAACATAAGATAACCTTAGAGTTGCAACACCTTCATCAAAAACATGACCACCACTTGTAATTTTATCATCCCAACCAGTAGTAGCAAGTTTTTTTTGTGATCCAAAAACCCTAAACCATTACTACTCTCTCCACTAGTAAGTTGATTATTCGATGGTTTTCCCAAACTTATGTTAAGATGTTTACGATTTTGAACAACAATCTTATCTACGAGTTGTTGTTCTATAACAAAACTAATAGTTTTTAAACGCTCCATGTCAAGATATACTACCAAACCCACAAAATTCGTCTCATTATTAGCAAGTCATGTTATCAACGGAAGAGTATGTAATAATGCACTTACCTTTCACCAGCTCATTTCATCTACTTTCAATGCACTCTTGAATACTTTCATAGTTTTCAAACTCGGTATAAGGAAAAAATACAGTTTGGTGACCATGTTTGAAAAACAAACTTGTGGCTTAGACATATCTTACCCTGCATTGAACAATTAAGAAACGGTTAGGAGCATGATCTGTTATATGACAATTCGCATGTTCAACAAATTGAAACTAGCATGGTAAAAAATACAAGGATGGTTCTCATTATCGTAATACAATAGCATATACAAGAATCGCATTGTCTGTTGTAAAGGAATCACGTAGTATATCACAAAGGAATCACATGGTCACTATAATTATTCACCCATAAAACTCGCATGTTCATATACATATGAATATTATAAAGAAATACACAAATCTTGCATCTTCTTCCAATGAACTCGTGTCGTCAACCACGCATGCTTGAAAACACTAAAGTTGATTCTATTTATTCTTTCACACCCGAGCAGATATAATAACTAAAGCAAATATATAATACAACCACTTTATAATTTATTACAAAAAGAAAACTCATGAAAACAAAACCAGAAACATAAACGGAGAAAGCTCGTACGAAACAACCGTTGGTTCTGGTTGTTCAGATCAAACAACCCGAAATCCATAAACTCTCATATTTTAAGAAACAGTTCACGCTCGATTTCTTCGTTAATGGACTGAGAAACAGGATTTAAAGTCGTTGATGGACGAACTCCGATGTGTTTTATCGCTCCGATTATCCTAAGTCAATGACCTAAATGAGAAAACGAGGTTTTTTAGTAATATAAAATCTTATATGAAGAGAAAGAGAGAGACTGATACAAATAAATTCAAATGTTTTAGAAAATAAATATTAAAAGAGTTATTTACAAAAATTTAGATATAATTAGAGTGTTTAATAATACTAATAAAGTCAGTCGTGTATGTTAGTTATTTGTATCTAACCTTTACATGTTATAAAAAAAAAGTTATGAACCAAAGAGGAGTGAAACACGCTCCTTACTGTTTTGATTTGATTTAAAGGATCATAAATACACAAGGAATGCTTGAATCTCTTTTTTTTTTACAATCTGGGACCTTTTTAAACTTGTATCTAAGGTTTACTCTTATAATTTATTAGTACTATATATCATCATAAATTATGATGATTTTAAATTAAATCTTGTTAAAAAAATTAAGTTTAGTAGACAAAATCCATTTAGTCCCAATGGTTCGTTTAAAGGACTTTATATTAATTAAGGTACAAAACCTTTACAATTTATCGATAAGTCTAACGTCAAATAACTTTTTCTTATATCTATCAAAATATGATTTTATTTACCCTTTAGTTTAAATTTAATTTTAAATACAATTTTATCCTTCATGAGTTTAGCAAAGTGACTTCAAATTTAAGTTAGAGACACTCTTTTCTCTCGATTTCAAGATCAGACAATCTCTTCTCTTCTCAAAAACGACAACAATGAAGGTCTTTGTTGGCCATTTTTTTTGCATGTTTCACCATGGTCAGATTCTCTAGATATTACTCCACTCTATTTTCATTATTTTCGTTCGTCGTATTCTCAATTTTGAAGGGTAAGCTTTCCATTTTTCTTGCTTTTTCGTCGTTGTTTCTTCTGTGGTTTCTCTGTCGATTTCTCCTCCAGCCTTGATATATGGAACTAGTACTTACCCGTATCTATAATCTACAAACATCAATTAGGTTTTCTACACAATATACCTGTTTTCACTTTGTATATTGGGTTAAAACGTATTCTTTACGAAAAATGAGTGATATATAATAGTAGTGAGTATACAACAAGATGAAAATGTAGTTCCTACCTAGACTTAATTAATTTAAATGGTTACTGGTGTGGTAGAGTTTAGGCTGGTAGAAATAATTATAAAGCAAGTATTATAATGAAGGAAAATTTTATTCCTAAATGTATGACATATATGAAAACTGAGGATATATATTTCCTGAGGATATATATTTCGACGATTTTGGATACAACATGATAGTGCCCGTAACTAATGATATCTTTATATTTTTTTGCAAGTATAATGTCCACTGGTTTTATACATTTCAAGTAATAGAACGATGTTGATGTTCGCTCTTTAAAAGCCTTTCACAGCTTGAACAATATTATCGATTATTTACTTGATAAATGGATCTCTTTGAATAGAGATAATATTACTATGAAGTATAGTATTGGTCAGTTTATAGGTTGTTTATTGACTAATGACGGGGATTTTGCTGATATAATTACAACTTCTGAGCAAAGCGGTTCAATTTATCTAGAAATCCAAGTTGAAGTTGTTACCGAAAATATTTTGGCCCATAGATTAGATTCTGTGGCAATTTCCCGTAATATGAATACCATAGCAGACTAATATGTTGTTAGCTTTTTAAATAATAAATATGTAGAAATTTCTACCAAGTCTTGGGCTAAGGAAATTGAAGATGTAGGTCAAATATTTAAACGGGTTCGGTTGGTGTTAAACAGTCTCTATCTAATTTTGCTATAGAACACGATTTTAGATTTAAATACAAACGGAATAGTAAAGAATGTGTTTTTGCTTGCTGTTTTTAAGGAGGGTAAAAGTTGTGGTTGGAGAATCTATGTCGCTATTGATCATGGGACTAAGTTTATAATTATTAGAAAGTTATTTAAAGAGCATAGTTGTGGGGTTTTCAATAAGAATGTAGCTAGTAAACATATATCTAGTGATATTGTCATTAAAGAAATTATAAGTGAGGTCAAAAGTAATAATAAGATCGGTGCTAGTGCTATTAAGATTATGTTAAAACCCGTCATGGATTATAATTTTCATATCGAGTTGCATGGTGTGCTTTAGAGAAAACAAGGGGTTGAGGTATCTGGCGATAGCTCTTCTTCGTACGGTTTGATCAAAGGATTTTAGTGGTATGAAAGCTTTGGATCCTATGAGTGATTTTGTGCTTGATTGTGAAGTAGAAACTAAGACGTTTAAGCGTTGTTTTATTGTATTTGGTGTATGTATTAATGTGTTTTCAAGCTGAATGCCAATGATATGCATAGATGGGAATTTTTTCTTTGTGTAAAAACTAGAAAAGATTTATTATAACTTAGAATTTCAGTACAAGTTAAAGCCATATATATATAGGCTCTGAAAATATCTTATTATTATACTAGTCTACTATAATAAAATCTAATCTAATAATATCTATAATAGATTACGTTTGAATATTGACTATAATAAATTATTTAGTCAATGTATATTATTATTTCCTTTAACACTCCCCCCCAAGCTTGTGCGAAAGTGCTTGAAAACTGTCGTAGCTTTGATAATAACGTTCTCTTTGAAACTTGAACTGAAGTACTTGAAGTGCAAGCTTGATCGAAAGACTGAAACGAAATCACACTCCCCCTCAACCTGGAGCATATATATTAATCATGCCCAACTTGTTACAAATATAAGTAATCCGTGATCTATTGAGCGCTTTTGTGAATATATCTCCTAGTTGTTCTCCTGTTTTGACATATCTCGTATGAATGAGATTTTGTTGAATCTTTTCGCGGATAAAATGACAATCAATTTCAATATGCTTCGTTCTTTCGTGAAAGACAGGATTAGACGCAATGTGCAGTGTCGCTTGATTATCACACCATAATTGCGCAGGCATGGTAGTCTTGATGCCAATATCATTTAACAATTGGAAAATCCAAATTATCTCACAAGTAGATTGAGCCATGGCTCTATATTCAGATTCAGCACTTGATCGCGATACAACATTTTGTTTCTTACTCTTCCAAGATACCAAATTACCCCCTACAAAAACACAGTAACCAGTGGTCGATCTTCTATCAGTTTTATATCCAGCCCAATCTGCATCTGCAAAACACTATATATTTGTATGACCAATACTGCCATACCACAATCCTAGTCTAGGAGCTGATTTGAGATAACACAAGATATGTTCTAGTGATACCCAGTGATTAACTGTTGGAGAAGACATAAACTGACTTACAACACTGACTGGATATGCAATATATGGTCGAGTTACTGTAAGGTAATTGAGTTTTCCTACTAATCGACGATACTTTTCTGGATCACTAAACAATTCTCCGTCATCTTTCAGTAATTGCGAATTAGGAACCATTGGTGTATTACATGGTTTTTCTCCTAGCTTTCCTGTTTCCATCAACAAATCTTGAACATATTTTCTCTGCGATAAAAGAATACCTTTGTTGCTTCTTGTTATTTCAACCCCCAAAAAATACTTCAATGGTCCTAAATCTTTTGTTTGAAATCTCGAATATAAAAATGTTTTAAACAATGAAATGCCTTTAGTATCATTCCCAGTAATAATGATGTCATCTACATATACAACAACGAGTATAATTTCATTTGCAGAACGTTTATAAAAGATAGAGTGATCACAACAGCTCTTCTTCAACCCAAATTCATTTAATGCATCACTAAACTTACTGAACCAAGCACGGGGACTTTGTTTTAATCCGTACAATGATTTATACAAACTACATACCTTTCCTCTCTCCCCCTGAGCAACAAATCCAGGTGGTTACTCCATATAGACTTCTTCTTGAAGGTCTCCGTGTAAAAATGCATTTTTAATATCTAACTAATGTAATGGCCAATCATTTGATGCTGCTAAGGAAATAAATAAACGAATAGAAGTAAACTTAGCTACTGGAGAAAAGGTTTTAGAGTAATCAACACCATAGGTTTGAGCATATCCATTTGCAACAAGTCGTGCTTTGAGACGAGCTAGCGTCCCATCTGGATTCATTTTTACATTAAACACCCATCTACAACTGATAGCTTTCTTTCCAGTGGGTAAATCAACCAACTTCCAAGTACCGGTGTTTTCTAATGCTCTAATCTCTTCAAACATTGCAGCTTGCCAGCCAGAATGACTTAATGCTTCGTGGACAGTTTTTGGAATAGAAATAGAATCAAGAGATGCAAAAAGCTCGGGTAGAAGAAGTTAATTGATCATATTTTGTGAAAGAAGAAATTGGATAAGTACATTGTCTTTTACCTTTTCGAAGAGCAATAGGAAGATCAGGAGTGGACTCATTATCGTTTGTAGCAGGATCTGGAGACGAAGGAATTAGTAGTGGACATGATGGAGGAGGTGCTTTACGTCGAGAATAAACATATCTAATAGGAGGTCGATATGGTGGAGGTGGTACATCAGATCTTTCAACGGTGGTGTACATGAGTAAATCATCATCGACAGTAGTTGTTTGTGGATCGACATTAGACAAACTAGGAAAAAATGGAACATGTTCTAAAAATGTAACATCCTTAGATACTATGTAACGATCAAGAGATGGGGAAAAACATTTATAGCCTTTTTGAAACCTAGAATATCCAAGAAAAACACATTTTAAGGATTTGGGATCTAATTTTGTGCGAGTAGGACTTACATCCCTAACAAAGCAAGTACAGCCAAAAATGCGTGGTTCAACAGGAAATAGAGGTTTAGATGGAAAAAGCACGGAATATGGAATATTATTTGAAAGGATAGTAGATGGCATACGATTAATTAAAAAACATGTAGTGGAAACAGCATCTGCCCAAAATAATTTTGGTACTTTCATTTGAAAAAGAAGTGCACGAGTAACCTCTAAAAGATGTCTATTTTTTCTTTCAGCAACACCATTTTGAGATGGCGTGTCCACACACAAAGTTTGGTGAATCATTCCTTTTTTTCCATAAATAATTGAAATGCATTTGAGCAATATTATTTACCATTATCACTTCTTAAAATACGAATAGGACAATTAAATTGGGTATTTATTTCTACAGTAAACGTGCAAAATATTGAAAATAACTCAGAACGATTTTTCATTAAATACAACCATGTAATAGGGGAATAATCATCAACAAAACTAACAAAATATTTAAAACCAGTTTTAGAAACAACGGAACAAGGACCCCAAACATCTGAATGAACGATTTCAAAAGGAAACGTTTGAATATTGACTATAATAAATTATTTAGTCAATGTATATTATTATTTCCTTTAACACTTTGGAAAACATAAAGGACACCTATTGTCTGCTATAGCCAAAGATGGAAACCAAGGTAATCTTTTCTGTTTTTTCAGTTTTGTTTATGATTTGTAGGAATCTGTTTATTCATGTTATTTTTTTATATACGGTTTTATCTGTGTGTAGTAGTGTACTAAAACTGTTAATATTTTTGGGTTTATTTCTAGTAGCATTCGTTATTTTTGGATCTTAAGACTCGGTTAACTGGATTTGGTTTTTATCATTGTTGAAGGCGCATATTGGTGATCGGAAAATAACTTTCATTTTTTTTTCATCATAAACGTATCATTAGCTCAATGAGGTCTATTTTTCCAGATTCCCATTACTCTTTTTGTCTTCACCACATCCTTCTAAAGTTGAAGGATAAGCTTAAGTTGATGCCTAAATGAATGAGAGATAGAATAGTTATCAAATTGCAAACATGTGTGTTTGCCCCTACAAAGCTAGAGTTTTTTAACCGTATTGAAAACCTGATAAAAATTGGTGGAAAGAATGTTTCCAACGTTTTAGATAATTTTTCTCCCGAAAACTATGTGAATGCATTTTTTAAAGGAAAAAGGTTTGGGTTTATTTCTTCAAGTGTTGTTGAGTCGTTTAATGCGCAAATTATGCTTTATCACGATTTTTTCGTGATGGAATTGATTGGTAGGATTCAAATTAAGCTTATGGTTCAGTTGTCCAGTCGTCGTGTAGAATCCAGTAAATGGACTAATGTGTTATGTCTTAGAATGGATAAGATGTATAGAAAAAATATTGAGGATGGGCGGTCTTGGTTTTTTCATGCATCATCGGAATATGTTATTAAAGTACATTCAATACCACAAATGGTAGTTAATATTTTAGATTATGCATGTTCATGTGGTCATTGACATTCTGAATGTTTCCCTTGTGCGCATGCTTTAGCAGTCATAACAAAAACTCAAGAAAGTCTGTTTGATTTTGTGGAGAAGTACTTTTATTATACGTCATATAAAGCTTGATATGCATTGTATATCCATCCATATTCTTCTTTTTATCAAACTGCTACTATAGTTGGTTCTCCAGCTGTTCAACCACCTATGTTAAAGAGGCAACTAGGTAGGCCAAAAAAGAAAAGGATCACATCAAGAGGTGAACTTATTCTCAAGAAGATCAAATAAAACCATTGTAAAAGAGTTAGAAACCACAACAAGAGGTCCTGCGAGGAGACAGATATTTGAGTATTATTTTTTCATTGATTTATTAATCAATTATAATGTGTAAAGAGACTAAGTTTCAAGAAGTTTTTGTTTTCATTGTTTGATCAATTTGTAAGGATACATATTTTTTTTACTTCTAATACGATTGAATTTAGTTAATTTTGAAGAATATTGTTGTTTAGTTTTAATTTTAATTTTCCTGTATTAATATGCCAGTTATGCTTCACAAATTACTGAACTTATAAGTTGTTTTTTCCTGTGACGTTTTTTCCTGTTAATTGTTTCTTCTAAATTTTTGTTCATGTTGAAATTTAAGAATTGTTTTCTTTTTGGTTTTTCATCTGTTGTTTTACGTTTTTATAAGATGAGCAATTCATTTTCTTTATTTATAAGTTATTTTATACCAATTATGTTTGGTGTATCTCTTATTTCTAATTTCTTTTTTTCATGATAAATTTACTTATGTGATTTTTTTCCATGTGATTAATCTTCCAGTGATTTTATAAACCATATACAAACTTAAAATATATTTCTACATATAAAAAACATAACACTTAATTAATTCACACAAAAATCAACAAACTGACACAATTTCTATCAATAGAATAAACAACGATAAATCATATACAAGTAAACATTATGATATATCACAATGATAAACAATTAAACAAAAAAAAAACTAGCAAAGTCTCGAAACCATCTCATCAAACTTAAAGTAAATTAAAATCTCCAATTTGTAATATTAACAAAGCTAAAAGACTCTACTAATACAAGTAATCAAATAAACACAGAGAGAAAGGTAATAAAACTCGAGAGAGATAGAGATGAGCAAGAGAAAAGCAATACTACAAATTAATAATACAAACAATCGTATTCATATAGACAAACCATATACAAACACACAATATGTTTCTTCAAAGTAATACTTCAAACAACTGCATTCATATATTTTTACAAACAATTATATTCATCATTTAATTTTGTTTGATATATTTCGGCTTTTTGTTTGCAAGCTTATCTTCATCGTATTATGAAGGTGGGCCCTCTATGTTGTAGAAGTATTTTATGTATGCACAAACCATAATCTCACAATCAACAAAACCTAGCTTTTGTTGTGGACAATTGCGCTCATTTATGAATTATTCAGCCCCTTTTAAAAACCTTATTGTTTCCAAATATTTTTGCTTCAATAGATAAAAAAAAATCAATTAGTTAAGTATTAGAACTAATGGAATATTTATATATGAATAAATGTATCATCTATATTGCTGCATATATATATATTTATCCATGGCTTTTGCATTTCGTGGATGTAAAGGGTGCTAATGAATCAATACATGTGCATCAATGTCAACCACTAGCAGCATCCACTGGTTGGAAGTTGCAACACCTGATAGCTTATGAATCGGTATAATAATGTGCAAATTATCACCGATTTTGATGGTTTTGAGTCGGTTAACTATCAATCTTTTTGCAAGTATTTTTTTATTTTAAGTATTGTTGTTAAACAAAAAAATATAAAAATAAAGATTATAAAATAATATATTTATTCATGTGAATGTCATATGATATTTTGTGCATATACCGTTGTAGTTGTTGACAATATGATGGTTTGTGGTCTTTGTGAGTCACTCTCATTTAAAGTTTGATTCCTTTGTATGCATGAAGCATATGAATCAATTATCTATAATGTAAAAATCTCAAAATAAATCAAAACAAAATCTGATTACAAGTTGAAACAGAAACTAGAATTCTGCACAACTAATCCATTCAGTTGGGCCAATTAACTAGATTAAGTGATAAAAAAAAAAGCACTTCAAAATCCTGTAGCAACTAAGTCGTATGTATAAAACTCAATAAAAAGGAAGTATTTTAACATATATAGCATCATAACAAGATATTAAAGATGTTTCATAGGAGAGAGGTCAAGGTTGCCCAGTAAAACAGTATACCTCCCTATGTCATATTCCAATAGACATTATGGTACTGCCTTGACCCATTAGAGCATCAATCTAGACTAAAATCACTACTGACCATAATCTCAATCACAATATCAAATGAAAAGATAAAAGACAAAACTATAACTCGCTGGACCTATTTAAAGACACAAGTATAAATTTAAAATTTTAAAACCAACATAATCTAATCACAACATGTGACAGAAACTATAACTCACAAACAAACAAGCACTGCAAAATCTTGTAGCAAGTAAGTAGTATATAAAACATAGTAAAAATGAAGTCTTTGAACATAAAAGTATCATAAAAAGATCTTATAGATGTTTAGGGGAGTGACTTCAAGGCACATGTTACGTAGAAAGTGAACTTTTCTCCTAATATTTAGTTCTCAGGAGTGAGTTTGGGAGAGTTTGTTCAATGATCTCGGGGGAGGAGCGATTACTGTGTTTCTGGGCATAGCGTTTCCAGTAAGACAGTACAAATATAAATTTATACTAACAATTAAGTTTGAAATATTTAAAATTAAATCTCTTTTACCTCTATGCCAATTTCTCCATTGGTGATAATTTTATGGATCTAATCCACAATGACCCAAGTTGAATCTTTTCTCCAGACAGTTGTGATGTTTTACATATCCATTTCAATTCATTAGGAATTATATTTTTTATTTAAGTAAATTAAATAACATGAAATGTTTAAATTGGTTACCTGTTTTTATTTTATTTTGGATAAGTGCATCGAATTTAGAGATATCTTCATCGGTTAGATATGAAGTCGGTTTTCCTTTTTCTCTATTAATAAATTTGATACTTTTTACCTTGACTTTTTGAAAATCATCATCTGAGTCTTCAATATTTATTGATTCAGCCTCTTTTCCTTTTCTATGTCTCTTCTTAAGCTCGTATTCAAACTTGGAACCATTCTTCTTCTTCATTTGTGGGTTTTCTCGGACTCTTTTTACCAAGGAAGAAGGTGAGATGTTCTTTTTCTCTTTCACATCTGTATCTTTCTGTTGATATAAAATTAGTTAGTAGGTTTTTAAAATAAAATAACATGATAAACTTAAACTTTAATAACATAAAAATAGTATTTTTTTTCTTGCTCTTCTTTTGAGTTGTTTGTTGAATATCTATTTTTAGCTATTTTAAATTATTTTCAAGCTCATTTATCCTCTATTTTTATTTTACAAGTTAGTGATTTTTCACAAAATAACATTAATGTTATTAAAAATTGGATAACGTGAGAATTTTGTGGATACTATACTTTGTTAAACATTTTTGTGACTTTGTGTAGTTCTTTAGTCACCTTGTTGATCATTCCCTGCATTAATAGTCATTAATAGACATGCAAGAGAGTTGTGATCTCGCTCCAATCTTTATCTTTGTTTGCATAGCTTTCTTGTTAATTCTTTTTCTTATCAGTTTTTTTTATCAGTTTTTTTTTTCTTTTTTTTCTTTTTTTTTCACTTTTCTCGATATGATGTTTTATTTTCTCTCATCTGTGTAACACTCATTGTTACATTTATGGTTCTTATTCGATAGTCTGGAGTTTCACCTCTATCATTTTTTGTTTTTTCTTTATCATTTGCTTCATCCTCTTCTTTTTCTTCACCTCATTCTCTATCCTCCTTGTCACTTTCTTCATCATCTTCTTCTATTTCTTCCTCATCTGCTTTGTCAGTTGACAAATGCTCTTTTACCATCAGAGCCTCTTTTTCTAGACGGAGTTCCACGTCACCTTCAATTACCTAAACATAAACAAATAACATATTTGGTCAAAATTAACAGATATATTGTTAATAGTGTTAACTTATTAGTAAGTGTAAACCATAGTAGAAGCATCCTAACAATCAAACATTTTAACATATATACATTATTTTCACTATGAACTACACTTCTAGTCATATGATTTACACATCAGAAGAGATTGGGTTGAATCAATCTTCTAATTCAGCAATAAAACAATTGTTATTCTAACATAGTAGTCCAAAAGTCAACCTCGTAAACTGAGTTCTAAAGCCGAGTTAAAATGATTACTTAAACATTTTAATATTATATTCTAATAATATGTTTCATTTCCTCTCCTAGACAGTTGTAGTATTGTATTTTTTTTATTAATAAATTTTCCTTATGGTTCATATATACATATAAATTACAGACTGATGTGTCATTTACTACAACCATCTTTTTAATAGTATTTTCAAAGGATCTCAAGAATATCATAATCATCATGTTAAAATTAGCAGGAGTAATGTTAAAAATGGTAACATTTTAAATTTTTCTTTCTTTTACCTCTGATGGTTCCACCTCTCGTATCAACTCCTTGACTTTGTCTTGGTTTCTAGTAGCTCCCTCCCATCTCAAGCATCATGGAAAGTCTAACTTCGAGATTCTGACCCTCGTGTGCTCCAAGAAAAATGTTTGTAGAGAATTTTTTTATAAAGTTAGTATAAATATTAATATGAGTAATTTTATTAATGTAACTTTCATTTTTAAAAAATTTACTTACAATCAGCATCGCCACACAACCCACGATGTTTTGCTGATTTTGTCCTTTTTTCTTGTCGATAGATTTCATCGACGTTCATACAATGACCTGCGCCCAGTCATACTTGTAGAGTACTTCGAATTTCAAGTCAATGAACCTTGCTAGGCTTTCCAACAGACAGTCACCAGATGTAGACATAAATAATGATACACAAAGGTACATTATTATCATTTTACTACATCTTTAACCGTCTCAACATCATCAATCTTTGAACCATCTTCTGTCACATCTTTTAAACTCTTCTCTATTATGTTTTTTACTTCTTTAAAGTGTCTTGAGATGGTAATCGACTCAGTTCTTCTACTCTCAACCTTATCGATCTTCTTCACACCGCGGTTTATTTAAAAAATCACCATGGCGTCACTTAAAGTCAGCAATAACTCTTGTTTTGCTTATTGTACATATTACTCATCTCCATGGTGAGCTACCGCTTTTTTCTCACTTTGAAGCTCTCTTGTAACTGAAATAATCTATATACTAAGTTGTAAAATGGTGTAGTTTTTAGAGCTTAAATGTGATCTACTTTATTGTCCTCTTTCTGCAGTAGTTTGATGACTGATTCTATTATTTGAAGTTTGATGACTGATTCCATATTCGGTCGGAATATAGAAGGGCCATTGGACCCTCGTTTTATTTATATATTTGTTTTCTTCATTGATTTTATTTTTATACTCCTCGTCTCGGCACAAGTCTTCACCCTCTTTGTTTTATCTGCTTGCAAGAAGATAGACATATTATTAGCCATCCACATAATAGCTAATTCTCTTCATATAGAACCTAAACTAACACAAAATTTCCAAAATTATATAAAAACAAGAATAGCTCCAGAAAATTAGTTCTTTCGAATATATAAAAACTAACAATATTTTGTCTACAATCTGCTGCAAAGGTTAAATCTGCTCTAGAGACTCGTTCATCTCTAATGGTTTGGAGTTTTAATTATATAAGTTGAACTCAATAACGAATGAAAAATATTAGATGAATTTTATGAATGGTTTGGAACTGGTTTGGTATAACAATATAATAATGCTACATATCAAGAAGCAATTTTATAAATTCTCACGAATGAATGAATAACAAATTATCGATTACACCAATTGACACTTAGTGCACTATATTTTATTCATACATTATGTTTTTAACCACGAAGTACCATACCATCTCAAGAAGCAGCAAAATCAATAGCTACCAATTTTGTTCATCAAAACAATACTGTCAGTCAATATATCCTTAATTTCTAACATTAGTATCCGCAAATTCTAACATTAATATCCAGAAGTTTTAAAATGCATATATTTTCAGTAGAACTTTTCTTTATAGGGTTATGCTAACCGGTGCCCACGGGCACCGGTTAACAAGCAATTAATACTCACCTTTTTACTGAAAATCAGCTTCTTTCAATATAACAGTAATGATAAGAGAGATAAAATAAATGTAAAGACACTATTACCCTTCATCTTTTCTATGTTAGTTTTTTTTTATTTTTCTATGTTAAGTTATAACTACTCTTAAGATTAAAAAGAAAATAATTAATAATTTCTCCCATTATTATACTAATTAAGTAAGTCAAATTTTTATACTATTATTTTTAATTAAAATAATATTAAAGGATTGCAATAAAGTAAAATTAAACAATTGGAATTAGCAGATTATATTTTTAAACTTTTTGGCTATATAAAAAATTTGAAGTTTTCATAATTAAGTTTCAATTTGACATTAACTTTTTAAAACGTCTTGTTTATTCGAAAATAATATTAAATTTGTTTTTTTTAAAATCACTTTTAACTTTATTTATTTTACAAACAAAATCAACTTGCTTGCAAAAAATAATTACATGTAAAAAAATATAATTAATGAACTTTTAACTTTTAAGTAAACAGATGGTTAAAAAAATTAATTTGTTTGCAAACTGAAGATTAAAATTATTTTTTACAATTTTTTTAAAAAAATGAATTTTAAAATTATTTAAAATCTGCTTTTGATTAAGAATGTCAAATAATAATATTTATTTAAAATTTTAAAATAAATAATTTTTAAAATATAAAATGTATAAATATTATTTAATCGTTATAAATTATTTTACTTATTTCCTTTTATTACTATAATTTAAATTATTAATTATTATATTTTTATCCTTAAAACATAAAGATAGAATAAAAGGGTAGTACTGTACTCAAAATATTATAATCTTTCGTATCATTAATATCTTATAAAAGAAATGTAATTCTGGACCAAAAGGTGAGTATTAATTGCTTGTTAACCGGTGCCCATGGCACCGGTTAGCATAACCCTTTTTAAAATCACTTTTAACTTTATTTGTTTGTGGGCACCGGTTAGCATAACCCTTTTTAAAATCACTTTTAACTTTATTTATTTTACAAACAAAATCAACTTGCTTTGCAAAAAATAATTACATGTAAAAAAATATAATTAATGAACTTTTAACTTTTAAGTAAACAGATGGTTAAAAAAATTAATTTGTTTGCAAACTGAAGATTAAAATTATTTTTTACAATTTTTTTAAAAAAATGAATTTTAAAATTATTTAAAATCTGCTTTTGATTAAGAATGTCAAATAATAATATTTATTTAAAATTTTAAAATAAATAATTTTTAAAATATAAAATGTATAAATATTATTTAATCGTTATAAATTATTTTACTTATTTCCTTTTATTACTATAATTTAAATTATTAATTATTATATTTTTATCCTTAAAACATAAAGATAGAATAAAAGGGTAGTACTGTACTCAAAATATTATAATCTTTCGTATCATTAATATCTTATAAAAGAAATGTAATTCTGGACCAAAAGGTGAGTATTAATTGCTTGTTAACCGGTGCCCATGGGCACCGGTTAGCATAACCCTTCTTTATATACACAGACAAATCCAAAAACTAATGTTGGACTTATTTATAATGTAAAGAGTAACCATATTCACCAAACTTTTTACTAACAAAATGAAATTTATATAAAGTGTAACATACTAAAGTAGATCCATTTAGCCAAAAATATCTTGCACATAAGTATGTAAAAAACTACGCGAACAAATCAAATTTGAATTGTAAAGATAATTTTAAAAAAATCAAGCTAGCAATGATATTCGCAGAGAAACATTTTGAACAACAGTCACAAACCTTAAAGTGTAAAACATCTCACCAAAAACTGATATAAACATCTAAAACATCAATAGTCCATTACTTTGGGTGAATCTATACACGACAGGAATAAACAAAATAACTTCCATAGTTGTACTACATAACATTTAACAAGTTTAGTTTAAACTTATAAAAGAACAAGCTAGCTTCACATCATATTATCCAAGCCATAGCCGTTCACAAAACAAAACAAAAAACCGATAATGGAGTACTGCCACAAAATATTAGAGAACCATAATTGGCTTTAACTGAGTTCTTATAATGCATGTTGAGAGATTTTCTTGCCTATATACTAGTCAAGTATCCAAATTAAGCTTGTACTCTCCTAACAGATACTAGGAACCAAATGAAGATTTCATGTCTCATGAATTTGATATTCTTTTATGAATCATAACTGTTAAGTGTTAATTACAAATTGCACATCCATTTTAAGTCAAGCTAGTTGTATTTTGTCCTATTAGGAGAGTAGAATTGTTTTAACAACTATGTTGGTTCAACTAAAGTAGAAAAAGAAAATAAAATAAAAGGTAAATCACAACTTACCCATTTATGTTTTCGGCAACGGAACAAATTTCACGATTGAAATATTCGGGTGAGAGAGAAATGTCGATGTTGTTGAGTAGTCAATGTTAGGAGAAACTCAGGTTTTGGGAGAAGAGAGAGCGAAATTAGGCCTGAATGTTTTTAGATGGGGCTGCAGTTGTTTTATTTTATGGTAATTAAGTCTTTTCTTAAATTAGTTGGATCTATTTGTAAAATGGATCTTTCGTCGTATAATTTGATAAATAAAAACACATATGAGACCCATTATGTAAGTCTTCCTCGTTTAAATGATAATGTATATTCTAGAACATCCGTATTATTCATAGGACGAAGATAATTTAGTATATTTGAAGAGGTTAATTTTTGTTCACTTATTGATATGCATTTGATTATATAATTATGTTATCGTAAAAGAAATATTTGTGTCGAGGTCTGGACCAATTCCACTTTTTTTAATAGTCTCTAATCTTTCACAAAAGTCAGATAAATTATTATGGTTATTGGAATATCAAGAAACTTGTCATATTTCCATTGCAATCTTTCCATTGCAAATACTCTTGAATTTGATTGGGCGCTTTGTCGTTGATGGTCAAATGTTCTTGATATTGAGTTTTACCACAATCTAGTATTGTATTATAAGTTATAGAATACATTGGTGTTTTCTTTTGATGAACTCAATTTATTGTAGCCGAACATGTGTTTATGGACCGGTCGTGCTTTATTATAACCGATCAAAACCTCTTTTGAAGAAAAAATCTATTTTGTCAAAGATGAAAAAATACAATTAATAGGTAGCAAATTGCTAGATTTATCGGAGCATCTACACGGGGTAAATGAGAGTAGCCCGATAAAGGACTAATCCATTTTGGCCAAAGCAGTGGAGGGGATTGGACTCTTTTTAGTGCTAGTTATAGCATGGTTAGACCAGCCGCAATATTCCTTGGCCAGATGTAGGCACCTGTATAAGCAAAACCGGCCAAAGTTTATTTGTATTTGATAAATTGTACTTGGTCATAATTAGCATGGTTGTTTAATTGAGCTACTTGACTTCAATTAAGAGAAGAGTATTGGTGGAGAGACATTTGTGTAATTGTGTGCTATTAGTTGAAGTTTCACGTGTACGGGTTGTTCGCTTCCTAAGGTCTTCCACGTGTGGCAAGAAGGCTTCTTTATGAAACTAGATTTTGGCCATTGAATTCAAAAAATATGTTAGGCCAGAATTGTATCAGTCGGAAGCATATATGTTGGTCGCCTCTTTTAGTTTCCATTTTCCCTCATCTGTCTCCATTGTCGCTCTGAATTTTTTAAGCTTTTTTTACTCACTTTCACTTGCATAAAGATTAAAACTTTTCCTCGTTAAGAAAATTGCTTCCCGATTCTGACTCCTTCTTACTTGAAGTATTTTATTATTGAGAAAAGATATCCAAGAAAAGTAGTCTGAATGTGGAATAATGTCATAAAAGAGATGACTATAATAGTCAGAATCCTAATACAACTGCTCCATTTAGTGCATCGTCGCTCAGGCGATCATAGGAGGATGAATTTTCGTCGATTTTGCTAATAATGATGCAAAGAAACATACGGTCAAAAGATGGAGTCATACGGAAATGTTTTATTCCCTTTGTTGTTATTCCTGCTATAAATCATAAACATTATCTTTCTACGTTTATGGCGCTGCCCCTGAGATCCCATTTTGCCATGGTGCCAGTGGAAACCAATCGACCAACTAGGCCGATCTATATACAGAACTGGCTAAGTCATGTTGAATATTAAAATGTAGGGTGTGCCACATATATGTATGTTAATACAGCCGACTAGAGTAAAGGTTGGAATAGTAGGTCATTCCAGTAGGCGTTTGTGATTCCCAGTGAAGGGTGAGACCCCATGACTGAAAGTCCAGATAATGATGTATTTCTCATTAAACATGTCAAGACACTTATAATTGGAACGCCCAAGGATTGTTGAAGCCAAAAGTAGAAGTATTGGGCTGAATCTTAAACTTGTAGATGTAGCGTGAACTTCTTTTGTATCTGTAATTTACAGGTCTCCTATCGTAGAGGGTTTGGTTAGTACAACTATTTTCCTAGAGTCGCCAAAGAAAAGATCGAATGGTGTGGAGAAGACTTCATCTATGCCCAATACTAAAACAACCATGTCCTCCTACGGTGGATATAGTAGAGAGTAATGTTGGTATTGCGGACAGTCATATCTCTGTTGTTATAAATGCCAAACAAAGATTAGTGGCGGCATGTTTGCTTCTATTTAAGATGATATACTATTCACATAGGCAGGGATTATGATTAATGAATTCCTCATATCCCCTCAAAAAGGATTCTTATTTCTAAAGGTAGTCCATATTTAGTGATTCATGTTCATATTAGTGAAGGGAAAGGTAAAGCCTTGTTATAGGACGTGAGTCCAAACATGAACTTTGAAACCGAGGAAAAATGAAGTCGATGAGGCTAAGACCAAAGTTGCATATGTGTTAGGGCAATTTATAAGTAAGAAAATTAGTAGGGATATTGACGATGGGTCATCTGATGTAAAGAATGCCAAAGCTGATGAAAATGATGTGATGAAGGCCAACCAGATAGTTGAGCAGGAGGCTGAAGTTGTCTCTCTTGTATGGGCAAAGGTTGTAAATATTGTAAAGAAACTGAATAAGGGTCCTGCTACTGTAGTAATGACTAAAGATCCCAAGTTTTTAGAGCATATTTTTTATTTAATATTAAAGATAAATCCAGCTAATCAACTGGTTATTGAGACCGGAATTTCGGACATGAAGGTTCTACGATCATGGGTTCTCATGATGTAGTGATTATGTTGCTCTATTGACATACGAAGGCCTTAAGGAGACTGTTGTAAGTCCTTACACCCTCCAAGTGATTACAAAGTGCATTACTGTTGGGGGCAACTCGAAGTGCAAAACCAAACAGCTTTTGAGGCTGATATGGCTAGGGCACCCATATCATATGTCTTATCTTGGAACAGATCCATGTGGTTGTGAGCCAGTTTTTTGCTTCGGCCAAAGGGAGGAAGTTACTCAGTCCTCTGTTACTTGTAGATTTGGGTGAGAGATATTTGAACCTTCGTGTTAAAAAATAAAGAGAGAAGTAGCCGCAGGAGGCGGTTAGGGTTTTGTGTTTATTAGAAAATGTTCCTTTTTGTATTGAACTGTTTTTTTTATAATGCAAACTCAAATAAGGCTCTCAATATATAGAGAATATAGAGGCCTATACAAGGAAACTTAATACACTGAATATTCTAACACTCCCCTTCAAGTTGTGTAGTGGGATCACCAATACCCAACTTGAATAAAACTGATTCGAATGTTCTTGCAGCAACCGCTTTTGTCAGGATGTCTGCCAGTTGGTCTTCAGATCTAACAAACGGAAGTTCGACTGTCCCATCTTCAATCTTTCTTTTATGAAGTGCCTATCTATTTCAACATGCTTTGTTCTATCTTGTTGTACCGGGTTCTCTCAAATCTTAATCGCAGCTTTATTATCGCACATTAACTGAGTTGGACACTTCAGGGGGATCCGATTTCTTTCATTATCTTCTTTAACCAAAGTATCTCGGTAATCCCCTTAACGATTCCTCTAAATTCTGATTCAGCACTTGACAGTGAAACTACTTTCTGTTTCTTACTCCTCCAAGTCACCAAGTTATCTTCAAGAAGAGTAAAGTAGCCAGCAGTTGATCGCTTGTCGTTAGGATTCCCTCCCAATCAGCATCTGTGAATACTTCAACATCAAGGTGTCCATTTTTCTTAAAAATTATGCCTCTTCCTGGTGTGCCTTTGAGATATCAAATAATCCTCATTACTGCCTCCATATGGTGTTCCTGAGGATGATGCATGAACTGGCTAACTACTCCCACCGCGTATGCAATGTCGGGTCGAGTGTGAGCCAGGTAAATCAATTTTCCCACCAACCTTTGGTACCTTTCTTTGCTCGCTGGTCTGGCCCCTTCAATTATCTTTAGTTTGTGATTCACAACCATAGGAGTGTCATTTGGTTTGCAATCCACCATGCCAACTTCAGCTAATAAATCCAATATATATTTCCGTTGGGAGATATAAATCCCTCCTCTTGACTTAAGAACCTCGATTCCTACGAAATACTTCAATCCCCCAAGGTCTTTCATTTCGAACTCCTTGAAGAGGTTTTTCCTAAGAGAGATAATTTCTTCGTCGTCATTCCCCGTTATAATCATATCGTCGACATATATTATAAGACAAGTGACTAATTCTCCTCTCTTTTTGTAAAACAAGGTATGATCCCCATTACTCTGTTTGTAGCTATACTACTTCATTGCCATTGTAAATCTCCCAAACCAAGCACGAGGCGTGTTCGGTGGCGCCATCTACCGACTCTGTCGGCAAATCCTCAAAGTAACTTTCATATAGCAACCAGTCGAGTGATTCACTTACTTTCTCCCCCTGAGCACGAGATTGGTGATCAAAAAAATAATCGGATTCTAAGAAGTCACAGTCCATGGTGACATGGATTCGACGAGTAACCGGATTGTAACACCGATAGCCCATTTGATGGACACCATACCCAACGAATACATACTTTTCAACACACGGATTAAGTTTGTTTCGACTAGTTTTAGGGATATGAACAAACACCGAACAACCAAAGACACGAGGTGGTAAGGTCATAACAGATGGAATTGTAACTTGGGTGGCAAGCACTTGTAATGGAGTTTTATTTCCTAGACATCGGGTTGGTAGACGATTTGCAAGATACGTGGCTGTAGCAAGAGCTTCTAGCCAAAGAGAATGAGGAACTCTAGATTCAATCATAATAGCACGAGTTTTTTCAAGTAAAGTACGATTTTTTTGTTCTGAAGTACCGTTTTGTTGAGATGTTTTTGGACAAGTGGTTTGATGGATAAGACCATTTGTTTTGAAAAAATTATGCATTGTTTGGTTGACAAACTCTGTTCCATTATCAGAACGGAGAATCTGTATTTTTTTCTCAAATTGAGTCAAAATCATTTTGTAAAAACAAACAAATATTTCTGGTACTTCCGATTTATGTTTCATGAAGTATATCCAAGTCATTCTTAAGAAATCATCCACAAATAAAACAAAGTATCTGATTTGATTGTTAGTGGAATTTGGTGCTGGACCCCAAACATCAGAATGGATTAGTGAAAAAGCATAATCAACTCTAGTATTACTTTGATTAAATGAGACCCTACGATTTTTTGCAAGAATGCAGGTTTCATATTTCTCATGAATGGAATTATTCAAAAAAAGACTAGGAAACAAACTTTTAAGATAGCTAAAAGAAGGATGACCAAGTTTTCGGTGCCATAACCAAAGTTTCCTTTCGGTTGTTCCGTGAGCAAGCATGACATGTCCCTTATGAACTACCTCATCAACATAATAGAGACCTCCTTGTTCAGTGCCACGCCCAATGATCTCCTTCGTACGAATGTCCTGTAAAATGAGAAAAAAATAGATACATAAGAACCACACAATTGAGTTGTTTTGTCATTTGACTAACAGATAATAAATTTAAGGATAGTGAAGGAATGTATATGCAGTTTTTAATTTCTATTTTTTTCCGAAAAAATAATTGAACCTCCCCCTTTGACTTCACAAATTTCTCCACTAGCAGTCTCAGTATGGGACTTCTTTGGAGATGATATGTCACCAAAGTCTTTAGGATCATAAGACATGGTGTCCATAGCCCCGCAATCAAAGATCCAATTCATTGATTTCTCAAACCCTTTACCTCCAAGTTTTTCATAGGAGTTCGCCGTCATTCCTCCAAAACCATTGCCACTTCCTTGCTCATTTTTAGTCGGATCTTCACCGCCACTTGTAGACGATCCCCGTTTGACATTAGATTTGAAACGCTGGTTATTTTTCTCTTTATGACCGTCCTCCCACCATTTTGGATAGCCAAACAGCTGGAAACATGTCTCTTTAGTGTGTTTCTTCATCCCACAATGAGTGCAATACAACTTGGATTTATCTTCTTTCTCTTTGGATAAGAATTTACACCTTTGTGCAGAATCTTTAGCAGCCAAACCCATTCCAATTTCAATCGAGTCACTATCAGAAGAACTTGATTTTGGTATATTAAGCCTGGTCACTTCCCTTCGTATTGTAGCATATGTTGTTTCCACGGAAGGAAGAGGATCCTTTTTCAGGATATCTCTCTTGACTGGTTCCAGCTTATCATTAATCACCATTAGCAATTGATAGAGTCTTTGTTCTTGAGTCTTCTTATGTAGATCTGAATATCTTCTGGGTCTTTCATAGGGTTCAGATCTCGCCTATCTATAGACATCCAGATGTTCTGCAGTTTGTTCCACAAGTCTTCTAGTGTATCGGACCATTGCCTTAATGAATTAGCCCTCTTATGAAGGTCAAACACTGTACCAGAACCGTATGTGGTGGCTAACCCATCCTAGAGGGCTTTTGCAATGGGATATTGCAAGACATTATTCACCAAGCTGGATTCAAGATTCTGGATAATCCATGTGAAAACGCATTGATCATCTTGTTCCCACCTTGTATATGTGTTGTCAGTTTTAGATGGAGGTGTCGGCTTCCCTGTAATGTGAGAACCTCTCCCCCTTCCCTCAATTTCTTTCTTCATCAGGTTTGCCCATAGGGCACAGTTGTCACCACCGAGTTTAATCCCTAGGGATAAATTCTCGGGGTTAGTTGTTTGTTGTTGTATTCCGAGACCATTTCTCAGAATGGCAGCAATCTGCATTGTTAATTCATCAGGGATTTGACTGACCACGACTTCATTGCCAGCCATCTTTGTTGAGGATGTTCAGAATTCCCAGAATCACACGTGCTCTGATACCATGTTAAAAAACAAAGAGAGAAGTAGCCGTAGGAGGAGGCTAGGATTTTGTGTTTATTAGAAAATGTTCCCTTTTGTATTGAACTGTTTTTTTATAATGCAAACCCAAGTAAGGCTCTCAATATATAGAGAACTTGGAGGCCTATACATGGAAACTTAATACACTGACTATTCTAACACTTGGTGTTAAAGGTATGTTGATACTTCAGTTGTTTTGTTATTGTTTGTGTGCATAGTTTTATACGTTTGAATACTTTGACTACTTTGTATTGCACATGTCATAATTCTACTAATTTTAGGTCTGATCTTTGCCCATTATTAGTGGTTCCTTGTGAGCCATTTTAGAACATTACAGAAGGCCGGGCGGAGTAGGATGTCAATCCAAACATGAAAGAAAGATTTAAGTATAATTTAAGGGTCGAACTAGTATTGAAAAATGAGTTTGGAGCCAAGACTGAGATCGTGATTCATCTTCAATATCAAGTTTCTTCCAAGGCCCAGATGATTGTCAAAATTCATGAGGCCGACAAGTAATATTTTTCCTTTCTTGGTTTTCAGGTATTTTTATATAAAGTTATTATGGTTCAAGCTGAAGTCGTCCTCTCAACCCATAAGAAGTTGAATGCATTCTGATCTAGCCCAAATGAAAGAGGAGCGATGAAGTAGCCCAAACAAATACATTTTTAATTTTTTAGTCAAATATTTTATATTATTCAAATAAATTTTAATTGTATAAAGATTTGATTTTATTTTATTTTAAAATATTTAATTTATTTCCTTATCCTAATTTAGGGTTTTGAGTGGCTATATATAAATCCTCATATGACTTAGTTTTAAATAAGTTTTTGGAATAATATATTTTTTATTTCTGAAAATTTTAGTCTTTGTGTTACCTTTAGATTAGGGTTTCATCATGTCACATTTGAATTAGGGTTTCATCATGTCACCCTTGAATTAGGGTTTCATCATGTCACTCTTGAATTAGGGTTTTGTCAATCGTTGCTTCTTATTCAATTTATGCGCATCGTCAGTTTGGTATCAGAGCCTTAGTTCCTGCTATGGGAGAGCATGTTTCTAAAGCTTGACTGTTCAAATTCAAGGTTTAAAAAAGAGAACAACACATATGGTCATAAAGATCGAGAAGATTGTTTAAGTATGAGGGGACATACCAGCTGTTTCAATAACTATTATATTGACCGGTTACTGGAGGAGTTTAAATTGGCAACCAATCGTAAGATCAAGGTAAAACTTGCTTATCGAGATATTGTCTGAGAATATGAAGAGGTTTTCAAAACCAATGTTTTTCATCAACTTGACATCCAGATGTTATTTTTAGCCTATAAAAAGGCTTTCAAAATCAAATATTTTTCATCAAATGGATTCCTTCAATGTGACTTTGAATAAGAAACACTCGAGAAGAATTTATCAGATTTCAATAAGGTCAACAATTATAATTCTCAATGTAACAATTGAAAAAAAGTGGTTGTTGATGGTGATGGTGTTGTGAATTCGAGGACGAATTCTTGTTAACCAGGAGAGGATGATGTAGTCGAGAAGCCCAAACAAAAACCTTTTTAATTTTATTTTATTTTATTCAAATATCTTATATCATTCAAATCAAATCTAATTGTATAAAGATTTGATTTTATTTTAAAACATTTAATTTATTTCCTTGTATTCTAATTTATGGTTTTGAGTGGCTCTATATAAAGCCTCATATGCCTTAAGTTAAATAAGTTTTTGAAAAAAAAAATTATCTCTGAAAATTTCAATATTTGTTACCCTTAGATTAAGGTTTCATCATGCTACCCTTGAATTAGGGTTTCATCTATCGTTGCTTATTCTTCTATTTTCGTTGCGTCATCAAGCGGGAAGCCAAACATAATGTAGTACAATTGGAGATGAACAAGCTTAGATCATAGGTTGAAGATGTCTTGTCCGAGAAGAAGAGGGCTGGAGATACCTTACAGGTTAAGCTTGCTGATTGGGCTAAAAGATAGAGGGATTTAAGGGGAAAACAATTGAAGTAGCCAAGGATGTTATGCATAAAGCAATAAAGAGCCTTATGTTGTAGTTTCATGAGGAATATCCCAATGTCTTGCTAATTACTTTGTCGAACTATGTTCCTAAGGAAAATAGACCTAAGATTTACGGTTTGTTAGTTTTCCTATATGAACCTTTGATATATGTTAAAACGGGTAGATATCTAGTATATGACTAGATCATGAAGGTTGAGAGGCAATAGTTGATTTGATTGGGTGAAGAGGATGAAGTCATAGATGATATTATTGAGCAGGTAGTTGTATATATTCATCAAGTTATCTTACTTCCCTTACTGGGTGGACACTGAGATATTGTTGTTATGGATGAAATGGTTGTAGGCACAACCAAAAAAGGTGATTCGGCTTATCAATTTGGACTGAATCTCTGGCAGGTTTTATATAATTTGGTTGTATTTTGTGTCTTTAGCCTTTGAAGTTAAATTTTTATGACTTAAGTGTTAGATATTTTAGTGTAACCGGTTTGACTAGTTAACCAATATAGTCGTAATATATTATCGAGTAGGTTGGAGAGTGTGGAGTGCATGTTTGTTAGATTATATGGTGACTAGCGAGCGTAGTGATCTAGTTAGTGTAGTGAGTTTTGTCAAGGGGCGTAGTTGCTTTGAAAATCTATTTGAATTTGAATTTTTAATTTTAGCCTGTTTTTTTACCATTTAGAAAGTAGTAGTTTTTGCACATGCATGCAAAAGATTGACATTGTCGTTGACATTTTGCGTGTCAACTTATAAGTTTGGTTAAATTATTAAAATATGGTTATGGTTTGAAAATCAAAACTAAAATTCATTCTCCTGTTCAATATAGAAAATATCTTTGATTTCATCTAGATAAATTTTGGAGAACTGCAAAAATAATTCAATCAGAAATTGTCATTATACAAGACTTCAGAGTTTATCATGTAAATAATAAAACAAATTTCCTAAAAAAGATTGAATTATTGGGTTTATGAAAATTGATATGATGAATAGAGGATAATCAACGAAAGAAATGATACATAAGTTTGCTAAACTAAACAAGTTTGAAGGGCGCAATTTCATAAGATGGTAGAAAAAAATACATTTCATGTTGACCACCTTGAAGGTTGTTTATGTCCTGAGAACTCTCTGCTCGGAGATCATTAAGAATGAAACGTTGTAATAAACATGGAGGCACATCAAGTGGTAGAACGATGATTACATATCATGTTTCCATATATTAAACGATATGTTGGATCCTTTATTTGATGTATACCAAAATTTCGAATCTGTAAAATAATTATGGGATTCTCTAGAATCAAAATATATGGTCGAAGATGCTTCTAGCAGAAAATTCTTGGATAGTAATTTTATAAATTATAAAATGTTTGATTCTCAACTACTAATAGAACAGTACAATAAATTATTAATAATTCTTGGTCAAGTTGTTCAACATAATATGAAAATGGATGAATATATTTTGGTATCTTCTGTTATTGATAAATTACCACCTTTATATAAGGATTTAAACACACTTTTAAAAACAACAAGGAAGAAATTACTTTAATAGAACTTGGTAGTCATTTTAAGATTAAAAAGTCTCTGAGGGCTCAAGATAAAAATAATAATCCTAAAAGTCAAAACCAAGTAGGAAATCCTTTTTGTAAATATGATTGAAAACAACAGATTTTTTAAGAATGCAAACACAAAAAGGAGAAAAATTAAATTTTAAAGGAAACAACAAGAAAAATTATTCCAACAAGAAGCCTAAGATGGTATGTTAGAAATGTGGAAAACATGTTCATTACATGAGGAATTATCGAGTTGGAAACAACAAAACCAATGTTGGTCGATGATGTAGCCCAGATGCCCAAACAAAAACCTTTTTTATTTTATTTTATTTTATTCAAATATCTTATATTATTCAAATCTAATCTAATTGTATAAATATTTGATTTTATTTTATTTTATGAGCTATCGTTGCTTCTTCTTCAATTAGCGTTGCGTCATAAGTCGAAGTGAGAACAATGATGTTCAAAGTGGGAACAATGTTGGTCCAAGTGAAAATCATGTTGGTTCAAGTGGATCTAAGGATCTAGGATAGCAACAAGGTTATATTTTAATTCAAATTTTTAATTCTTGTCATAATTGTGTTTCACTAATATCTGAGGTATTTTATGTGCAGGATGACAAGGTGTAGAAATCTTGTCACTATTTTCCATATTTAGTGTAGATTCATCTTTACTTGCCATATTTAGTTTTGATTCAGCTTCAATTTCCATATTTAGTGTAGATTTTTACAATTGAACCAATCAAGGGACTAGGAAATATTATCCTAGTGTTTACTTTAGGGAAATATTATCCTAGTGTTTACTTTAGGGAAATATATATTAGTGAATAATGTATTGTATGTTCTTGGGATTCGAATGAATCTTTTGTCTTGTGTTATTTTAAAAAATAATGGTTTCAAACAAGTGTATGAAAATGGAAACTATGGACTTGCCAAAACATGGTGTATTTGTAGGTTTCGGATATTTTATACTTATGTTAAATGTTGATGTTTCGTTTCAACATAAATCTGTTAACATGACTGTTACTAGTACGTGTAGAAATCCGAATAAAACAGAATACGTGTGTACCCGACTTTACTTTGGTTATAATTGGCTATAATTGTGTATGGGTCTTACCAATTTAGGGCCTACTTGCCAAGACTTTTCTCTTCGTATGTAAGAAGACACTTCTAAGGACCTTATCTTCCACCTCAAATATTCTAAAGTGAACCTTGGGATTGTATATGTTTCTCATCGGAGTCTTGTAATATTTTAGCCAAATATGGGCTTAAAATTTTTTTCTTTAATTACATCGAATTTGGAGCTTTTTTTACTTCTGAATTGTTTCCTTCCTCCAATGTTGAGATTCGGTAGGAAGGTATGAAAGTTTCAACGGGAACCACTGCTTTCATATCATCCACTATGGAAATGGTATTTTTTATAGTTGAACATGGTGTAATTCTAGAAGACCAAATCACTTTTGTAAGAAGTCTGGCTAGTTATATGAGGAACCCTCTAGTATTTTTTTGATGCCATCAGATATGTTTCTACCGGTCACCTCCACATGTCCATTAGTTTGAGGAAGAAAATAAGAAAATGAATTTTGTTTAATACCTCTTGTGGTGCGAAACCATTCGAGCTCGACGTACTGGAATTAAGTTTCATTGTTTGTTATTTTAGTGTCTCGCATGTGGTATATTTAGCATATATTGGAGCGTAAGAATTTTATAACCTCTTTGGTCGTGATATTGACAAAGTTTCTTTGGATATTGTTTCAACTTTGGATATTGTTACAGGCCTTTGGGAAGGGTCATACAATGTCCAACCTCCATGAGATTTGAAGAAGCATTGACATGTAGTACAATGCTTGAATTTGTTTTTGGCGTCCTTCATTATAATATGCGAGTAATAACTTTGTAAGCGGATCATTTTGTGAAGCGACACGTACCCATAATGGGAACTTTCTTCTCTATCATGGAGCTCTCCACCATAAATATTTCTTTATCGAGGCCAAGTTATTTGAGAAATAGTTTGGTAAGACCTTGCTTGTAGAGTGTGTTTAATATCCACATGAAGTATGTCAATTTCATCCTCAGCTTTTTGGTTTCAGCCTTGTTCTTTGGAAGTAGCCCTTCCTTCATATATTTTATTGTAGAATTACGCCAATCTAATTTTTCCCTTAGTCCCACCCAATTACCATAAATCTTTATACTGAGGTGGTGGATATAAAGTTATTAGGTAGAGTAATGGAAGACTTGTCTTGTAAGATCACTCATGATGTTTATGTCATACATGTCAAAGAATCCAATGCTTCATATATATATATAGAATTATCTGTTCTTGGAACATGTTTAAAATTAACATCATTAAATAGGGTTGTTTGGCTCTGAAGCTCCTTCGAGTACTGTATAATAGAATCCTTTTTAGCTTCGGCATAGTCGATTTTTCGATGAACCACCAACTGTGAGTTGTTAAGCAGTCGTACCATTCTTACTCCATATATATTACCCAACCAAAAGCCTACAATATCAGGTTCATATTCATCTTCGTTATTGGAAGTTAGGAAGCTACGATTGATGTGTCAAGATGTCTCATGTGAGGTATGTGGGTTGGATTTCTGCCCTCGAACCTGGATATTTCTATCACCGTCCATGCGGACTCTCCATTAAGAATTTTACCAAGGTTTGGGTTATCGTTTGTGGTTCAAACTAAATATCGTAGTCTTTTATATCAAGAAACCATTTGGTTAATCTGTTAGATAAATCTGTCTTGTGTAGTACACTTACAAAAGAGAAGGATGTTAGATGGTGTGAGCTTGGAAGTACAGTCTCATCTTCCAAGCTATTACCACCAGAGTTAGGGTCAACTTTTTCGGCTAAAAGTATTGAGTTTTTGTATTGAGTAAGGATATACGTACATAGTAGATTGATTTGAAGCCCTTTTCTTCCTCTCGTATACGCGCAACACGTCCAGCATACTCTGAGACTGTCAAGTAAATATACAATGATTCTCTCGGTTTTGGTTTGGTTAGTATATTTTGTATGATGCGAGGAACTTCTTGATATTTTGGAACGACTCTTCACATAATGAGGTCCAACAGAACTTTCCCGTTTTGTAATAGACTTGGAAATATGGATAGCACTTGTCTGAAAACCATAAAATAAATCGGTTTACGCCAATCTTCCTACCAGTATTTGGACTTCATTGGTATTATGTGGGGGCTATGGTTACCAAGTTGGATAATTAAATTTGACCAATTTGAATACCCCTCTTGCTGACCATAAAGCCAAGAAATTCTTCGAACGAACACCAAAAGTAAAATTTTATGTGTTGAGCTTAAGATTGACTATTCTCAAGTTACCAAAGGTAAGTGCCAAGCTTGTCAAGTGATCCTCCTATATAGGTTAGAAACTAAGTTATCTTCAACATATGTATGTGGTTTTTGGTGCAGCTGTGTAGCAAAAACCATATGAACAAGGAGTTTATGTGTAGATTTAGAATTCTTCAGTCCTAAGGGCATCACCTTGTAACAATACAATCCTTTTTAAATGATCAAATTGTGTGCTCTTGATCGTCCTCGTGCATATGTATCTGATTATATATGGAATAGGTTTCTATGAATGATAGAATTTTATTTTTAGATAGAGATGGCAATGGGTCGGGATGGGTGTGGGTATAGCGAAACCCGTAACCTATCCCGTCTATATTTTTCCAAACCCCTACCATAACCCGTACCCGTCGGGTAGTAATATTTTTTTCCCACATCCGAACCCGTGGGGTTTGGGTACCCATCCGCGGGTACCCATTGAAGTTAGGGTTTTCTTAAAAAAAACTACCCACTAGTCTCTAGACTTAAGCCAATTCTATAAAAAAACACTCCAACCTAATGCTAATTGTTATCTATTAATAATTAATACATAGTTTTGGTATATGTTAGTAAATCATTTTCTTCTAATTTAATTAGTTATATTATTAGTTTGTCTTGAGTTTGATACTAATTGTAGACAAAAGAAAAAAAATGTTTAAAAAATATAAATCATCAAATTTAATATTTAAATTTAGAATATTATTTTGTGGTCCATTAATATATGATTTTGGTGTATGTTAGTAATTTTTTTATTTAATAAATAATAATAATATTAGATAAAAAAGAAAAAAAAATTAAAAAGAAAAAAAATTAATTCAAATTTAATATTTAAATGTAAAAAGATATTTTTCAAAATATACGGTATCTAGTGACAATTAACAAATAGTTTGTATTTTTATAATGTTATTAATAATTAATATATTGTTTTGGTGTATGTTAGTATTTTTTTTAATTTAATTAATAATATTAGACCGATAGTATCAGTTCGGAAGAGAAAAATAAAAATATATAAAAAGAAACAATTTGAAAAACTAAATTTAATGTTGAAAAAGAACAATATTATTCAAAAATATATTCTATATATTAGCATATTTTCAGTATTATAGAATACAGATACTAATATTAATAACTTTATTTTAAAGCTTGATAAATAATATTAAATAATATAATATTTTATATAATATTAATTTAACGGGTACCCATCGGGTATTACCAAGTAGGTCGGGTTTGGGTTGGGTACCCGTGGGAAATTTCTTAAGCCCATAACCCATCCCATATCCGACGGGTAGTAAATCTTCAAACCCACAACCTATTCATGGGAAATTTTTAAAACCCACCCATTCCATCGGATCGGCTCGGGTCGGGTACCCGCGGGTTCGGAAAAAATTACCATCCCTATTTTAGAGGTTGCATCAACGAGTTAATCGATCCTTAGCAGAGGGATATAGTCCTTTAGATAATCTTTGTTTAAGTTCATGAAGTCATGCACATACACCATCTACCAGTATTATTCTTGACAAGTACTAGGTTGTCTATCCAGACTGGGTAATGAGAGTCTCGAATGTAACCTATGCATATTAGTTTGTTTATCTCTTCAATGATAGCTATATTGTTTATTGAGAGTAAGATCGACACTTTTGTTTGCTTGACGAAAATTGTTGTAGATGGATAACTTGTGGCATATGGCCTATAGTGGGACCCCCATGACGTCTTGGGCATTTCAGACAAATATTTCTAGACTACATTGTAAAAAGTTAATTAGTTTGTATTTTAATTTGGTTAATAAGTTACATACGATCCGTAATATTTTGTTCATTTTCATTTTGATGCATTCGACTTCCTCTAATGGTTTTATAAGGCGGAGAGCTACTTCCAGATCATTCATATCATACATGAAGACTTGATCCCCTACTAATTGATATTTCTTGAGGGCTAGGGAAGATGCTTACCATTTCCTAAAAATGTTATGTTTTCTCTTGATTACTTATACTTTGGCATTGATAAATTGTAGAGACTACATCATGCATTTGGTCCAGCCATTATCTATCTAAAATGATGTTGTATGAGGAGGGACCTTCCACTGTGATGATAAGTATTGAAACGTATTTTGGAACTTAGGTCTTCTAATAGTGACTTCTAATGTGATTTATCTCAATATGTTAGCATATACACTAGTAAATTTGGTCAAAACCCATTTAGACAGAATCAATATGAGAGAACCCTTTATTTTATCATATGTGCTTCTGTTAATTCTATCGTGATCAGGTCAGCATCATCGTGGGGTGCTGGTACTCTACGTAAATCATCGTTGGTGAAACTAATAGTATGTATGGATTGTGATAAATGTGTGGGAAGGTATGGCCTTGGATTTGGACTTCTAGATTTTCTTTGTCTCGCTTTCTTGAATTCTAAGTGATTCCAGATAAGGGCACACCACCAAAAATGAATCCAATAATCTGGTTTTTGGGATCCAGTTCATGATATTTCTCTTTTTATAGTCTAAAGTTGCATTATTCTCCAAGGCTCTTGGTCTGACAGATGTTGCTAGATCTTACATCTCAACCCTTGGTGGAGGATTTTGGTCAATCCAATGATGTCTCTGGTCAGTTCTGTTTTTTCATTTTGACAAACTCAGAAAACTTTCCCTAGTCGATCATATTATGGACATGATACTACAATACCCATCAATCACATAATTTATGGTATAATATTCAACATCATTGTGAAACTTACAGTATATGTTTTTATCTATGTACTCATTTGGCTCGTGCAACTTATCCAGCCTCTAATGAGGGAGTATATATTTTGTTTTCTCATAGACAAGTCATAGGTAATCGGTTAGCTCGGTAAAAGATCACATGATCGGATGTTTGGTCTCCTTTCGTTGTTATTATTGTCATTACATGTGAGCCTCATTTTTCTATTTTGACTGTTCCATTCTCTTGCCGAACAATCTAAATTGTTCTTTGAAGCCTTCTAATGTGGTTTGGAGTTCACATGAGCCACTGTTAATCGAACGTTATTAGGTGTTATGGGGTGGTATGATGGATGTATATTTGGGATTGTGGTAGCCCTATAAAGGTGTAATTTAGAGATATTCTTGACCTTAATGTGTTATTATGCCTGATAAGGAAAGAATTATATTAGAAAATGAGATTGGAAATATAAAAGAGTAGTTTTGAGTAAATAAAACCTCATAGGAGAAACTTGACAATTGTGTAATGCAAAATGATCTTTCAGTGATTAATTATAAGTTAGGGAAAATGACCACAATCGGTTACTTATTACAAATGCAGCCTATGCCATTTGGGGCTTTATTAGACCAGATCAAAAAAATAATTTGAGTATAAGAGACACAGGCATTGGAAATAGCTTATATGGCTCAAATTGGAACAGAATCAGCTCCAACGATCTCTTATTGTGACTTATATTCCGACAAAAAGTGTTTAACCAAAATTATTAACTCAGTTACCTCTGAAACCTAGAGTAAATCAGCAAGCGCCTAATACACAGCAAAATAGTAGGCCAATGTCGAACAAATGGATTCGTCCAACCCACTATGCAAAATTAACTCAATGTGTAACAAAAATATTTGATAAGGCTCGGAATCATGTACAGGTCCGCAAACCTTTTCTAATTCAAACTCCAAGAGAGAGTAGGAGCAACAGGTACTGTAAGTATCATAACGATGTCGGACATGATACAAAAGAATGTGTGGCATTGAAAAATGAAATGCAAGCTTTGAATTAGAACGGAACTTTTACCACAATTATGAAGAAACAATCTCAACGAGATATGATTGCCAGGGAAATCGTTGGAACTTCAAAGCAAGAAAACTCCTTAGTAATTTCCGAACAAATTGATTCTTTTTTATGTTTCGGCTGAGTATTTGGATCCGAAAGAGGGCAGAAATAGTATTCATATCGTTGAGGAACTCACTCCAAAGGGAAAGGTTAGTGGTTTATGTGTGTTCTTTAAATCAATGGCAATCTTTGGGAGTGACACAATTGGAAGAATCTCGAATTCTCAAAAAAGTCATATTGTAAATCTATTTATCAATTGGAAGTAGGCGCTTCAACACATATATATACCAAAATCCTTCTCCTATACTTTGTTATGAGGACGATGATATGATGGAGGTATAAGACCACATGAATATGTTGTGGTAATTACAGCTGGAATAGCTGGTGATGAAGTATAAAGAATTTTGATTGACACAGGTAATTCTGCCAATATCTTATTCATATATACTTATGCGAAGATTCGAACCCTCGAATAATAGAACGATCAGATCAGACCATTGTGGTTTTTACACAAATAACTGTAGAAATCAATGTTTAAAGTATGTCGTAGGAAATAATGTATGAACAATCAGGAGTGGCCAAAAATGGCAAGGGGATGTTATCGTATGGTTTTGACATCTAAAAAAATCATGAGGAGTGAACTAAAAGAGGCATAGAATTCAATGGAGTCTCTTTTGGAGTCTGACGTGTTGATGATCTGAGGGAGACTCATAGGTTTTTGCTCCCTGATGAGAGTTTCAAGGATCATATTTTTTCAAGTGGGAAAAGTTTGAAAATTAGCACAAAATTATCTCTGAGTATGAGGGAAGAGTAATTCAATTTTAATTTATATAGTTATATATGTTCGCATGGTGTACTGAAAATGTGATCAGTGTACCAGTATAAATTATTTGTCACAGATTGGCAATCAAAAGCAATGTGCGCTCGATCATCTGGAAAAGAATGCCTTTTTCTCAAGAAAAATCTGAGGCTATAATGACCGAGGTAGATTATCTATTCAAAGTCGGACACATACGAGAGTATTAGTATCCTCTATGGACGGCTAATCCGGTTATGGTAAAACAGAAAAATGGTAAATAGCGAATGTGTGTAGATTTTACCGACTTAAATAGAGCTTTTCCAAAAATCCTTTCCCAGTACCCTGGATAGATCGGTTAGTGGATTCCACATTCAGGGAATTGATTGTTTTCTTTTATGGATGCCAAAAAAAGATACAATCAAATTAAAATGGATCTGAGGGATGACGAAAGTACTTCGTTTGTTAATGAAAGAGGTTTGTATTGTTACAAAGTAATGTCTTTCGGACTAAAAAAATGCAGGTTCAACTTATCAACATTTAGTAAATAAAACTTTCAAAGCTCAAATCAGGAAAAATATTGAGGTATACATTGATGGTATGTTAGTAAAGATTATGAAAGATGAAGATCACTTTGTTGATTTAGAAGAAACCTTTGCTAACTTGAAAATGGTCAATCTAAAGCTAAATCCAGAAAAATGCACGTTTGGAGTTCAATCAAGGAAATTTCTTGGGTATATAGTCAGCGAACGATAGACTGAAGTTGATCCTGCATAACTAAATGCTTTAAGTATCATGGAACCTCCTCGGACTATTAAATAGGTTCAAATCTTGACGGGGATATTGGCAACCTTAAATAGTAAGATTATGTTGCTAGTGTTGTTTTAGTATGAAAAGTGGATGGTTACCCTCTCCGATTTATTACGTTAGTGAGAGCCTTTTGGATGCTTAAAAAATATTTGAAGTTAGAAATATTGGCTTTAGGTTTGGTTACTACTACTCGGAAAATGAGACCTTATTTTCAAGCTCATACTATTGTAATCTGGACTTCTTTTCCTTTAAAGAATGTGTTGTAAAGACTTGATGTTTCTCGAAGAATGACTAAATAGTCCGTAGAGCTAGGTGATTTTTACATTGATTTCGAACCAATAAAAATAATCAAACCTCGAGATTTGGAAGATTTCCTAGTTGAATTTCATTCTGAACGGTCTGATACAGAGTCCAACAAGAAAATATCAGAAGAAGAATGGACAGTTTGGACTGATGGAGGATCAAGTGCTTCGTGTTGTGGGGGAGGTGTTCAATTAATATCGCGGGATGGAATCATAATGTATCAAGCTATACGCTTCAGTTTCCACGCATAGAACAATGAGGCAGAATATGAAACAACTTTGGGAGGTTTAAGGCTTGCCTACATCTGTGGGAACAGAAAAGTCCGCTTGGTAAGTGACTCACAATTTTTTATAAATCATGCATTATGCCACTATGAGGCAAGGAAATATTATCTTGTCAAATATCTTAAGGCGTTAAAAGGTTTGGCGGTGGTTATTAAAAGCATAAAATACGAACATGTTCTCATTGATGATAATTCAGTAGCTGATCGTTGGCTACAATTATGTATTCCGATGGGTATCCATGGATCATCACACAAGAAAATCCTTGGATTATAAGGGGTTCATAGAGAACTGAAGGGATCGATGAAGCTTTCCAAATTTCAACTAGTAATGAAAATGATTAGAGTTTCAATATCAGAGAATTTTTAAAAAACAATATGTTTCTAGTTGACAAATTGATGTGTAAGAAAATACATTCCAAATCTCATGGTTATGTGGTCCTAGGAGGAGTCTTATACAAAAAAATATTTTAACCGACCTTTATTTTGATGTCTGTGGAAAGGTGAGTCACAGATGATATTATCATAATTGCACGATAGAGAAGGGTCTGCGCATTATGGGTATAAAATGTTGATATGAAGATTATTTCTGGTGGGATATTATTGGCCTACGATCTCGTCTGATGCCAAAGAACTTGTTAAAAGATGTGATACTTGCTAAAGGTTTGCTAATATAATTCATAAACCATTTGACTGATGGGGGATCGACCTCATCGGACCACTACCAATGGAATTTGGATGACGACAGACGATAATTGTGGCAGTGGATTATTTTTCAAAGTGGGTGTAAACCGAACAACTAGTTGGAACAAGAGCCAATAATGTAATTAAGTTTATCATCTCAAATATATGTTGTCATTTTGGAATTCTGAGGCGGATTACTATGTATAATAGACCGTAATTTGATAATAAAGACATGAAGGCGTTTTGTTATTCTTGATGAATACGAAAATGTTTTCGGCTCCTTTCCATCCTTAGGAGAATGGTCAAGTTGAGGAACTAATCGGACAATCCTCGATGGCTTTAAAAAAATTGGAAGGGAAAGCTGGAAAATGGCTGGATTATTTACAGGTTGTCCTTTGGGTATATCGAACTACTCCTCGAACTGCAACCTTAGAATCTTTGTTTCCACTAGTATATGGGATGGATGCCGTAGTACCTTCTGATTCATTTTTCCATCATATCGTATTATTGAATATTCCAAAGACACTAACGATGAAAGAAGGCGAATTGAATTGGATTTAATTGAAGAAGAAAAAAGGCAGGCACAGTTAAATTTTTTGCATTACCAGACATTAATGAGAAGTAGATTTGCTTTCAAGGTCAAACAAAAACATTTCAAAATAGGATATAAAGTTTTAAGAAATATATTTCTCCACACGAAAGAAAAACACCATGAAAAGTTAGACCTAATTGGGAAGGCCCATATGTGGTTACAGAAAAAGTAAAGTATGGAACATACCGAATTAAGGATAAAGAAGGAAAAAATCTCTGACACCCATGGAATATTGAACATCTCAAGTTGTATTTAGAATTAATGTAAAAGAATGTATGTTAAAACATGTAACATATCAGTGGCATATCTTTTCCTAGCCTGGTGGCACATGAAGGTTTTAATGAGGTGTCTTATTAGCCGATCCATATATATAAAGTTCTTTTGCCATCTTAGAAATTCTCTAGTTATTAATATTGGACTTAAAGGGTCTTCCAACGAAAGTTGGTCTCTAACTATTAATATTTGACTTAAAAGTATTCCAACGAAAGTTGGTCTAACTATTGATTTGGACCTAAAAGGATCTTCCAACAAGAGTTGGTCTCCAATTATTAATTTTGGACCTAAAGAATATTCTAACAAACGTTGGTTTACCATTATTAATTTTGGACCTAAAGGGACTTCCAACAAACGTTGGTCTACAACTATTAATTTTGGACTTAAAATAGTTTTTCCAAGAAAAAGTTGTGATAAATAAAGAAGAAAAATATAATGGTCATTAATAGAACATGCATTAATAGTGTAAGATCTTTACAAAAATTCCTCAAGCAAATCCCAGGACTTCACAAAAAACAAATTAATCTAGAGTTAGGAAACGAAAACACTAGAATATTTTGTTTATTCCAAATGAGATCCGAAGGGATCATCGTCGAAAATTCAGAAGAACTTTTACCATCGTCCGAAGATTCAAAAGAACATTCATCACCGTCCAAAGAAACTCCTATAGAATGATGTTCGATGGGGACAAGATTCGAAAAAATTCCCAACTTCAAGTCAGGGTAACGTTCATGAATCTTCATAATTAAACCTGACTTGACTTTTGTGTCACTTGCATCCACTTTAGAAACACACTTAGAATAATAGGCTGTAAGAACTCCTTTTTTATCAATTTCAACTTGGACTTGGATAACCTGCTTTTCTTTCAAAGCTTTCTCCAAATCATTAACAGCTCGTTCGAAGTATAATGCGGTCTTATCATACCCCTCCTTGTAATCCTAGATGAGTGAATCCTTCATGGCATTTTTCTCGTAGTAAATATCTTTATTTTTTACAACACTTGTCAGAAATTATGATATAATCTTCTACATAAGTGAGTTTCTTGTAAATTGCGTCAGCCTGCTTTTAAAGTGTGGAGAGTTCTTGTCCAAGTTCCTCGACCTTTTATTCCAACGTCAGAACTTCTGATTTAGAATGATTTTTTTGATATCTCAAAGACCGTGCTTTCTTTCTAAGGATAACTGAGGACCGAAGAAGTTTACGGATCTAAAGGGAGAAGATATTATCAAGAGAAATTTCGAATGACTTGGATGAGGAGCCAGCTTCGAGCGAGACAGTCGTCAAAGAGTTATCATTTTGAGAAATATTACCTTCATTTTCTTGAACAAACAGATCCTTATTTGGAATCTTAGTGGAATCTGAATCAATTATAACTTTTTCCAAAGAAGGCAAGAGAGGGTTAGCAGCTTCATTCGCTGTTGACATTTCATTTTGGGCAACAATGTTTTTTTTACCTTGTTGTACATCTTCCTTCATTTTTTGTTGACATTTCTTTTTGGGGAAATGTCCACCTTGAGACGGCCTTTTGGAACCTTTTTTCCTCACAAGACTTATTTTCTTAAAACCACCATCAGTGTCCTGGGCTACTGGGCCAGATATCTTCGGGGCTTTATCTTCCTTCGAAACATCACCAGTGTCTTTTTGTGATGATTTGTGCTCTAGTACATGCAAGTAGAAGACAAGCACAACTGGAGCTTCCAATCTCTCTAATACCTCCTCCTGAGTATGAGGAATCGTGAGTTCTTGTAAAGACATATGTTTGGATGAAGCAGCCCTCCAAAGATGGCTTTTAGCAATATTAGTTGGAGTAAAGAAATAATGAAATTCATTGGACAAAAAAGTCATAGCCCAGTTACTCAATTTGTCAAACATTCATGTCGTTTCGGGTATATGCTCTACGAATGTTTTGGACACCCCTGTCATTTATTTTTTAACAAAATGACACTATATAAGAAGAAAAAATGTAGAATAAAAATAAAAATTGAATAAGAAAGTACCAAGGTTCGTCCATTTAAGGGACAGTTTGTGTGGTTTATTGGTTGTTGCACCGGATCCAGTCTCCCAATGACCAGAGATAAAGAAAACCATTGCTTCCATTTATTATCAGCTTCCAACGGGTCATCTAGAATTTTGAATCTATTCCCAAGATCTAAGGAGTATAGCGGAAAATAAGGATTTCTTACATCCTTCGTAAGACCGATGAATTGTCTCATTGAAAATCTAACCCTGGATATCCTAGAGGCCATTATATAAGCCTTCAAAGTAAACCACATATTAAGCCCAGCTTGGATTGGACACAGTTCGACCATCTCAAAATATTTGACCATGATAGGATCCAGAGGAAATCAGAGGCCCCAATTTAAAAATTTTGAAATGACAATTAGTTTATGATCTTGAACTGATAAGGGGGTTTCCCCAGCAGTCAAATCTTAGATGGTAATTGAAGTAGGGATTCCCCATCGGGCGCTCAGTTTAGTCTCCTCGGACATATCATAGTATCTATATTTCACCTTATACAAGGCTAAAATATGTTTAATTTCAACAACTTAGAGATTGTTACCTATGAGAGCTTCGATATGTGAAGGAAGTTGATAGGAATCTTCCTTTTCTTTGGATTTATTTTTTGGATGAAAGCTTTCCTCAGCAACCCAAGGGCTCAAAACTACTAGCTCTTCTTCACCAGAATGTGGTGCCTCGGATTTCCCAACATCAGAAATTTCTTCAGATTGAGCAGTGTTGGTAGTATGTTGGTCTACATTTACAGTCTCGTCAGTTGAAGCACTTGACTCTATTTCCTGAATGGGTTTGAGGGATTCATTCGTTACATGAGCCACAGTCGTAGTATTCTTTAACCTACAATGAGGGGCTTTGGGAGTAAGACAAGGAGTGGGAGTGGTTTGTGGTGTAGTAGATAGAGAAGTCGGAACATCTTATGGGATTTTGGTATGAGTTTATTCCACAGGTTTAGGGATTCGTTTTTGCTTTGAAGCATCGTCTTTTGATGATCCAACATTCTTTTTCTTATCACCTATTGGAGTATTTTAGTCATTTTAGATAAGTTGTTGGTTAAAGGCCACATAGCGTAAAATGTAGTAATAATTGGTTGCGTTTCTGGCTTGATGTATAATCCAAGATCTCGTCGTTCTTCAGTTTTTTTGCTTATAAAAACAATTCTATAAATGGGAAAGCCACTAGGGATAAATTGCATAACAAAACTTTGGAAGAATTCGTTGAGAATTTGCAAAGCACTTCTCTCTCTAACAATTTTTTGAAACTTCTCTCTTTTAAAAGCTATGAGTGAATAAAATGAATAGGCAGTATGGTATCTATATAATATTATTGGGCTTCAAAAAGCTTCAAGCCCATAACCTTCTGGATATGTTTTTCTAGGGGCTATAAGTGCTGAGGATAGGAGGTATGAGTGCCTATGGTAAGAGTGCGCCGCTTCGGGTCCCTTCAATGGCATGTTAAAAGACACGCGTCGATCACCAACTGACGTCACGCCTAAAACATGATACGCTATCTATGTGAGAGATTTTTGACGTCACACTCAAAAAATGTTAGAAGACATGTGTCAATAGACACATCAACCATCCAACACGCGCTAAAGAGCCAAGAGAATAATTATTTGACAATAAGGTCAATAAAATCCAATGAGAATTTAACAAAGACATCATAAATCCGATGAGAGAAATAACATCAGATAACTCAAAGCATTATCAAGCTACAATTCTCGCTCGAACATCTTCACAAGGACTAGGGGGTATTGATAAGGGAAGAATTATATTAGATTACGAGATCAACAAAATAAAAGAGTAGTTTGGTGTAAAGAAAACTTCATAGGAGAAACATGACAGTTGTGTAATGTAAATGATCTCTTTGTAATTGATTATAAGTTTGGTAAAAGGACGAGAATTAGTTATTTACTAGATGTGTGGGACCCATTGAATGTACTATATAAGGACACATCCTCTCATGGGGAAAGGTGGTTGATTAATGATTGGAAAAAATATACTATGCTAGTTTCTCTCTCTAATTGTCTCTATTTTCTCTCTATAAGAATTTACTTCTCCAAACATTACTTTGTTAGTAATATCACACTCTAAATAATATCTGGAACTATTATTGTCTACTTCAACAAATCACCAAATTTCAGCGTCTTCTTCTTCATGATGGCATCAAAAAGAGGCTCGGGTAATACAATTCGGTTGTATAATAAAACTGCCACCAAGTCATGAAAGCCTTGTAGGTCATTTTTTCTATCCACGAACCTCTAAGTATATTCTTTTTTTTCCGGAGGGAACCCGCAGCCGCTACTCAGAGTGCAATGAGTGCGCACAGGGTAAACCCTCAGTCTGACGCGATAGCCTGCAAACCAACGCCAGAAGGTAAACCACACAAGGTGACAGGCTCAGCCGAGAAAGCGTATGTAGAGGGACTCGAACTCGTGACCTTTTGGTCATAAGAATTCCATACTCAACCAACTCGGCTACCCCTTGGGGGCAACCTCTAAGTATATTCTATTAATGTATCATTTGTTTGTTGCTTGCAATGTATAATGTAGTCTTATTCCCCTTTGATCACGTTAGAACCGATGAAATGGTTTTTAAAGGTTGTCCTCAACATCTTAAAGTTTATTATGCATCTTGGGGAAGGCTATTTAACCACGAGAATGCACTGCTTTGGAAATTCATGGAGAAGGCCTGACACTTCATATTGTTATTTTTCACATATTGCGTCATCTTGCTTTTGAACTACTCGATGTGATGTTTTAAAACTCTTTTTTTTGTATGTCCATTTTGTAATTGAGGATGTTGGCAGCTAGAGGGGAATCTTCATTCTACAGGTCCTCATTATTTTCCAAAATAGCATTGCATCGGTTGTTGCCTATTTATTAGATGAATGGATAAGCATATTGATTCCCTCGTCCCTGTCATTGTTCGGTCGAAGGTGTTGCACCACCTTTATTTTGTGAACGTCGATGGCCCTAAGGTACTGACCATGATATTAATTCGATGAATTTGCATGTTCGTTTCCATAGGTTTCGGCTCCATCTTGTACGCTCGGACAGCCATATTCTGTTGGCTTCCCTGCATAATGATTGGGGTCTGCGTATATTCTTGATTCATGTCCAGGTACACTGGTGCAGATTTTCGTTGTGGTTGGTGCATGGGTGGAATAGCGTGGTACTATGCATGTTGTACATCTAGTAGTGGTAGTGAAGCATGTTAATATCCAGGTTGCATCCATGGTGAATATTTTTAGAGGTTCGACTGCATTCCAGGGTACCAAACTTCTTGTTAATAGCTCGGTTGGAATTTAGGGGAGGGCTTGGAGGTCTAATTACACTCTGGGAATGAGATAACCTGCTGACCAGTTTGTTGGAACGCTTAAGACGTCTGCTGCTAGAGATTTGGTTGAAGCCCCACAAGATGCTATTGGAGATTCAGCTGAAGCCTCACAGGATGTTGCTGGTAAAGGTTCGGCTACAATACAAGAGGAGCCTACTTAATGTTTTGTTGGAGTCTCGATGGTATTGGTGGAAGATAATGGTTGTTCGGTTAAAGATAAATACTTGGTGTTGGTCTGACACGTTTTCGACCAATCCCGTGACTGGAAGATCGTTGCTCCCAGATATGCTCATCTGTTTCTTCACTAACGGGTTCGGAAACATTGTTTTCGTTCCTTCTCTTGCTCCTCTTTTTGCGTTGGGTGTCTTCCACTCTTGTCGGACAATCTTTGTCCTGATTCATCTTTACAGTTATTAATTTTGGCTCCTAAAATAATAATCTTGAATATGTTATTTGTTGGTTGGTGAGTGAAGCTAGTAGCATTTTTGTCAACCTCTAAGTTTTTAGATGTTGAATCACAGATCTTTACCAACTAAACCCTAAACATAACATGCAACAGCTTAATTTGTTAATGGTATCTTTTCTCTGGTTGTGCACTATTTATTGGAAATCTGTGCGAGGAATTATCAAAACTGTAAAGGTGTTAAAACTGGTGGTCAAGCATATGCATGTCGTTGTTAAAACCAATTGCACCAAGTATCAATTTCACCAATAGCAAATATTATAAATAGGTGAAGCTATTTCCCATATAGGATTTTTTATTTCCTCCATGATTCAAAAAAAAACTCCATGTTGTTATTTCCTCCATAAAGGAAATAACATATTTTCCCTTCTTTTATATTTTACCCACTTATTCTACTTCTTTCATTTTCAAGAACACATTAACTCTCATCTTTCATCAACCCATTAACTCCCACTTTCCCATCTTCCATCAACCAGCATTGATGAGTCTGAATTTTGCACGCTCCCCGGACAAGGACAGATCGGTCCAAGGCCTCCGGATCGGACAGATCACACGGGCCGGACAGATCATTTTGAACACTATAACCTTAGGACTGTTCGAACTATGACAAAAGTACTAAAAAACCTAAACACTTCTTGACTAAGCTACTTGCTCTCCTACTTAGAGCTCATGGGTCTTTGAACATGACCCGAAAGCCCATAAGGGCCCAAACATCAGGGTATAAATACCCAACCACCTGCATTAAGTGTGGATAATGAGAATTAACTGCTACCAGGCTGCTTAATTATCTCTCTACTCTCTACTCTAAACACATAACACCCACACACTACCGTAAAACACCAACTAAAATTACTAGCCTACCCTCAGGCAATTATTATCCACACCAAATTGGCGACCATAGTGGGAGGAGAAGGTGCCTGAATCAAGCATTCAAAACCAGCTAAGAAAATCTGTCCGAATGAATCCGGACAATCCAGAACTACCACCAGCTTTGCTCGAAGTGGTGGGAGAGAACGATGAATACACTGTCGAAGAGTGTGATAGGCTAAAGGGTGAAATAGAAGCTCTGAGGGAAGAAAAGGCCAAGATGGGCGTGAAAGAAAAGTCCAAAGCATCGGTTGCTCATCACACCGATAACCCCAGAGAGCATGAGTCTTCAAAAACTCATGTGAGCACCAAAAAGACTCATGCCAGTTCTAAAAAGTCTCACCGGTCCAAGCCTGTGGAGAGTTCTGACTCAAGCTCAAAATCTTCTGATAGCTCTTCGGACGATGAAGGAGTTGAAAAATATTTATCCTCAAGCAGCGATGAGGGTCAAACTAGAAAGAAACAAAGGCAGATCAAAAAGTATTCAAGAAAAAGGGATAGACATGGAAGGATGAAGAAGAATATTGGTAAAGGGTCATCACACAGCCGGAGGCATGTGGACAAGATGCTGATGGATCCCTTTGCTTTCCACGATGAACCAGGTATCTTTGCAACTCCCAATGAGGATACTGTGTTCAGTCGTGGAAGGAATTGGAGGCAATCTTCATTGTCTTCTAAAATTCTCTCCGGAAACCTCCCCAAGAGGTTTGAAAGCACCAAAATAGAAAAGTACGATGGCAGTACTGATCCGGACAACCATTTGGAGCAATTTAAAAACTTTATGATGAACTTTGACGACGATGATAAACTACTTTGTAGGGAATTCTCCCAATCATTCACGGGGAGTGCTCTGAAATGGTACAACAGCCTGCCTCATGGTTGTATTAAAGATTTCGATACTTTTTGGGTAGCCTTTCGAAGGCAGTTCGTAGGGAGTAAAGAGCTAAAGGGCAATGGAGACACAATAATCCATTGTGCCCAGGAGCCGAATGAGTCCTTGAAATAATATATAAGCCGTTTTATGAATACCAAGAATGGGTTGGCTGATTGCTTTGAACAGGTGGCAATAACATCCCTAAGGCAGGGTTTGAACCCAGGCAATCTAGCTGATTCAGTGACTAGAAAGAAGGCCATGACATGGGGAGGGTTGCTGAATCAGGTTGGAAAACAAATAAATGTTAATGAAACAAAGAAAACCAGGGTGCACAGGCAGGTGAGGTCTACCCCAGTGGCACCAAATCCCAATCAGAATCAGTCCGGGAACAAAGCAAAAGAGACCGGACAAGGGCATGGTAGGGCAAAAGCTCAGTCTCAGCCAGCTGCTCCTGCTCAGAGTCAGCAATCTAGAAACAAGAGAGGGTCATGGGTCCAACCGGAGTGGTTCGCAGAGTTAAAAGAAAGTGTGACCACTATCTTTGATAAAACAAAGGATGAGGTGCATTACCGGAGGCCGGCAACACTGCAGTCTCCCAGAGAGCATCGCAATAACTCTTTTTGCCAATATCACAATGATATTGGCCATACCACTGATGACTGCATAGCATTGAAACAAGAAGTTCAAAACTTGATTGAGAGGGGAAAGCTGGGAGCTTACGTCAAAAGAAGAGGAGGCAACAGGCCTGACAACACTCACCGGGTTGGTCCAAGTAACGCAGCTCCGGATGGAGCCATGGTAATAATTGAAAGGTTTGACGTGGAATCTGAGTACTTGGATCCGGATCCAAAGTGGGTGCTATAGAGGAATGTTCTAGATCGGTCTCCGGGATCATTAAGTTTTTCGAGTCGCTTACAATTTTCGGAGGGGACACTATGACAGCTCCTACTGCTTCTTCGAGGAAGAGGCATGTTCATATTTTAGCCTCCCAGCTAGAAGGAGGCATGACTTCCTATCAGTCACAAAACTCATTCCCCTTCATTGTTTTCGATGAAGATGATTTAAGAGACATTGCTGGCCCTCATGAGGATGCTATTGTCATAGGAGCATCTATAGGGGGCAATGACATAAGGCGAATCCTGGTGGATACTGGAAGCTCAGCCAATATCCTTTTCCTAACCACATACAAAAGAATGAAAAATCCAGCTGTAATTCAGAATTCAGACAGGTCAATCGTGGGCTTTACAGGCAGCTCAGCAGATGTGATCGGAGAGTTCGAAGAAGAAGTGCTATTGGGCAAGGGCCCTTTCAAAAAAAATGGTCAGAATACTCTTTATTGTGGTGGATTGTCCCACTTGCTATAATGCTATTCTAGGGAGGTCTTGGCTCTCTAGGATGCATGCAGTGGCTTCGACAGTCCACCAGTGCTTGAAGTATGCTATTCAGGGACAGGTTGGAGTCGTCTGGAGCAGCCAAAAGATTGCAAGAGAATGTTATGCCACTTCCCTGGCTCCTCGAACGCTGGGGGCAGTCCGTATTAATGAACAATAGCAGTTTGAGGGCCTTTCTGGGGGTGAGCGTGAAATTGATGACCCCAGAGAGACCCCTGGAGTATTGATACCGATCGAAGAGGTAGAAACACACTATTTGGAAGATGGGAAAGGTGTCAAGATAGGGTCTAAGATGCCACCTGTGTTGAAATGTTGAAGTTTTTGAAAAACCATCAGCACGTTTTTTCTTGGTGCAATGCTGATGTTACTGGAGTTCCATCATAAGTGATATCACATCACCTATCTATCCGGAGAGACGTAGCACCGGTGGTTCAAAAAAGAAGAGCTTTTTCTAAAGAGAAGGCTGATGTCATTGTGCAAGAAGTTGACAGGCTCACAAAGATGGGGCACATCAAGGAGTCTCAATACCCTTTGTGGACTGCTAATCCGGTTTTGGTTAAAAATAAAAATGGCAAGTGGCGCATGTACATTGACTTCACAGATCTCAATAGAGCTTGCCCAAAATATTTGTATCCGGTCCCCCAGATTGATTAGTTAGTAGACTCCATCTCTGGGAACAAGCTGCTTTCCTTTATTGATGCCTTCTCCGGATACAATCAGATTCAAGTAGATCCAAAGGATCAAGAGCATACCGCATTTGTCACTGACAGGGGTCTTCATTGCTACAAGGTAATGCCATTTGGTTTGAAAAATGCTGGAGCTACTTATCAGAGATTAGTAAACAAGGCATTTGCTGATCACATTGGAAGAAATATGGAAGTATACATTGATGACATGATGGTGAAGAGTGTGGATGAGCAGTTGCACTTGTCCGATCTTCAAGAAACTTTTGCCAACTTGGTAAAAGTGAATTTGAAATTAAACCCAGAAAAATGTGTGTTCGGAGTGCAGTGCGGGAAGTTTCTAGGCTATATCATAAGTGAGCATGGAATACAACCCGATCCGGACCAGCTCAATGCTCTATTCCAAATGGAGCCTCCTCGAAACATTAAAGAAGTACAGCGGTTAATGGGGAGATTAGCTGCCTTAAACAGATTTATCTCAAGGTCTTCGGACAGGTGTGCTCCTTCTTTTCAAACTTTAGAGGGTGCAAAGGGATTCGATTGGACCCCACAGTGTGATGAGGCTTTCAATAAGATCAAGAAACACCTGTCCTCCCCCAAAACTTTGTTTAAGCCAGTTGATGGGGAGACGCTCTTCGTATATTTGGCAGTTTCAAGTTGTGCCATCAGTGTTGTGTTGGTAAGAGAGGTCGATGGTCATCCCCATCCAGTGTACTACATCAGCAAAAGCTTGATAGATGCAGAAAGGAGTTACTTGAAACTTGAAAAATTGGCATTAGCCCTGGTGATAGCTGCCAGGAAGATGAGGCCTTATTTTCAGGCTCATCCTATCATCGTCCGGACCTCTTTTCCCCTGAAGAATGTCCTTCAAAAAGCAGACATTTTGAGCAGGATGACTAAGTGGTCAGTAGAGTTAGGGGACTTCGACATAGACTTTGCTCCCCGAACAGCAGTCAAGGCCCAAGTTGTGGCTGATTTTCTGGTTGAATTCCACTCCGACAGGGATTCAGAGCAAACTACTGACATAAAAGATAAAAAGGTATGGGTCGTCCGAACAGATGGTGGATCTAGCACTATGGGGTGTGGTGCAGGAGTATGTTTAACTTCCCCATATGGAGACAAAATGTACCAGGCTATTGTTTTGCTTTCAGGGCATCTAATAACGAGTCCGAATACGAAGCATCTATAGTTGGGTTAAATTTAGCCTACATTTGTGGGGCTAAGAGGGTCAAGCTGCTAAGTGACTCCCAACTACTTATCCACCATGCCCAAGGCCAATCTGAGGCTAAGAAGGAGCAACTTGTGAAGTATTTACTCCTCCTCAAAAATGAAGCACTTAAGTTTAAAGGTGTTGTCTATGAGCACATTCCCCGGACAGAAAATGAGCTAGCAGACTCATTGGCAACCATAGCATATACGGAGTCATATCCATGGATCCATGTGCTCGAAGGCCCTCCATTCAACTTAGTAAAGGTAAAGAAGAGGAAATTTTTGAAGTACAAGCGAAACAACCTCAAGACTGGAGGTTTCCTCTCCTGCAATATCTCTCCAATGGTGTCGTGCCTCCGGATAAGTCACTAGCCAGAACATTGAAACATAAGGCTCGTGGTTTCATCATATTGAGAGAAGTGTTGTACAAAAAGTCCTACAGTAAACCTCTTCTGCGCTGTTTGGGGGATGAAGAATCACAAGTGGTCCTCTCTGAATTGCATGATGGTGAGGGATCAGCCCATTGTGGGTTTAGAGCTTTAACAAGAAGAGTTTTACTCTCCGGTTACTATTGGCCATCAATCATGAAAGATGCTAAGGAATTGGTAAGAAGGTGTGACCCATGCCAGAGGTACAGCAATGAAATTCATGTACCAGTCATTCCTTTAGAGTCAATTTTTGAACCTATTCCTTTTGCTCGATGGGGATTGGATTTAGTAGGGCCTCTCCCTGTGGCGTCCGGAGAACGCAAAACTATAATTGTGGCCATAGACTACTTCTCGAAATGGATAGAAGCAGCCCCTCTAGCAGGGACAACATCAAAAGTTGTTATAAAATTCATTATATCCAACATTTGTTGCAGATTTGGTGTCCCACAAAAGATAACAACAGACAATGGGCCACAGTTCGACAATAGGGAAATGGAGAGCTTTTGTGCCTCAAGGGGTATACAACATTGTTTTTCTTCACCTTTCCACCCACAAGCAAATGGGCAGGTTGAAGTGGCTAATAGGACTATACTGTCCGGATTAAAGAAGAATCTGGAAGGGGCTGCTGGGAAGTGGCCTAGTTATCTACAAGAGGTCTTGTGGGCCTACCGGACAACACCTGGGGCTGCAACACAAGAATCACCCTTTGCTTTGGTCTATGGGATGGATGCATTAGCTCCCATAGAAGCAACTCTCCCTTCCTTTCGTGTTCACAACTTCTCCGAACACGCTGACGAGGTGGCAATCAGAGGTCAACTTGATTTGATAGAAGAAAGACGGGTTAAAGCTCACCTTAGAGTTACACATTATCAGGGCTTTATGAGAAGCAGGTTTGCTTCCAAAGTTAAAAGAAGAGATTTCCAACCGGGGGACAAAGTATTAAGGAAGGTCTTCTTACACACTAAAGAAAAGCTGTTCGGAAAGTTGGCCCCAACTTGGGAGGGTCCGTATATGGTTGTTGAAAGAATTAAGCATGGAACTTATTGGTTGGAAGACAAAGATGGCAGAGTTCTAACTCATCCTTGTAATATCGAGCATCTCCGGATGTACTTGGAATAGCACTTGTATAAATATTTACTTGTTTGAACATCCATGTAAATATTTGGGGGCATACTCTTTCCTCCCTGGTGGCACGGGGAGTTTTTGATGAGGTGTCCGGGCTGTTGAATAAAATTTGATGCCTTCTTAAAAATTTTCTAAGTATGTTTAAGTTTTGTCCCTTGTCATACTATCCGGATTGAAATAACTAAGGGCTATTTAAACTCTAGCCGGAGAACTTAAACACTCTCACTATGAAACAACTAAAGGCTACTTAAACTCTGGCTATCAAAATTAGAACAAGCAATGAAAGAAGATGATAGTTGTACAGAACAGAAATATTCATTGAAATTAATAACTTAAAATTTCCTTGGCCTTCCAAGGACTTTTAAATGATCAAAGTCGAACACAAAAACCTATCCGGTCAAATACCGGACACCATTACAAAAAGAGTGCCTTGGCCTTCCAAGGACTTTAGTCTGGATAGAAAATAAACAAAGTGGATCATAAGTTAAGGTTGAGCCTTTGAAGATGGCTCACCTTCATCTACCTTCTTGCCCTTAGTATCGCCTTTCTCTTCATCCGGGCTCTCCCCAGTACGTTCTTCATCACCTGAGGAGTCACTAGAGTAGCCATACATGTCGCCTTCGGCCCTCGTGTGGTATGGGAGGTCTTCAGGCTCAACATAGAGCCATAAGTCCCCTAGGTTCTTCTTCGGAAACTTTTCATGGAAAAGTAGAGCCATGTCAGACCTCACCTTCTCAAGCAGTTGCTCTTCGCTTTTAATCATCTGGTTGGCATAAGCATTGATCTTGGCTTGGATCGTAGCCTCTTGCTCCCTTAACAAAGTGGTTTTCTCCTCGGCAGCCTTGGATGCTGCATTCTCAAGATCAATCTTGTCAGTAGTTAAGTTGGTGATGATTTTGTCTTTTGCCTTGGTTTCTTCCTTTGAGGCAGTAAGGTCCTTCTCCACACCGTACAGCTTCTCCCGGAGGTCTCTAATGGTTTCCTCTAAGGTGGCGACTTTTGTGGTGCTTTCCTTCGGATTTCTCTTCAACTCCTCGTTTGCTTCCTTTAACATGTCAGCATTGGAAGTGGCAGTGCGAAGGTCTTCGGGCAGCTTCTCCTTGTCAGACTTAAGGTCTTTAATGATGTCTGCCTGACCCCAGACTTGTCTCTCCAACGTAAGTACCGGTTGCACGTTGCTTAACAATGAGTGGGCTATGGTATCCTTTTCACTAGAGATAATAAAAGTATTACCATTAAAGTTGACTGTGTTGGAGCTGCTCGGAGGAATGTAAGGCCCTGCAAAGTCATCTCTGGGGAGGTTGAGGAAGTATTCACCAAGCTCACCAAGACCGGCGATGTCTACTCCATCAATGTTGAGATCTCATCCCTCAACCTCATCAGTGTGAAAGTCCCCCGGAATCTCTTCGGCATGCGTTGGGTCAGAAGGCTCAGCTTGGAAAGAAGGCTCTAGAGCCCGGAGAGAAAGCTCATTTCCCTTAGAAGTCCTTTTCTTCTTTGCCTCCCGGTCTACACCATGGCTTCCCTGTTTGCGATTTCTCTTGGAAGCCCTTGGAGGTTTTGGGAGATTCGTTTCCTGCCTTTCAGTTTCTTGCTCCACTACTTGCAAGAGAGCAGCATCAATTTGGCTCTGGGTTGGCCCCTCCGGGACTGTTGGAGCATCCTTCTCAACATCAGCAGGGTTGGCATCACCCACCACCCTTTTGCCCTTCTTCTTCTTGCCCTTCATCTTGCTCGGGGCTTTGGCCCGGCCAGGCAGGAAGAGTGTCCCATCTGGTTCATGGGACCTCTTGAGCACAACGTCTGGAGAAGGCTGGGTGGTGAGCTCCTCCCAGGTCAAGTCTCTCCGACCTGTGGTGTTCCACAGGTGAGACCTTGCCAAATTTCCACTGGTGAAAGCATCGTGGAATCGGTTCCCCCAATTCTCAGCAGCCTAGGCATTAATCTTGCCACAAGTTATCTGTCCGGCTTTCTGATAGTCGTTGAACTCCTTGGGTAGCACTGCCAAGGCAAAAGTGAGACCCATTAGTTCGAACTGCATTAGATAAGAAAGGGAGAAACAAAAAAAAATAAAAAAAATAATAATAATAAATAAAGTAGGAGACTTACAATGACTCCTCCACCTGCTTCTGAGGAGGCTTGGGTTCTCTCCGGCTTTTATCTTCTTTCCATTCTCCCAGGCACCACTGACAAATAGGAATTGGGTCCTCCAATTCCTCTCTGCCTCCAGCAAATCATCCACCGCCTTGAAGTTATCCCCCATGTTAAAGTGGTAGAAGGGGATGTGGTGGTTTCTACACAGGTTAGCCACTGCAGCAAACTCCTCCATGGGCAGAGGGATCCCGGACAGCCTTGATGCCATGATGCATGACATAAGGGTATACCAAGCGTTGGGGCTCAGCTGGCTCGGACAGAGTTTGATCAGATGGAAATATCTGACAATCTCTAGGTCTAGTGGGAACCTGAGCCCCCAGTTGAACAGCTCCGTGAACATGACCACCTCACTCAACTTGCAATCCATGGGGGTCTCCGGATGTATAGGGATCTTGATCTTTACATTTTCTGGAATACCCCATTTTGAACGGTCCTGCCCAACTCAGCAGTATGGATGAATGCATAGTTGATTTTTTGTAAGGAGAGGAGATAGTTAACGTTGACCTTGTGAAAACAAGGCCCTACTTTTCCTTCTAGGCTCTCCAGCAGATCCGGATACCTCAAGTACAACTTTGCCTTGCCTTTGTCCTTCTTGGCAACTATTTCTTTGCTAGTCTGACCGGAGGTCTCAGACTCAAACGAGGCCTCTTCAACAGATTCCTCCATCACTTCCTCCATGATTGTTGAAGGGATTTCAGCAGCTGTAGTGGGGGGAGGGTTCAAACTTGATTCAGCCTTATCTCCGGACTGATGGGCCTCAGTGCCTCTTTGATTTCTGCTGTCCGGTAGAGTGTTTGGAACAGACGTTTCTGGTTGAAGGTTTGGATTGGACCCTTCCGGTCCGGACAGCCTATCCTTAGGAGCTCTAATTGGCACCTCTGATCCGGTGCTGCTATCCTTTGCCCCCGATCTTGAGGGAGTGTTTTTAGTCCCCTGGCCCTTAACCAGCCGGCTGTCCTCCTGACAACCAGCTTCTCAGGAGAGTGCTCTGTATCCGATCACATTGCAATGAAGGGCGAGGGTTTTCTGAGGCTAGTGGCTGTAACTCCTGGCTCGACAGTAGGCACCGATTCTTGGACTGAGGAACCAGAGATTATGGGGGAGAGGTTGGTTTGAAATAGTTTTTTAGGCTTGGTACCTTTGGAAGAGGAAGAGCCTCGATCTGACTCAGATGCAGAGGTGATAGGTCTGTCAACAGGCGAGGCAGGTAACCCTGCAGCAATCCGTCTTTCTCTTTCGACTTTTTGAGCCTTCTCCAACTCAGAAAGGTTGAGTCACCCGCCTTTGACAAGAGCGTTCCTCGCTGTAAACATAAACTGTTGAACTAAGTTTTTTGCTTTAGAGAGAGAAATCTTTGAGAGTTTTTACAAAAGTAAGTTTGAAGGAGATGGTAAAACAGTAGAAATGAATTTGTATTTATAGTAAATCTGAAAAAGCAGTTGATTCCTAGGAGCATTCGAAAAGTTTGGCAATGATTAAAAGACGGCGCTGATGTCACCACCTGTAATTAAAGAGGTTTCTTTTCGAAGAAGGTGGGTTCGAAATTCAAGGTGAAAAAACGGCTGAAGCAACCAATCAGAGAGCGACACGTGTCCCACGAACTCTAACAAAAACCGTTTTGAATTCGTGAAGCTTTATCTGTCCGGATAAACCCATAGACCTGTCCGGATTAAAACTACCCCTGACGTCGGACTGTTTTTCAGGTCTTTGGCAAGAATATTTGCATAAACACCTAAAAAAGGGGCTCCTGATGAGTCCGAATTCTGCACGCTCCCCGGACAAGGACAGATCGGTCCAAGGCCTCCGGATCGGACAGATCACACGGGCCGGACAGATCATTTTGAACACTATGACCATAGGACTGTTCGAACTATGACAAAAGTACTAAAAAACCTAAACACTTCTTGACTAAGCTACTTGCTCTCCTACTTAGAGCTCATGGGTCTTGGAACATGACCCGGGTCCATTAAACATGACCAGAAAACCCATAAGGGCCGAAACATTAGGGTATAAATACCCAACCACCTGCATTAAGTGTGGGTAATGAGAATTAACTCCTACCAGGCTGCTTAATTATCTCTCTACTCTCTACTCTAAACACATAACACCCACACACTACCGTAAAACACCAACTAAAATTACTAGCCTACCCTCAGGCAATTATTATCCACACCAAGCATAACCCCATTAACTTAACCCTAGCTACACTCTTTAGCATATAAATTACTCCTACCTTTCCTTTCCCCTCTTTTAACCTAACCCATAAACTAATCCAAAAAAAATCCTCTCCTTGTAGATCGACTAAACCTAAAGAGCATGAGCTTGTAAAGAACTGAGTAAATGTTGTAACATCATAACCAGGTCTGTATCTTCTAGTCTCGTTTTTTTAACTTTCGATTTCATATCTTATCTTCTAATCTCGTTTTTTTCTTCAGTTTTACAATTCCATATCATAATCTCGTTTTCAGTTTTTCTTATCTTCTAATCTCGTTTTTTTTTCTGTATCTTCTATGTATTTTGGTACAATTTTGGGTTTTTCATTACGGTTCATATTGCATCGTTTTAAGCCAAAACCATAAAAATCCATTATTTTTAATAAAAACAGAAGAAACGCACCTAATTTTGAGATGTCATCTCGAAATTAGGTGCAATTTTTTTAGAAAAAAAAGACACCTGATTCCGAGACAGCATCTCTGAATCATAGGTTTTTTTTAAATAACGAGCACCTGATTCTGAGATACCATCTCGGAATCATGTGTCTTTTTTTTAAATAACGAGCACCTGATTCTGAGATACTGTCTCGGAATCAGTTGTTTATCGCTCAGAAATGCAGAACTCGGGGTTAGCTCCAAAAACAAAAGTTTCGAAGTGGTAATTTCAAGTTACGGTATTGTAAAACGTAAAAACGTGATTAAATTACCTTGTTCGTTGTTTAAGTGTTGTTCTCCAGTAAAGTTTGGGTTTCTTGATTTTCCATGATTAATCTTCGATAAAATTGAAGTTTTTTGTTTTAGGGTTAATTTTAGAGGCTAAAATCATATATGTTGGATTAAAGTTGTGTTAATGATGTGTTTTTAACTATAAGACTTTCTATTTGATTAATGGCATCTAATGTTAAATTTGAAAATAAAATAAGGGTAATGTTGTAAAAACACGTCTCAAGTGTTTTAGAAAGTTTAAACCATGGAGGAAATAAAAAAAATCTTATTGGGGAAATAGCTTCATCATTGAATATTTCGTTTCAAGCTTCAATAGTGGAAGTAGAAAAGCGGCTAGGTTTTTATCTGTCTCAAAAATGACTATAGAAATCCTTGGTCCCCGACATCGAAGAGAAAATATGGGGCCTGGTTCGAATGTTGAAAATGTAAGGCTTATGGAGCCACGGGATCAGGAAATGAGTATCTTCACCCGACTGTCTGAGCAAGCTCCCCTCTGAACCGATCGAACAAGATGGCCCTTTGGCCACCATCGACATTTGAGAATCAACGAACAAATTCAATGCGAGAGAGATAGAGAATCAACGAACAAATTCAATGCGAGAGAGATAGAGATAGCAAGCTTGTTGCGATTGGATTCAATTTTCAGAATCTTCGGATGTCAGAGAGAGTATCGAGCAGCAAAGGAGATTTGGGAGTTCTGCTCGATTTAGGGTTCTTCCCCTTGATTTAGAAATTTTGTTAAAGTACATTAATTACTCCTATATCTTTTCTTTCTCTATTTTCTATTAGAGACATCTAGTTGTAATTTTTCTCAATTTAGTAATAAAATGGTTATTTCGCTAAAAAAAAAATTAAGGATGAACTCCTCAATAGAAATTTTTAAAAGAGTATCTATCGAAAAAAGCAATTAGGGCAAGAAAAAATGGAGAAATTTGCCAAATTTGATTTTGAGAGATTTCGCCATCCGAAATCAGCATAAAAATGTCTAGCTGACCAATGATAACATAAAAAATACCATATATCGGAAGACTAGGTATATCTATGCTGGACCGGCAGCCTTTGAAACTTTTGACAATCGAAATCCATAACAGAGACGGTTACTTCGAACTCAATCGAGAGGAAAAGGTCCCTTCTTTGGCCTGAGATTCAAAACGCCATAAAAAATAAAACAAAATAAATGGTCAAAAGTATTCAAAAATCAATCAGAGTTTCACTTTTTGCTGGAGACATATTTGAGCCTCAAAGTTCAGGTAAACTAATAAGCAACTATGACTATAAACGGAAAACATAGAATCCTATTAGAAATTGTACAAGTTCCTCTTCATTCGGTTGTCCTCCGCAAAAGAGCTTAGTAAGCATGTTTTTTCAGATCCAAACTTCTTTGTTCTTTCAAAGTCTTCTTCTTGCATCGAAAGAGTGCAACTGTTGCAAGACCGGGATTTGCTGTTAGCATTTGAGAGAAAACTCACTCTAGAATGACAAGATAGTGATTTCTTTCATTCTTCTGTCGGTGTCTGGAACTCTAATCCTTTGATTACATGTCGACATTGAAACCTATAATAATACAACTTTGATCATAACACTCGAAAAACAAACAATTATTCCTCCTTTTTTTTCGAAAAAAAGTGATTATATAACACTTCAGCTAGTGGAAAGGTTCAAAGCCACCGGCCAGTGAACAAATGCACTTGGCGCAGCATATAAACAATTTCAACCGTAGATGACAGATCATGAAACAGAACGTGCAGCTTTGAAATAAAATGCTTCGTAGTATATGCAACATTATGCCTTTCATACCAGATTAGATCATTACTTCTCGAATCCATTAGGCCGGCACTTTGAGAAACATGAACCTGACGATGTATCCCAATTCCTTGAGTTCTGCAATTGAACCGCAACCTAAAAGGCACAATCTGCAGTACAATAAAATGTAATCCGATTATCTATGTATTATAAACAACAGAAATAATGATGCATGGAGTTCCCTTGGAAAGGAAGCCACACAAGCTTTGCAAGTTGTTTTTTAGAATTAGGTAATGAATGTGGATGGCTTCTGCGTCAGATCCCCGGCCACGTAGAAACCATGTTAGTAAAATTTGACTCTGTATGGGGTATTATCAGTTCATTTTAATTCCATATAAAACAATAATCTAGTCCTTAACTAAAGGAGAAAAGGTCAGTGGTTCGTGAATCCTCACTCCTGAGTTCAACAGAACCGTATTACCGTATACAATTGTCCTAGGAGCCAAACACTATGGTCCTTTTCTCTCCAATGGAATATACATAGTACTGACAATAATACCCGGTAGAGACAAAACATATAAGAACAAGAGAATGCTCGAGAGCGAGCTAGTAATGTACAAAAATCCCCTTGTACTGATACAATCTATATAGCTTATAAACAGTGAGAGCGAAAGGGGTTGGAAGTTATAAAGAGAAAACAATTGTAACAAGAATATTAATTACTCTATCTGTTGGTAAAATTTTCACGTTCTCTATTATGCAAATCCATTATTGATCGTGCGGTTGATTTTCTTTCTACTTAAAGACTCAACCTCACTCACTTTAGAAGATTTGATGACAATACATAGCCATCAAACATTAATTTTTGCAATCTTAAATATTGATAAGGCGTAAGTTTCCCCAAAATAAGCTCAAAATATACCATCACATGTGAGCACAACAGTTCACTCTTACCTTTTTGCTGAATCTGAAGTCACGTTTGGGAAGAAAATGCAGAGGCAGATTGAAGGAAGACGGAGCATTAACCAGTAGAAAAAGTTTGGTAGGCCCTATCAGTAAAAAGATAAAACCAATAAGAAGTTTATTGGTGTACTGTTAGGCCTCTCGTTCATACCAGGAGACTAAAGCCTCACATGGTTTTGCTCCAAAGAAGGCGCTTCACAAGTTTGAAGAAACAAATACTTACGCACTCTCCATATGATGTTCGATGTTACATGTATATGGAAACTAACATACCTGGATATGAAATAGATCCAGCATCCTTTGAGATGAGCGTTCGAATAGCCTTCAAAAGACACAAAGCATATAAATAAGTTGCCAATCTCTATCCTACACACATATAAGCAACAAAATGAAAGCAATTCAAACCTTTCTTGAAAGGCCTTGGGCAGCTCTAGTCTTAGTAAAGTCAGCAGCATTTTCGTGGGTGTTTTTTCCTTCGGAAAAGAACAACTCGTACACGTGTTGAGGCCGTAGTGTACTCCCACCAAGAATCAATATGACTTTCTGAATATTAGGCATCTCACTTATCATTAGCTGCAACGCTGTGTCAACACTAGCAATTGTCTTCATCAACTTGTCATGTTTTTTAATCTCATGTTTCACCTCTCTCTTTCTGCTCATGTTTTTCCTTCGAAGTGGAGCAGTTAGCTCAGCTTGACTAAGATCCAACTCCTAAAACCCACAATATATTGTAGGGTGTGAAAAAGCCAAACTTAAATGCAGCAAAACTATTTATGATAACTAACTAACATTACCAACTCTTTGATTTCAGTTTGCAGCGCATCGTGCTCAATACACATGTCCTGCAACACACTTAACAACAATAGCTAAGTTAAATACCCTTCCCAACGAAACAAGTTAATCTAAATTCATTAAGCTCAAATCATTCATCTTCTTCGTGTTGAAGCCATCTTGCCTCCAGATTGCATTATCAATTTTCAAAGAACAGTAAAAGTAGTTTTCAATCAAAAGCACCTTCGATTGCAGCAACACCGCGTTAGGTTGAACAAAAATCAAATGATTTAGATACACGAAAAAAGCAAATTTAGAGAAAATAAAATTGACCAATATTGTTATGAGATGAAGTCTAAAATGTAAGTAGAAAGCTCTGAAGTGAAACTCGAGAATGGAGGAGAAAAGGAGAAGGTGAACATACGAAGGGATCTGCTGGTGCATGTAGAGGACGAAGGCGAGAGTGTCTTTGATGACATGGTAAACGGTGGAGGCCTGGAGAAATTCAGTATTGGTGGTGATTTCTGTGTATTCCTCTTCCTTTGAACTTGCTTCTTCTTCCCTCATTACCATCTTCATTCGACTTTCTGCTCTGATTTTGTATCGGGCGGTTTTTATTAGTAAATATTTTGAATCAGCTTTTTTTATATATAAAACCAAAACAAAAACTGAAAGCGCAATTTTCTCCGTTCACCTGTTTTTTTTTTATTTATTTAAATAATTCAGTTTTTTAAAAAACTAAAAAAGAAAAAATATCCGGCTTCATTTATTTTTATTTTTATTAAGAAACTCTCCATAAATATCTAGTCAACTTTTAAATACCAAAATGGTATCTATTTTTAGATTAGTTCTATAAAATATCTAAAGTCATATTTTGGACAAAAATACCCTCTAGGGTATAAAAGGGGCTTTTTGGTTCAAACCCACTTTTTTCACCTTCTAATCTAACTTTTGGGTTACAATTCCCTCCACTTTCACATTTCTAAATTTGAAGAGAGAGAAACACATAAAACGAGAGCGAACCGAAACGTCGATTTTGAACCGAAACTTCTACGATTCAATCGTCGACCATAACCATTCCGGCCACCGTAACTATCGACCCGATACCGATCATTCCATCGTCTAGACCTTCGTCGACCATCCACCGCCTCCATCTCCGTCGAGCAGGTACGTTTTTTTCGCCGTCTTCCGATATCGAGCTTAGCAAGAAGAAAGTCGTATCTCCTAACGAAAACCATCTCCAATTCTCCAATCGACGCTTTTAAGTACTCGCTATCTCTCACCACCTTCTCCAGAGGTTTCGCGTCTTCAACCTCCAATGAAAATGACGTCGTCATCGTCGGAGGTGGACCCGGTGATTATGTAGCGGGAATCAAAGCCGCCCAGCTCGGGCTTAAGACTACCTGTATTGAGAAGCGTGGTGCTCTTGGTGGTACCTGCCTTAACGTCGGTTGTATCCCTTTTAAGGTAAAATTCAATCCCAGTATCCATGGACGTTTTTATTTGATGGCAAATAATAAGCTTTGGGGTGCGATTTTATACCCTTTTCAGGTTAGGATCGGATGATTTTTTTGCTAGATACGATTAGATTGGTTTGATTGTACTTTTTTTACATAGTTTGATGAATTGGTTTGTGTAGGTATTGTATTGTTTATGTCGATTTAGCCTCTGCCAAGGCTAAAACTGATCTAATTCTTGAGAACTATAGAATAAATAAATCTTAGGTGTTTAGGTTTCGTTCGTCCGTACTGTCTTTCTGTGTGACTGTCTGTGTGATAAAAAAGGATTTTATCGACGTCGCCGGAGTACTGACTGTCGATACAGTTATGTATTAGACAGTTCTCATTTTCCGGCGAGCTTTTGACGTTTCGGTTACAGTACGGAGTTAGTGTTACTCCATGGTGTTGAAATTTAGTTGTAGTACATAGTGTTACTCTAGCGTAAGTAGTTAGACATGGCACGACGGCACTGGTTAGTCGTTGTTAGTGTCGATAGTGTCGTCCGACAACATCGATGACACTGGTTAGATTCTGTTTAGCCTACAATCGCAATGTCGGCTGGTGGAAGTACGAACGTCTAGCAACGTATAGAGTTGAGGTAGTTGAACTTGGTAACGTCTAGCAATGTAGCATTGAAGTGAGTTTGATGTTGTTTTCGAGTTAGTTGAACTTGGTATAAAATTGAATGCTAATAATATATTGAAAGTGTTTGTGGCCATATCTAGCAATCTCATAGTAACGTATCTAGCAATGTGTTATTAGAGTTGTTCCTAAGCTCTTGGTTCGCTCATCTAGCAATGTGGCGTACTGTATCTAGCAATGACATAGCATCGTAAATCGCAATCTAACGATGAATTACTTGATTTTACAGTTGGCATATTACATGAAGAAAAAATACATCCGTCATGTAAAAGGTGGATACAAAATAAAGATAATGAGAAATATCCCACAACAGGAGAAGGGGAGCCTTGACTGCGGAGTTTTTGTTTGTAAGCACACTAAAGACATCACTCAGAAAGGGTATGTTCCTCTGGAATATGGAAAGGAAATGCCCGCCGAAACAAGAGCTGAAATATTTAAGCATTTCCTGAATGATCGAAACACAAACAGACGATTGGTAGTATGTAATTCATTTTTTAGGAGCACGATGTATGATTCAGTTAACAAAGGATGGGCGTATTAGACAATTAATCTGAACTTATTAATAAACTTTTGTTTTACTAGCAATTTTAATAGTATTTCTACCAAGGGAAATGTTTTTCTACTCAGGTATCTGGCAATGTCTATATTTCGTATCTATCAGACTATTATTCACGTATCTAGCAATGTCTATGTGTAATATCTATCACACTTATACTCAAGTATCTAGCCATGCCTATATTTCGTATCTAGCAATGTCTATATGTCGTATCTATCAGACTTATACTCACGTATCTAGTAATTTCTATATGTCGTATCTAGCAACTATATAGTGCTGCATCTAGCAATGTCTATATTTCATATCTATCAGACTTATAGTCAAGTATCTATCAATGTTCATATGTCGTATCTAGCAACTAAAAAGTGCTGCATCTAGCAATGTCTATATTTCATATCTATCAGACTTATAGTCAAGTATCTATCAATGTCCATATGTCGTATCTAGCAACTAAAAAGTGATGCATCTAGCAATGTCTATATTTCATATCTATCAGACTTATAGTCAAGTATCTATCAATGTCCATATGTCATATCTAGCAACTAACAAGTATTGTATCTAGCAATATCTATATTTCATATATATCAGACTTATACTCAAGTATCTATCAATGTCCATATGTCGAATCTAGCAACTAAAAAGTGCTGCATCTAGCAATGATATATAGTTGTGGTTTTAAATTTCAAATATTATATATCTAGCAGTGTTTAATAGGCGTAAATCGCAATATCATATTAATGATGGACCAACTATAAAGCATGAGAGGGTTGTTGTATTTGGAAGTTGTAATGCATTGACTGATGTTCTATTAACGTTATGGTTTTATTAGTATCTGTGTTGTCTATCTTAAAAAAATTGGTTAAGATTTGAATGCTACACGTAAACATTGATAGTAAGAAGTTAAGTGGAGCAGTTGTAATGGCAGTTAGGATTCACAATCGCAATTTAGAGATAATTAATCTATCAAAACAAAGTGAACCTTAACGACTGAAATAAATGAACCGCAATCGCAACCACAAAACCACGTATTTAGCAATATCGATGTCATATACCACTATTTTGATGCTGATTATGACGTCCATGTACTTCATGTTAGTGGAATGTTCATGTCTGGAAAATGATGTATCTAGCAACTTCATATACATGTATCTAGCAATCTCATTGTAGGTTTATATACAATGAGGTATTACACTGTATCTAGCAATGTGGCATCAGAAACTTAATTTCAATGCAACTACAAATGATATAACAAGTATCTAGCAATGTAATCATAGCCTATCTAGCAATGTCAAACACTGGTAAAGAATATAATTAACGATACAACCAGACATTGTACGAAGTAATATTAATAGTTTCAAAACATACAAATCGAAAGATAAGGAGTGCTTATCCAATGATATCAAAAAGAACAAAAAACGAACTTAAGTTCCTTCTCCAACAAATCCAGCATTCCTTCTCAGCCATCCCCACAGATAGTAGCTGTCAACATTCCTTCTCCAACAAATCCAGCATGTGCAGGCTCATGTCCACTTCCACATCCTGAATCACAATGAGATACATGGATATATGATTACTTTCCTTCAGAATGCAACTAAGAATACATGGATATATGATTCGAGCTGCTTCAAATTGGACAGCCCGATAGGCAAACGACCTTGTAAATGATTAAAAGAAAGATCTAAAAGCTTCAGCTGATCTAACCGTCCTAAAGACGCTGAAACCATCCCTTTTAGATTATGTTTAGGCAGAATCAACCTCATAACTCTGCTGGAAACCGATCCATTATCATTGTTTTCACAAACAACACCATTTCACTGACAGCAAGCTGATTCATCGGACCACGATGTGATGATAGTACCATTTGTTAGGTTTCCAGCGAATTCCTGAAGAGCTAACAAATCATTCGTAGCACAAGAGTGATCCGGAAGTGATTTGGCACACAAAGATGAGCAAAGAAAGCAAGCTAAAAACAGCAGTTTAAGATAACTCATTGGAATGAAGTTTGAAATCACCACCATTACTGATATACTAAATGATGGGCAAATTTTCTATTCCAATAGACACCTCCATAAAAAAAACTCTCACTACTGTAGAAACTTAGATACACATGCCCCAGAAGTAGATCCATAAAGAAGAACCCTACTCGCAGTTAACTTCAAAACGAAGCAAGAAAGTGAAAATGAATCGAGATTGCCAATCCTTACCTGAAAACAAATCCCAATACCGTAAATCAAGGGTAACCAGAACTAGTTTAGTGTGAGAAACTAATTAACAAACACAGTCCAAAGTCCAAACCTACAACATGTTTAAATTTTACAAAACTTGAACATGCTCACATCCCAAAGACACCTCAAAACCCCACAAAAAATATTAAAACACCAACTTGTGATTAAAGCAAAAGCGCACTCACCAAAAGATATAACAATGCATGAAAGAGATCTCAGGTTTTAATCTGTAACCAAAAACCCAATAATCAATCCAAAAAACGCCCATATAATTCATAAAGTAGAAACAAGAACTCGAAAAAGATAGAAACTTTACCATCAACAGTTCTACACCCATGAAACAAAGAAGCCCTAAATTCGAAATTCAATCGGTGGCAGTGGCTCCACTGTAAGTGAGAAAACAGTCAGCTTTGCACCCAAACATTGAGAGAAGACAGATCGAGAGTGGAGGTTGTTTTGAAATTCAAAATTTGAAATTTGAAATTGATGATTAGGTGAAAATACCCATTAATTCTCAGAATAAGGCTTATATACTAGGTTAAGGGTAGTTATGGTATTAAAAAAAATTAGGTCTTGAAAGGGAATTGTTTTATTGAGATGGGTATTAAGTGAGCATTAACCCATTTTTGGGTACTAGATAGTAATAGGTCTGGCCAAAAGGTACTTAGTGTGTCATTTCCCTAAAATAAAAAGTTTGGTTTAGATGGGAGATTTCCTATTTTTAAAACAAAATATCAATAAAACCTATCAAACTAATTTTTGTGGTGCAAAATGTTTGTTATGTTGATATTTTTTAATATTATAATTATAAAAAAATAATTGTTTGTAAGAAGTGAGCGTTGTTATAAATGTTTGTGGTCGTTTCTTTTATTTGTTGATTTATATGTTTTTGTTTTTTGTCCAATGTTTCTCCAAGAGAAAATTTAATATTTAAAGACCATAAATTATTGTCTTTAATCTTCTTAGACATAATCCAATCACTCCAAATATAGTTCTCGTTTTTACAAATAATTGACCACAACTGTTTGGAGACGGATGCCTGATTCTAGGTTTTTTGGTTTGGAATCATAATGTCGCCCTCAGACTAGGTCAAGGTAAGTGTAGACAAAGCCACTTTTGAACATGTATTTGTGACCAGACTAGAGAAAATGACAGAGTGATTGGGAGAGTTCTTTAACAACTCTGGCAGGAAGAATAAAGATTGAAGACTAATAAACCTACCCCGGGAAAAGCACATATTTGATTAGCTAAAGCTTACTCGCATAATAGAAACGTTTGTAAGTCTATGAGGAAATACGGTAGTAATTTTGTCAAGAATGGGTCGACAATCATTATGTTATAGTGGACCTGTGATAATAGAGGTTCCAAGATATTTAACCGGGAAGGAGCCAATGTTGTAACCAATGGTATTGATCAAATCTGATTTAAGCGAGGGGTTAATCCCAGAGAGAAAGATGTCGCTTTGTGGTAGATTACTTTAGAGATCAAAGAATTCATTAATACCCTCTTTATGAGGTTGATAGAGTTGATGTCATTTCGGCAAGAAATCATCAAATCATTTGCGAAGCAGAGATTGACAATTTTAAGCTTATGAGACTTCCAATGGAAGTGAAATTAGCATTATTACTATTCTCGTTAGAATATTGGATATTATTTGTATCATTTAAACAAATAAGAAATGGGAAAGAGGATGACCCTGTCTTAGACTCTTTATATCGTGGAAATACCTGTAAGGGTGATCGTTAATATTAACAATGTAAGACGGGTGGCAATACATTGAATGATCCAGTTAATCATCTACTCTGTAAAATTCCTGGTCACTAAGACATTGAGGATAAGATTTCACCGAACATTACCAAAATATTTCATCATATCGATTTTAAGAGCGACCCTCGGGCCATTACAATTAGTATGATAACCTCTTAGAAGCTCTTAAGAGAAAAGGATTTTGTCCGTGATATTACGGCCAACGATGAAATCCGATTGAGATTTGTCAATCAAATAAAGAAAAAAGGCACTGATCTTGTCAGCCAAAATCTTGGAAACAATCTAATAAACCATATTGCAACATGCAATTGGCCTAAATTTTTCAAGCATGGAGGGGAAATCCTTCTTCGGGATTAAGGAAAGCATAAGCTATTTTTTTCTCCAAGGTTCGGTTAATGGAATAACAAGTGTATTCTTGAAGTTGTGGTTGATTATCCATCCTAGTCTTTTCAAAGCATACATGAAAAACTAAATAAAAAATAAAAGTCATTTTGGTGTTCAACCTTGGGGTAGTCAAATGAAATAGATGACCAAAATATTGCATATGTAAGAAAGATCATGGCAAAAGTCGTAGTTTTTTAATAGAGGACCTAAGCTGAAACAAAGAGCTTAAAAGAGTTAGTTGTTAAAGCTCCTGGAGATAAGGGACCTAATTTTAATTACATAATGAGTGCACGCATATGGTTAACATGTGGCCTTATTAGAATGAAGCTAGCAGCCAGCACGCGTGGAGTCGGTTCCCTTCTCTAGTCTCGGTCGTTTATTGTGAAGGATCCCGAGTGTTGATTTTACATCGTTTTAAACGTCAAATGCAAATAATCAAAGGTTAGATTAAATTTACCTTAGCCTATATAAAAATTTTGCCTTCTTCTATTATGAAATTTTAGTTTGTTCACCATTACATATCTTCCAAGCTTCAAACCAAAAAATATGTCTTCATCTTTTGTTTCTAAATCGTTAAACTTTATCATCACTAGTCTTTTATTTCGCTTAACAACTTCATCTTTTAGCAAAAAAATGAAGATAAATAATACGTCAAAGGAAAATATAAGTTACACTATTGGTTGTTATGCATCATAAAATAGATGAATATGGTGACAATTCATTTCTAATGCGACATCGAGACACACCGCTGGTCGTGGTAGAGGACGTTCGTCCGGATAAAGTTTATGTGGATCCTGATGAGTCTTTAGTATCTGAGAAGATGTCTCTAACATTGGTTTCATGTGAATATTTTGGGCATGAACAAACCCCAATTTTGTATGATAATCTCAATAAAGCTGAAATTAAACATGTGTTATGACATACATGTATAAATATGCCTTTAAAGCAAGAAAATAAGTTGGGAGATTCCTATTATATCCAATTTAAGGATTCGGTTTCCGATAAAAGGTCAAATTCCTTTTAATTTCGAAGAAAAAAAGTTGCGTTCTTTACCTACATATTGAAACACGGTCCACGATTTCTATGGTCTGAACTTAATCTTCAGTTGGCAACTTTCTTGCATTTTGTATCTATCATTTTTTTCAACAAAAACAAATATATAATAGTTATTGAGGTAAATGTTTACAAAACATAGGAAACATGCCTAAAAATTACATTTAAAACTTTTCCAAGTACAATAAATGTGAAACCTGACAACATATAACTTGCAATATATAAATTTACTAAATCTCATTATCATGTACATTATCTAATTTATGGTCCCTATCTTAATTTCTCAATTCTCTTTCATCATGTTCCTCTCAATCTAGTATAGTTTTTTCAACAAGTTATTATTTCTTCTGAAATTTTGCAAAGCTTAGGAAAAATGCCAATATACATATGCCTTGCAAAACTTACCATTATAAGTATGTCTTATAAAATCTTGTGGATATAATATACCTACCAAAATATTTCTAATATACGTATTTTTTTAGAAACTTTTTCAATATACACGTACGTTGTGAAACCTTTACAATATACATATGTCTTGTGAAATGTACATTTGCTAAACCTCATGAAAATATACTTTATCCAACGTGTGGTCTCTATCTTCATATGGCATGTTTCTCGTATCCTATTATATCCCCTCATGTGCAGTTTTATCGAAAGATTGTGGGTTTCACCGTAAAAAATAAAAAATAGTTTCTTTACGTACAAGTTTTCTAAATGTAAGGAAATACGCCTAAGCATTACTTGTGAAACCTTACTAAGATACAGATATTGAGAAACCTGACTACGTATACCTTGTGAATTATACATATATTAAAACTAATGAACCATATATCATATCCAACATCTTGTCTTTATCTTCAATTGCCAGTTTTTTGGAATTATGTACACCCTCGCCCTTAAGGGCAGTTTTGATATAATAATTTCCATGTAATAAAAAAATAGTTTCTTAAATTAGAATATTTTAACAGCATACAATATTACTTGTGAAACCTTTCCAATTATGTATGTACCTCGTCTAGCATTTAGACCTTATCTCTAGTTCTTTGCTCGGTTTCTAAAGTTTGTGAGTTTGTTTACAAAAAAATAAATAGTTTCCTGAATTATAATTTTGTGAAGTGTAAAAAACATACCCAAATATGCGTGTGCAAAATGTAAATTTTTGAAATCTAAATTTAACTATGTACCTTATCCAAAGTTTGGAGCTTATCTCTAGCTGGAAGCTCGGTTCCCTTATGTACTCGTCCTCCTCATTTTCAGTTGTTTCAACAACTTGTTGTTTTTCATAAAAAAAACAAACAAAATTGTGATTAACACGTTTGTGAAACCAGAGTAAAAATTTCTTGAGAAATTTACACTTGATAATGCTAATTAATTAGGTACCTCATCTAATGCTTGGACATCTTCTCCAACTTGAAAATCAGTTTCATTTTGAACAAAATACTTTCATTCCAAAAAAATACTAAATTGAACCAACTATACAAAACCAAATTAATCCACTATCACTACCATTCATAAACCAACTACAAAATTTAACTCAAAATTAACTCAAAATTAACTTAATTCTATATTATCACAAGGAGTATGAATTTAAGTGATGAAAGCAATGAGTTTAGTTGTAACCTTGATAATTTTCTATCAGAATATGAGAAACTATTAACAGGTCATCTATATACACCTATGAAGGTACATTTCGTTGTTTATTTCAAGTCACTTAAATTTTCATACTAGTGGGGTGAAAATTTGTGCACAAACGCGCACGCAGGGTGCGTGATATTGTGCCAAATCACTTGTTTTAAATGCAACATTTTGCGTCAAATTATGTGGATTGATCTTGCGCGATTTACCACAATGTCTCACAATTGAACGTGTGATTTTGTATAATGTCGCGCATCCCATACGGATAATTTTACACCAAATATCGCAGTTATATGCGCAAAATTACACCAAATCCCGCAGTTACATGCGTGATTTACGTTTGACATAAATTTGATAGGTAAAAGTTTTCATGTAAATTATCTTTATGCATGTTGTAGGATCCACAATTGCAACATGTGTGATAGCCGATTACATGCATATTTGTACCCCACAAAGGTATTACACTAAAGACTATTTGGAAGCAATATAGTAGTAGAAATGGAAAATAGTATAAGGTATATTTTAAACATGAGAGGTACAAACTTTATAAACCTAATCCCAAACAAGGGATGGTGAAGAAACGACGATAATGTTCCTAAAAAATATGGTTTCCATTTCATGTTTGATGAGCTCAGTGAATCTTTAATGAGACTTAGGAGCGAAGATGTTCATGTGAGATGGTCGGACAATAGAATATTCGAGTGATGTGACAACAAAAATTGAAGTACTAGGAGGAGAGAAATAGACAAAATGAATAAATGTTGCAACTATTGATCAATCATTCGCCCATTTTCCCAAAAGGGAATGTACTTAATATAGTAAATGAGTTGGATGGTAAAATTACATAACTACCACAGTAAGAGTGGATTTTTTACCCCATTATTTGATTATTTACAAACAAGTTTTTGGGGTCCATCATTTGACCCCTCTATTTCTTATGTGTGTTTTACTTTAGTTCTTAGTCATTAAATACATTGACCTTGATCTTATTTGTGAGCTAAATTACATATTAATCACCTATATTTTCCTTCCCTTATCACTAGCCCCCCAGTCCATGTGTAGTTCTCTAGACGTGTACTTCAGTTGTTGTCTTATACCGTTCGGATTGGAGTCTACGCTACCCTGTTCGGATCGGATATGGCCATCATCGTAGTCGGATTTCATGCTTCTTGGTAAAACTCTGAGAGGTTTGGATCGGATGATTGTTTTGCTGACCTCACATCTAGTCATGTTGATGTCACCTAAGTAATCATTTATGTCAGGCGCGCATGCTTTATTTCGTTGTTATCGAGTCAAATATGTTTTAGGCGGCGCAGCTACCATGGACACATGTCACTATACCGTTAACTTTTGCCTATTCAACTTCTGTTTCCTTTGCCTATAAATACCCAACTCTTTTTCTGAGTAAAAGTTTCTGCTTGTCTTTTGAAAACGTTTACTCTACAGAGAGAGATTGTATCTAAACCAACTTTTTACTTTGCATTTTCATGCTTGACGAGTTCGTCAATCTTGAAAGGTACAAGCTTTGGAGGTGGTTCAACATTTCTAATCGGATCGGTACTCGCAGATAAGCTGGTGTAAGAGAACATCATTCCCCTGCAGAGATTTGGGAATCTACCTTTTGCAACAACTGGTCTCCCATCCGCGAACATTCCATCAACTTTTCCGCATCCTCCCCTAGTCAAGCACACCTTTCAAGTGGTAGAGTTGATCTTCATGCTTCTTCAACTTCCTCAACTTTTCCTTCTCGATCTCCTCCCTTCATCGTAATGGGTGATGACAGGGACAAACCATCTGTTAAAGAAAACAGAGACAGAACTAAACGGAAAATATCGCTCGATCCGGCGACCAAATCGGTCAGGATGAGGATCCCCTCTTCGGTCTCGACTCCTTTAACAGCCGCTCAAGGTTCCCCGCAAACAACGCCAAAGGTTAGCCCTCGGAAAACCTTGCTAAAGGGGACTCGGCCCAAACCGTCTCTCACGCCCATCCCAGAGGTTCAAGAGAAAAATATGTCTGACGACCCTGATGATGATAAGGAGAATCCTGATGTTGTGGTGGTTGAGGCAGAGCCTCTTCGAGTTGTTCTTACTGATATTCTATCCCCAAATAATGACGCTCTGGCTCCTCCTTCGGAACTTGCGTCTAATCTTCCCCCTCGCCAAGGTGAGACTTTTGTGGTAAAGAGTAAAAAAAAGAAAAAACGTTCCACATGTCTGCCTTCGAACATAGAGGACATTTTAGGCGACAATCTTCGCGGTATTGAAGTTAAACATATCTTGGCTTTGTATAAGGTGAAGTATAAATATTTCCATCCGACCGAGGAGGTCAAGCTAAGGGATCGTTGGGGTATTCCTACTAACATCACTATCCGATTTGCTATTGTTGGCGAGACACCTCTATCAGTTCGGACCAATGAGTTGGTGCTTATACTGAGCTGATGAACTGGGGTCTCCGACTGCCCATCGATCCTCTCCAGGCCGTATACTTCCACCTGGTCGAACTTTATCCTTCTCAGGCCGAGGCCAACATGTGGTACACCCTCATGGCCTGCATTATGGCTTCGAGGCTCTCCGAGAATGCTTTCACTATGGAACAGCTCAATATTCCAGGGATGGGGAAGATCTCTTCCTTCTTTGTCTTATAGTTGGTATGTCTCTGGTTTTATCTTTTTTGTGACTGTGTACGGACCTTCCCATTTTGGGGCAAGTTTACCAAGTCTATTTTCCTTCGTGTGCATGAAGACTTTTCTTGATACCTTGTCTCAAACCTCGAATTCTCTTCTTCTGACCTTTGACAAGTACCGGCTTCTTATTAAAGTTTGATAGTGCAAAGAATTTAGTTGTGACATTCTCCTTTTTTCTTCTATCAGATCTAGCTCGGTGCGTTTTCTTTTATCATTCCCCTCCTCGGAATATTCACTCAGTCGAGAAGATGGGAACATTGTTTCCGATGGCACTACTGCATCCATTCTGTACACCAGTGCGAAAGGCAACTCGTGTGTCGCAATCCGATGAGTAGTCCTGTAAGCCCATAACACTTCTTGTAGGTAATCTGGCCACTTCCCTGCTTTACCTTCTAGATTCTTCCTTAATCTGTCCAAGATTGTTCGATTAGTTACTTCGACCTGACTATTCGTTTGGGGATGGAAAGGTGCCGAGAAACATTGTTCTATCCCTTTGGACGCGCAAAAAGTTCTCATTTCACTATTGTCGAACTGGGGGCCGTTATCCATCGTAGTCTTCCTAGGTATACCAAAGCGGCAACAGATGTTGGAGATGATGAATTTGATCACATCTTTTTCCTTTGTTCCTGCGAGTGGTTCGGCCTCTACCCATTTGGAAAAGTAGTCCACAACAACGATGATTGTTTGGCGCCCTTCTGAAGCCATAGGAAGTGGGCCAACTAAATCTATTCCCCATCGATTGAAGGGCAGAGATTCTGATATTGATTCTAGAGGTACTCTGGGCAAGTGAATCGAATTAACAAACCGCTGACAGGTATCACATTTATGTACTAACTCCTTGGCGTCCACTGAGATGGTTGGCCAATAATATCCTGCCAGAAGAACTCTTCGTATCACTGTTTCGTATCGACGGTGTGCGGATCTTTCCCCGTCATGCAACTTTGAGAGTATTAGCTGTGACTCATCCTTCCCTAAACAACGAAGTAAAGGACGAATAAAAGATCTTTTATACAACACATATCTGAGAACCACGTATCTATAAGCTTTGAAGTGTATTCTCTTGGCTTTTACTTTGTCAACGGGCAGTGTGTCGTCAACTAAGAAGTCTTGTATCTCGCTTCTCCAATCTTTCGTTAGGGTTGCAGATATCTGGAAAGCTTTGATACTACCTTCAACCGGTTCAGATCCCTTAATTATCGACAGATTTTCTTGAGTGACTATCCACGGGCATTCCTATGAATAAGATGATTTGGCCAAGGAATCAGCCACTAAATTCCATGTCCTGTGAACATTTTCGAATTGGACATTTTCGAATTCCAAGGTCAAAGACTCAAATCCTTCAAAATTCCCGGATACTTCACCCAATGATCTTTATTTGCTTCTGAATGCCCTAGAGCATGGTTCACCAAACTTTGAGAGTCATTAATTAACTTGACCCGTTTAGCCCCACAAATTTTTGCAAGTCGTAAACCGGCCAGGGCCGCCTCGTACTCTGCTTCGTTCTTCGATGTCTGGAATCCAAGTTGGATTGCCTGGTACATTGCAATGCCATCCGGGGAGGTTAGTTGCACTCCAGCTCCGCAGCCAGATGAGTTGGATCCCCATCAAATCGGACTTGACACTCAGGATCCGACTTTTCTTCCTCTATGTCCATGTCATCCTTGTCAAAATGAAACTCCACCAAAAAGTCAGCTAGTGCATGTGCTTTTATCACAGTTCGCGGTTCGAACTCGATGTCGAAATCCCCGAGTTCTACCGACCACTTAATCATCCTTCCGGACACATCGGGCCTCTGTAACATATTTTTCAAAGGAAAAGATGTTCGCGCTACCACCGTATGGGCTTGGAAGTACGACCTCATCTTTCAATTTGATGTTACTAGAGCAAGCGCTAGCTTTTCTAACTAAAGGTATCTCTTTCTGCATCCAAAAGACTTTTGCTTACGTAATAGACTGGTCTTGGAACGTTCGTTTCTTCTCGGATTACAACTGAGCTGACTGCAAAGTCGGACACGGCTAAGTAAATGAACAACTTCTCCCCTGGACATGTCTTCGTCAGGATTTCCGAGGATGAGAGATGTTGTTTGATGTGATTAAAGGCGTCAGAGCATTCTTGCGTCCAATCGAAGCGATTCGCTTTCCTCAGCACCTGGATGAAAAAGAAACATTTATCTGATGACCTGGAGATGAACCTGTTTAAAGCAGCCAACCTTTCAGTTAAATTTTGCACCTCTTTGATCGTTCTAGGTGGATCCATAGTACATAAGGCATTTTACTGCACCGGATCAACTTCGATACCATGCTCCCTGACTATGTAGCCTAAGAACTTTCCAGATCTTACCCCAAACGTGCATTATTTTGGGTTCAACTTTAGATTTATTTTGGCCAGATTGGCGAAGGTTCCTTCTAAGTCAGCTAAATGATCCTCTCTGAGGCTTTTAACTAACATATCGTCAATATAGACTTCCACATTTCTGCCGATCTGTCTATTGAAAGCTTTGTTCACTAAACGTTGGTATGTTGCCCCGCATTCTTTAGGCCGAACGGCATAACCCTGTAGCAGTGTAGACCCCTTCCGGTGATGGAATTCGTGCTCTCCTGATCCCTCGGGTCCATCCGGATTTATTTGTATCAAATGTATGCGTCCATAAAGGACAATAAACAATTTTCGGATGTCAAGTCCACCAGTTCATCTATTCTTGGGACCGGAAAATGATCTTTAGGGCAAGCCCTATTCAGATAAGTGAAGTCTACACACATCCTCCATTTACCGTTTTTCTTCTTCACTAAGACCGGATTGGCAGTCCACAACAGATATTGGGATTCGCGGATGTGACCCACTTTTGTTAAACGGTCTACCTCTGCCATTATTGCTTCAGTTTTCTCTTTGGAAAAAGATATTCGTTTTTGAATGATCAATCGAACACTGTTCCGTATAGCCAACCTGTGACAGATGATCTCTTCTGGGACCCCTGTAACGTCTTTTGTACACCAAGAAAATAGATGTAATTTGGTTGAAAGAAATCTGAGTAAGCTTTCTTTTACCTCTTGTGATAGTCTTGTTCATATCTTGAGACTTTTTCCAGGGCTGAACACATGGTCCTCGAAGCCTTCATCAAGGACCATGAACCTAGGGGACTCCCTCGGATCATCAACCGGATCAGAATCCGAAGGAAGCCCCTCTAACTACTATTCGTTTTTAGATCTGACCCCCTTCAACTGCTTGGGGGCCAGCGCCGCTTTGTAGCATTCCCTGGCCATTTTATGACTTGATCTTACCGTTCCAATATTGCTTCACACTACGTACTTCAAACATTGGTAAACTGTGGACGACACGACATGCATTTTAGACAACCATGATCTTCTGAAGATAGCGTTGTACGATGTGGGTGCATCTACCACGATAAACAGTACCGTTACTATTTTCTTGAACGGCCCCTTGCCCAGCTCTATCATTCCCTTGAATTCTCCGACGACATCAGCGGTCGTACCGGTAAATCTCCCTATCGTCTTGTCGGATCGTAGGATGGTTGGGGGATTGGTTATCTGGTTGTAGGTTGTCATAAACATAATGTTGGCGGAACTCCCTGTGTCAATCAAAAAATTTCTTATCTCGTTTCCAGCAATCTCTACTCTGATTACCACTGCGTCCTCATGTGGACCAGCTACCTCCCTCATGTCGTCATCTTCGAAGCAAAGGATTGGTGACGGATTCCGATAAAGGTGCGATGAGGCTCCGGCCTCCAACTGCGTTGCCAAACTTACGATGTGCCTCTTCCTCGAATAATTTGATATACCTGCTACTGTATCCCCCCCGAAAATGGTTAGTGACTCAAAGAACGAACATAACTCGCTGACCTTTCCTCTAGGGATTGACTCCTCTACCACGTTTATGCTGTTCCTGCTCGACTTCGGATCAAGATACACCATGGCTACACCAAACGCATCCACAAACTCTTCTTCGATCATATCAGATATCATTATGGTATCGTCTTACCTTGGAGCGACTTTTTGTTTCAATGGCATTGCGGTATTCTTCTTCACAAAGTCAACCAACTTTTTGTTCTCTATTAGATACTCGACTTATTTCTTTAAAGCCACACAATCCTTAGTGTAATGCCCGATATCATCATGGAACTGACAGTATTTGTTCTTCATGTGCTCCCTCGGAGTTTGTAGTGGAAAAGGCTTGCGGAAATGCACATTTTCACGTGCATTTTCAAAAATAGTGGAGACACACTCAGTCAACTCGGCGTAATGAGCTGGTCAGACCCACCTGTTTGAAGCTGGTCTGACATACTGTTGAACTGCTTAACCTGCATGTTGATACTGTTGGTTTTGAGTCGCCCATTGAGAGGTCGGATTCGTTTCTTGAACTGTCTGGGCCCATGGTCGGACAGTTGCGACCGGTTGGGTAGCCTGTGGTTGGACGTTCACCGTCATCGTACTGGTTCTGGCTAAGTTTGGATCTTGATAGAATTGAGACATGGATTCTATCTCTGAGGCCCTGGTCTCCTCAACGTCATAGCTTGTGTTTCCGCAACATTATCTTTCATTACCCCCGGAAGAAGACCCATTCGGAAGGCAACCAATGCTACATTGTCTTCGCAATATTCCATGTCCGTCTTGACTTGGATGAATCGTTTGGTATATTCTTTCAAGCTCTCTCCAATTTTCTGTCGACAATAAATGATGGTATCTCCGTTGGCACGAAACTTTTTGCTTCCGACGAAGTGCTGTCGGAACATACTCCAGAATATATCGAAATTCTTTATGCACCGCTGAGGCAGACGATTGTACCACTTAGACGCAGCGTTATTGAACGTCTGAGAGAAACCTCTACACAATAACTTGTCGTCATCATCGTAGTTAATCATAAAGTTCTTGAACTGCTCAATATGGTTATGAGGATCCTGGGTCCCATCAAATTTCTCTAGTTTGGGAATATCGAACCATTTAGGAAGATGCCAGAAAGGGTTTCCGAAGAAAGGGGGGATGAACTCTAATTGTGTCCAGCCTTGTACGTGCTTCCCGTTGGATCATCATTAGTGGCTGGGTACAACCTTTCCTCATTCGGAGAAGTAAAGTGATTGCTGACTCTGTAATCTTGATGATAGCTATCGGACTGGGGTTGTTTCCCGGTGGTTACATGTTCTCCTCGTAGATTTCCCACTTTATCCTGTTCCTCATAGTACAATTTTCGCTTACCAGCATCAGCTTTCTTCCTCGAATCTTTTATTCTCCGACTAGTCCGATGAGCATGCTTGCGTGTCCTCAGATCTTTGTGCCTTCGATCCACCTTGTACCTCGAGTCGGTCTCTGAAGAGGAATACTTATCAGAACTCAAATATGTATACTCTCTAGACTCTGGCGGCTCATATCTTTGCTCCGATCTAGCACGTCTATTAAAATGCAGATGGCTTTTCCTGCATCGGTTCTCTTTGGGTAGAGAAACATCTTGGGTTTGATCCGCCTCGATCCTTTCTTGTCGGACCTAAGATCTTACCCTTTTGGAACTCGCCATCATGGCATCTTTTTCAGCATTTAACCTTTCGATATATTCTAGTAACTCTTTTCACCTGGCAACCAAAACTAACTCTTCTAAAAGTTCTTCCGCATACCGATTCGGAGCATTGCTCTCGTTCGTGACCTGCTCTTCCATCAGGTGGTCTCCAGAATCGACACTAACTAAATCTCTTGTCGGATTAGTTTCGATCTCTCCACGAGTTTCTGTATCCATAATATTTACTTTAGTTTGTAAGGTTTTAGAAAATTAATTTTGGGTACCAAACGGTTCCCACAGACGACGCTACTGATGAGCTCAGTGAATCTTTAGTGAGACTCAGGAGCGAAGATGTTCGTTTAAAATGTTCGGACAAGAGAATATTCGAGTGATGTGACAGCAAACAATGAATTACTAGAAAGAGAAAGAGACAAAGGGAATAATTGTTGCAATTGTTGATCAATCATTCGCCCATTTTCCCAAAAGGGAATGTCCTTTATAGTATATGTGGTGGATGGTAAAATTACATAACTACCACATTAAGAGTGAATTTCTTACCCCACTATTTGACTATTTACAAACAAGTTCTTGGGGTCTATCATTTGAACCCCCTCTCCCCTATTTCTTATGTGTGCTTAGTCCTTAGTCATTAAATACATGGATCTCGATCTTATTTGTGAGCTAAATTACATGTTAACCACCTATATTTTCCTTCCCTTATTAATGTTGAAGAATAACATGGTTATTAAAAATTGCATGTGTTATATGAGAAATACAACCACGCACCATTTTTTTGACTTGAATGGTCATTTCCAAGCTGTTAGACTCAAAGTGGACAAGAAAAAATAATTTTTAAGTTAACAACAGTCGGTTCTCGTTCTAGAGAGATATACTTGGGTTTGAATATTTATAACCCTCAAAATGTATCTAGCATGTGAATCGTTTATAATATTTTTCAAAAAACATTGTTTTATTAAAAAATCTAGGCAAATCCAAATGCAAATCTTGTTGGGTAAACTGAATGAACACAAGTACTTCGTGTGGCATCAAACAAACAACACAACTAATGAGATCCTCAAATTGTTTTTATGATTCTTACAAATATCGATCTTGTACACATATTTTCTCAAGTTCTTATTATGGGCAATACTTACAAGATTACAAGGTAAAACATGTATTTGCTCAAAATTGTTGGTGTAACATCAACAACAAGAATTTTGTATTGCTTTCATCTTTATGAACATCAAAAAATAAACGAAGTACAGATGGGCCTTAAGTGTGTTAAGCAATGTGATAATGGATAATATTTATGCATTTCTGAATATTAGCGTCATCGATTGCGAGTTAGCGTAAATGTGAGCTATTGAAGAATTTTTTTTGGATACTACCCACATGCAATGTAAATGGCATATTAACAAAAATAATATTACATACGCTAAAAGGGTGATGCCTAAAGTAGATATGACGGAAGACGTTACGGATTTTAATGACGTTGTTTTTCAATCGAACATGGTTGAAGAGTATAAAAAAATCTTAAAACACTAAAAGAAGTGTTCTTATTTTTCCCGAAGGTTATAGATTATATCATGAATTGATGGATAATGATATACGGTACAACATTTCTTCATATCTTCACAAAGAAACACGCACATTTATGCAACCAAACTAGTAATTGGTATGTTATATTTTCATTTATAAACTAAAAAATTTGTATATTCAATGTTATAATCGTAATTTATTTGTTTATATATTATAGGATAGAGAGTTCTCACTCGAACCTAAAATAATACCTCGGCCCAAGTCTATTCACTTTTGCATAATTTTGGACGTCCGTTTATAGATTGTTGATGCTCAACACTCTATTATTTTTAAATCATTCGAGCGAAGTAACTATCTTCTAAAAGTGTTGTATAGATTTGTTATCTATAAAAAAATAAAAGGTAATTTATCTTGTACGGTCTTAGACATTGTCGACGAGATATTCCAAATGTTACGATTCATGGAAATTAGTGAGACGGGATTTGGTTGGTGAAATGAAAACTCGATACAATTTTTGGGTGACACTGTTCAGTAATGTAGAAACTGTAGACAGCCTACTTGATAAATTAGATTGGTTTAAAGTATACAGTGGTGGTATTACTTGATATTAGCTTTGGGATACTCACTCGATATCAGTGCGTGGTATACCATATATCTCTCCACAAGTCCTACACATATCTACCTTTACACAGATATCGGTATCAACTGTGTCCTACAAAATAATGTGGTCTTGGATTCGTAAATGGTAACCACTTCGTTCATATAACTAAATCAATATAATTCTCAATGACTGTTATAGTCAAGAGAAATATTGTTACATGTCTTTTTCAAGAATGCAACAACCAAATATATATATAAAAAAATATCCTATCGTGACATGAATAACAATCTCATCGTTGATCCCACAATCATAATACTGATTTTGCATATACATTACGAGAAAATATATATGATAAAAACATTTTCCACTGCCACCTCAGTTTTTCTCAAGTTCGAAAGTAAGGTTTTGGTAATCTACACCAAGTAATCAATAAAATGTGCAAACCCACTGAGCTTTACTAGAAAATGTAACTATATCAACGTTATAATCTGTAATGGGATGATTAATGATGGTGTGTACACCATCGGGCGTCACCGATATCTCACCAAACGAAAAATGAAATGAATTTATCTACAGATTACATTGCTCCAAGACATGTCGAGTATGTAAACATAAGTAGACGAACGCAAGAGACAATCAAGAAGATGACCGAAACATGTCCCTAGAACTTGATCTCTAACCCGACTTTGATGAGTGAGATCTCACTAGGCGAAGGTAGCTTACATATCTAAGCATCGTAAATAGATTATTTTCTACAAAATAAAAAACAAATTAACTATAAGCTACGGTATAATTAACTACAAGATAAACAACCAAAACAATTTAAAAATACATCACTAACAAGTTACCAAAATTGTAGTTTTTGTACACTTCGATCATAAACGAGCAATAAACTAAAACCATTTGACTTTTGCCTTGTTTTTTTTATTACTAGCATCATTGGCAAAAGCGCAACACTATTAGACATTTCCACATTTAATGACATGTATTATTCTACCTTAGAATAATTCTAACCAATTCCCTATTAATGTTATTATGAATAAAATTTAACACATATCAAGTAGTGACATAGGTTCTCATATGAAAATTGGAAATTATGCTATACAATGCAAACAAACAAAACAAATATCTAATGTATCATATCAAACAATTCCAAATAGATTATATTATCATATAAAATCAGCAAATCAGCAATTCATAGATACAAAATTCAACAATTGTAAATATATTATACTATCATAGCAAGCAATAAAATGCCAACAACCACATTAAATGATAATTAATGTATGTCCTAAGCACAAAACATATTAAGAAAACGTGACTATAACGTAAATTATTTTACAAACTTACATCAGTATTAAAGACGTTAGAGGCCTCGTAGATCATGTAGTCATTAAAGTTGGAATACAACTCAAGGACGTGAACATTGACGCTACAAAAAAGCTGGTCTAGAGTCTTACGACGTTCAACAACAGGTATACGACTACGATAGTGGACTCTACTATTTCGTGAAGTCTCATAGGGCGCATTATATTCTCGATCGGTGATCTCATGCTCTGACTCGGACTCGAACTAAGAGCGTTGAGGACGAGGTGAAGATTTAAAATTACAATAATTTATTAGACTTAAGATAAAATTAAAACCAAAAGTTATCTTAAACAACTTATAAACACAAAAATATGTCTCAGACAATAGAGAAACACATAAAACTATACTAAAAGTTCATTAAAAGTGTTATACAAATTAACAACAAATGCATGCATTTTCGTGCACGTTGCATGCTGGAAATTCAGCAAGAAATTTTTGTGTTTTCGCGCATCATTCGTGCAAATAAAATGCAATCCAGATTCATGCATTCCGTATGCGTGAACCCTGTTGTTCTTCGCGAAACGGGTACGCGAAAACACCAAGAAAAGCTATGGCTGCTTCGAATATCTAACTCCTGCAAAAGTCAGCAATTTCCTACAAATAAAAATCCAAAACGAAGATGTATAACTAACGTAAATAATAAAATTAATTATAAATCAAACAAACAACTACAAATATATAAAATAGATTTTTGTAAACTGAATTTTGAAACTCAAATATATGTAAATATATAAATTAAAATTATAAAAAAAACATGTCGTAGATGAAGTAATACGTAGCTAAAAATATTGTGAACTCTGATTTTGAAAATCTAAAACTTTTAGAATGGGTAAATATGAGAGGTTTTGGGTTTCCTAGTAAACTTATGGTGTTTATGGATTGAGGTTTAACAAAAATATTATTTATATTATAGATGAAAAATATAAAAAACAGGGTTCATATTTAACAAAATTTAGTTGAAATCCAACGGAATTAAGATATAATAAAATTGGATCGAGATATAGCCTAGCTATTAGTTAATTCCTGGATGATTTCTTAGAATTTATTGTTTGGGGATATTAAAGAAATAAGGATCTGTGTATATTTAGTGCATTAAACATTATTGATTCTTGTTTTAAGTTTGTTTCTTTTTAGAGTTGTGTGTGAGGAATAATTTGAATACAATTAAACATGAGATTTAGTCACACAGTAGATCCTTTGTGATGTGTCAAGGTCTAACTCTAGATTTTATCTTCATTATAGTCCCGAAACTTATTACGAAATGGGTTGTTTTGCATTGATAATTAAGAGTTAAACGAATTACAAACTCATATTTAAAATAAGAAACGAAGATTAAAAGAATTGTGAAATGAGAATTAAAAATTAAAAAAATTGCATACATGTGAATTGTGAATCAAAGATAAATATAAATCATGATACATTGTTTAAAAGAAATGTGAAATGTGAAGTAAGTGCATTTTTTTGTCTAAATACGAATTGCGAACATAGAAAGGAGAATTGTGAAAGAAAGGTTAAAGCAAATGCAAATTATGAAATAAAAGTTAAGTTGTCTTGCGGGAAAAAATAGTATTCTTGTATCTAGTTTTATTTGTCTTAGAAAAATAAAATAAATGATATTTTCAAATGTTTTTTCTGAAATTTGGTTTTAAAAATACAAACTTTTAAAAAATTGAATAAAAAAACAAAATAAGTGATGAAAACATAGTTACACTAAGATAATATTTTGATAAAAAAATGAATGGGTGACCTATTGATAATTTATATTTTTTTTAATGGTTAGTAGTCATTGAGTTTGGTTTTAAATGTTTATGAGCGACTCTTGCATTTTTCTTATATCATAACTTAAATTGTTAACGTAAAACAATTCCAATTTACCTTTCTAACTAAGGTCTTATTTGTATTATATATCCCAATATTTTGAATTCACATTCGTATGTATAAAATATATGGTATGGATTATATTATTGGTATATTCTGTGTAGCTCCATAAAAAATGTATGGATGACAAAATGGATCTGAATGGTTCTGATTTGGTTCGATTTGAATGGGTTGTCCGACCCAAACATATAATAATTTGGATACAGATATTGAAATTATGGTTCGTATGCGTGTTAGACCAATTCCAAACTCTTAATATAAAAAATTAATCGGGCGAACTCCGTGAGAAGATAATAAAATATTAAAAAAATCAATATAAAAATAATATAATATTAAAAAAATGGCATTCGCCTTCCATACCGGACCAGATGGATCTGCGAGTGTAAACTAGTCGGGTTCGGATTTGAAAATATTAAATCCGGAGCGGATCGGACCGTATTTGGATTAATGTAAAAAAAATTGAACTCAACTTATTGTTATCATAAACAGAGGTAGGTTCTTCTCAACGAATATCAGTTTGAACAATGAGTAGATTATATTCTTACAATTTAATACATATATTCGATGCAAGAATAGCTTACAAAAATGGAGACCATTGTCTGGTGTGCTGCAACAAATACAACTAATAAATTTACATCCCTAACTCTAGAAAAAAATCAAGTATTAATAAGCATTAATGCAACATTTTTTGTCCGGATACAAGGTTAGTTACCAACTTCAACATGTGATATCATGGTTTTGATTCAAATTCACCCGGAAAAATATCCATCATCTCTCTTTGGGTTTCATACATAATTTCACCTCAAAACTTTTATTAAGCTTAGCATAAAATTTTGAAAAGATCTTCGGAGTTCAATAATGGAACCCACCTTTACAGGGACAGAGTAAATAATTCTCAGACGAGGTATATGATTTGAGGTTCTAATGAACAGCAATTGTAGCATTAGTACTTGGTACACCATCCAAAAGAAAAGGTAAATATGCACATGCATTGATCCAAGGGCAGGAATATGTTTGTTTTTACAAGGTTTTAAGTAAAAGTATTGATCCAAGGGCAGTAATATGTTTTTTACAAGGTTTTAAGTAAAAGTAAAGGTTAAAATGATAATTATCTTAGAAAATGGGTTTAGTATATCAATCATGTCCCTTCAACCTATGTTTATTTAAAATTGCAAGAATTATAAGCTATATGGGTTTTAACTTTTTTGTTGTTATAATCAATTATGGTTAGCCACTACTTGCTGTAACTAATCTTTAGTTAAAACAAGAAGATTAGTAGGTTAGTTTATGTATATAACATGAAAATTTTATTGTAAAAGTCAACAATATAATAATAAAAACATATTTTGTTCTTCAATCTTATATTGAGATTTTTATTTTGAATTTTCATCTTCCTATATCTACAACTTAAACTAGTTTAAGATTCTTTACTGATACAAGAGTAAGTTCTACTTTGATCCTTACATTTTAGTCTAATTTGTTTTTTGTATTTTTTGATCAAATTGATTACTCTAATGTTTCTTCTCCCAATGTTGTGCAAAATCCTGATGCGGTGAATGGTAATGCAATAATGAATTATCATTATGATAATCATGGAATGATGATTATTACTACCATACTTCGTGTGAAGAATTTGATTGTTTGGTGCAGAGCAGGAAGATTTTTTTTGGCTTCTAAAAATAAGTTAAGGCTTCATTAATAGTAGATCTTCAGAATTTGAAATAGATAGTTTAAAGTATGATCAATGGAACCAGGTGAATAGCATGATGTGCCCATGGATCATTAACTCTATTTTAGGAAATTTGAAGTAACGGTCTATGTTCATTAATAATTTTAAGTGTATGTGGGATGAAATCACACAGAGGTATGGCTCTTATAAGGACCCACGGTTTATGATTTGAGGAGAGAAACAAATCTATTATTGCAGGGAAGTTTGAGTGTTGTGACATATTATTCTAAACTGAGATTATTATAAAATAATATGAATGCATTGAGACATTTTCTTATATGTAGATGTTATTTGAAATGTTATTGTGGTAGATATCTTGAGATAACTAAAAGAGAAAAAGAAGATAGAATCATGAAATTCTTGTTTAGTTTGAAAAATAATTTTAAATGAGTGAAAGATCATGTGCTTTTGATGGATTATCTTCTCACTTTAAATAGATTTTATTCACTGGCATTTTCAGTTGAGAAGAACTCAGTTTAAATATAAAAAATAGTGAACAAAACAAGATTTCTTCAGCACTAACGGTAAAAATGATCATGAGGGAAGTAGGAAAAATTTTGACAAAATATGCAAGGTTAGAGTAAGATGTAATCATTGAAAAGAGAAAGGTCACATTGAGGATAATTATTTTAAGCTTCATGGTTATCCCAAATGGTGGGAGAAGAGAAATTAAAAAGAGAAATAATTTGCAATGAAAGATGTTGTTAATCTGGCATAAATACCTTTTAAAAATCATGGATCTAATAACATACAAAAAATTATGCAGACTATGATGAAAATTCAACAAGATATTCGAAAGATGATCAACAACTTTATTGCATGGATTTCCATAGCTAACTTAGCTCAGTTTGATGAGTTTGTATGTATAATTAATATTTGTCTTTCAAAACATGATGATGAGAATAATAGATTATCGATAATAGACACGCGTGCTTCAAATCATATGTGTTGTAGTCAGTCATCATTTACTAATGCATGTACCAATTTATTCTTTTTCGCTTCTATCTTTACCTGGTGGTTTTTTAAAAAATTGTAAACCTTAAAGGAAATGTCGAAATGTATGACAAAATTGATTTACATAATTGTATTTTTGTACCTTCTTTTCAAATACAATCTCATATTTGGTAACAAATGCATAACATTATCTTTTATTATTTTTACGTTTCGAAAATACCATTGTCTTATCTAGGACCAAAATTCTAAACAAGTGATTGGAGTTGGAAGGCAATGCAAAGGACTATATGTCATTGATGAACATTCTTCCAAGGTTGATTTTTAAGTCTGTTTCTGGTAAAATCGCTTCTGTGAGTTTTACTTATAGTTTAAGATTATTTGTCATCACTTCTGTAAATAAGCCTAGTATATAGAATATCAAGTTGGGTCATTGTCCTCTTAATTTCTTGAAACATGTATATATGAAATCAGACTGACATGTTCTGGAAACTCTTATGAAATCTGCCATATAGCAAAACAACAAAGAGTATTATTTATTTCTATTAACTCAAAATTTATTAAGTACTTCTACACATGGACCCATGATAACCTTATCATTCAAAAACTATCAATGGTAGTAAGTACTTTCTGACCATAGTTGATAATTGTTCTAGATGCACTTGGAGTTTCCTACTTAAAGATAAGACATTAGTTCCTCAAACTATAAAACAGTTCATACATATGAGTTAAAATCAGTACAATGCAAATATTATAGAATAAGAACTGATAATGGAACTAATTTTATCAATCATAAAGTGCCTTTTTTCTAAGTTCTCTTGGTTTTGTTCACCAGAGAAGTTGTCCCTATACTCCTAAAACAATGGTGTAGTAGGAAAAGAACACCAACATCTATTATAAATTGCAAGATGCATAATGTTACAATCAAGTGTTCCTAAGTGTTTTTAAGATAAGTTATGATAACCGTCAAACATCACACTAATAACATTCCTTCTATAGTTTTAAAATTGAAAACACCATATGTAATTTTGATAGGAATTTTCCCTGATATGTCACAACTTATAGTATTTTATTGTCTTTGTTTTTCTATGATTTTTCCTTAAGTTAAGGACAACTTCTCACCTAGAGCACACAAATATATTTTTATGGGATATTTATATACACAAAAAGGTTATAAGATTTACAGTCTTGATCTGTACAAGATCATTATATCCAGAGCTATTGTGTTTGAAGAAGAAACGTTTCCTTATAAAACAGTCACGAATATAGTTAGTAATGTGCCTAGTTCCATTATTTTTCTCACATAAATAGAATCTCAAATAATCATAATGTTTCTCAGAATAATTAAGTAAAATCTAGTGTTCGTTCTCCGTTCAGTAGTACTAGGTCTACTAGTAATAATGTTTTAGGTTATCAAGTTCCCATAAAAATATAAGATGAAGAAAATAACCTTTTTGGCTCAAATTTTTTGTTTCGAACACAATACATACTAATTCAATGTATGTTGAGTCTTTATATTTTCCTTATGTTTCACCTACATTTCTATACAAAACATCTCATCTTCTATCTGCATCACACAATGTTTTTTTAGCAAATGTGTCAGATATCTAGGAACCTTTTTTCTTATAATCAGGCTAAGAATGATCCATAATGAATCTTAGTTATAGAAAATGAGCTTTAAGCTCTTGAATTGAACTACACTTGCGACTAACTGAGTTGTCTTTTGGAAAAAAAATCACTAGGCTCAAGATGGGTGTACAAAATCAAAAGAAAGGTTGATGGTGCAGTTGGAAACTGAAAGCTAGGTTGGTAACAAAGGATTAAATCAAGTGGAATGGAAGGACTACACTGAAAAAATCTCTCATGTGGTTAAGTTAGTCACTGTAAGAGTAGTTTTTTCTATTGGAGCTTTTAGACATTGGAAAGTACGGTAGTTAGATGTTAACAATGCTTTCCTTCATGGTACATTGAATGAAATTGTGTACATGAAAGTACCTTAGAGAATATTACAGGATATAGAAGAGTATGTAAGCTGATCAAATCTCTTTATGGTTCAAAACAGGCATCTAGACATTGGAATTACAAGTTTCCTTGAAGTCTTTTTGAAGTATGGTTTTGTACAGTCTTTTTCAGATAATTGTCTTTTCACTTTCAAAGAATGTGCTTCCTAAATAATTCGTTTGGTATATGTTGATGATATCTTTATAACAAGTAATGATGTTAATCTGATTGTTGGTGTGAAAGATTATTTGGACAAGTTATTTATTATTAAAGGTCTTGGAATAACTAAGTTTTTCTTAGGCATTGAAGTTATACAAAATGCTTCATGGATTTTTCCTGAACCAAAGAAAGTATAATCTTAACATGATAACAAAAGCATGACTTTTAGGATGTAAACCAGCAAACACACCAACGTTAACAGGTTTTACATTTGAAGAGTCTTCCATTCTTCAAAACACAAAAAGTTACACAAGGTTGATCGAAAAATTATTATACCTAAGTTTTACTAGACCTGATCATAATTTGTATTAAATTAATTTAGTCGATATGTTCATGAGCCTAGGAAACTACGTAGGATGGCTATCTTTACATCGTTAAATACCTTAAAGTATGTTCTTCACAGTGTTTATTTTACTCATTTTAATTATAGTCTCATTCTCAAAACCTATTCTGATGCAGATTGGGAGCATGTGTTGACACAAGAAAATCAGTCACGGACTATTGTCTGTTTTTAGGAACATTTTTTGTATCATGGAAAACAAAAAACCAATCCATATTAAGTAAGAGTTCACTACAAACTGAATGCAGAGCTACGACTACTACTATATGTGAAGTTCACTCGATTATTTATTTACGAAAGGACTTTGAGGTCTCTCATTCCTTTTTATTTCTATTCCTTTTTATATTTCTCTACACTGTGACAACATGGTTGCACTACACATCTCGTCGAATCCAATATTTCATGAGAGAACTAAACACCTTGATATTGACTGTCATATAGTAAAGAATTAGTTCATTCAAGGTTTCATCTTTCCTCCTCATGTATTCACCAAACTTCAGTTAGTAGATATGTTCCCTAAAGCATTGTCTAAACCCGTTTTTCAAACTTTAATGTCTAAAATGCATCTTCAAGATTTCTTTATGTTATTCTTAATTGTAGCCTCATTCTCAAAAACTATTCTGATGCAGATTGATATTGATTGTCATATAGTCAAGAATCAGTTCCTTCAAGGTTTCATCTTTCCTCCTCAAATATTCACCAAACTTCAGCTGGCAAATATGTTCACTAAAGCATTGTCTAGACCAGTTTTTCAAACTTTGATGTCTAAAATGCGTCTTCAAAATTTCTTTACGCCTCATGTTGATAGGAGAGTGCAAAATTATAATTTTCAGTAGGTTGTAACTTTTTTTGTTATAACCAATTATAGTTAGCTATTTCTTCTTATATCTAGTTTTTTATTGTAACAAAAAGATGGTGTATATAACATGAAAGTTTTATTGCAAATAAATCAAGAATGTAATAAAAAAAAGTTCAAAAATCCTCTCTTTTTTTTGTTCTTCAATTTTATGTGTAGCTCTATCTCTTGAATCAACAAATTAAACTCATTTTCAAATTTAAAACAATTAACACCGATTTGAAATATACGAACTTTTAAAAATTAAATTAAAAAAATACGGTAACCTATATACACCGAAAAGATATTTTGGTAGAAAACAAATTAAATGGAATATATTGATCATTTGTATTTTCTTTATATAGTTAATGATCATTTAGCTTAGTTTTAAATGCTTGTCCATAACTTAGCATTTTCCCTATGGCGTTTCAAACCGTTTGTGTAAAATAGTTCCAATTGCGTTCTAACCAAGGCCTTATTTGTATTATATACCCCAACCAAGGCTTTGTATTATATACTCCAGTATTTTTCATACACATTCGTGCATAAAGTCCATTATATAGTTGGTATATTCTGTGTTGTTCCATAACAAAAGTAAAATTGATTCCAACTAGTCCTATTCAGTTGGATTCGATTAGATTTTGTGCGGCATGAATATACCACCAATTGGGTACGAATATTAAAATTTTAATTCTTAGCGTGTTGGACTGAAGTCAATTTTTTTAAATAATAAATATTCCAGCCCGTCGAAAATAATAAAATATACATATAAAAATATAATATAATATTAAAAAAATAGCTTACACCAGCCACAGGTCTGGCTCGGGTTTGAATATATTAAACCCGGAGAGGGCTGGACGGCTGGACCGGATTCAGGTTAATGTGAAAAAAAAAAAGGCCAAAACTCAATCCCTAAACAGAGTTACAGAGGTAGGTTCTTCTCAACATAAATTAGTTTGGACGATGATCAGACTATATTCTTACTATTTAATACATCTATTCGACGCAAGACTAGCTTACAAAAATGGAGACCACAATCTCGTGTGCTATAGCAACTACAACTAATAAATTTACATCACTAACTCTAGGACAAGATCAAGTATTAATAAGCATTGATGCAGCATTCTGTGTCCGCATACAACTCTTGACATGGTTACCAACTTCAACAGGACGTATCATGCTTTCAATTCGACTTTCAATTTTTCAGCAGCTAAACCAGTGAAGTCTGTTTTACTGTTGTTACCTGAAGCCAATTTATATAAATAGACCGTCAATGCTTCATGACATGAAGAAGTCGAGTCAATCGGTGACGACCATCATACATTTATTATTTATAACTATTATCACAAGTTTACCCGGAAAGCTGCCCATCATCTCTCTTTAGGCTTCATACACCATATCGCCTCAGAGCTTTGCTTAAGCTTGGCATAACATTATATGCTTGGTAAGATCTCCGGAGTTCAATAATGGAACCCACCTGTACAGGCACAGAGAAAAGGATCCTGAGACAATATATATGATTGGAGGAATTGTAGCAGTGGTACTTGTTACACCATCCAAAAGAAAAAGTAAATATGCACATGCATTGACCCAAGGGCAGGAATGGTGCGCTTTTTACAGGGTTAAATGACAGTAAAGGTTAAAGTGATAAGTTATCTTGGAAAATTGGCTTAGTATATCAATCATGTTCCTTCAAAACCTTTGTTTATTTAAAAATGTAGTATATAGAATAATATGTCCTGAATAACTGTCTTTGTACAGGACGAGCAATTTAGATAAAATTGAAAAACACGAGTCGGAAAACATTCCACTGACGTAATGAAGAACAGTTTGACAGTAGTATATATTAAAAGTTACAATCTTACATAACATATTCATTACTAGGTGTACAGAAGTAGCCCCCCCTTGTGATGGTGTTGACAGCATGCAAGAAAGCTAGTGCAAGAAAAGGATTGGACAACTTACAATGATTAAGACAGATGTGAACCCGATTGCAAATCCCTGATTGATGCTGCGCAAATAATGATCTAAAATACCAGATGCAGTCGCCAAAAAGCTTAATAAAAGACCCCCTGAGTATAGCCCAACAAAAAAGAGATAGTTCAACGATTTATCGATGCATATTTGATACACTTAAAATTATTGTAGAAACTTAGTAAATATACCCCAAAACCGGGTTGATGCCTGAATTTTCGTGAGGTACTCAATAGTAGCTTTCCCAGGCTTTATGTTAGGTATTCTAGCACCCATCTTATTTAAGTAATCTGCTATTTCCTTTGGTAAGTTGGCCTGCACAAACAATTCAATTACAACTGGGAAACAAAAATATTACAGTAGTAAAGTCAGTAAATAAAATTAACATCTTTAAATGCAACTGTTAATTTGACTCCAATAGTGCCGTTTAACAGAGCAGACTAAGAGGTTGCAGGGAAGTACAGCATCGTAGAGTCCACATAAAAACATCCTCTTAAATTCAAAGGTATCAACCAGTTCCATTTGTCAGTACCAATTATAATAGTTTGATTGAAATATTACCACCAACCAATTAGCTTCTACAATCAAAACTGATCTTCAAGTACAAATATCAAATTCATTTAAATTCTTCCACTAATATACTGAAAATTCATGTCATAAGAGAACCTGAGAGCTAGAAAAATAAATAAAAGGAAAAATCATATTTAAAGATGTCTCTGACTTGGGATGCATAACTAAAGACCATGAGAAAATATTAATGCATTAACATTAATAGAAGAGTACCAGCATGAGAAAGAAAATATTCATTAGTTGTATAGCAGCTATATCAAAAGCTAACGATAAAAAGAGAGAAAGAAGGATCAGAGGCTGCTTACTATATCAAATATGTTGAACAAAAAGACGAAAAAAGCATAAATCGTATAGTAAACAAAAGGTGGCGCCCCAGCAGAAGTTTCAGGATCCAATATATGCTTAACATTTTCCCAGAAAGGCGAGTCAAGAATACTGCAAACAAGCATTAGACAGTTACGACAGCAGAAATTTACAGAGATACATAACAATGTTGTCCAAGCATTAAGCACATCAAACTACCACAGCAGAGAGCAAAACAACTCCTAGGACACAATAACAATACATCTCGAGTACATATTACCTTGCAATAATGCTAGGAAACGCCAAGAGATAAGTAGTGGTGAGAACAGGCTGCATTCCTGATGGATTAATATTAAAAGGGATATATGGCTCCACTTCAGTCATAGGGGAATCTTCTCTGTTCAAAAGACAAGGAAAATTGTATAACCAATAATTGGTAATTAGACCTACAAGTAAACCTTAATATGTGAGGATAAATATACTGCAACTAGACAGAGCCTTCTGTAGGAAACAGAACTATTTTATCCAAAATGGTAGCAAGAGTCTCCTGAATATCTAATTGGTATCCCTCTCCCAATTGTGATGACACCTTATAAATTGAATAAAATATTCTGTAACTCTTTACGTTATTAACGTATGAGTAAGAATTTTCTTTTATGATATTGTTTGATGATTTTACTTATCGAACAGGTAATACAGAGGCATTCTCTATTTAGAACAAGATGAGTTGTCATCACACCAGAGACAAATTAACTATTCATATTTTTTTTTGTATGTTACGTCTCATATTATTGTTGCTAATACTCTTCAATTAGTAAATACATAGATGTGCATACTGAATAGTTTGACAAAAGCAAGAAAAGAGAAACTAAAAGTAGATTAATTAGAGAACCAATATTCAATTTTGGGCTAAAGGCCAACTAAATTAAAGTCTACGCTGATATTACCTTGCAGCTGAAGCAAGTTTGAAACCATAATACTGCAGCTTAATCTTCCTGCAACCCTCAGTCACAACAACTGCCCACATAGTGACTAATGTAAAAAGACCCAACACTGCTAACATATACGGCCACCATTTCGTAACATTGCCTGCAAAATTTTGAAACATGTCAAATCTATGACATCATATTTTTAAATATGAAAAATAGGTTTAAAACGGTTCTGGATTAAGACAATGTCAGACTGGGGCCATAGTTATAACTATGTAAGATTGCTTAAAATAAGACAAGGTCAATTATTCATCATGGCAGAACTCTTCTAACTATGTTAAAGAGTGAGATTAACAACAGTTGCACCAAAGTCATAAATGTTTCTTTTGAATAATCTGACTATAAGTACAACAGTTCAACCTGTAGCTCTTAGACTTTAAGTAATACCAGGGGTTTGAAATGGTGAATAAGAGTTTTGGGTCTCTACACAAAGGTGTTTGACTTCACGGGAGAGTAAATGCCCACGGAATAATTGGAGACTGAAATGATCAATGTGGAAGACACTTTTCATGAGGAGCAGATTATTTGTCTTGGAGTACGTACATGGCAACATCAACAACACAAAAGAGAACCTTTAAGACTTAAGTCAAGAGGAAATGAAGGTAGCATGCTGCAGCCACAACTCAAAGTTTTACTTGCTTAATTGTTCGAGATGTTGTACTAACTACTAAGAGCCATGCACAATATTTCATCAGAACATAAAGTCATCACTGTTATATTCTCCAACTCGAAAAAAGTTGGTTTAGAAAGCAGCCATTACAATTGGAGGAGTTCCACAACGCGACAATGTGACAACACCAACATAAAACTGAAATAACATGCCTGAGAGTGAAGAAAGCATCTTGAATAATGTATCAGTGTATCCAGTAACTATTCCCACACAGATGATAAGAGATGAACCCTGGCCTGGAATAGGAACAATAAATCAGGAATGAAGGTTATAATGAACAACCTATGTCTCTTTCCATTAGTGATCTACGTCTTTACAGCCTGAAAGTATTAAAAAAGGAGATCTAGATGAGTACATTAAATCGAAGAATATTACCAAATCCAGACTCCGTTATAGTATCACAGATCCACGACATAGACATTGCACCACAAACCAAGAAAAACGCTGTTATCATCACATGCTTCACCCTGTAAAGCCATAAAAAATTGTTGACAAGAGCTTGAATAGAATATCTGGGCAGATATTATGTTCAAGTGACGTTAACCAGTGATGAAACAAATCAATAGAACCGATCAGGTCACTTAACTACCATGTACCAATATTATATCAAGTTAAAGAAATGATATTATAAATGCTCAATTACCGGTTGGCACCATAAATTGAATACTGCAGAGAAAAACAAGCAACTATCACCGCTTCTAATATCGCAAAGCCAAATGAAAGCCACCATCTGATACCAGCAAAAGGAATATATATTGAGATTAAAAACTATATGGAGCAGTTAAAGCAAGAACTTGTCAACAGGTTGAGGTGAGTGATTAGACACACATATAACTCTTGATCTTCTCATGGCCATCCAAACCTTCTTTCCGCAACTTTACTAAAGATGGAAGAATATGACAGAGCACCTGCCACCCATTTAATGATAATTAGATGTAATATTATTGTAATTGAAATAGAGACTAAGAAAAAAGGACTAAAAATATAGTAACGAAAACAATCCATGAAAAGTGAAGATGACGTACGCAATGGACGTGTTACAATAAATCGAATACAGATTGCAGGTCTATGATAAATTGACTCATTTGACTAATTGAAGTTCCAAAACAACTAAGAGATATCATTCCAGCCTTCTATTAACAATTATAAAGCCAAAACTGAACACTTTCTTAATTGCAACCATATGGAACTAATTTATCAATACGCAACAGGCTTAGCAAATATAGATTCAAAGGCATATCAAACAGACTATTGTTTCATGCCAAAATAATCAAGTAATTTTATTTTCAAGAGTCTCATTATATTAAAAAAAGGCTGGAACTCCTTAAAGCCTTTACAAAATGAGTCATGGGAACATAGATACGAATCTCAATACAAGGCAATGTAATCATGTCAATGCAATAACAGAATCACAGGGAAGTAGATAAAAACCTGCATTATTATTGATGCAATGATTTGGGGACTGATTCCAAGCTGGAAAAAAGACAGTTTAAGCTGCCCTCCAAGGTCACCCAGTTCATCTGCCAACAACACGAAGGACTATAACATGTGTCAAAACGGAAATCAGATTTGACTTTAAAATTGTCCACAGGAAATATAATTATAAAAACGTTGGTTAGTCTTTGACAGTATATTTGGAGATACAAGTGCTTGTAACTTACCAACAGATCCAGAGACAAAGCTTAGGTAATCTTGAGGTATCAACCTTCTATCAAATCCTGGTAAAGGGATGAAATATCCAATACGACTAACTATAAGTAAAACAGCAGTGACAAATAACCTACGACGTATCTCGCTCTTAAAGAAGGACTCTGCAGCATTATTGACGACGGAACTGAGACGAACAAAATTCAGAAATCTATTTCTGAACGTCTTAGGTGAAGGCTCTGGAATATCATGTGCTTCTGTAAACTCATCAGTGGACTCTGGTGGAAGAGTTTGAATATTCAGAAATTCAGCTGATGTTGCCTCAATGCGGCGTCGCATATAGCCTTTGCCGAACTCTTTGACATTAACTTTTTTGCTTCCTTCCGACATGAAACGTTTGTCTAGCCGCAGACAGTGTGGTCTACTTGAGATTGTGGAATCCCCTGGACCAGTGTGCCATGTTTTTAAACATGTGGGACGTAAAAATCGAAGATTTGAGCTGCCACCTGCATACCCATAAAGAAATTAACCATATATGCATAAAGAGGGTAACATATCAAAAACAGTTCCAGGTAGGTGTGTAATTATCCATATAAGTAACCTCGAAATGATGATACTTATCTAGTTCAAAGACGTAAAGATACACAATTCAGTTCTCTTACAGTGAGGTTTTCATTATTAAAGGGAAATACTCGATAGAATTAAGAGAAGTAGAGCAAATTTAGAGGCTTGAAGAGAAAGACAGTACCTGGAGTTGGAAGGGGGTTTGTCCTGAAGAATCGGGGATGGGAATTGAGCAGTGTTGCCTCCATTGATGAAGACACAAGGGCAAACTAATCCTCTGTCTCCAAAGTTATCTACGAACTTCCTTTCTCTCAGCTTAAAATTGTATGCCAGGTCTGAATGGAACCATAGAAGTTTCAAATTGCTATACTCTTAAACCCTCTAATCCCAGCCCAGGACATCAAAGTAAAGAGAACAGCTCTTATCCCCCTTGGAATGTTATTTCCCCATCTTAAAATTAAAAAAAAAAAAAAAATCAACCCGTGGTCATTTTACCTTTCTTTCTTTTTTTTTTTTTTTTTTCCGGAGGGAACCAGCAGCCGCTACTCAGAGTGCAATGAGTCCGCACAGGGTAAACCCTTAGTCTGACGCGATAGCATGCAAACCCTTTGATCAGCCGAGAAAGCGTATGTAGCGGGACTCGAACTCATGACCCTTTGGTCATAAAAATGTCATACTCAACCAACTCGGCTACCCCAAAGGACTTTTAACTTTTATATTATATATATTGTTTTTCTATTCAAAATCTATAAACATGAAATTAAATTTTACCCAAACGAATTAAATATTAAGAATTTAACTTTAAACATTTATAAAAAAATTAAAAACATAATAAAATAAAATAAAAACAACTACATAGAAACAAAATGGAAGAATATTCCTCAACCATCTAACAAAATATATTAATTTCAGGTTGAAATCATACTTTTCATGGAAAAGAAAGAAAAACCGATTTCATAAAATTATGTAAAAAGATAGCTGATTTTAAAGGCATGTTCCATAATTAATTATTTAAAGAGATATTCTTTCATTGTATTGTTTGCTATATATTCAAACCATCCAGCTAGAAGTGTCAAACGGTTTGAACCGCGAACAGTCAGAAGACCGCGGTTTGCGGTTTTAGCGGTTTGCGGTTTTAGCGGTTTGCGGTCCGATGGTTTACTCTTTATATGGTCCGGTTTGTTTGCGGTTTTAATGGACCGGATTCGCAGTTTACCCACCAGAAAAATCATTTAGACACCGTTTATCAAAATATTTTATAATATTATTTAGAATTAATTTGTAAATGTTAATTGAATATAATTAAGATAAGTACAATATAAACGAGTTAATTATTTTAATTTAAATACTATATCATTTTAATCCAAATTCTATAATAAGCAGTTACATTCAAAAAAAATAGTTGTAATATGAAATTGATATGTTTGATTATATTTATGTATTTAAGATATTTTATTTAATATTAGGTAGATATAAAATAAAATATATACATCTACTTATATTTTGATTACAACTTTAAATATTATTCAAAATATTATTTCCATTATAAAAATAATAATTTGATTGTTTTAGACAAGATATCGTAAACTATATAATTGTAAAATGATTTGTATATTGTTTGATTATATTTAGATATTTAAGATATTTTATTTAATATTAGGTACATATTAAATAATATATACCTATTACACATATAATTGGATTCTGATTTTAAATAATTAGGTAGTTCTTTAAATCTTTCAAGCTTGAAGTGTATATCTTTAGATGATTTAAATAGTTTGGGGCTATCATTTTTCTTTAATAGTTCGAATTCCCTATTTATAATAGTTCGAAGAAAAAATAGATTTTTTTTTAAAAAAAGAATAGTTCGAATTCCCTATTTATAGAGTTATAAAATTTTTAAAAAAAAATAATAGTTCGAATTCCCAATTTATATAGTTTTTTTTAAAATATTAGTTCGAAATCCTATATATATATATAGTTTTTAAAAAAAATATTAGTTCGAAATCCTATATATAGAGTTTTGATTTTTTTTAAATAGTTCAAGTGGCATATTTATAAAAAAAAACATTATAAAAAATTATTTAAAAAAAACAGATGTGGATGAAATCAGCAAATGACGTCATCTGTGACGTCACCCGTGCGGACCATCCGGTCAGACGTGCGGATGGTCTGCACGGTTCAAACTAAAATGGTTAGTTAATTTAACTAGCCGTTTTTCTCATCCGGGGCATCCGGACCGACTGTACGGACCATCCGGATCAATCTCCGGATGGTCCGGATATTTTTTTTTCCAGAATTTTTGAATTTTTTTTATGGGTCTCCCCTATAAATAGAGGAGACCCCAACTTAATACTCACAAACTCACAAAAATCTCTCTACTCCTCTCTAAATCTCGCTACTTGTTCTAAATATTCTAGAAAACTCAAATTACTTATTTTACATATTGTAGTTCTACTTTCGAAATAGTTAGATTTTTTTCCGAAAAATAATTGTTATTAGTTTTTATTAGTTATTATTTGTGATTATCGCAAATTCCCAATGGCGTTTTATGGCTTCAACAATAGGTTAGGACAAGCAACTTCGAAAACTGATTTTTCGGAATTTTCTTCCTTTATGATGTCTCCTCCACCCGAGAGGGATCCGATCACACGACGCGTCAAATCTGCCACTGCACCTACGAATATGAGTAAAACCGTCAAACAAACTTTTAGTTTCAAGATAACCGATAAGGAGAGACGAAGCGTCAAACCTGCCAGTACTACACGTACGACTTTGAGTAAGACCGTCAAACAAACTTTTAGTTCCAAAATGGTCGACAAGGTGACACGAAGTGTCAAATACCCGACTATAACTAAGAGTAAGACCGTTGTTCCTAAACAAAGTCTTAGTACGAAGACGAAGATGGTCGATTTGATGGCTGCTGCGTTAAGTAAGGTTAATCGTGAGACTCGATGACAAGTTTTGGGAGATCCTTTACAAATTGTAGTTATTGTTGAGAAAGTTTTGCGTCTTAAAAAAGTAGCTAGCGGCAAGAGACTAAAAATGTATTTTAGATTTTGTTTTAATTTGAAATCATTTGTACAACTCCTTCCCGCAAGAGTATAAACTGTAAATGGCTAAATAAAAAAAAATTATCTTTTATTATAATAAGGAGTTGTACTATCAAATAATTATAAAATAACATTTTTATTAAAAAAATAATAATAAAAACATAACTTGTTATATTAAATATTTTAATATGACTCGTAATATTTTAGCATAATAAAATCTGATTTTGGTTTAAAAAATAATAAATAACACTTGTAATATTTAAAACCAAATCACAATAATAATATACAAAATGTAATATTAAAATTAAAACAATATAACTTGTAATATTTTAGCATAATAAAATCTCATTTTAGTTTAAAAACAATAAATAACACTTGTAATATTTAAAACCAAATCACAATAATAATATTCAAAATGTAATATTAAAATTATAACAATATAACTTGTAATCTTTTAGCATGATAAAATTTGATTTTGGTTTAAAAAACAATAACAAACACTTGTAATATTTAAAACCAAATCACAATAATAATATTCAAAATGTAATATTAAAATTAAAACAATATAACTTGTAATCTGGTACCATAATAAGATTTGATTTTGATTTAACAAATAATGACAAACATTTGTAATATTTAAAACCAAATCACAAGTAATCAAAATGTAATATTAAAATTATAACCATAAAATTTGTAATATTTTAACATGATAAGATATAGTTTTGGTTTGTAACATAATATCAACACTACAAATATTGGATCCCAAAAGATAATAATAATATTCAAAATGTAATAATAACATAAGTAATATTTAAAATTTTGGATTATATAATAATTACAACACTTAAAATATTAATAACCAAAACAAATTAATACTAACCAAAATGTAATAATAATTTTATAATCATATAAATATCTCAATATTTTTTAAATATAACTTAAGATATGATTTTGGTTATAAAATAATTAAAACACTTATAATATTTACAAATAAACCGCGGTTTTGCGGTCCTAACGGTTTGCGGTCGTGGCGGTTTACTCCTTATGCGGTCTTGTGCGGTTTGCAGTCCTCATGGACCAGTTAAACGGTTTATCCGCCGGTTTACAAACAGTTCTCCCACTTTTAACCGCGGTTCCAGAACCATTTGCCACCCCTACATGCAAATGTCCGTAGTTATTTTCTCCTATTATTAATATTTTGTGTTTTTATAATTTACGAACCCTGAATGGTTTCGAAACATATTATGTCAACGGCTATGCAATCCGACATTCATTTATAAAATGATCGTCGGAAAGAACAATAAATGTTATGTCACACATTATTATCAATTTTATGGTTGTCATGATATACGTGTTTTTGTATTTTTGTTTTATAATATGCTTTAAAGATAATATTAGAAAATTACAAAGAATAGATCCATAGATATGCGGTTATTTAAGTTCATATACACAATGATTACCATGTATCCAGAAACTTGCAATGCTCATCGAGACGGTTAGTGGGTCTATTTGCGAATTATAGATGACCATTGGAAAATATCATGGTGGCTTACGCAAACATACTTAGCCAAATTTCCAAACCACATTTAGTACTTTAAAAGAAATGTTTTTCAACCAAGGGGAAAAAACGAAAGTAATATTTTTGTTTTTCTTTAAGCCAAACCTTTTCTTTTTTTACTTTTTGTTTATTCTTATTTTTTAAAAATCTCCATATTTCAAATCGTAGTTTTAGAAAAAAATCTAAAAGTACAATTGACTTTGTTTTTTTAAAACGAACAACACTAAATCCATGAATACTATTTTTTAATAAATATCTAACCTAACTAGGTTAGTCTCGCGTTTCCTATTATCAAGTAATACATGTCTCGCATCTCTCCATTTCATCATGACTTGTCTCGTTTCTCTTCATTTCATCATACATGGTCTCTCCACTTCATCATGCATGGTTTTTCCACTTTCATTATATCTAATATCTCCATTTCATCTTTGGTCTCTCTATTTCATCATGTTTGGTCTCTCTACTTCATCATGTCTGGTTTATCCACTTCATCATAGATGGTTTCTCTACTTCATCATACTTTGGTCTCTCCACTTCATCATACATGGTCTCGCATCTCTCTACTTCATTATGCTCGGTCTTTCCAATTCATCATGTTTGATCTCTTCACTTCATCATGCATGGTATTGCTACTTCATCATGTATGGTCTCTCAATTTCATCATATTTAGTCTCTCCACTTCATCATGTTTGGTCTCTCCACTTTATCATACGAGACCATGTCAAAACAAAGTGTGAGATACGAGACCAAGGTTACCGAGTTTGGCAAAAAATATATAAAAATATTCAAAAAAAATATCATTCATGTATTTAGTTTTGTTTGTCTTAAAAAAACAAATTCGATGGTACTTTTGGATTTTTTTATGAATTACGGTTCAAAATAAACGGACTTTCAAAAAAAATGACGTGACTGGTGATGAAGCTAGGTGTTTGAGGTATTATGGAAAAAACTGGATATTATGTCGGAGTTAAGTACCATATTGGGTACCATTTAATTATTTTTTATAGTTTGGGTATTAGATGGTAGTGAAGTTTGGGCATGGGTGCGCAAAATATTATCCATCAAGTGTCACTTTAAGCTTATGAGAGAAGAAAATGTTGTCGTTGACTATATATTTTTAAATATAAATGTATATGTGTTCCATACTAGTGAAGTGGCATTGGATAAAAAAATTTACACATATATTGGATTATTCGAGTACACTTTTGTGCAAGCCACATGAGGTTGTCAAAATAAGATTTCATACTCCCAAAGAGGTCGGGGTTAAGGTTGTGGTAAAGGCAGAAAAACCTTTGTAGATAATTCTTCACAAAGGGACCCTTCTTATTTTTAATATGTCAAATAAGAGTGGGCTGAATCTCACACTACTTATATTGTTACACCAATTGGAACAATTGGTAGCACCGATAAAACTAAAGTAAAAAATCCACATTTGCTCAACCGATAAACCACCTACAACAAAACAACCACAAACTATTTCTAAAGGTCGAGCATCATCTATATCATCACATGTTGTAGCGAATATCATTTACACATATAGCCTATACATGTATCCTTATATTGCTAAGGTGACCGATGTTCAGTCCAATGTATATTACGGACTTAGATCTTTACTAGTTGGTTTATTTGGACATAAATGTAGATGGAGTAGTGTTAGGGGGGGGATTTATCTCATAAATTCAATATGGTAAAGAGTTATATATGCATACTTATGGTAGTGAAGTTCAACATCATATGAATTTAAACATTTAGCACGTTATTGAGTACCTACTCGACCATAATATTGGATGAGTTTCTTGACAATGGGGATACTTATCGCAACCACTTCTAATTACATATTTTATTATCTTTTTTTTATGTCTAAAGTGTTCTAGATATCTACCGATCAAAGGGACACCCTTACGGATGCACAACCGAAAAAGATCACATATTCATACATGATGAGAGATTATTTTGTTCATGTACATTTTTATATTAATTATTCAAAAATTATTTTATTTTATGTATACCAATTTTTATTTATCTTTTAGCCAAGAACGGTTCAATATGTCAAAACGTGTCGTGGTGGACCTTTACCAACTATATATGTCAGATGATATAAATATAATCAAGAAAATCATATTAATGGTCGTTATCGGTATACACAAGGATTGTGATGTTCCGATAACTTTTACCTCAAATAATAATCAATTTATTTCCACAAGTCAAAGATTAAAAAATATGGATAGCGTCTTATCATTCATCGAAATGAATAATTATTGTGTTATATTTGTGAAATATAATTTTTTAAATATTTACGCAACAAGTTATATTACGCACCTTGTACATTGGAAATATTTTGTATTTAGAATTTGTAAAATATTGATTCACATAACATATGAAACATTATTCAAAAGAGATTTAGAAGCAAATATCATGCAAGAAATCCTACTTGTACATCACATGCGGACCACATGTATATTGTATGTGAAATTCTAAATGTATATCGTATGTGTAACCTATGAAACGTAAGTTCTAAGCAAAAACTTACAATATTAACCATTATTCTAAATTTAAAAATGATATTTTACGAGTTCATGGTAAATTATTTAATTCAAATATATTAATATAATATAAGCTAACATCTGACAGACTTCAATCCATACCAACACGTTTTATCTCTTCATACTCTTTATCTCTCTCTCAGACACATGAACCTATTCAGATCTTAAACTCAATGTTTTCTCGCTTACGCTCTTATGTTTTGTTTCCGTTTTACACTTTTGTATCATTAACAGAGTTTTTTTTATTAAAATTTAGTTTTAACGTTTAATGTATGTTATCGTTTTACATACCCTAATTTATATAATGTTGATTTTTATGATGACATTCTATTGATACAACCCTCGTTTAAACCACATTTGTCTAAAAAATATTTTTCAATTCAAGTTCTTAACCCGATGATATACAAAAATTGCTCGATTACACATAAGATACTTCATGTATGTTGGTTTCTTGGTTAGATATTGATTAACATCTCGCAAGTTTAATATTTACCAATTTATATTGCATAAACTCTCATAAAATATTGTGATTGGCATATCTAAATCAGTACACAATCGTATATAATATAACAACAAGGATTTTCACGATGATTGATTTCATATATAATAAACATTAGTAGTTTCACATACCATAAACATGATCTATTTCATTTAAAATAAATAGTATTTATTTTGCATATATATGAAAATAATGGTTTTGCTCATAATAAATACGTTAGATTTTGCTCATAATACAACATATTTACAAAGGGAATATGGGATGATCTTTCCAATCTTCCACATTTGTCAGATTATCTGGAAAAAAATCTCAAAAATCCATACACTATCGATAAGGGCTGTATACTTTAAAGAATGAGATTCGTAGTGTTATAATAAAATAACAACATATTAAGATTTTAAGGAATTCACCCTTTTATACTTTCTTTAAATTATTGTTTGATAAAAGAGTCGATGGTAAGTTTGTCCAAAATAAATGTTGGGACTTAATAACTCAAGTTATGAATCCGTACGATGTTGGTCGAGTATCATTCAACTTTGGTGAAAATACGTGAAGCTCATAAAAAAAAGTGTCAAAGTAAATTTTGGTATCAAATATGGGACAAAATAAATTCTATTTAGTAAAAAAAAGCTTTGAAGTAAGGATGATGGATGACGAATAAGATAATTTGCGTATAATTACTACATACTTCAAAGATACGTTGGAAAGAAAAGATATAAAGGGACTCTCTACTAAAATAATGAATAAGAAGATACAGATAATTAATCCAACTTAAGTACTACTACTTTATGCTACCAAAAGCTCTATCATTTAACTTAAATGTTTGTTTATGATGGACTATTAAAATTGACAACAGTAGGAGATGATGTCGGAAGTATACGTGATACAATTATACTTCTTTTACTATTATCATGCTCTACATTATTCTTATCCACCTCATGAGATATATTGGCTTCAAAAATGGTTCATTATGCCAAATACTTGGATAAAATAAATGATTATTATTTTTTTGAATTATTATGGAGAAACTTATAAATTCAATGAACAATTGTTTACTCGACATTGGAAAGAATCCACAAAGATAACTTCGCTGACTTATTAAAAACATTGAAAAATCATATGTATGTTCGAACCAACATGTTGCTAGCAACATAATAATAGTTTCACAAGTAATATAAAATTGTTTAGTAGTTTGGTAAGAAACTTAACAATAGGGATGAGGTATGAAGATAATATATTTTGTAAGAGAAAAAAGACCGTGATATTTTGCCTTAACATTCACCTAAAAGATAACGCATGGTAGAACAAACTTAGGGAACATGTCATGCTCTAATTATGGAGAAATGTGAACTTGACCCTCTAGAAGGAAACAAGGAAGACATTGAAGTATAGGAAAATAAGAAAAATAATGATGTTACTATGGTGGGAAGATGAACATTACCCTTTATAAGAGATCAAGAAAAACAAACAGAATAGGAAAATGAGAGAACTAATGGTGTTACTATAGAAAAAGATGAACCTAACACTCTACAAGAAAATATGGAAGATAATGAAGAAGAGAAATATAAGAAAACTAATAATTTTACTATGAGGTAATATGAACTCGACTCTGTAGAAGACACGAGCATAAAAAATAAAGTAAAAAATATAGTCATAGATGTGGTAGTTCTTCAAGCAAACATTAGGGTAGAGAATGATGATTCTCGATATTGAAGACTAAAGGATGATGAATGTAGATGATGATGCCCCTTATGATGATAATCTTCTTGTAAATACTGATGAACATGGGCTTGTTGAATCAACTACTAATAATTTCAATATATATAGAAACGGATTTTCTAGCTGGATATAAAGTTTAGGTGATGAATAAAGTACACATTTATATTTAGTCGGGTTTCACATGTAATATTTTTTTAAGATTACACATTATTTTACCATGTTAATTTTGATTTATTTTTACCATGATGAGGTTGTAGAAAAAAATAAAAAATATATGTATAAATATGTAATTATAAATTATTTATTTCGTAAGACAGTTGTATGCTTATTACAATCAGTTTCACAATATATGTAAATAAATATACATTTGGCAAGAAATACACTTCAATAATATATATTTTTTCTACAGTAAAAAAAACCATATCAAAAAATATACCAATGAGAAGAGTGGAGACAACCAACCAGTCATGGATATTGAACAACCTGTAAAAAGGTACACACTTGATAAATAATTAAAAATAACTTATTTTGCAAGACAATTTTATGCTTATTCCAATCAATTTCACAATATATATAAATAAAGACACCTAAAATACATACACTTCAATGAAATATTATTTCCATGGAGACCAAAATCTTGTTTAAAAATCTACCAACGAGGGGAAAAAGACACGATATACAAAATAAAGGCGACGAACCGGATGAATGGCTTGGTTGTGACATAGCTTTATATGAATAACCAGCATCGTAACTTGACTTATCAGGTGGGAAGTAAGACAAATATACAAAATTATTAATATTGAAGAAGAATTTCAGAAAAATATAGTTTGAAAAATTATATGGCGAATGTGAAACCCCATATGTATGCAACACACCTAAAGTTGCGCTTTCGCGTTTCCATTAAGAACATGGTTGAAAACCAACTTGATGATAAGGTAAATATGTCATTATGAAAATTTTAAAAATATAATTTTAATTATTTTAAATATTTGAATATTTGATATGTTTGTGAAAATATGCAGGTAATTGATACTTACATCAACATTATTCTGACTCATTATCAATTTGAAGTAAAGGCTCGAGAAGTGGAAGGTATAAATAGGAAGTCAATCAACATACATTTATAAAGCTTTTAGAATAGTTTTTAATATTTATTATCACGTAGGCATTTTTTAACAGATACATGGTCAACAATGTTTAAGCATATGGTCGACAATATCTTTAAGAATATGTATAAAGAAATTGATTGGACCACCGTTATATTATATACTGAACCAACACCTAATAGAATAAACCATTGGATGTTAATTATTATTAACATTGAGAAAAAGTTAGTATATCATCTCAAATAATTGGTTTCTAAAGATATAAAAGATAAAGACTCATATCTGAATACATGTGATGAAATGGTAAGTTTTATTAAGTTTCACTTATTTAATTACGCAAGTCTTAATTTGTATTTTCGCAGTACTATATTTTTTACCCTTGTTTTACACATTGATTTTATAAATATTCCACAATTATCATACTTACACAGGAAACAATTATTTTCCAAAAGGAAAATTTAAAATAATATCCCAAAGAGAAGCTCATTAACAAGCATAACGTAGTGTGGACTACAGAATTATAGTGTGTCATATGGTGTCAGATTTAGTTGAATACGATAAGGTCGCACGGCCCAGGTGTTGGCAGGGGGCGACTTCTAAAAGAGCAAGTTTGTTTCAATTTTTTAAATGACACACAATATATGTTACCACTAATAAAGTCCAATGTTTATATTGTATTGAGTTTTTGGTTTATTTTTCACTTTTGGTGATAAAAAAAGTTTGTATCAAATGGATGTGAATATTTGAATGAAACTTGACTCTAGTTTTGTATCAAATGAATGACAATATTTTGAATGCAACTTAACTCCAGTTTTAGACATATCAGCTCTCATAGTTACACAAAATAAATTTTTGACTTGTTTTGCATGCATTAAACTATATATTTTTCAAGTATTATGATAAAATTTAGTATTCATTGTATAGGTTAAAATAATAAGGTCAAGCCTCAAAATTTATCGTTTCACGTAAATATGCCTACCATGACAAAAAAACAACAACAAATGGATTAATAAACAATGGATTAAAACCCATTCACATTATATTGTCAATAAAAGTTTAATTTTAATTTTATGATGAACAACCAATGGGTTAAACCCCTCACATTATATTAATAAAAAAGGAGAAAAAATTGTATAAACAATAAATACAACTAAAACAAATCAAACACCATGCATGCTTACGCATCTACTTGTTGAGCAAGGGTATACTCCATTTTTTTTATAATATATGTTTTTAATTGAATTAGTAATGCACAAATATATCACCCTGCACGTCTCTTGTTGGCATTATGCAGGAGGTTCAAAACCTAAAGACTTGGAACCAATGTCAAATATTTAAACCTGATATAGAATTTTTCCCGACCTCGTGTAGGGAGAATCATATATGAACAACATGTACGATTCATACCGTATATGTTATACATTATGCATATTATATTATAAAAATATCCAATAGTTTCATTGAACTTTTTTATCTTCACACTGGTAGTGGCTTTTAATAAGTATTTATCTTCTCACGTAGTCCATTGCATATCAAAGAAATTAAAATTTTGATTTGTTATAACATGTTTAGATGTATATATAAAAATGTTTAACTAGGTTAATTCCAAGCTCCGTTGGAGATGTCGACAATTTTTTTTGTTAATGTGCATTCTTGCATAACATATAATATTTATACCATAACGATCCACTAAAGAGTTACAGAAGAGTCAAGCATCATACCAGAGAGAGGTATAGTTATAGTACTGATTTCTAATTTGTAAAGCTTAACGACAACAAATATTAAGTTGATAATTTGCTTCCATACCCAGCTAGGGGTGGAAACGGTGGGAAGGTTTCAAAGGTGTTTGTATTAGACTTTTATAGATTGGACAAATTCATTAAAAAATGAACAGGATTTTCCATTCCAAATAGACTAAAGTTGTTTGAGAGTGGTCACCCAATTCCAAACCCTTAGGTCTAAAACCTCAAGGTCATCCTCTAACGAGGTCAAGATGAGCTTAGACTAAGTTCCCTTGGTCCCATAAATCCTCATCTCTAAGCTAAACCAAAGAAAGCGTCAAAGAAAATAGGATAACTATTTGAGAATTTTAAGAGGAAGAACGAACATTAATGACCACTACAATTGATCTGTAAACAAGACAACTTTGATCAACTAGAGTCTACCAACATACAAGAGATGGTTAGAGGTCCATAAATTTGTGCGGGGAGTGAATTTTTTGCTAAAAATGGCCTAAAATCATTGTTTAAAAACCTAAAGGTAGTCAGGGGGGTCCAAGATAGCAGATAGAATGGTACTGATGTCAAAGCCCAAGATTGAAGTGATGGATCATTTGAGAAATTCATTAACTCTAGAAGAAATATATGACTCTTACGTGGATTATAATGGAGGTATGAGAGGAAGGCAAATTTCTCAAGTTCATTCTTGATAATGTTGACAAAGCTTGTACCAACACGACTAGAGATCATGAGTTTGTCAGCAAAGCAAAGATTAATGATTCGAAGTTTGTGACACTTCTACTAAAATTTAGAAGTAGGATTGTGACTTTTCTCTTTGACAATACTCGAAATGAATTGCTTAAAAGGAAAATAGAGAATGTGTCTCCTTGACAAAGGCCTATTTTACCATTGAAATACCCAAAGGAGTTACTATTGATGTTAATAGAGTAGGGTGACGTAGAAATATACTGGATGGTCCATGATATCATTTGGGTGAGGAAGTGCATAAAGTATATGTTTTCAAGGAGAATATGTTAATGAAAATTATCAAAGGATTCATGAGATCTATTTGAGTTCCTTTTGAGGGTTTTTCCTATTATTATTATACTCATGAAGAATTTATAGAGTGAGAATGATACTATATAAGATATTATGACCATGAATAAAGGAAATTTGAGAGAAGTCTATTATAATATTAGCCATGATCTTATAGATAACTTTGTAAATTAACATTGCAAAAATAAATGTGCTTATAATCTAATTAGGAGGATGTATTATCGATTTTGAGGATTAAAGCACTAAAGGTTTTATTCTAACTAGGTTTAATGAAGTTATACTGAGAGAAGTGATACACCATATTACGTAAATCATTACCTGTGATTGGCTATATATATTTTAAAACAAACTACAGCTAAAATCGTATGGGCATGAGGCTTTATTACTATCTGTTAAGGAGAGAATTGCAAAGAAGAAGTGTGTTAGGAGAGAATTGTAAAGAAGAAATTGTATTAGGGGAAAATTGTATAGACTACTAAAGAAGTAGCCATTACGAGAAGATGAAAATATATAGGGACAAAGAATGTAATAAAGGGGAATTAAAGCGTGTGGGACCCGTAATTGTACTATAAAAGGACCACACACGCTTTACCGATCCCGAGATGAATATAATACTACTTTCTCTCTCTACTTAATCTAATTCTTACTTTCTCTCTCTAAAAAGACTCCAAAACAAAGTACTTAAGTCTATTTTGACACTAAGAGATTCTCGTAACACAAAATCACCATAGAGCCTTCTTAAAACTCTTCAGTGACGCCGTCGGTGGGAAACGAAGATTGTTCTAACGACAATCGCTTCCTGGAAATAGTTCCTAATCCGAGTGGAATTATGGAAGAGTAAGGGGACGATTTTGTTAACAACTGCGAGGAGAATCCGATGGGTGACGATTATCAGAATGACATGGAGTACGAGGCGCATGGGGGCCAGCGCGACGGAGACACTTTTGATGACTCAGATCTGTTGGCTCGAAGGAATGAATTGTTGTTGGAGATTGAAAGATTAAAGCCAGAAAAGGAAAATGTTCAGGAAAATCTTCGCTCTGAGGTGAGAAGGGAGCCAGACAGTGGAAAAGAGGAGCGCGAAACCGATTTTCGTCCTAAAGCCAGGGATGCTAAATATAGAGGGTATGAACGACGATCTTTGAGGAGGAAAGAAAAACGATGTCTGGAGTCATCTGACTCGAGAGATTATTCTCGTTACAGCTCGTCGGAGTCATCTCCTAGGAAAAATCACAGAAAGAAAAGACATGGTCGAGGACACGCAGATCACTGGAGGGGAAGGATCTCGGGGAGGAAATCTCCGAGGGAGAAGAGTTATCATACTCGAGTTAATGAGAGGGGTTATGGCCAAAATGTTGGCCCGCGAAATTCGGAGTGGCAGCATCAATATACTCTACTGTCCGAGGAGGGATTGTATTTTCCAAGCAATGAAAACTTGAGATCTAATGCTTATCGGACGGGTCATAATTGAAGAGCTTCTCCTTTGTCCCCGGAAATTTTGGTGGGCAATCTCCCAAAGAATTTCGATATCTCGAAGTTAGAAAAGTTCGATGGGACACAAGACCCTGATAACCACATCGAGCAATTCAAAAACTTCATGATTAATTTCGATGACGATAGGAAATTGTTGTGTAGAGCCTTTTCTCAGACCTTCAAGGGGGTAGCTTCCAAGTGGTATAATAGGCTTCTGCAGGGCTCGATAAAAAATTTCGACATGTTCTGGAATATCTTCAGACATCACTTTGTGGGGAGCAAAACGTTCAGAGGTAATAGAGATACGATAATCTATTGTAGACAAAAAGTTGGGGAAAGCCTGAAGAATTATACCAATCGATTCGTCAAAACGAAAACAGACATAGAGTAACGTAAAGACTCAGTGGCACTTGCAGCTTTCAGGATGGGCATACTCCCCAGACTATTAAAGGACACGGTGGTAGAGAGTCAGGCCATGACCTTTGGAGTATTGTTGGATCAAGTTGAGAAGAGAATTATGATGGAGGAGACTCAGGCATCTGAGAAAGGATCCGGTGATCAATTGGATCGGAACCAGTTTCAGAGATCTGAGTCTAGTAACCAAGGGCCTCGTGCCAATGTTCAAGCCAAAAGTACGGGTTAGTGTCCGCCGAGGCAGAGAACAAACCCACAGTATTATGGCAACCAGCAAAATTACAATCAAGGGGCTAGACCAATTTCGAACAAATAGGTTCGGCTGGACTATTTCGCGGAGTTAACAGAAAATATCGCCACGATATTTGATAAGGCAAGATCAACGGTGCCGTTCAAGAAACCTTTTCCTATTCAAATTCTGAGGGAAAGCAGGAGTGTTAGCAAGTATTGTAAGTATCACGAGGATATTGGGCACGATACGAAGGACTGCATTGCTTTGAAAAAAGAAGTGCAAGCTTTGATTGAGAACAGAATGTTGCTAGAGTTTGTGAAAAAGCATTCTCAGAAAAGTGCGACGGTAAAGGTTGTTCCAAAAATCGCTGACACAGCTATGGTGATTTCCGAGGAAGTTGACGTTTTTGATATTTAGCAAGAGTATATGGATCCCAATGAGGGAAGGAACAACGTAAATATGGTGGAGGAAATTATTCTGAGGGGGAAAGTAAACGAATTCTGTGCTTTCTTTGAGTCGTTGGCAATCTTTGGAGGGGATACCACCGCAGGGAATTCTAATAGCTCACGGAAAAGGCATATGGTCAATCTGACTACCCAGATTGAAGCAGGGGTGTCGGCACAAATGCACCGATTACCCTCCCCCATCATATGTTTTGATGATGGTGATATGCGAAATGTCGCGGGCCCGCACGAAGACGCGGTGGTGATTGCCGCGGGTATTGCTGGTGATCAAGTTCAGAAGATACTTGTTGATTCATGAAGTTGATCGAACATCTTGTTTATGAGCACTTACAGGAGAATTTCTGACCCACCGGTTATACGACGATCAGACAGAACCATAGTAGGATTTACCGGCGCCACAACAGTGGTTGTTGGAGAATTTCAGTGTGTGGTCGAGTTAGGCCGTGGGACGTTCAAGAAGGAGGTGGTAGTATTGTTTATTGTTGTCGATGCACCAACTTTGTATAATGCAATTTTGGGTCGCTCTTGGCTGTCCTGAATGCATGGTGTGATTTCAACGGTGCATTAGTGTCTGAAATATGTGGTAGGAAACAACATCGGGACAATGAGGAGCAGCCAGAAGATGGCCCACGAATGTTACCAGATCGCTTTATCCTCAAAGGGAGTTCGGGGAAAAATATCGGACAAATTATAACAATTAAAAGGGCCTTCCTCGAAAACCATTCCATGTGATGATCCGAGAGAGACCCCCGGATTTCTGGTCCCAAAAGAGGATTCCGAGGAACATAAATTTGGAGATTGCAAATTTCTGAAGATCGAAGTAAAACTTTCTTTTGAATTCAGAGAAAGATTAATTGTTTTTTTGTCTAACAAACTCGATATGTTTGCTTGGTGTGCACATGATATTACGGGAGTACCACCATCAGAGATAATATGTCATAAACTTGCGGTACGACTTGATGTTCGACCCATTGTCCAGAAAAGGAGACCAGTTTCTCAGGAGAAGGCTGCAACTATTCTTTTGGAAATGGAAAGGCTATTAAGCATAGGTCACATTCGCGAGTCGCATTATCCCGTATGGGCCTCGAATCCAGTCTTGGTTTGGAAAAAGAATGGCAAGTGGAGAATGTGCGTGGACTTCACAGACATAAACAGATCTTGTCCTAAGGATCCTTTTCCGGTGCCCCGCATTGATCAGTTAGTGGATTCAACCTCGGGCAATCGATTGTTGTCTTTCATGGACGCGTATTCAGGGTATAATCAAATCCGGTTGGATGCACAAGATAAAGAGAGCACGTCATTTACTACCGGAAGAGGATTATATTGTTACAAGGTTATGCCATTTGGCCTAAATAATGCAGGGGCAACTTATCAGCGCTTGGTCAACAAAACCTTTGAGGGGCAAATTGGTCAGAATGTCGAAGCGTATATTGATGATATGCTTGTCAGGAGTTTGCGGGACGAAGATCATTTTGCTGACCTGGAGAAGACTTTTAATAATTTGAGTAAGGTCAATTTGAAACTGAATCCTGAAAAGTGTGTTTTTGGGGTACGATCGGGCAAGTTCCTTGGCTATATGATAAGTGAAAAAGGCATCGAGGCTGACCGAAAACAGATAAAATATTTAATCACCATGACTCCACCTCGGAATATCAAGGAAATCTAGATCTTAACAGGGAGATTGGCAGCACTGACTAGATTTATTTCTCGGTCCTCGGACAAATGTTCACATTTCTTTAAGGTATTACGAAATGCGAAAAAATTTAATTGGACTGATGAGTGTTCAACAGCTTTTGGCCAAATTCAGGAATATTTGACATCCCCTGATGTACTGTCTAAATCATTGGTGGGGGAAAGATTAATTGTATATGTAGCGATTTCAGATTGTGCGGTCAGTGTTGTTTTACTCCGAGAAGAGGTCACTCTTTTGAAACCTATCTATTATGTCAGTAAGAGTTTGTTGGATGCAGAGAAACGATATCTCAAGTTGGAGAAGGTAGCTTTAACAGCTGCCCAAAAGATGAGACCTTACTTCCAGGCACATCCTATAGTTGTTCGAACGACATTCCCTCTAAAAGGTTTGTTACAAAGGCCCGATATCTCTGGGAGGATGACTAAATGGTCAGTGGAATTGGGAGATTTTGACATACCATTTGAGCCTCATACGGCGATAAAAGCCCAGGTTTTGGCTGACTTTTTGGTTGAATTCCACTCAGACAGAGAGGACATGGAGATCATTGACCATTTTGATGACACGGAATGGTTGGTTCGAACGGATGAAGGGTCGAATAACTATGGAAGTGGTGCGGGTGTCCAATTAATTTCTCCAGAAGGGATAGCTATGTTTCAAGCTATTCGATTTGGTTTCAAGGCAATTAATAATGAAGCGGAGTATGAGACAGCATTGGCGGGTTTGCGTTTAGCTCGGATATATGGGGCCAAAAAGATTAAACTGATCAGTGACTCACAGTTGGTGATAAACCAAGCTTTGGGGGAATCTAAGGCCAGAAAAGATAAGCTGATACAATATTTGAAAGCATTAAAAGATTTGGTTTCTGAGTTCGATGGGGTTAAATATGAACATGTTCGAAAAGAGGCAAATGTCGTCCCAGATTCTTTGGCCACAACATCGCGGACGGAGGCATACCCATGGGTCTTGATTCAGGAGCACCCTTCGGTCATGATCGATGCAGAGCATTTAATGAACATTAAAGAGGTAAGCAATGTGATCACAAATGATTGGAGGTCAGAAATTATTGACTTCTTGGAAAAAGATACTTTACCCGCTGGAAAGTACGAGGCTAGGAAGATCAGGTTCAAGTCTCACGGGTATATCATGCTGGGAGGCGTTCTGTATAAGAAATCTTTGAGCCGACCATTACTAAGGTGTCTGAACAAGGATGAGTCGCAATTTGTCCTGTCCGAATTGCACGACGGGGAAGGTTCAGCCCATTGTGGGTATAAGGCGTTAATTCGACGGGTGTTTCTGGCTGGTTATTATTGGCCGACCATTTCTTCGGATGCAAAAGACTTGGTAAACAATGTGACACGTGTCAGCTCTATGCAAACGTAATTCACAAGCTTAGGGTGTTATTGGAGAGTATTTCAGAGGCGGTCCCATTTGACAGGTGGGGCATTGATTTAGTTGGGCCCCTACCAATGGCGTCTGGAGGCAGACAGACTATAATCGTAGCGGTGGATTATTTCTCTAAGTGGGTGGAAGCGGAACCCCTAGCAGGAACGAAAGCCAAAGATGTTATCAAATTCGTCGTTTCGAATATTTGCTGTCGTTTTGGGGTACCACTGCAGATCACAACGGATAATGGACCTCAGTTCGACAACAAGGAGTTTAAAAGCTTTTGCCTTTCCAGGGGCATACGACAATATTTTTTTGCCCCATTTCACCCCCAAGCTAACAGGCAGGTGAAAGTGACCAATCGAACAATTCTGGATGGGTTGAAAAATAATTTGGAAGGAAAGGCAAGAAGATGGCCTAATTATTTACAAGAAGTATTGTGGTCTTATAGGACAACGCCTCGAACTGCCATTGCTGCATCTCCGTTTGCATTAGTATACGGTATGGATGCAATTGTCCCTTCAGAGATTGTCTTCCCATCATATCGTGTGGCAACTTATACAGGAGATTTGAACGATCAAATCAGAGCCCTGGAATTAGATTTGGTTGAAGAGAAAAGACAACGCGCACAGTTGAAGTCTTTGCATTATCAAACCCTAATGAGGAGTCGATATGCTTCTAAATTAAGGCACAGAGATTTTAAGGTGGGGGACAAAGTATTACGCAAAGTCTTTCTACACACTAAAGAGAAGAGTCATGGAAAATTGGGACCAAATTGGGAGGGCCCCTATGAAGTGACGGAGAAGGTAAAATAGGGAACATATAGATTAAAAGACAAGGAAGGGCGATATCTAAGGCTTCTATGGAACATCGAACACTTAAAATTGTACGTCGAATGAGGAACAAGTTAGCATGTATTATGTGTTTTTTTATCTTTCCAGGTTTACGAAAAATAGTGAGGGCATACTTTTTCCTACCCTGTTAGGCACATGAAGGTTTTAATGAGGTGTCCCTATGAGCTAATCAATACAACTGCATTTTTTGCCTTATACTATTCTTTTCGAAAGCACATTTTGTGCCTTGAACTATTCATTATGAGGCAATATTTCCCTCATCGGACTATTCATTATGAGGCAATATTTCACTCCTCGAACTATTCATTATGAGGCAATATTTCACTCCTCGAACTATTCTCTATGAGGCGGTGTTTCCTTAGACTATTCTGTGAGAAGCGACATTTTGTGCTTCGAACTATTCTTTATGGCGACCTTTTGGTGCCTCGAATTATTTTTAGCTAGCCTTAGTGCAGCATACATTGAATATTATGATGCAAATCGATCATCAACAACCATTCAACGCAAGTTGGCATACTCATTTTTTCATAAGAAAAATATAGAGAGTCGCCACTCATAAACTTATCATTCAAACAAAGTGGCATACACAAAAATTCAAGGAGCTACAAGTTATAAAACGCTCCTCGAAGAACATCAGATGGCTTACAAAAACTGCCTTACAAGGACTTATACACAAAAATTGCCACAATAGCCTAATATCCTTTCCTAGTCAGAATTTTTCGAAGAGGTGCTCTCTTATGTGTCTGATTCTTCACTGTCACTCACCACAATGTTTGGAGGACGAAGGTCGGGGCGAAAAGCTTCCAAAAACTCCCCAGGTCATATTCAGGGTGTTCTGCATGAATCTGGGTGATCAGCCCTGCCCAAATTGTAGCATCCCGGGAATTAAGGTTGTCTGTACACTTAGCCACATAGGCATTCACCGCTTTTTCCTTCTCCTCCTCAACTTGCTTGGGAAAGTCTTCAATTCTTTTCACCAACCTCTCCCTATCCTTCGTAATCACAGCAATTCTTAAATCCCCGACATGCTAGTTCGTAAGCTTCTTTATATTCTGCCAGAAGTCTTTCTTGTGCCCCCGTTTTCTTTTGATAGAGGTCTCTTTCTTCCTGGCAGCATCGTTCAAGCATTATGACATAATTCTCCAAGGCCGATAATTTTTCATAAAGTGCATCTGCTTGCTTCTCCACAATGGCATATTGTTTCTTTGCCTTTTCAAGTTGCGAGGAGATCAGAGCCGCCTTGGAGTTATAATGATTTTTTCGATCTTCTAGATGCTGCATTTTCTTTCCCATGTTGACAGAAGTGTACAACAGGCTCCGAAGACTTAGTGAAAATTCATCATGAAGAGGAACTTCATAGGGGCTGGTAGGTGAGCCTTAGGAAACGGGGTCAAAATCCGATGACTCTCCCACTAGAATATTAAGGTCAACATGTTGAGGAGGATTGCTTCGAGGAATAGGCAGTGGTGCCAAGATAGGGGGTGTTCGATGGGTGCCGGATTTGAGGCCTGGGTAAGAGGAGAGCTGGGTGTCTGATTTGAGTTTTGTTTGGGGGAATTATCTCCAACTTTTTTTAGGCTCACTTGATGCCCTTTGGAGCTCAATTTCTTGGGCAAGTTCTGGGGCATCGTCTTGTATTTTTCCGTCATCGGATAATTCCTGGATGGGATCCAGGACAGCTTTGTCCTTTCTATCTTTTGTCTTAGTGTCTTTCTTGTTCTGAGGATGGACAGACTTCTTGGGGGAGAGTTGGAGCTGGGTGTCACAATGTTGGCCGAGGAAGATGGCTCTTGGTTGGTGACTACTCCTTCAATTTTTGACTGATGATCTTTGGTGGCAACTTCCTCATCGGGTTCACCCAAATGACTTTTAGCGCGAGAACGCTTCGGAAGGTAAGTTACTATGTCTTTCCTAGTTACTTGCTCTAGCACCTTGTCTTGAGAAGGGGGGGGGGGGTCATCAGTTCTTTTAAGGACAACCGGTCAAGGGGGTTCAACCTCCAGAGTCTGCTCAAGGCCAAATTGTTGTCCCTAAAACATAGACATAATCTATTTTCCCAATTCTCTTTGGCCCATTCGCTCAGTTTGGTGAAGATGGTAGTGGCACTCTCTACATGGTCTGCTTATGGTTTTGAGACACCAGTCATAGCCGCAAAGATATCAAATTAGAACATCATTCGAGCAGTTGTCATAAGTAAAATAGTTTGAGGAATTACATTTGTTGGTCCACATGAGGGATAGTTTGTGAGGGTTCGAAGGGGTTGACTCTGAGCCTGTCTCCCAATGGCCTGAGAAGTAGATGAATTGCTGTCTTCGTTTTTTTTCAGCCTCTAGCAAGTCCTTCAACACTTTCTGTCTTCGGTTAGAGGTCAATGAATAAAATGGGAAGAAAGGGTTTCTGGCTAGACCAGATAGTCCGATGAGCTGCTCCAATAAAAATTCTTGGCCTGAGATTCTCGAAGCCATGATGCATGCCATCAATTTGAACCACATATTGGACCTGCTTGAGAGGGGCAAAGGTTAATCTTAGCAAAATACTCAAAGAAAAATGGGTCTAAAGGAAATCTTAGTCCCCAATTCGTGATTTCAGTATACATAACAAGTTCGTTATCCCTCACTGACAATGGGGTCTCGCCCTCCGAGGGGAACGTAATGTCGATGTATGAAGGAATGCACCACCGGGTCTTTAGCAACATTTCTTCCGAAGGTAAAAAGTACTTGTATGATATGTTGCGAAGAGCAACCATATGTTTGTTCTCGATCCCTCGAATATTGTTGCCCACAATGGCATCAAGTTCCAAGGGAAGCGTTATGTCTCCTTTAGACTTTGGGGCAATTCGGCTCGCTTGCTCTTCGGATATTGTTGGAGGAGCGATGGGCCTTTAGCTAGATGACTCTGCAGGAATTTCGATGACTTTGCTATGATCATCAACCTGAATTGCTTGAGTAGATGGCTCAGGTTTGTCCGAGGCGATGGCCTTCCCCTTGGCAGCCAAGGCTTTGTTACGCAGCTCTCGAATCTCGTCTTCGGTAATGATAGTCTTTTCTGGATAAAATCGGGGGCTTCCCATTGCTGTTATCGACGGAGTGGCTGGAAGACTTGACACAGGATTACCGGTCTTCGGAAGAGAATTGTCTACCACCACATTTCGAGGAGGTTCGGGGGTAGTTAGTGGCGCTTCCTTGGCACGTTTGCGCTCCTGTGAATGCTTTTTATCTTTATGGTGTCTTTTCCGTTTCCCAGATGAGTGCTTATGGTGTTTTTCTTTCCCCACTAGACCAAGGGTTATGTGATCGGAACTTTGGTTTTGTTGTGATATTTTGAGGGGAATGATGGCAGTCGAAGTTTTTTTTGGGGGGGGGGGGGAGGCACGAACCGTAAAACGTAGTGACAGCAGGTGGGGGTTGAGGCTCAGTTTATTCACTAGCAGCAACTCTCTCTTCAAACTTTTTTCTAATAAGGAGCCATTATGGAATCCGACGAGGTCTAGACGTCAGCTTTCTCTCTCTAGAAATTTTGGGAGAAAAATTTGAGCTGTTATTGAAGGAGATCAGTATTTATAGAAGACAATGGGCTTTTAGGGTAAGTCAGACCTGGGGACATTTTCTCTTGTTTGCCTATGGGCATTATGGGAAACATAAGTGCACAATTGTTGATAGAAAAAATGCAGGAGAAGCTAGAGAGGCATGATCCAGTTTGAGGAATACGAAACAATCTCTAAACCGATGCGCTGGCAAGGAAGTACGACTGCTGACGTCATATCTTCTTGATCCAATCCTGGAAATGTATTAGCCTAGTATTGGTGGCCGTATATGCTGATACAGTGAATCCCGATGCACGATATTACCAAGGCCTGAGTCAAGCATTGCTAAGACATTGCAAGGATTGGGGGGCTACTGGTTAGTGTGACGTAAACAGTAGTTTGTATTCGAAAGATAAACTTGTTAGGAAGACAAACGTTCGAAGAGACATGTAGCATTTGAAGTATTGATTCAAAAGAATTTTCGAGGAGATGTTTTGCATTTGAAGAGGAGTTATCCGAGGAAAAGATGTTCGAGGGAGCGAATTTTCGAGGAGGATTGAAATGAACAATGGAGACTTCTTTACAGTCCCAATAAAACTATTTTTACTAGGACTGGGGGGCTACTGATGAGGGAGAATAAAAGACATGGTAGAATTGTAAAGAAGAAGCTGGTTAGGAGAGAATTGCAAAGAAGAAGTTTGTTAAGGAGAGAATTGTAAAGAAGAAGTGTGTTAGGAGAGAATTGTAAAGAATAAATTGTATTAGGGGAAATTGTATAGACTACTAAAGAAGTAGCCATTATGAGAAGATGAAAAGATATAGGGACCAAAAATGTAATAAACGGGAATTAAAGCGTGTGGGACCCGCAATTGTACTATCAAAGGACCACACACGCTTTACAGATCCCGAGATGAATATAATACTACTTTCTCTCTCTACTTAATCTAATTCTTACTTTCTCTCTCTAAAAAGACTCCTAAACAAAGTACTTAAGTCTAATTTGACACTAAGAGATTCTCGTAACACAAAATCACCCTATAGCCTTCTTAAAACTCTTCACTATCGATACTAAAGAGTTCTTACTTGATCTTGTCATCGAAGATGGGGCGAGCCATATGGGCTTTGTGGGTTGGTTAAGTTTTTATGTGATTAGACTGCTAATACGGCTAAGCCCGGGGTAATTGGAGGTGTATTTCCTACCAATAAGGTTGATGAAATAATTGACAAAATTGTTAGCAGAACCTTGAGGAGAGGTATAATGGTTCTCAATAAAATTATTGATGAAAATGATCATATTACAGGAAATACGCAATTTGATATAGGTATGGAAGATTTTGGAGTTACAGTCACCTAGCTTCACCAAGGTCTTGCAAGACTTCTGTTTAAGGAAATATTCCTTAGAATGAATAAAAATATATAGTTTTTTTAGGCATTGGTTTTGGCTTCGACTGTGGAAGGTTGAGGGGGTAGCTGGCTAAATCTTGTCTAACTTGAATAATACGAGTTTGGACGGAATATACTCTTTTGTTAATATTTAAAAAAATGATTGAAAAAAGATGGGTTGAAGTCAACTAAGTTTAAAAAAAAACATGTTGGAACCCTTTAATTTGAAGTTTCAATTGGCAGTGATGATGGAGTTATAGTCGGGGTACAATTGTCACATATTCAAAAACATAATGGTTTGCTTAGCAATGTATTTAGGAATGTTCATAAATAAGGATATTAGGGTGTGATACGAGGTACATAGATAACTGTAGTGGGTAAATGAGTTGGTAAATAGGTCATCTTATGAGTTGTTGACAAGAATTAGATCTATCTTTGATGAAATAGGATTTTGGTTTTCTTATTAAGTCGAGAGAATTGAAAGCATATGGCTTTAAGATCGTTAAGCTCACTAGAAGAAAAAAATTTATTTAATTCTTTGATAGACAAGGTTTAGATATCAAAACTTCCCATTTGATCCTATTGCTTATGAATAAAGTTAAAGTCACCCAAGGTATGTTTGTACGATGAGGAGAGATAAAAGAGAGATCACTCCAAAGAGGGGAACGATCGGTATCATCATTGAAAAATGAGAGGACATATTCCCTATATCTACTTTAAAAACATTAAGGTTCCATGCAAGCCAATTCTCTCTAAAGGATGGGATAAATGATTGGTTTTATAGTGTTAGTAAAGCAATACGGTATGCATAATATGGTTAATATTATTCCCATGTGCTTTGGTTTAGACAAGATATATAAGTGTAATGTGATTGTTGGAAACTAATTCGGTTACATTTTTTTTACTAATACAGTTATTAATATCACACATATTCTAAGATACAATATTCATAAAATATATAGGAGGTCAGGGAACTTACAAATGATTATTGATCGAGGATCATGTTATCGTCGGACTAACAATTAGCTTCTAGTATAGACACGAGCAGTCTAAAATGAGCAGAGGAGGATTTGACTTTCACTACAACATTAGTAGCATCATGAGAGTTGTTGATATTTTGGTCAAATACATAGTTGTCTCTGGGGGGGATGATAGACACTGTCTTCCTCCAGCCCCATCAGGAAAACATTGTAAGTATGGTCAACTTCTCCGGAGGATTTGGGGATGACATATGGGTCTTCATCACTGGTGGAGACAAGGATAGTAGAAGAAATATTATCGATAATATTCATAATGATCGATTATTTTCCCAAGTTGTGAGTAACATGGGGTCGAGGTAAAGTAAGGAAATGTAAGAAGGGTCGTGCAACTTGCAAAACTGTGGCAAAAAATGTCATACTTTTTGCAAATGAAGGGGAACCCCTAGTACTCGATGCAGAGATGAGTAGGCTTACTCTAGTATTTGATTTTGAGTTCATCCGAGAAGTCGTCTGTGACACTCATGATGATACAAAATCATGTGAAGCCAAGTCTGATTTTGTTGGCACTATGGGTATCGATGTAGATTGGAGTGCAAAGAATGCTTGGTATATAACTAATCCATTTTTCACTGCAAAACTCATGAGGCAGACCATGAAGCTTGACCCAAAGAGGTCCTTATCCAAAGAATGATGGCATTGAGGGGATATTTTACGGTAGATTCCATTGGATACCACTTCTTCAAAAGATTGGATGGATATTGAATAACCATGACGTATTCTCAAGCATAAAAATAGCATTTTTGGCTGAGTTAAAACAATAATAAAAGTAATACGATGGAGTTATCTTACACTCTTGCATATCGTACATCCCCAACATCTTCACATATTTGGCATGCACGAGATAAGAATTCGATTTCTTACCAAGGAATTAGCCGGAGAGGCACTTCCTCTAATCAAAATTTTCACCATTTATAGCATCATGAGGGACAATAATTTATGTGTCCTCAAACTCGATGAACTAGATTTTTTCAACCATCATTCCCGGTTTACTTTCTTGAATGACAACCACAATGGCCCAAGATTGGGTTGCATGCAAGAGGATTGCGATAAAAAAGGTCATAAGATAAAAATTAGACATACTGATGTTGGTAATAAAAGGGGTGGTACCATAAAGAATTATCATCGTAAGACACTATCAAGTGTAGGATCGAGAGCTGTATAATTAGGGGGGGCTTCGATGAAGTAGATTGTGATACATTGTATCCACGAAGATACGGATGGGCATTGCGTCAACCTCGAGAATAACAGGAGTCAGAACGTCCACAACGATCACGACCAAGGTAGGAAGGAGGAAAAGGTCTTAAGGGTACGATCACGGCGAAATTACGTTATAATTGATTGCATAATAACTTTTTGTTGTGTAAATAGACTTATATTGTGAAAAATACAAGTGTTGGGGTGCGAAATGATTTTATAATTTGTTTCATAATTACGTTGTAAATTGTTGCAATTATGAAATAATAATATATAAATAAACAATAAAAGAAAATTAATACTCCCAACAAAAAATAGTGTATTTTAGAGACATGTGACTTTTACAAAAAAAAACATCATTTTGAATTTTACAAACGAGCATCTACGAATATTTGTTGTTTGTTCTTGGTTAAGAAATAAATCAAATATTTTATGCTCTTCTTCTTGATGTGAGATTTACTTCTGTTTGACGCAAGAATCTCTTTGTAAATGGTTGTTGATATAAATTGATTAGCATTCTTGAGTTTTTTGATATAATATTTAAGAATAACATTTTATTCTTCCATCTCTTTAAAATGTTCACAGATTTTTGTTTTCAGTTCTTCAATTTGTTTAATGACATCTTCGTCTAGATCAATATCTTCTGATTGTAAAATAAAAATAAAATAAGAGTTTGTCAGAGTCGGGTTGCGTAATGACGTTCAATTATGTTTCAAAAATACATTTTAGATGTATTAAAACATGCTTGTATAATTACGTGTTAATGTCTTGTGTAATTATTGGTAAAATGGATGCGAAATTAGTTTTTTTGTTGGGGAAAAAAATTAAAGTTACCCGTCAATATTTATTCTTCAAATTGTTGACTTCTTCATGAAGATTTTTTATTTCTTATGTGCGCTGAAATGTATATGGAATTCTTGTTAGTGGTCTGGAAATTGACTATTAGTTGAGTGCAATTGGGTTGCAATTTATTTGTATGTTTGAAAAACAAATATAAAGTGGGTCTGGTTAGTTTGGTGTATAAATATGTGCAATTTGGTTGCGAAAAAGATCGGATATGTTCAAAAACATGATAGAAAGTTGGTAAATATGTGGAATTTGATTACCAAAAAAGTCATTTATATTTGGGTCTCAAAACATAAGATTTTTTCTTATAACAATTTGGTTAGTTTGGGTCTCAAAACAATTTGGTAAATATGTGGAAAAAAATTAAAGTTACCCGTCAATATTTATTCTTCAAATTGTTGACTTCTTCATGAAGATTTTTTATTTCTTATGTGCGCTGAAATGTATATGGAATTCTTGTTAGTGGTCTGGAAATTGACTATTAGTTGAGTGCAATTGGGTTGCAATTTATTTGTATGTTTGAAAAACAAATATAAAGTGGGTCTGGTTAGTTTGGTGTATAAATATGTGCAATTTGGTTGCGAAAAAGATCGGATATGTTCAAAAACATGATAGAAAGTTGGTAAATATGTGGAATTTGATTACCAAAAAAGTCATTTATTTTTGAAAAACATAATAAAACCTAGGTCTCAAAACTTATTGTAATTTGGGTGCATAAATATGTTCAACTCGGTTGTGTAAAAATAAAAAATCATCATACACCTTTAAATATATACGCAAGTAATTCATAGGTTACAGATTATATTTTTTTATTGCATAAAAATACAAACATATCATCAAAACTAAACACGAACAGTTCTTAGGTCATGCATATTATTTACGAACACGTAATCATTAGCAACTTATCCTAAAACTATTTGTGCGTTGTCTACATTTATTTTCAATTATTAAGATATAATTGAAACCATAATCTTATTATTCATGAAGTAACACTCAAAATTATATTTTAGTGTTAGTGGATGGTTTTGGATTCGATTTTATAAAATTCAATATAACTGTATTTTTCTACAATTTTATGTAATCTAAAATAAAGTATCAATTTACCGTGTTTATGAACGGTAAATGAATATTTTACAATTTTACATACAATATTTTATTTCATTTACGTTTTAGCTTGTTTTGGTACAAGCTATTTATTTTGATTTAAAGTACCCACCGATCTAACAAACCTTTTTTTATTAGTGTTTTTTCTTTAGCTCAATAGAAATTTTTAATTTTATCTCTTATTAATATATATTGGGAGATTTGTTATTGCCCCGAAATGGGTAGTCGAGTTGGTGGAGTAAGGCGTGACCAAATGGTATGAGCTCGAGTCCCTCTACAAAAGCTTTCTTGGTGCATGTCACCTTGTGTGGTTTACCTTCTCGCGTCCTTTTGGTTTAAGCCTCTCACCTTGTGTGGTTTATTTTCTGGCGTTGGTTTGCAGGGTTTATCCCTTCTCTTTCTTTTATTTTATTTTTAATTTAAAATTTTAAAAGTTCATATTTTTTTAAACCATAAATCGAAGAAAAAAAATCCAAAAATACCATTGGTTTTGTTTTTTTAAGACGAACAAAACTAGTACCACTTATGATATGTTTTAATTATATATATATATATATATATATATATATATATATTACACATGTTTTTCATCTATATAGTTTTGCATCTAGCCGTACAAAATTTAAACATGTTTCGTATTACATAGTTTCGTATCTATCATAGTGTGTTGGTTTCGCATTTAGCATCTACTATAGTGGGCATGAATTCGCATCTAGTAGTACAAAATTTAAACAGGTTTCGCATATAGAAAAATTAAGAAGATTTCGTATATACCAAAATAAAAAAAAGTTTCGCATCTTCTTCGTTTACACTGTAAATTTAAATTTTTAAAAAAATCATATACTTTAAACCGTAATTCAAAAAACAATCCAAAAATATCATTAGTTTTTTTTAAGGTGAACAAAACTAGTACCACTCATAATATGTTTTTATTTTTATTTTAAATAAATTTTAGACAGGTTTCTCATCTATCATAGTGGGCTCTTTTCACATCTAGTAGTATAAAATTTTAATATATTTTGCATTATATGGTTTTGCATCTATCATAGTGAATTGGTTTTGCATCCAGAATCTATCATAGTGGGGCTGATATTATGTTGAAAGTCAGTTTTTTATTATAATTTTCAAACATAAGATGTAATTATATATTACTGTTTAATAATAATAATATTTTAACACATATCAACATAATTAAAATTTGTTAAAATATATATTTTTTATTTTTTATAATATAATTTCGAATAAAAATAAATTAGACATTTAAATTATTATATAATATGCTAAATAAAATTATGATTGCATCATATTATTTGAAATTATAATTATATTTTTAATTATGGTAGTTTATAAAAATATTATTGTTAACAAATTAATTTACGTTTAAATAATTTTTTCGTTTCGTGTCACGTGTTTTATATGTATCTTAATGCATGTTTAACACCTCTTCTCTTTTGTATATTTATTAGTTTTTCGTTTTTCGTTTTTAAATTAGTTTTTTGTTTTTCGTTTTTATTTTCATCTAACATATTTTTTTATTTCTTCTATTTAGTCATTCTCCTTCCTAGCCTAAACTTTTTCTCACACGTTCTCTTCAGAAACCAACAATATCCAAGATAGACTTTTGTGGGCGGCGAACTGACCTTGAAACCATGGCGACTATGGTGAGTTGTTTTTGGTTATCTATGTCAGTTATATTTTTTTTATAAAACCATACCAAATTATTGTTTTATCATGTATCATCGAAATTAGCACTACATAATAAATTAAACAATTAAAGACCCAAAGTTTGTGTGAAGTTATTGATTAGAAAAAAACGAGAAGAGAAACATTACGTAATAACAACGGTCAGTTGGGGCTGAGAAGTTGATAAAGTTGGGTTTATGGTCGTTGTTCTTGATAATTATAGAGATGAATTTGAAGTAAGTAATGACTTTTTTATGTTCCATCATCCATGTGCTCTATTTTTTCACTAATTGGATAGTCGACCCAATCGAATTATTTTTTATTTTCTCTCTTTGTGAAACTCTAGGCATGATTATTGTAATTTTTCTATTTTTTGTTTTGTGTATCTATTTGAGATATTACCCGTGAGACTTGGAATAAGATATTGATTTTTTTGTTTGATTTATGGATTCTTTTCTTTCTTTTTTGTTTAATTTATGGATTCTTTTATTTTTTATTCGATTGACTTTCCTAGCGGTTTTATTATTAGTTATTTGTATGGAGTGGGTAGTTAAAAAACTATTAGGTCCTTTATATGCGTAGGTGTTTTTTGGTTATATTTTCATTATTTTTTGTTTGATAAGATTTACATTTTTGTATCTTTAGTGTCTTTGATGTCATTTGCATATGCGACTATATATTGTTTGAGTACTTTATTAGGTTGTAATCTGGAAGGAGAGGAACCTCTATAAGTGAGCAAGTGACATTGATACATGGCACAGATATAGACTGCATAAAAAACATTATAGTTTTCTATTAGAAGCCTGAAGTCTACATTTATATCTATGTTTGGAGTAGACTTTCAATTTTTGGAGTTCATGTATGTTATTAGGTTTGTTTTGAGTTTTTAGTTTTACAAGTTATCGATTCGAGATCCTCAACTATTCAATATACTCCAAGAAATATATATATATATATATATATATATATTATGTAAATACATGAATCTTAATATGTATATTCACATAGATACATGTATGTTCTTATATGAATATTTATATATATTGATATCTACAAAATTTTAGTCTCGTAGAGAAACAGACATATTTTATAATATGATAACTTTTTTCCTTTTTATGATTGCCTCTCTTTAACTTTTTGAAACTTAATTCTCCAAATATTTATTATATCCCTTGAGATGTTGATTTCTATCAAGTGAAAAGTTTCTTAGAAAAAGTAGTCCACGCGGGGGCGTAGGAGGGGTGTTATTGATAAAAAAAACACAATAGTGATAATACTCCAAAAAAAAGTTACGAATAGTAATTCATCTCACCTTATTCTTTCATAACATCAATACATTTTATAGTGTGTGAGATAATTTAATGATTAATAGTTTGGTTTTTTATTCATTTAACCATAAAAAACAGAAACATGAAGATAAAAAGAGTCTTTGTAAATACAGAGATATGCGAGAAATTCAAAGTTAGAATGAATTACACTAAAAGAAAGATAACAATAGTGTGTGCAAGTGAATATAATAGAGACCAATTAAAAATAATTATATACATATGAATATAGAAGAGATGAGTCAGAAATAATTGCATTAAAAATAAGAAGATTATGTAAAATTTGTCTAGAATTCTAGATTTATCGAAATTAGACTAAGTTTGTGGTTAATCTAATTCTTTGGATATTGGATTACAAATCACGGTCTGATTATAAAGACATAACAAAATAGATATCAAAAGAACAAGATCAACTCATAACCAACGCGAGTCTTCAAAAGAAACTACAAAATTAATTATTTTTTGTTATTAATATTATGTCTATATACAATATAATTTTTTATGGATGGTAACAATTAATATAATAAAATTTTATTTTATATTTAATAATACTTATCTTTATGCGTTAAAACTATTAATTTTCGTAGATATTTTGGCTTCGAAAATAATACTCGAAAATTTTGGATTTTTATTGTTTTGATTAATTAAACTTGGAAATGATGAAATAAGGATAAGGAGTATAAATTTTATTTATGCTATTATTAGTAATTTTAGAATTTAAAATATATAAAAGTAGATTTGCCATATAAGGCTCGTTAACCAGACTTAATAGAAGTTAATGCCAATATATTTGACTAAATTTCTTCTAAATTTACCCCTGATATAAATATATATTTTAATACACATCAAACTGTCTTCCTTCCTCCTATCTGTCTACCTTCTTCCCTCGACGTTTTCTTTCCTCGATGTTCCATAGTTACAAGTACGAAATCGACGCTATTTTTTCTCTGTTCACTTTCCGATATACCTTTGAATTATTTTAGAACAATATCGATGCTAAAAACAGTAAGTCCGATCATCTTGTTTTTTGAAAATTCAGTTTGATTTTAATGATTTTCAGAAACCTAGGGTTTCATTGGTATGGATTTTTCAAGTTTATCAGTTAGTGCAGTGATAATATTCTTAATTTATATCAGTTTTGTGTGATTTATTTAAGTTGTTCCTTTTTCAGTATACCCTTACTTCATCATCTTCTTCCTTTAATTCATTTTTCAGTCAATTACATTTCTTACTCGTGTCTCATTAAAGCGAGACATGAGATGCTCAAACTAACTGGCACAACAGCCATGCATACTTACTGCCAAAAAACCCTACTATTGTTTCTTATAATCTATATTGTTCTGGTTTAGCATCCAACATTTGTCATCTGTCACAATTGGTGAGGTTTAGCATCTATCACGTAACAACCATCATAGTTACACTGTTTTTTGGCATATGCAATTCCCAAATTATGTTACGTTTGTATAGGTTCCGCAACTATCATTTTTTCCATGATTACAGTTTTGTATAGATTTTGCATCTATCATTTTGTTTTTGTTACACATCAACATAGGTTTCGCATCTATCAAATTACCCATTAGGTTAACATCTGCAATGGCTGTGCATCTATCACTTTTGCAATGGTTTCACATTTGCATAGGTTTCACATCTATCACGTTTCTAATGATTTCAAATCTATCATAGCTTGCCTGTTTTTATTATTTTATTGATTTTACAAAAGAAATGGCTCCAAAAACTTGTATTTTCAACTCATGCCTCTTTGCATTGATAAAATAGATGCAATAGACAAAAGTAAGACCAGAACACATAGAAGTAGCGAAAAAATACAAATTTTATTCCATTTTTAAAGACATCATATGATCTTAGAAAAAAAAGACTTCTTACAAAAAGAATTGGGGTCTGATTGAAAAGATAATAAAGAAGTATGATGATGAAACTGAAGCTTTCAAAATGGGGCAAAAGTTTCTACACCTTACAACCAATGATGTCAAGATAATCTTTGGTTTAAAACATGGAAACCATTATATGCCGCTACAAGCCAAATACTTTGAACCAAGATATTCAAAATTAAAAGGCAAAGAACAATCCATGATAACCAAGACATACTATTTTGATGACACATCAAGAAATGTTGATAAAACCCGAGCAATACCAATCATAAATAAAATGATAAAGGTATGCAATTCCAACTTTTCTTGTATCATTGCACTGATTTCTCATTACCATAAGTTTCATATTTTTATAGGTTTCTTATGTACCACTTTGTCTTGTTTCACATTTGCATAAGTTTCCCATATACCACTTCTGCTTTAGTTTAACATTTCAATATGTTCTACAACTAGCATTTTTACTATGGTTTTCCATTTGCATAGGTTTCGCGTCTATCACTTTGTCTTGGTTACACATTAACATAGGTTTCACATCGATAAATTGTTCCCATTGTTTAACATTTGTAAATTTTTCGCATCTATCACTTTTACCCCATGGTTCACATTTGCATAGGTTTCGCAGAATATATCGTTCCGCAACTATTATAGTTGCAATGGCTTAACATTTATTATAGTTTCTAATTATTTCTCATTTATTATCTACATATTAAATAATGTTTTTTCATGTTTATAGGATGTTATAAATATAGCAACAAAATAGCATAAAGACTATGCAATAAAAGATATTGTGATACTCTTTATAATGTTAGTCCACTCCACCTTATTTTTATCTATATCTAGAGATGTAATAGCATATAAACTGGTGTATTATGTTGAAAACCTAGACAAAATAAACGACTGCAATTGGGATGAAGTAATCCGGGACCAGTTGATGAATTCAATAAAACGTTTTCATGAGAATGAACTTGAAAAATAGTTGGTTGTGTTTCTCTTTTGCTGGTTATTATTTTTCTTTGTTTTATTTTAAATATTATTTAGTTAGAAATGGTATCTAAATTATTGATATATATTCATTCATCATGTAACACACAAATATATATATCAAAAAGAAGAAATTGAAGACACAATATCTAGATGCTTCAAATGGTTGAGTATTGAAGGCAAAATAAAATAAAATTTGATTGATGTCAAAATAGAGATAACCTTGGTTAGTCACCGGACTTTGTCATGTGTATCAAAAATGCCACTGATGTCTTTTTTGTATCAAAACAGTCATTTTTGTTGGTTTCATTTTGCATATGTGGTCACTTTTGTTTGTCTTAATTTGCATCTGTGGTTACCCGTGAGTGACCACGGAGGTAACAAAAAGGCAACAAAATGGACCGTTTTGATACAAAAAAACATAAATGGCATATTTGATACACAAGACAAAGTCGGGTGACTAACCAAGATTCTTAGCCTAACATATGAATAAGTATATTTACACATTGTCTTTTTAATCTAGTTTTGCATTTTACATAAATATATGTCTTTACTTTAACATATTAACAATTTTATAAGTTGTGAAAGAAGAATTTAACCTAACAGGGGATAGGATGTCCGGACGATAATAGGATGAGCCTGAAAATAAGGCCTCATCTTCCTTGTAGCAATTATCAAGGCTAATGCTAATTTTTCAAGCTTTAGATAGCGTTTTTCTGCATCTATCAAGCTTTTGCTGATGTAATACACTAGACGGGGATAATTATCCACCTCCCTCACCAATACAACACTTATGGCACAACTGGAAACTGCCAAGTATATCAAAAGAGTCTCTCCATCAACAGGTTTATATAAAGTCTTGGGGGAGGACAGATGTTTTTTAATTTCATTAAAAGCCTCATCACATTATGAAGTCCAGTCGAATCCCTTTGCACCTTTTAAAGTTTGAAAGAACGGGGCACACCTGTCCGAAGACCTTGAAATGAATCGATTTAACGCAGCCAACCTCCCAGTCAATCGTTGTACTTCTTTAATATTCTGAGGAGGCTCCATTTGGAATAAAGCATTAAGCTGGTCCGGATCAGGCTGTATTCCTTGCTCACTTATTACATATCCCAGGAATTTCCCGGACTGTATTCCGAACACACACTTTTCTGGATTTAGTTTCAAATTTACTTTTAGTAAGTTAGCAAAAGTTTATTGGAGATCTGCCAAATGTAGCTCTTCGTCCATACTTTTTACCATCATATCATCGATGTATACTTCCATATTCCTTCCAACTTGATCAGCAAATGCTTTGTTTACTAACCTCTGATAAGTAGCCCCAACATTTTTTTAACCCAAATGGCATCACCTTGTAACAATGAAGGCCCCTATCAGTAACAAACGTAGTATGCTCGTGATCCTTTGGATCTACTTGAATCTGGTTGTACCCGGAGAAGGCATCCATGAAAGATAGTAGCTTATTCCGAGATGTGGAATCTACCAACTAAGCAATCCGGGGGATTGGGTACAAATCTTTTGGGCAAGCTCTGTTGAGATCTGTGAAATCAATACATATGCGCCACTTGCCATTTTTATTTTTCACCAAGACCGGATTGGCTGTCCATAAAGGATATTGAGACTCCTTTATGTGCCCCATTTTGGTTAGTCTGTAGACTTCTTGAACTATGACGTCGGTCTTTTTCTTGGAAAAAGCTCTCATCTTTTGTACCACGGGTGCTATGTCTCTTCGGACACACAGTTGGTGTGATATAATAGTTGCTGGTACTCCGGTAACATCAGCATTGCACCAAGCAAAAACATGCTGATGGTCTTTTAAAAAATTCAACATTTTACCCTTTAGTTTAGATATCATTTTGGACCCTATCTTAACATTTTTCCCTCTTCCAAAGTATATGTCTCGACTTCTTCAACCGGTATTAACACTCCAGGGGTCTCTCTGGGGTAATCAATTTCACCCTCACCCCCAGAAAGCCCCTCAAACTGCTATTCTTCATTGATACGAACTGCCCCCAATGTCCGAGGAGCCACTGCTGTTGCATAACACTCCCTTGCTATCTTTTGGCTGCTCCGAACAACTCCCACTTGTCCTTGCACATCGTATTTCAAACATTGGTGGACTGTTAAGGCTACTGCATGCATCATAGAGAGCCAAGACCTCCCTAGAATAGCATTATAACAAGTGGGACAATCCACTATGATAAATAGTATTCTAACCATCTTCTTAAAAAGGCCCTTGCCCAACAAAAATTCTTCTTCGAATTCCCAGATTACATCTGCTGAGCTTCCAGTGAAACCCATAATTGACCTGTTCGAACGCTGAATTACCGCAGGATTTTTCATCTTTTTGTAGGAAGTTAAAAAGAGGATATTGGCTGAACTCCCAGTATCCACCAAAATTCGTCTTATGTCATTGCCCCCAATGGATGCTCCTATGACAACAGCATCTTCATGAGGACCTGTTATATCCCTTAAGTCATCCTCATCGAAAACAATGAAGGGAAATGGAATCTGCGATTGATAGGAAGTCATACCTCCCTCCAGTTGGGTAGCTAAAGTATGAACATGCCTCTTCCTCGAAGAAGCAGTGTGTGCTATCATGGTATCCCCTCCAAAAATTGTGAGTGACTCAAAAACGTTAATGAGCCCGGACACCGTTTTACAATGTTCCTCAATGGCACCCACTCTGTTTCGAGTTGGATCAGAGTCCAAGTACTCTAACTCTACATCGAATCTCTTGATTATCACCATAGCTCCCTCCGGAGCGGATGCGCCTGCATTGTTTGGAGCAGCCCGATGAGAATTATCAGGCCTATTTCCTCCTCTTATTTTAACATATGCTCCCAACTTTCCTCTTTCAATTAAATTCAGGACTTCTTGCTTTAAAGCAATACAATCCTCAGTGGTATGGCCAGTATCATTATGATACTGACAGAAGCAATTGTTACGATGCTACCTAGGAGATTGTAGCGCAGCCGGCCTTCTATAGTGTACTTCTTCCTTTGTTTTGTCATAAATGATGGCTATACTTTCTTTTAACTCAGCAAACCACTCCGGTTGAACCCAATGCCCTCTTTTATTTCTAGATTGCTGACTCTGGACAGACACAGCTGGCTGAGACTGAGCTTTAGCTCTATTATGACCCTGCCCGGTCTCCCTTGCCTTGTTCCCGGACTGATTTTGGTTGGGGTTTGGAGCAGCTGGGGCAGACCTCACCTGCCTGTGCACCCTAGTTTTCTTTGTTTCATCCACGTTAATTTGCTTTCCAACCTGATTCAGTAGACCTCCCCATGTCATGGCCTTCTTTCTGGTCTCTGAATCAGCCAAATTTCCAGGGTTTAAACCCAGCCTTAGAGAAGCTATTGCTACTTGTTCGAAGCAATCAGCCAACCCATTTTTGGTGTTTACAAAGCGACTTATATATTCCTTCAGATATTTATTCGTTTCTTGGGCACAATGGATAATTGTGTCTCCATTGCCCTTCACCTCTTTACTTCCAACAAACTGCCTCCGGAAGGCCACCCAAAAGGTATCGAAATTTCTGATGCACCCCTGTGATAGGCTGTTATACCACTTCAGGGAACTCCCCGTAAAATTCTGGGAGAAGGCTATATAAAGCAACTTATCGTCATCATCGAAATTCATCATGAAATTCTTGAATTGTTCCAAGTGATTGTCCGGGTCTTTACTGCCATCGTATTTTTCCATCTTCGTATTATCGAACCTCTTGGGGAGGTTCCCGGACAGGATCTTGGATGACAATGGAGATTGTCTCCAATTCCGGCCACGACTGAAAACAGTATCCTCGTTAGGAGTTGCAAAGATACATGGTTCATCATGGAAGGCAAAAGGATCCACCAGCATCCGGTCAATGTGTCTCCGGCTATGAGATGAACCTTTGCCTATATGCCTCTTTAACTTTCCATGTCTGTCCCTTTTTCTCGAATACTTCTTAACCAACTTCTGTTTCTTTTTAGATCGGCCCTCATCACTGCTGGATGACAAAGATTCTTCAACTCCATCCTCGTCCGAGGAGCTACTGGAAGATTCTGAGTCTGAATCAGAGCTCTCCACTGGCCTAGACCGGTGAGACTTTTTAGAGCTAGCATGAGTCTTTTTCGTACTCACATGGGTTTTCGAAGGCTCATGCTCTCTAGGGTTGTCAGTATGATGAGCAACTGATGCATTTGACTTTTCTTTTATGCCCATCTTTGCCCTCTCTGCCCTCAGGGCTTCTATCTCACCTTTTAATCTATCACGCTCCTCGATGGTATATTCATCATTTTCTCCCACCATTTCAAGCAAAGCTGGTGGTACTTTCGGGGCGTCCGGATTCATTCAGACTGGTTTTTCTGATGGTTTTGAATGCTAGATTCAGGCACCGTCTGTCCTCCCACTGTGGTCGCCAATTTGGTGTGGTTTATTTCTGTTTGAGGGTAAGTTTGTAATTTTTGTTTAGAGTTTTGTGGAATTTTGAGAGTATTTAATACTTGGGTAGAATGTAGAGGGAGAATTGAGTTGCGTGATTGTATTTAATTTTCCTTACCCCATTTAATGTTGGTGGTTGGGTATTTATACCCTTATATTTGGGCCACATGGGCTTTCAGGTTGTGTTTAATGGATTCGGGTCGAGTTTAAAGACCCATTAGTTCTAAGTAAGTAAATATGAAGCTTAGTCAAAAAGTGATTAGGTTTTAAGTATTTTAGTTCTGTTCGGATAGTTCAGTGGATAATAGTTGTCCGAACTGCCCCTGTCTGGTGAGGTAGACATTGTCCGAGTTGACCCTATCCAGTTCCCATAAAGTGTAGTGACAGAATCCGGACTCATCAGTAGCCCCTTTTTTAGGTGGTGTTCAAAAACCTTTGGCAAGACCTGAAAAACAGTCTGTTCCTGGTGACAGCTACATCCGGACAGGTCATTCGAACTGTGTTACAGCTTTATCCGAACTGAAAATTTTCTTAAAAACTAAACGGTTTCTTGCCAGAGTTCACGGGACACGTGTCTCTTTCTGATTCGTTACATCAGCCGTTTTTTCACCTAGAATGGCGCTCCCACCTTCTCCAAAAAGTAACTTCTTCATTTAATGAAGATGACATCAGCGCTGTTCCTTAATCACTGCAACCCTTTCGAATTCTCCTAGGTATCAAAGCATCTTTTTGTATGTTTACTATAAATTAATCATTCCTTTACTGTTTTACTATCCTCTTCATTCTTACTTTGCTAAATTTCAGAGCTCTCTCTCTAAAAAACAAATACTTCTTTTCGGTTGTGAGTTTATGTTCACAGCTAGGAACGCTTTAATCAAAGGCGGGCGGCTTAATCTATCAGAGTTAGAAAAGGCCCAAAAAGTTGAACGAGAAAGGCGCATTGCTGCAGGCCTTCCTACTTCCCCTGTCGACAAACCAGAAATTCCAAACACAGAGCCTGACTAGGGCTCTTCTTCAACTGAAAGTGTTAAACCGAGGAGATTTTTTCAAACCACCCATCGTTTCAGGCTCGTCGGTTCAGGAGTCAGAGCCCACTTTTGAACTAGGGCAAGCAATTACCAGTTTTAAGAAGCCTTCTCCATTTATCGCCATGGGGTCAGATGCAGATGTCTCTCCAAATAAGTTAGTTGATCAGAGAAGAGGTCGCCTGGTAAGAGGGCAGGCTAAAAAAGGCACACCTTCCAAATCAGGGGCCAAGGATAGCAACACAAGGTCAGAGGCACCCATGAAAATTCCTAAGGACAAGCTGTCCGGACCAGAGGCATCTAGCTCAAGTCTCCGCAAAGAAACCACTGCAGTTGAGCCCCAGCCGGAGGCCAGAGCACAAGAAGCTAGTGAAAACCAACAATCCGGAGGGCATACTGAGCCAATCTCTAACTCCCCTCACCCAAAACAACTGAAAATCCCTCCTTGGTAATGGAGGAAGTAATAGAGGATTCTATTGAAGAGGCTCCGTTTGAGTCCGAAGTCTCCGGACAAACGAGTGATGCTGGTGCTGCCAAGAAGGATAAAGGCAAAGAAAAGCTATGTCTAAGGCATCCAGATCTGCCGGAGATCCTTGAGGGAAACGTGGGACCTTTTCCACAAGGTTAATGTTAAGTATTTACTTGCTTTGCAAAATATTAATTATGCCTTCATCCACACAGCCGAACTGGGTTGGATGCGAACAAAGTGGGGGATTCCGGAGAATGTAAAAATAAGGATTCCAATAGACCCTGAAATACCGATGGACTGCAAGCTTACTGAAATAGTTATCTTCACTGAACTTTTTAACTGGGGACTAAGGTTTCCCTTAGATCCGGAGATAGTCAGATACTTCCACCTCATCAAGATTTGCCCAAGTCAACTGAGCCATAATGCCTGGTACACTCTCATGGCCTGTATCATGACTTCCAGACTCTTCGGAATTCCTCTTCCAATGGAGGAATTCGCAGCTGTGGCCAGCCTCTGTAGAAACCACCACATTCCCTTCTATCACTTCAACATGGGTGATGACTATAAAGCAGCGGATGATCTGCTCGAGTCGGAGAGAAACTGGAGGACTCACTTTTTGTTTGTGAGTGGTGCCTGGGAGAATGGGAGGAAGCTTAAAGCCGGTACCAACCCAAGTATCCTCACCAGCAGATGGTGAAGTGATGGTAAGAGTCCCACCTCTAATTCCCATCTTCATTCTTTATAAGTTTGTTTATCTAACTTGCCTTTTCTTTTTCTTTGTTTCTTGACAGTGCTGCCTAAAGACTTCAATGATCACTTAAAGGCCGGGCAGATCACTTGCACCAAGATCAACACCTGGGCTGCTGAAAAGTGGGGAAATCGCTTCCACAACGCCTTTACTGGAGGCAATCTTGCAAGGTCCCACCTCTGGAACACTACTGACCGGAGGGACTTATCCTGGGAGGAACTTACCACTCCACCCCTCCGGAGGTAGTCCTTAAAAGAACACACGCACCGGACGGGTCACTGTATTTTCCTGGTCGAGCCAAGGCCCCAAGTAAAATGAAAGGCAAAAAAGGAAGGGCAAGAAGAGTGTGGTTGAAGCTAACCCCACCGAAGCGGAGGAAACTGCTCCAACAAACCAAGAGGGGCCAGTTCCAAGTCAGATCGATGCTGCTCTTCTAGAAGTCGTGGAGCACGAGAGTACTAGGGAAGATGCAGGATCTCCAAAACCTCCAAGGGTTCCTAAGAGAGTCAGGAAACGGGGAGCAGAAAGCAAAGACAGGAAGGCCAAGAAGAAAAAGACCTCCAGAGGTGATGAACTTTCTCTCCGGCCTCCGGAACCCCTCCCTCCTGTTGACCCTGCTGATCCAACAAGAGCAGAAGAGATCCCTGGTGACTTTCAAACCGATGAGGTTGGAGGAGGAGACATCAGTATTGACGGTGTCGACATTACAGGGCTTGAGGGACTTGGTGACTACTTTGAAAACCTCCCCAGAGATGACTTTGCTGGGCCCTACCTCCCTCCAAGCACTTCGAACATCGTTACCTTCAACGATAAATATTTCACCGTTTCAAGTGAAAGAGATGTTATAACTCACTCTATATTGAGTAACATTCAGCCAGTGCTGGTTCTGGAGAAACAAGTGCGAGTTCAGTCAGCTATCATTACAACCCTTAATTCTGACAATGAGAAACGGTCCAACGACCTCCTCATTGCCACCCAAAATGCTGATGTTTTGAAGAGAGAAAATGAGGAGTTAAAGAAGAACCAGGAGAGTTGGGCCAAAAAGGTAGCTACCCTAGAAGATACCATCAAAGACCTCCGGGCAAAGCAGTCCGGGTTGGAGAAAGATCTCACCTCTTCGAAAGAGGAGATGAAGGTCAAGGACCAAGTCATTCATACTTTGACCAATGATAAGATCGCACTCGAGGACTCGGTGTCCAAGGCTGCAGAGGAAAAAGCTGATCTGCTAAGGGAGCAAGAGGCAAAAATCCAAGCTAAGATTGATGCTTACACCAACAATGTGATAGATACACATAAAGAAATGTATGCCAAAGTGAAGTCAGACATGGTCTTGCTCTTTCATGAGAAGTTCCCGAAGACGAACCTGGGAGATTTATGGACTTATGTAGAGTACGAAGACCTTCCCTTCCACACTATGGCTGATAGAGACTTGCATGATTATTCTAGCGCTGACTCATCCGATGAGGAAGAGAACACCAGGGAGATTCCAAATTGATGAGTCCGGATTCTGTTACCTCTTCGGACAGGGACAGTTCGGACAAAGACCATCTAGCCAGACAGGGCAGTTCGAACTCCTCATCCATTTGACTGATTTGAACAAGGACTAAAGTATTTAAAAACCTAATCACTTCTTGACTAAGCTGCCTGCTCTCCTACTAAGAGCTCATGGGTCCTTAAACTTGACCCGGCAGCCCATACAGCCCAAACGTAAGGGTATAAATACCCAACCACCAACATTAAATGAGGGAAATGAAAATTAAATACAACCAGGCTGCTTAATTCTCCCTCTACTCTCTACTCAAATATTAAATACCTACGAAACTTCCACAAACTCTAAACAAAAATTACAAACTTACCCTCAGATAGAAATAAACCACACCAAATTGGCGACCATAGTGGGAGAGAAAGGTGCCTAAATCAAGCATTCGAAACCAACAAGAAAAATCAGTCCGAATGAATCCGGACGCCCCGGAAGCACCACCAGCCTTGCTTGAAGTGGTGGGTGAAAATGATGAGTATACCATCGAGGAGCGTGACAGATTAAAGGGCGAGATAGAAGCTCTGAGGGCAGAAAAGGCTAAGATGGGCATGAAGGATAAGTCAAAAGCATCAGTTGCTCATCATACCGATAACCCCAGAGAACATGAGCCTTCAAAGACTCATGTAAGTTCCAAAAAGACTCATGCCAGCTCCAAAAAGTCTCACCGGTCTAAGCTAGTGGAGAGTTCTGACTCAGACTCAGAGTCTTCTGATAGCTCCTCGGATGAGGAAGGAGTTGAAGAGTCCTTGTCCTCCAACAGTGATGAGGGCCGATCCAAAAAGAAGCAAAAGTTGATTAAGAAATATTCAAGGAAAAGGGATAGACATGGGAAATTGAAGAAGCATATAGGCAAAAGATCATCTCACTGCCGGAGACATGTAGACCGGATGCTGATGGATCCCTTTGCCTTCCACGATGAACCAGATATCTTTGCAACTCTCAATGAGGATACTGTGTTCAGTCGTGGCCGGAATTGGAGACAATCTCCTTTGTCTTCCAAGATTCTGTACGGGAACCTCCCTAAGAGGTTTGATAGCACTAAAATGGAAAAATACGATGGCAATACTGATCCAGACAACCATTTGGAGCAATTTAAAAACTTCATGATGAACTTTGATGATGACGATAAGTTACTCTGTAGAGCATTCTCCCAATCTTTTACAGGAAGTGCTCTGAAGTGGTATAACAGCCTACCTCAGGGCCGCATCAAGAATTTTGATACCTTTTGGGTGGCCTTTCGAAGGCAGTTTGTTGGGAGTAAAGAGTTGAAGGGCAATATGGACACAATAATCCATTGTGCCCAAGAACCAAACGAATCATTAAAGGAATACATAAGTCATTTTGTAAAAACCAAAAATGGATTGGCTGATTGCTTCGAGCAAGTAGCAATAGCATCCTTGAGACAGGGCTTGAACCCTGGAAATTTGGCTGATTCAGTAACCAGGAAGAAAGCCATGACTTGGGGAGGTTTGCTGAATCAAGTCGGAAAGCAGATCAATATTGATGAAATGAAGAAAACTAGGGTGCACAGGAAGGTGAGGTCTGCCCCGGTTGTACCAAACCCTAACCAAAATCAGTCCGGGAACAAGGCAATGGAGACCAGACATGCACATAACAAGGCCAAAACTCAATCTCAGCCAGCTGCACCTGCCCAGAGTCAACAATCTAAAAATAAGAGGGTCCTTGGGTCCGACCGGAGTGGTTTGCAGAATTGAAAGAAAATGTGGCCACCATCTATGATAAAACAAATGAAGAAGTGCACTATAGAAAACTGGCTGCACTGCAATCCCCTAGGGAACATCGTAACAACTCTTTCTGCCAGTACCATAATGATACTGGCCATACCACTGACGATTGTATAGCCTTGAAGCAAGAGGTTCAGAACTTGATTGAAAGAGGAAAGCTGGGGGCATATGTCAAAAGAAGAGGAGGAAATAGGCCTTACAATACTCACCAGGTTGGTCCGAGCAATGCTGCTCCAGAGGGGGCTATGGTGATAATCGAAAGATTTGATGTAGAATCTGCATACCTGGATCCTGATCCAAGTTGAAATAGAGTAGGTGCCATTGAAGAACGTTGTAAAACTGTCTCCGGGCCCATTAAGTTTTTTGAGTCACTTACAATTTTCGGAGGGGATACTATGACAGATCCTACTGCTTCTTCAAGGAAGAGGCATGTTCATACTTTAGCTACCCAGCTAGAAGGGGGCATGACCTCCTATCAGTCACAAATTCCATTCCCCTTTATTGTTTTCGATGAAGATGGCCTAAGAGATATAGCTGGCCCTCATGAAGATGTTGTTGTCATAGGAGCATCCATTGGGGTCAATGACATAAGACGAATATTGGTGGATACTGGAAGCTCAGCCAATATCCTCTTCTTAACCACTTACAAAAGGATGAAAAATCCAGCCGTAATTCAGCGTTCGGACAGATCAATTGTGGGCTTCACTGGGAGCTCAGCAGATGTGATCGGGGAGTTCGAAGAAGAAGTTTTGTTGGGCAAGGGCCCATTCAAGAAGATGGTCAGGGTACTTTTTATTGTGGTGGATTGTCCCACTTGTTATAATGCTATTTTAAGGAGGTCTTAGCTCTCTAGGATGCATGCAGTGGCCTCTACAGTCCACTAATGTTTGAAATATGTTGTTCAAGGACAAATGGGAGTTGTCCGAAGCAGTCAAAAGGTTGCAAGAGAGTGTTATTCTACAGCACTGGCTCCAAGAGCGTTGGGGGCAGTTCGTATCAACGAAGAATAACAATTTGAGGGGCTTTCTGGGGGAGAGGGTGAAATTAATGACCCCAGAGAGACCCTTGGAGTATTGATACCAGTTGAAGAGGTTGAAACACATTCTTTAGAAGAAGGGAAAAGTGTTAAGATAGGATCCAAGATGCCATCCGAACTGAAGATTAAGATATTATAGTTTTTGAAAGACCATCAGCATGTTTTTGCTTAGTGCAACGCTGATGTTAAAGGGGTTCCAGCAAATATTATATCACATCACCTATCCATCCTGAGAGACATAGCACCCGTGGTACAAAAGAGAAGGCCTTTTTCCAAGGAGAAGGGTGATGCTATTGTTCAAGAAGTTGACAGACTCACAAAAATGGGGCATATAAAGGAGTCTCAATATCCTTTGTGGATTGCCAATCCGGTCTTGGTAAAAAAGAAAAATGGCAAGTGGCGTATGTGCATTGACTTCACAGATCTCAATAGGGTTTGCCCAAAATATTTATATACAGTCCCCCGGATTGATCATCTAGTAGACTCCACTTCTGGGAATAAGCTACTTTCCTTTATGGATGCTTTCTCCGGGTACAATCAAATTCAAGTAGACCCGAAGGTTCAGGAGCATACCACGTTTGTCACTGACAGGGGTCTTTATTGCTACAAGGTGATGCCATTCGGATTGAAAAATGCTGGGGCTACTTATCAGAGGTAGGGCCCAGATTGGAAGAAACATGGAAGTATACATTGATGACATGATGGTGAAAAGTGTGGACGAGCAGCTGCACTTGGCAGACCTCCAAGAAACTTTTGCCAACTTGGTAAAAGTGAATTTGAAGCTAAATCTAGAAAAATGTGTGTTCGGAGTACAGTCTGGGAAGTTCTTGGGTTACATAATAAGTGAGCAAGGGATACAGCCCGATCCGGACCAACTTAATGCTCTGTTCCAAATGGAGCCTCCTCGGAATGTTAAAGAAGTACAACGGTTGACGGGGAAGTTGGCTGCTTTAAATCGATTCATCTCAAGATCTTCGGACAGATGTGCCCCGTTTTTCCAAACTCTAAAGGGTGCAAAGGGATTCGACTGGACTCCACAGTGCGATGAGGCCTTCAATGAAATTAAGAAATATATATCCTCCCCTAAGACTTTATTTAAACCTGTTGATGGAGAAACACTCTTCGTATACTTGGCAGTTTCAAGTTGTGCCATCAGTGCTGTATTGGTAAGAGAGGTAGATAATTACCCCCATCCGGTGTACTACATCAGCAAGAGCTTGATAGATGCAGAAAAGCGTTATTTGAAACTCGAAAAGTTAGCGTTGGCCTTGGTGATTGCTGCCAGGAAGATGAGGCCTTATTTCCAGGCTCATCATATTGTCGTCCGAACATCTTTTCCCTTGAAGAATGTTCTCCAAAAGGCAGACATTTCAAGTAGAATGACTAAGTGGTCAATAGAATTGGGGGACTTCGATATTGATTTTGCTCTTCGAACAGCAGTCAAAGCCCAAGCTGTGGCTGACTTTTTAGTTGAATTCCACTCTGATAGGGATTCGGAGCAGACCACTGAGATGAAAGATAAAAAGGTCTGGGTCATCCGGACGGATGGTGGGTCCAGTACTATGGGATGTGGTGCAGGAGTGTGTTTGACTTCTCCATATGGTGATAAAATGTACCAGGCTATATGTTTTGCTTTCAGGGCTTCCAACAATGAGTCTGAATACGAAGCAGCTGATGTAGCCCAGAAAGCCCAAACAAAAGCCTTGTTTATTTTATTTTATTCAAATATCTTATGTATTTAAATCAAATCTAATTATATTACGATTTGATTTTATTTGATTTTAGAATATTTATTTTATTTCCTTGTATTCTAATTTAGGGTTTTGAGAAGCTATTATATAAAGTCTCTTATGCCTTAAGTTATTTCAAGTTTTTGGAATAATAGATTTTTTATCTCTGAAAATTTCAAATTTTGTTACCCTTAGATTAGGGTTTCATCATGTTACCCTTGAATTAGGGTTTCATCTATCGTTGCTTCTTCTTCTGTTTCCGCCGAGTCATCAGCAGCTATAGCTGGTTTAAAGTTAGCTTATATATGTGGGGCCAAAAGGGTCAAGCTGATGAGTGTTTCTCAGCTTCTTATCCACCATGCACAAGGTCAATCTGAAGCCAAAAAGGAGCAACTAGTGAAGTACTTGCTTCTTCTTAAAAAGGCTTTGAACAGTACATCGTCCCTCAACTATCGCGTTTGGTGGCAGATAGTCCCTTGACTTTCAAATGTCCGTTGACAGTCCCTGGACTATCGCGTTTGGATAAAGTTAGTCCACCAGATTCTCTGATCTATGAGAGGCTGCCACTTGTCACCATAGTCCCCAGATTTTTATATTACCACTAGTCCCTTGAGTTTAGTTATCCGTAATATTCTACATTTTGGGTTTGACCTAAACTCAATGGACTACTGGTGATACAAAAATCTGGTGACTATGGTGACAGGTGGCAGCCTCTCATGGCTCAAAGGATCTGGTGGACTAACTTTATCCAAACGCGATAGTCCAGGGACTGTCAACGGACATTTGAAAGTCAAGGGACTATCTGCCACCAAATGCGATAGTCGAGGGACGATGTACTGTTCAATGCCTCTTAAAAATGAGGCTCTTAAGTTCAAAAGCGTTGTTTATGAGCATATACCCCGGGCAGAGAATGAACTAGCAGATTCACTGGCAACCATAGCATACACTGAGTCATATCCTTGGATCCATGTGCTGGAAAGCCCTTGCATTCAACTTAACATGGGTAAAGAGGAAGAAATTTTCGATTTACAGATAAAACAATCCCAAGACAGGAGATTTCCTCTCCTGCAGTATCTCTCCGATGGCATCCTGCCTCCGGATAAGGCACAAGCAAGAAAAATGAAGCACAAAGCTCGTGGTTTTATCATACTAAGAGATGTTCTGTATAAGAAGTCTTATAGTAAACCTCTTTTGCGATGTTTGGGAAATGATGAGTCTCAAGTAGTCCTCTCCGAATTGCATGATGGTGAGGGATCAGCTCACTGTGGATTCAGGGCTCTAACACGGAGAGTTTTATTGGCTGGCTATTACTGGCCCTCTATAATGCAGGATGCTAAGGAGCTGGTGAGAAGGTGTGATCCATGCCACAGATATAGCAATGAAATTCATGTTCCAGCCATCCCTTTAGAGTCAATCTCTGAGCCTGTACCTTTTGCTCGATGGGGGTTGGATTTGGTGGGACCTCTTCCTATGGCGTCCGGAGGACGCAGAACTATAATTGTTGCTATAGATTACTTTTCGAAGTGGATTGAAGCAGCCCTCTGGCAGGAACAACGTTAAAAGCTGTCATAAAATTCATTTTATCCAACATCTATTGCAGATTTGGTGTTCCACAAAAAATAACGACAGACAACGGGCCACAGTTTGACAATAGGGAAATGGAGAGTTTCTGTGCCTCGAGGGGTATACAACATTGTTTCTCTTCACCTTTCCATCCACAAGCAAATGGACAAGTTGAAGTGGCTAACAGAACTATACTGTCCGGTTTAAAGAAGAATCTGGAAGGGGTTGCTGGGAAGTGGCCTAGTTATTTGCAAGAGGTCTTGTGGGCCTACCGGACTACACCTGGGGCTGCGACACAAGAGTCACCCTTTGCCTTGGTCTATGGGATGGATGCAATAGCTCCCATAGAAGCAACTCTCCCTTTATTTTGGGTTCACAACTTCTCCGAACACGCAAATTAAGTGGCAGTCAGAGGCCAACTTGACCTAATAGAGGAAAGACGAGTCAAGGCTCACCTTAGAGCTGCACACTATCAAGGTTTGATGAGAAGCGGGTTTACTTCTAGGGTTAAAAGAAGAGATTTCCAGCCGGGGGACAAGGTATTGAGGAAAGTCTTCTTACATACTAAAGAAAAGCTCATCGGCAAACTGGAACCAACTTGGGAAGGACCTTATATGGTCATTGAAAGGCTTAAACCTGGAACATATTGGCTCGAAGACAAGGATGGAAGGGTTTTAAATCACCCTTGGAATATTGAGCATCTCCGAATATACTTGGAATAAAAGCTGTGTAAATATTTACTTGTTTAAAAATCCATGTAAATATTTGGGGGCATACTCTTTCCTATCCTGGTAGCACGGGGAGGTTTTAATGAGGTGTCCGGGCTTTTTAATAAAATTTGATGCCTTCTTAAAAAAAATCGAAGTGTTTTTACTTTGTTTTTTGTCACACCATCAGGATTGAATTAAGGGATTGATGACTACTTAAACATTTGTCATCGGAGAATTGAAACACTCTCACTTTAGAATGCTTATGAAATAACTAAGGGCTATTTAAACACTAGCCACCAGAATTGAAACAAACTATGAAAGGATGCGAGAATTGTGCAAAACAAAGATGTTCATTAAAATAACTTAAGTGCCTTGGCCTTCCAAGGACTTTTAAATTGTCAAACAGAGCAAAGGATCTATCCGGTCAGATACCGGACACAATAACAAAAAGGATGCCTTGGCCTTCCAAGGACTTTAGTTTAGATAACATAAAAGTAAAAAGATAATTTATAATTTAAGACTGAGCCTTTGAAGAGGACTCAGTCTCACTTATCTTCTTCTTTCCCTTGGGATCGTCTTTCTCTTCGGGAGGGCGCTCCCCGGTATTTTCTTCTTCTTCGTCAGAGGAGGAAGCACTGGAATAATCATGCAAGTCTTCATCAGCCATGGTGTGGAATGTAAGGTCTTCGTACTCTACGTGAAGCCACAAATCTCCCAGGTTCCTCTTCGGGAACTTCTCATGGAAGAGCAGGACCATGTCCGACTTCACCTTAGCATACATTTGCTCTTGAGTGTCTATTACTTTGTTGGCATAAGCATCGATCTTGGCCTGGATTTTGGCCTCCTGCTCCCTTAGCAGATCAGCTTTCTCCTCTGCAGCCTTGGACACTGTGTTCTCAAGAGCAATCTTGTCATTTGTTAAGTTGTGGATGACTTGATCCTTGGCCTTCCCCTCCTCTTTTGAAGATGTGAGATCTTTCTCTACTCCGGACAACTTCTCCCGGAGATCCCTGATAGTATCTTCTAGAGTAGCAACTTTTATGGTCCACCCCTCTTGGTTCTTTTTCAACTCCTCGTTTTACCCCTTTAGAATGTTAGCATGTTGAGTGGCAGTAAGAAGATCATCGGACAGTCTCTCTTTGTCAGACTTGAGATCTTTGATAGTGGTGAGGATAAAAGTAGCCTGAGGGTAGGCTGGTAATTTCAAGTGGAGTTTTAAGGCGGCGTGAGGGTGTTTCAGGGTGTTTCAAGGTGGAGAGAGAATTGAGCAGCTTGGCAGCAGTAAATTTTTGTTACCCATAGTTAATGCTGGTGGTTGGGTATTTATAGTATGTAATTTGGGCCCTTATGGGCTTTCGGGTCAAGTTTAATGGACCCGGGTCATGTTTAAAGACCCATGAGTTTTAAGCAGATGGGCAGGTAGCTTAGTCAGATAGTGTTTAGGTTTTTTAGTACTTTAGTCATAGTTCGAACTGCTTTAGACTTGCAGTGTTCGAAGTCATCTGCCCGGTTCAAAAGTCCTGTCCGTATTAAGCTCTTGGAGTCTGTCCGGTTCACGAAGAGATTTACTTTGGGCTGCCCTTCCGGGGAGCACTTCGAATTAGGACTCATCAGGAGCCCCTTTTTTAGGTATTTGAACAAGTATCCTTGTCAAAGAACTGAAAAACAGTCCGATTCAGGAAGTGGTTTATCAATTCGAAGAGAGTTGAGGACAGAACCGGACAGACCAAACGTTACGAATTCCAAACGGTTCTTGTCAGAGTTAGTGGGACACGTGTCACTCTCTGGTTGGTTACTTTAGCCGTTTTTTTCACCTTGAAAGTTGCACCACTTTCTCGAACAAGTTACTTCTTTTAAATGCCATAAATGACATCAGCGCCGTCTTTTAATCATTGCCCAACTTTTCGGATTCTCCTAGGAATCTAACCCCTTTTTTACATTTACTATAAATTCTATTCACCTTTCACAGTCTCACTTATCTCTTTCACTCTGCCATTTCACCCAAAGCTTTATCTCTCTAAAACTTCAAAATTTCCTTAGTTGTTTATGTTCACAGCAAGAACAGCACTGATTAAGGGCGGTTGGCTTAACCTCTCAAAATTGGAGAAAGCTCAAAGAGTTGAAAAAGAAAAAAAACTTGCAGCAGGGCTTCCAGCGTCGCCTGTCGAAACCAGCCCCTTCAATCGAAGAATCTGACAGAGGTTCGTCTTCTTCTAAAGGTACAAAACCTAGGAAGCTCTTTCAATCAACACTCTCTCCCATAGTATCTGGCTCTTCAGTTCAAGAGTCGATCCCTATTGTTGAACCGGGGGTCACTGCCACAAGTGTTAGGAAAAAATCCTCTTTTATTGCTATGGGGTCCGATTCTGACCACTCCCCAGACAAATTAATCATGAAAAGGCCAAGTAGGTTGGTTAAAGGGCTTTCTTCCAAAAAAACTAGCGAATCAGGGTCCGGGGAAACTATTAGAACTCTCCGGGAAAGGCCGGCCGGCCCGGGGGCTAGCAGTCCTCTACCTCCCAAAGAAACTTCAACCTTAGAAACTCAAACTGAGGTGATAAGTCGAAAACATTCAGAGAGCCAACAGTCCGGAGGATTAGCTGTGCCAAGCTTCATCCCTCCCCGGGCTGTTTCTACAGAAGCTCCCCCAACAATAATGGAGGAGAGGATGGAGGACTCCACCGAGGACGTTAGATTTGAGTCCGAGTCCTCCGGACAGGTTGAGACTGCTATCGTTGTTGCCAAGAAGGGCAAAGAGGACTTGTATCTGAGGCGTCCGGACCTGCCGGAGAGCCTCGAAGGGAGAGTAGGGCCCTGCTTTCACAAGGTGGAGTTCAAGTATCTTTCATCTCTGTTAAAGACCAAGTATGCGTTCATCCATACTAAAGATCTGGGACGACTGCGTACTAAGTGGGGGATCCCTGAGAATGTAAAGATTCGAATTCCCATCGATCCAGAGACCCCGATGGATTGCAAAAGAAATGAGATATTCTTCTTTACGGAGCTATTCAATTGGGGACTTAGGTTCCCACTGGACCCGGAGATAGTGCGCTATTTTCACTTGGTCAAGCTATGTCCATCACAGCTAAGCCCTAACGGTTGGTACACCTTGATGTCATGTATTATGACGTCTAGGCTATCTGGAATTCCTCTTCCTATGGAAGAGTTTGCAGCTGTGGCTAATTTGTGCAAGCATCACCAGTTCCCTTTTTATCATTTCAACATGGGGAACGATCTTAAAGCTGTTGATGATCTCCTGGAATCGGAGAGTAAATGGAGGAGCCAGTTCTTGTTTGTCAGTGGCTCATGGGAGAATGGCAAGAAAATTAAAACCGGGGAGAATCCTAGCCTACTTCGAAGTAGATGGAGGAGCGATCGTAAGTTTTTACTTTAAGTTTCTGTTCAAACCTCTCTTTCCTTTAAGTTTATACTAATCAGTTTTTCTTTTGTTTTATCAGAGCTGCCAAAGAAGTTCGGTGACTATCTGAAGGCCGGACAGGTCACCTGTGGCAAAATCAACGCTTGGGCCGCAGAGAACTGGGAGAACCGGTTCCATAAAGCCTTCACTGCTGGGAACCTAGCGAGGTCTCACCTGTGGAACACCACAGGTCGAAGAGACTTAACCTGGGAGGAGTTCTCCACCCCACCTGACGAAGACGTCGTGCTGAGAAGGTCTCATGAACTGGATGGGACCCTCTTCCTTCCTGCCCGGGCCAAAGCCCCAAGTAAAATGAAGGGCAAGAAGAAGAAAGGCAGGAAAACAGTAGAGGATACTGAGAAAGAGGCCCCAACAAACACAGAGGTGCCAGCCCAGGCTCAAGTTGATGCAACCCTCCTACAGGTGGTAGAACAGGAGAGCGAGAAACAAGGGGTGAATCCCCCAAAACCTTCAAGGGCTTCCAAACGGGCTCGTAAGCAAGCAAGTGACAGTGCTGATAGGGAAGTTAAAAAGAAAAAGACTTCCCAAGGAGAAGAGCTTGCTCTCCGGGATCCGGAGCCCACTTTCCCAACCGATCCGACGTTAGCCGAAGAGATCCCAGGGGATCTTCATGAAGGGATTCCAATGGAATTCCATACTGATGAGGTTGAAAGGGGAGAGATTAACATGGATGAAGTGGATGTCACCGGTCTAGGTGCTCTAGGTGATTATTTCCTTGGCCTGTCCAGAGATGAGTTCGCAGGGCCATATGTTCCCCCAAGTAGTTCCAACACAGTGAACTTCAATGGTAAGACTTTTATGGTTTCCAGTGAGAGGGACATCATAGCCCATTCTCTCCTTAGCAACGTGCAGCCAGTACTTACTTTGGAAAGGCAAGTCCGAAGTCAGGCAACCACCATCAAAGACCTCAAGTCTGAGAAGGAGAAGCTGTCCGATGACCTCAGGACTGCTGCTACTAAGGTTGATTTGCTTAAGGAGTCGAACGAACAGCTAAAGAAGAATCACAATGAAAGCAGCACAAAAGTTGCTTCTTTAGAAGAGACCGTAAAAGATCTCCGGGCTAAGCTGTCCGGACTGGAGAAGGATTTGACAGCCTCAAGAGGAGAAACTGCAGCCAAGGAGAAGCTTGTCACCAACCTGACCACTGATAAACTTGCTTTAGAGAGTGCAGTGACTCAGGCTGTTGAAGAGAAAGCTGCTTTGGTGAAGGATCAAGAGGCCATGATCAAGGCCAGAATCAACGCTTATGCCAGGGAGATGATACGGAGTGAAGAATTAATGATTGAAAAGGTGAAGTCCGATATGGTCCTCCTGTTTCACGAGAATTTCCCGAAGAGGAGACTAGGGGACTTATGGCGCTATGTGGATGACGATGATCTCCCATAGTGGACCATGGTTGATGAAGGGTACACTGATGTGTCCTCGTCTGGTGACGAAGAGGAAACCGGAGAGAGTCCAGGTGAGGAAGAGATTGACCCCAAGGGTAAGAAGATTGTCGAGGAGAAGAGCGACATCAAGGGCAAGAAAAAGGATGAGGGTGAGCCATCTTCAAAGGCTCAACCTTAATTTATAATTTATTCTATTTATCTTTTGTTTGAACTAAAGTCCTTGGAAGGCCAAGGCACCTTTTTTTTTTGTGATGGTGTCCGTATTATTCTGACAGATTTTTGTACTGTGCCCCAAACTTGTTCAAAAAGTCCTTGGAAGGCCAAGGCAACTTTAAGTTGTTGAATGAATGCTTTTATTTTACTCAACCATCTTCTTCTTTTATTACTTGTCTTACTTTAGACAGCTAGAATTTAAGTAGCTTTGAGCTATTGTATTGTGAGAGTGTTTAGTTTCTTTGGCTAGAATTTAAGTAGCCCATAGACCTTTCAGTCCGGGTAGTATGACAAACAACAGAATTTTGCAAAAACTTAGAAAATTATTGAAGAAAGCATCAAGTTTTATTGAAAGCTCTCCGTGGCGCCGAAGAGAGGAAGTGGTATGCCCCCAAATATTTACATGGATGTTTAAACAAGTAAATATTTACATAAGCTTTATTCCAAGTACATTCGAAGGTGTTCAATATTCCAGGGGTGAGTTAAAACCCTGCCATCTTTGTCTTCCAACCAGTATGTCCCAGGCTTGATCCTTTCAACCACATTATACGGACCCTCCCAAGTTGGGACCAGCTTTCCGAAGAGCTTTTCCTTGGTGTGCAAGAATACTTTTCTCAATACTTTATCTCCTGGTTGAAAATCCCTTCTTTTAACTTTAGAAGCAAACCTGCTTCTCATCAAGAGGATTTTTTCCTAACACTTGTGGCAGTGACCCCCGGTTCAATAATAGGGATCGACTCTTGAACTGAAGAGCCAGATACTATGGGAGAGAGTGTTGATTGAAAGAGTTTCCTAGGTTTTGTACCTTTAGAAGAAGACGAACCTCTGTCAGATTCTTCGATTGAAGGGGCTGGTTTCTCGACAGGCGACGCTGGAAGCCCTGCTACAAGTCTTTTTTCTTTTTCAACTCTTTGAGCTTTCTCCAATTCTGAGAGGTTAAGCCAACCGCCCTTAATCAGTGCTGTTCTTGCTGTGAACATAAACAACTAAGGAAATTTTGAAGTTTTAGAGAGATAAAGCTTTGGGTGAAATGGCAGAGTGAAAGAGATAAGTGAGACTGTGAAAGGTGAATAGAATTTATAGTAAATGTAAAAAAGGGGTTAGATTCCTAGGAGAATCCGAAAAGTTGGGCAATGATTAAAAGACGGCGCTGATGTCATTTATGGCATTTAAAAGAAGTAACTTGTTCGAGAAAGTGGTGCAACTTTCAAGGTGAAAAAAACGGCTAAAGTAACCAACCAGAGAGTGACGTGTCCCACTAACTCTGACAACAACCGTTTGGAATTCGTAACGTTTGGTCTGTCCGGTTCTGTCCTCAACTCTCTTCGAATTGATAAACCACTTCCTGAATCGGACTGTTTTTCAGTTCTTTGACAAGGATACTTGTTCAAATACCTAAAAAAGGGGCTCCTGATGAGTCCGAATTCGAAGTGCTCTCCGGAAGGGCAGCCCAAAGTAAATCTCTCCGTGAACCGGACAGACTCCAAGAGCTTAATACGGACAGGACTTTTGAACCGGGCAGATGACTTCGAACACTGCAAGTCTAAAGCAGTTCGAACTATGACTAAAGTACTAAAAAACCTAAACACTATCTGACTAAGCTACCTGCCCATCTGCTTAAAACTCATGGGTCTTTAAACATGACCCGAGTCCATTAAACTTGACCCGAAAGCCCATAAGGGCCCAAATTACATACTATAAATACCCAACCACCAGCATTAACTATGGGTAACAAAAATTTACTGCTGCCAAGCTGCTCAATTCTCTCTCTACCTTGAAACACCCTGAAACACCCTCACGCCGCCTTAAAACTCCACTTGAAATTACCAGCCTACCCTCAGGCTACTTTTATCCTCACCAAATTAGCGACCACAGTGGGAGTGTTGATTCCAATTGAGGAGGTTGAAACACATTGCTTGGAAGAGGGAAAAAGCGTCAAGATAGGGTCCAAAATGCCACCAATACTGAAAGAAGGAATGTTGAAATTCTTGAAAGAACATCAGCATGTTTTTGCTTGGTGCAATGCTGATGTTACTGGAGTTCCATCAGAGGTGATTTCCCATCACCTATCAGTCCGGAGGGATGTGGCACCAGTGGTACAAAAAAGGAGAGCTTTCTCAAAAGAAAAGGCTGATGTCATTGTACAGGAGGTTGACAGACTCACAAAGATGGGGCACATTAAAGAATCTCAGTACCCTTTGTGGACTGCCAATCCTGTCTTGGTAAAAAAGAAGAATGGTAAATGGCGTATGTGCATTGACTTCACAGACCTCAATCGAGCTTGCCCAAAAGACTTATATCCGGTTCCCCGGATAGATCAGTTAGTAGACTCTACTTCAGGGAACAAGCTACTCTCCTTCATGGATGCATTCTCCGGCTACAATCAAATCCAAGTGGATCCAAAAGATCAAGAGCATACCACTTTTGTCACTGATAGAGGTTTACACTGCTACAAGGTGATGCCCTTTGGTTTGAAAAATGCTGGGGCTACTTATCAAAGATTGGTCAATAAGACATTTGCTGATCAAATTGGAAGAAATTTGGAGGTTTACATTGACGATATGATGGTGAAAAGCGTGGATGAGCAGTTGCACTTGTCCGACCTCCAAGAGACTTTTGCCAACTTGGCCAAAGTGAATTTAAAATTAAACCCTGAAAAGTGTGTGTTCGGAGTGTAGTCCGGGAAGTTCTTAGGGTATATCATAAGTGAGCATGGGATACAACCCGACCCGGACCAACTCAATGCTTTGTTCCAAATGGAGCCTCCTCGAAACATTAAAGAAGTACATCGATTAACGGGGAGGTTGGCAGCCTTGAACAGATTCATCTCCAGGTCTTCGGACAGATGTGCTCCATTCTTTCAAACCTTGAAGGGTGCAAAGGGGTTTGAATGGACACCACAGTGTGATGAGGCATTCAACAAAATTAAGAAGCATCTGTCCTCTCCCAAGATCTTGTTTAAACCAGTCGATGGGGAGACTCTTTTTGTATATCTGGCTGTTTCAAGTTGTGCCATCAGTGTTGTGTTAGTAAGGGAGGTTGATGGGTATCCTCACCCAGTGTACTACATCAGCAAAAGCCTGATCGATGCTGAGAGGCGTTACTTGAAACTTGAAAAACTAGCTTTGGCTTTGGTGATAGCTGCAAGAAAAATGAGGCCCTACTTCCAGGCTCATCCTATCGTTGTCCGGACATCTTTCCCTTTAAAAAATGTCCTTCAAAAAGTAGACATTTCGAGCAGAATGACAAAGTGGTCAGTAGAGTTGGGGGACTTCGACATAGACTTCGCTCCCCGGACAGCAGTAAAAGCTCAAGCTGTGGCTGATTTTCTCGTTGAGTTCCATTCTGATAGGGATTCAGAACAACCTGCTGATTCAAAAGACAAAAAAGTGTGGATTGCCCGAACAGACGGAGGTTCCAGTACCATGGGATCTGGGGCAGGAATATGTCTCACTTCCCCCTATGGGGACAACATGTTCCAAGCTATTTGTTTTGCTTTCAGGGCATCCAATAATGAGTCCGAATACGAAGCAGCTATAGCTGGGTTAAAATTGGCATACATCTGTGGAGCAAAAAGGGTCAAGCTACTAAGTGACTCCCAATTGCTTGTCCACCATGCTCTAGGCCTGTCAGAGGCCAGAAAGGAGCAATTGATCAAATACTTGCTCCTCCTTAAAAATGAAGCGTCAAAGTTTAAAGTTGTTGTCTATGAGCACATCCCCCGGGCAGAGAATGAGTTAGCAGACTCATTGGCAACGATAGCATATACGGAGTCCTACCCATGGATCCATGTGCTTGAAAGCCCTTCTATTCAGCTTGATGAGGGTGAAAAAGAGGAAGTCTTTGAAATACAAGTAAACCGGCCTCAAGATTGGAGGTCTCCTCTTATGCAATATCTGTCCGATGGCATCGTGCCCTTGGATAAATCACAAGCCAGAACGTTGAAACACAGGGCTCGTGGTTTCATTATGATTAGAGAAGTCTTGTACAAAAAGTCCTATAGCAAACCTCTCTTACGCTGTTTAGGGGATCATGAGTCACAAATGGTTCTCTCTGAATTGCATGATGGTGAGGGATCAGCCCATTGTGGATTTAGAGCTTTGATAAGAAGAGTGCTTCTCTCCGGATATTATTGGCCATCAATTATGAAAGATGCTAAGGAGCTGGTAAGGAGGTGTGACCCATGTCAGAGGTACATCAATGAAATTCATGTACCAACCATTCCTTTGGAATCAATATCTGAGCCTATCCCTTTTGCTCGATGGGGATTGGACTTAGTTGGGCCTCTCCATGTGGCGTCCGGAGGGCGTAAAACCATAATTGTAGCCATTGACTACTTTTCGAAGTGGATAGAAGCAGCCCCCTTGGCAGGGACAACATCAAAAGCTGTTATAAAATTCATTATGTCCAATATATGTTGCAGATTTGGTGTCCCCCAGAAAATAACAACAGACAATGGGCCACAGTTTGATAATAGAGAGATGGAGAGCTTCTGTGCCTCAAGGGGTATTCAGCACTGCTTTTCTTCACCATTCTACCCACAGGCCAATGGGCAAGTTGAGGTGGCTAATAGAACAATATTGTCCGGTTTAAAGAAAAACTTAGAAGGGGCTGCTGGGAAGTGGCCTAGTTAACTACAAGAAGTCCTGTGGGCCTACCGGACAACACCTGGGGCTGCAACATAAGAATCCCCCTTTGCCTTGGTCTATGGGATGGATGCAGTAGCTCCCCTAGAGAAGACACTCCCCTCCTTTCGTGTTCATAACTTCTCCGGACAGGCTAATGAGATGACAATTAGAAATCAACTTGATTTAATTGAAGAAAGGCGGGTAAAAGCTCATCTTAGAATGGCACACTATCAGGGCTTGATGAGAAGCAGGTTTGCTTCTAAAGTTAAAAGAAGGGATTTTCAACCAGGAGATAAAGTATTGAGAAAAGTATTCTTGCACACCAAGGAAAAGCTCTTCGGAAAGCTGGCCCCAACTTGGGAGGGTCCGTATACTGTGGTTGAAAGAATCAAGCCTGGGACATACTGGTTGGAAGACAAAGATGGCAGGGTTTTAACTCACCCCTGGAATATTGAACACCTTCGAATGTATTTGGAATAAAGCTTATGTAAATATTTACTTGTTTAAACATCCATGTAAATATTTGGGGGCATACCACTTCCTCTCTTCGGCGCCACGGAGAGCTTTCAATAAAACTTGATGCTTTCTTCTTGGTTCGTCCCTCATCACTGCTAGAGGACAAGGACTTTTCATTTCCCTCACTGTCCGAAGAGCTGTCCGAAGACTCTGAACTCGAATCAGAACTCTCCACAGGCTTGGACCGGTGAGATTTTTTAGAGCTGGCATGCGTCTTCTTAGTGTTCTCACGAGTTTTGGAAACCCCATGCTCTCTTGGGTTATCGGTGTGGCGAGCAGCTGATGCTTTGGATTTCTCCTTCACGCCCATCTTGGCTTTTTCAGCCCTCAGGGCTTCTATCTCAAGTTTTAACCTGTCGCGCTCTTGGACAGTATACTCATCATTCTCTTCCACCACTTCGAGCAAAGCTGGTGGAAGCTCTGGATTATCCGGATTCATTCGGACATAATTTCTTTACTTGGTTTTGAATATTGGATTCAGGCACCGTCGCCTCCCACTGTGGTCGCCAATTTGGTGAGGATAAAAGTAGCCTGAGGGTAGGCTGGTAATTTCAAGTGGAGTTTTAAGGCGGCGTGAGGGTGTTTCGGTGTTTCAAGGTGGAGAGAGAATTGAGCAGCTTGGCAGCAGTAAATTTTTGTTACCCATAGTTAATGCTGGTGGTTGGGTATTTATAGTATGTAATTTGGGCCCTTATGGGCTTTCGAGTCAAGTTTAATGGACCCGGGTCATGGTTAAAGACCCATGAGTTTTAAGCAGATGGGCAGGTAGCTTAGTCAGATAGTGTTTAGGTTTTTTAGTACTTTAGTCATAGTTCGAACTGCTTTAGACTTGCAGTGTTCGAAGTCATCTGCCTGGTTCAAAAGTCCTGTCCGTATTAAGCTCTTGGAGTCTGTCCGGTTCACTGAGAGATTTACTTTGGGCTGCCCTTCCGGGGAGCATTTCGAATTCGGACTCATCAGATAGTATCTGCCTGACTTCGAACTTGCTTCTCCAACACAAACACCGGCTGAACACTACTTAATATATAGTGAGCTAAAATATCCCTTTCACTTGAAACAGTAAAAGTCTTACCATTAAAAGTGACGGTGTTCGAAGTACTCGGAGGGAGGTAAGGCCCAGCAAAATCGTCTCTGGGGAGGTTGGCAAAGTAATCACCCAGTCCATCAAGCCCGGTGATGTCAACCCCATCAATTATAAGGTCTCCTCCTCCAACCTCATCGGTTCGAAAATCACCAGGGATCTCCTCTGCTTGTGTTGGATCAGTAGGATCTACAGAGGGGAGAGGCTCCGAAGGCCGGAGAGAAAGTTCATCACCCCTAGAGGTCTTTTTCTTCTTAGACTCCCTATCCTTGCTCTCCGCTCCCCGGTTTCGGTCTCTTTTGGGAGATCTTGGGGGCTTTGGGGATCGAGCATCTTCCTTAACACTCTCCTGCTCTACCAATTCTAAAAGAGCAGCATCAATCTGGCTTGGGGCTGGCCTCTCGGGATTTGTTGGAGCAGCCTCCTCCACCTCGGCAGGATTAACTTCACCTACCACCTTCTTGCCCTTCTTCTTCTTGCCTTTCATCTTACTCGGGGCCTTGGCCCGGCCTGACAAGTAAAGTGACCCGTCTGGTTCGTGTGTTCTCTTCAGGACTACATCCGGAGGGGGTGGGGTAGTGAGTTCCTCCCAGGTTAGGTCCCTCCGGCCAGTAGTGTTCCAGAGGTGAGATCTTGCTAAGTTGCCTCATGTGAAAGCATCGTGAAACCGGTTTCCCCATTTCTCAGAAGCCCAAGTGTTGATCTTGGTGCAAGTAACCTGTCCGGCCTTTAGGTAGTCACTAAAGTCTTTGGGCAGCACTGCTAAGAAAAAAGATAAGAACAGTCAGTTTAAGCAAATTCGATAAAAGCAGAAAAAAGAATATAAAGTAGGACCCTTACGATCACTCCTCCATCTGCTGGTGAGGAGACTTGGATTGACTCCGGCTTTAATTTTCCTCCCGTTCTCCCAAGCACCACTTACGAACAGGTATTGAGTCCTCCAGTTTCTCTCCGACTCAAGCAGGTCATCCACTGCTTTGTAGTCATCCCCCATGTTGAAGTGATAGAAGGGGATGTGGTGGTTCCTGCAGAGACTGACCACAACTATGAATTCCTCCATTGGTAGAGGAATCCCGGAGAGCTTGGAGGCCATGATGTAGGCCATAAGTGTGTACCAGACATTGGGGCTTAATTGACTGGGACAGAGCTTGATAAGATGGAAATACCGCACTATTTCCGGATCCAAGGGGAACCTTAAACCCCAGTTAAAGAGCTCAGTGAAGATGACTATTTCACTGAGTTTGCAATCCATTGGGATTTCGGGGTCTATGGGGATTCTTATCTTCACATTCTCCGGAATCCCCCACTTCGTGCGCATCCGGCCCAACTCAGCTGTATGGATGAAAGCGTAATTGATCTTTTGCAGGGCAAGGAGATATTTAACACTGACCTTGTGGAAAAAAGGTCCCACTTTTTCTTCAAGACACCCCGACAGATCCGGATGCCTTAAGCATAACTTTTCCTTGTCTTTATCCTTTTGGCCAGCAACAACACCACTAGTCTGTCCGGATGGTTTGGACTCGAATGGAGCCTCTTCGATGGAGTCCTCCATTATTTCCTCCATGATTGAGGAAGGATTTTTAGTTTTTGTTGCGAGGGGGAGGTTTGGAGTTGGATCAGCCTGACTTCCGGACTGATGAGCTTCAGTCCTCTCCTGGATCCTAGCCTCCGGTTGGGGTTCTGATGTAGACGTTTCTCTTCGGGGACTTGAGCCAGTGGCCTCCGGACCGGACAGCCTGTCCCTGGGTGCTTTAATGGATACCTCTGACCCTGTACTGCTGTCTTTGGTCCCTGATTTCGAAGGAGTGCTCTTGGAAGCCTGCCCTTTGACCAGCCGGCCTTTTCTTTGATCAACTAGTTTGTGAGGAGAAGTTTCAGCATCTGACCCCATGGCTAAGAATGGGGAGGGTTTTTTAAAACTGGTAACTGTTAAACCTGGCTCAACTGTGGGTTCTGACTCTTGAACCGAAGAACCTGAGATGATAGGGGAAAGATTGGTTTGAAACAACCTCTTTGGTTTGACACCCTTTGTGGAGGAAGAACCCTGGTCAGACTCTGTGGCTGAGAATGCTGGTTTGTCGATGGGAGAAGTGGGTAAGCCCGCTGCAATGCGCCTTTCCCTTTCGACTTTTTGTGCTTTTTCTAGTTCAGATAGATTGAGCCACCCACCTTTGATCAGAGTGTTCCTTGCCGTGAACATAAACGACCTAAACAAGAATTTGTGTTTGAGAGAGAAAGCTCTGAAGATTATCAAAGTAAAAATGAAAGTGATGGTAAAACAGTGGAAAAACTTCTTAATTTATAGTAAACCTTAAAAATAAGCCTTGATTCATAGGAGAATTCGAAAAGATTAGCAATGATTAAAAGACGGCACTGATGTCACCTTCATTAATGAAGAGTTTGCTTTTCAGAGAAGGTGGGTGCGAAATCCAAGGTGAAAAACGGCTAAAGCAACCAACCAAAGATTGACACGTATCCCATGAACCTTGGCAAAAAACCGTTTAGATTCAAAGAACTTTTTCACTCTGGATAAAGCCTTGACACAATTCGGAAGACCTGTCCGGATAAAACTGCCACTGACAACGGACTGTTTTTCAGGTTTTGACAAAGGTTATTTGAACAAACACCTAAAAAAGGGGTTACTGATGAGTCCGGATTCTGTTACCTCTTCGGACAGGGACAGTTTGGACAAAGACCATCTAGCCGGGCAGGGCAGTTCGAACTCCTCATCCATTTGACTGATTCGAACAAGGACTAAAGTATTTAAAAACCTAATCATTTCTTGACTAAGCTACCTGCTGTCCTACTAAGAGCTCATGGGTCCTTAAACTTGACCCGAGTCCATTAAACATGACCCGGCAGCCCATATAGCCCAAACATAAGGGTATAAATACCCAACCACCAACATTAAATGAGGGAAATGAAAATTAAATACAACCAGGCTGCTTAATTCTCCCTCTACTCTCTACTCAAATATTAAATACCTACGAAACTTCCACAAACTCTAAACAAAAATTACAAACTTACCCTCAGATAGAAATAAACCACACCACAAATGAGGAGAATGATGACCTCAAGAAGAATAAAATGAGTGAGGCTCAGCCATCTTCAAAGGCTCAGTCTTAGAATATCAATTATTTTTTCACCTTTTGTTTTAATTAAACTAAAGTCCTTGGAAGGCCAAGGCATTTTTGTAACTGTGTACGGTGTTTGACCGGATAGATATTTTTATTTTGATTGACAATTTAAAGTCCTTGGATGCCCAAGGCACTTCGGTTGTTTCAATGGGTATCTTTACTTTGCACAATTCTTTCATTCTTTCATAGTTTTTCAATTTTGGTGGCTAATGTTTAAACAGCCCTTAGTTATTTCATAAACATTCTAAAGTGAGAGTGTTTAAATTCTCCGATGACAAATGTTTAAGTAGTCATCACTCCTTCAATTTAAGCTGACTTGTGTTTAAATAAATTTTTTACAATGAACTATTAAGTAAAAACACTCCGAATTTTTAAGAAGGCATCAAATTTTATAAAAAATCCCGGACACCTCATTAAAACCTCCCCGCGCCACCATGGTAGGAAAAAGTATGCCCCCAAATATTTACATGGACTTTTAAACAAGTAAATATTTACATAGTTTCTATTCCAAGTACAACCAGAGGTGTTCAATATTCCAAGGGTGGTTCAAAATTCTTCCTTCTTTGTCTTGGAGCCGATATGTTCCAGGCTTAAGCTTTTCAATGACCGCACAGGGTCCTTCCCAAGTTGGAGCCAATTTACCGAACTGCCTCTCTTTAGTGTGTAGGAAAACTTTTCTCAACACCTTATCCCCGGTTGAAAATCATTTCTCTTGATTTTAGAAGCAAACCTGCTTCTCATCAAACCTTGATAGTGTACAGCTCTAAGGTGAGCCTTAACTCTTCTTTCCTCTATCAAATCAAGTTGACATCGGATAACCCCCTCGTTAGCGTGTTCGGAGAAATTATGAACTCAAAATGAAGGGAGAGTTGCTTCTATGGGAGCTATTGCATCCATCCCATATACCAAAGCAAAAGGTGACTCTTGTGTTGCAGCCCCAGGTGTAGTCTGGTAAGCCCACATAACTTCTTGCAAATAACTGGGCCATTTTCCAGCAGCCCCTTCTAAATTTTTCTTCAAACCGGACAGTATAGTTCTGTTAGCCACCTCAACATGACCATTTGCTTGTGGGTGGAAAGGTGAAGAGAAACAATGTTGTATACCTCTAGAGGCACAAAAACTCTCAATTTCCTTGTTGTTGAACTGTGGCACATTGTCTGTTGTTATCTTCTGTGGAATTCGAAATCTGCAACAGATATTGGATAAAATGAATTTTATGACATCTTTTAATGTTGTTCCTGCCAATGGAGCTGCTTCGATCCACTTCGAAAAATAATCAATAGCAACAATTATTGTCCTGCGTCCTCCGGATGCCATAGGTAGAGGTCCCACCAAATCCAACCCCCATCGAGCAAAAGGTATAGGCTCATAAATTGACTCTAAAGGGATGGCTGGGATATGAATTTCATTGCTATATCTCTGGCATGGGTCACACCTTCTCACCAGCTCCTTAGCATCTTGCACTATAGAGGACCAATAATAACCAGCCAACATAACTCTCCTTATTAGAGCCCTCACCATCATGTAATTCAGAGAGCACTATTTGAGATTCATCATCCCCAAACATCGTAAGAGGGGTTTACTGTAAGACTTCTTATAAAGAACATCTCTTAGTATGATAAAACCACGAGCCTTGTACTTTACTTTTCTTGCTATTGACTTATCCGGAGGCAAGATGGCATCTGAGAGATATTGAAGGAGAGGAAACCTCCAATATTGGGGCTGTTTCATCTGTATATCGAAGCTTTCTTCCTCCTTACCCATATTGAGTTGAATGGAAGGGCACTCCAGCACATAGATCCACGGGTATGATTCAGTATAGGCTATGGTTGCCAAGGAGTCTGCTAGTTTATTTTCTGTTCGGGGTATGTGCTCATAAACAATACTCTTGAACTTAAGTGCCACATCTTTGAGAAAAAGCAAGTATTTTATTAGCTGCTCCTTTTTTGCTTCAGATTGACCTTGCGCATGATGGATAAGAAGCTGGGAATTACTCATCAACTTGACCCTTTTGGCTCCACAAATAAGAGCCAATTTTAAACCAGCTATAGCAGCTTCATATTCGGACTCATTATTAGAAGCCCTAAAAGAAAAACATATAGCTTGGTACATTTTATCGCCATATGGAGAGGTCAAGCATACCCCTGCACCACATCCTATAGTACTTGATCCACCATCATCCGGACGACCCAGACCTTTTTATCTTTCACATCAGTTGTTTGCTCTGTATCCATGTCTGAATGGAATTCAACTAAGAAATCAGCCACAGCTTGGGCTTTGATTGCTGTCCGAGGAGAAAAATCAATATCGAAGTCCCCCAGTTCTACTGACCACTTAGTCATTCTACTCGAAATATCTGCCTTTTGAAGAACGTTTTTCAGGGGATAGGATGTCCGGACGATAATAGGATGAGCCTGAAAATAAGGCCTCATCTTCCTTGCAGCAATTATCAAGGCTAATGCTAATTTTTCAAGCTTTAGATAGCGTTTTTCTGCATCTATCAAGCTTTTGCTGATGTAATACACTGGACGGGGATAATTATCCACCTCCCTCACCAATACAGCACTTATGGCACAACTGGAAACTGCCAAGTATATGAAAAGAGTCTCTCCATCAACAGGTTTATATAAAGTCTTGGGGGAGGACAGATGTTTTTTTAATTTCATTAAAAGCCTCATCACATTATGAAGTCCAGTCAAATCCTTTTGCACCTTTTAAAGTTTGAAAGAACGGGGCACACCTGTCCGAAGACCTTGAAATGATTCGATTTAACACAGCCAACCTCCCAGTCAATCGTTGTACTTCTTTAATATTCTTAGGAGGCTCCATTTGGAATAAAGAATTAAGCTGGTCCTGATCAGGCTGTATTCCTTGCTCACTTATTACATATCCCAGGAATTTCCCGGACTGTATTCTGAACACACACTTTTCTGGATTTAGTTTCAAATTTACTTTTAATAAGTTAGCAAAAGTTTATTGGAGATCTGCCAAATGTAGCTCTTCGTCCATACTTTTTACCATCATATCATCGATGTATACTTCCATATTCCTTCCAATTTGATCACCAAAGGATTTGTTTACTAACCTCTGATAAGTAGCCCCAGCATTTTTAACCCAAATGGCATCACCTTGTAACAATGAAGGCCCCTATCAGTAACAAACGTAGTATGCTCCTGATCCTTCGGATCTACTTGAATCTGGTTTTACCCGGAGAAGGCATCCATGAAAGATAGTAGCTTATTCCGAGATATGGAATCTACCAACTAATCAATCCGGGGGACTGGGTACAAATCTTTTAGGCAAGCTCTGTTGAGATCTGTGAAATCAATACATATGCGCCACTTGCCATTTTTATTTTTCACCAAGACCGGATTGGCTGTCCATAAAGGATATCGAGACTCCTTTATGTGCCCCATTTTGGTTAGGCTGTCGACTTCTTGAACTATGACGTCGACCTTTTCCTTAGAAAAAACTCTCCTCTTTTGTACCACAGGTGCTATGTCTCTTCGGACGGACAGTTGGTGTGATATAATAGTTGCTGGTACTCCGGTAACATCAGCATTGCACCAAGCAAAAACATGCTGATGGTCTTTTAAAAACTTCAACATTTTACCCTTTAGTTCAGATGTCATCTTGGACCCTATCTTAACATTTTTTCCCTCTTCCAAAGTATGTGTCTCGACTTCTTCAACCGATATTAACACTCCAGGGGTCTCTCTGGGGTCATCAATTTCACCCTCACCCCCAGAAATCCCCTCAAACTGCTATTCTACATTGATACGAACTACCCCCAATGTCCGAGGAGCCAGTGGTGTTGCATAACACTCAATTGCTATCTTTTGGCTGCTCCGAACAACTCCCACTTGTCCTTGCACAACGTATTTCAAACATTGGTGGACTGTTGAGGCTACTGCATGCATCCTAGAGAGCCAAGACCTCCCTAGAATAGCATTATAACAAGTGGGACAATCCACTATGATAAATAGTATTCTAACCATCTTCTTAAAAGGGCCCTTGCCCAACAAAACTTCTTCTTCGAATCCCCCGATTACATCTGCTGAGCTTCTAGTGAAAACCACAATTGACCTGTTCGAACGCTGAATTACCGCAGGATTTTTCATCTTTTTGTAGGAAGTTAAAAAGAGGATATTGGCTGAACTCCCAGTATCCACCAAAATTCGTCTTATGTCATTGCCCCCAATGGATGCTCCTATGACAACAACATCTTCATGAGGACCTGCTATATCCCTTAAGTCATCCTCATTGAAAACAATGAAGGGAAATGGAATCTGTGATTGATAGAAAGTCATGTCTCCCTTTAATTGGGTAGCTAAAGTATGAACATGCCTCTTCCTCGAAGAAGTAGCGGGTGCTGTCATGGTATCCCCTCCAAAAATTGTGAGTGGCTCAAAAAATTTAATGAGCCCAGAAACCGTTTTACAACGTTCCTCAATGGCACCCACTTTGTTTCGAGTTGGATAAGGTTCCAAGTACTCTGACTCTACATCGAATCTCTCAATTATCACCATAGCTCCCTCCGGAGCGGATGCGCCTGCATTGTTTGGAGCAGCCCGATGAGCATTATCAGGCCTATTTCCTGCTCTACTTTTAACATATGCTCCCAACTTTCCTCTTTCAATTAAATTATGGACTGCTTGCTTTAAAGCAATACAATCCTCAGTGGTATGGCCAGTATCATTATGATACTGACAGAAGCAATTGTTACGATGCTCCCTAGGAGATTGTAGCGCAACCGACCTTCTATAGTGTACTTCTTCCTTTGTTTTGTCATAAATGGTGGCTACACTTTCTTTTAACTCAGCAAACCACTCTGGTTGAACCCAAGGCCCTCTTTTATTTCTAGATTGCTGACTCTGGGCAGGCGCAGCTGGCTGAGACTGAGCTTTAGCTCTGTTATGACCCTGCCCAGTCTCCCTTGCCTTGTTCCCGGACTGATTTTGGTTAGGGTTTGGAGCAGCTGGGGCATACCTCACCTGCATGTGCACCCTAGTTTTCTTTGTTTCATCCACGTTAATTTGCTTTCCAACCTGATTCAGTAGACCTCCTCAGGTCATGGCCTTCTTTCTGGTCACTGAATCAGCCAAATTTCCAGGGTTTAAACCCTGCCTTAGAGAAGCTATTGCTACTTGTTCGAAGCAATCAGCCAACCCATTTTTGGTGTTTACAAAGCGACTTATATATTCCTTCAGAGATTCATTCGGTTCTTGTGCACAATGGATAATTGTGTCTCCATTGCCCTTCACCTCTTTACTTCCAACAAACTACCTCCGAAAGGCCACCCAAAATGTATCGAAATTTCTGATGCACCCCTGTGGTAGGCCGTTATACCACTTCAGGGCACTCCCCGTAAAAGACTGGGAGAAGGCTCTACAAAGCAACTTATCGTCATCATCGAAATTCATCATGAAATTCTTGAATTGTTCCAAGTGATTGTACGGGTCTTTACTGCCATTGTATTTTTCCATCTTTGTACTATCGAACCTCTTGGGGAGGTTCCTGGACAGGATCTTGGATGACAATGGAGATTGTCTCCAATTCTGGCCACGACTGAAAATAGTATCCTCGTTAGGAGTTGCAAAGATACATGGTTCATCATGGACGCAAAAGGATCCACCAGCATCCGGTCAATGTGTCTCCGGCTATGAGATGACCCTTTGCCTATATGCCTCTTTAACTTTCCATGTCTGTCCCTTTTTCTCGAATACTTCTTAACCAACTTATGTTTCTTTTTAGATCGGCCCTCATCACTGCTGGATGACAAAGATTCTTCAACTCCATCCTCGTCCGAGGAGCTATTGGAAGATTCTGAGTCTGAATAAGAGCTCTCCACTGGCCTAGATTGGTGAGACTTTTTAGAGCTAGCATGAGTCTTTTTCGTACTCACATGGGTTTTCGAAGGCTCCTGCTCTCTAGGGTTGTCAGTATGATGAGCAACTGATGCCTTTGACTTTTCTTTTATGCCCATCTTTGCGCTCTCTACCCTCAGGGCTTCTATCTCACCTTTTAATCTATCACGCTCCTCGATGGTATATTCATCATTTTCTCCCACCACTTCAAGCAAAGCTGGTGGTACTTTCGGGGAGTCCGGATTCATTCAGACTGGTTTTTCTAATGGTTTTGAATGCTAGATACAGGCACCGTTTGTCCTCCCACTGTGGTCGCCAATTTGTGTGGTTTATTTCTGTTTGAGGGTAAGTTTGTAATTTTTGTTTATAGTTTTGTGGAATTTTGAGAGTGTTTAATACTTGGGTAGAATGTAGAGGGAGAATTGAGCTGCCTGGTTGTATTTAATTTTCTTTACCCCCATTTAATGTTGGTGGTTGGGTGTTTATACCCTTATATTTGGGCCACATGGGCTTTCGGGGTCGTGTTTAATGGATTCAGGTCGAGTTTAAAGACCCATTAGTTCTAAGTAAGTAAATAGGCAACTTAGTCAAAAAGTGATTAGGTTTTAAGTACTCTAGTTATGTTCGGATAGTTCAGTGGATAATAGTTGTCCGAACTGCCCCTGTCCGGTGAGGTAGACATTGTCCGAGTTGACCCTGTCCGGTTCCCATAAAGTGTAGTGACAGAATCCGGACTCATCAACATCTATCATATATATTAATGTTACGCATCAATCATCCATATTCTTTATAAAAGGTTTTGCATATTTGACATGGGTTATTATATTGCATAAAATTAACAAAATATCCCAAGCCCTAGCACCAGCAAACCTTATTTATAGCCAGAGCATTAACTTATCAACATTAAATAAAATAGAAAAAAACAAACTCGAAGGTATAACATTTCAAGAAGAAATTTAAGAACTAAAATGAAACTCAATGAAAAAGAGAAGATCATTTTACAAACAAACTCTGATACAGAGATGGACATAGAGTTCCCACTACAAAAGACCCTTCCACTGTCTATGTTAAAGACAAACACAAAGGATGAAGTTAAAAAAAATAACTTAAAAGAAACAAAAAACTTATGAAAGAAAAAAGCGATTAAATGATCAAGCCCAACATTTACCGATGAAAAAAACATGTATTACAAATACAAGACAGAATGATGAACAAATTGGTGTACAACAAACTACTTATAATATAAGTAAGTCTCCTGCCTACAAATATCCAAATACAGTTGTTGGTGTTGAAAGTCCTATTTATTAGGGATGGCAATTCGGATGTTGTCCGGCCCTACCCGACTCGATCTGATCCGGTCCGACCGGGTTTCGTCCGGCCCTAACATAGAACGGATCGGGCCCACATTAAGAAATTGTAACCCGTAACCGGGCCGGGTTCGGGTTTCTAGTTTGTCCGACTCGTTCCAGCCCGAAATTATAAAATATATAATAACAATGATATATATAAAAAATAAATTAATATATTTAAAATAAATTTAAAAATATTAAAATATATATTAAAATTAATATCCGCGGGATGGGCCGGACTGACCGACAGACATGAGCGGACAGACTCGGGTTTGAAAATATAAGCCCGAAAGTCGGTCAGGCCGGGTTCGGGCTCAAGTGTCCAAAAAGCGGGCTCGGACGGGCCGACACGAACCCGGCACGCGGACGACCATTGCCATCCCTACTATTTTTGGTGTCGAAAACCCAGATATTACACCTAATATTGTAGTGGAAGTCCAGGATCTACCTCCACTACAAGAGAATAGTAAAGTTGGTGTGGAACATCAACATCTACAATTACGGTTGTTGTAGAAGATGATCACATTAATCTTATTGTTATTGTCATTGTTGAAGATGAACATGTTACTCATGTTGATGTTAGGGGTTGATGTTGCTGTTATTATATCTAAGGGTGTTGTTGTTGTTGAAAAATAACATGTTACTCCTATTGATGTTGGGGTTGAAAACCAAAATGTTTCCTCTATTGATATTACTCTTTTTACATCTAAGGTTACCGTTGTTGTGGAAAATGAGCATGTTTACTCTTATTGATGTTGAGGTTGAAAACCAAGATGATCCCCCTGTTGATGTTGCTCTTGTTACATCCAAGGTCACTGTTGAAGAGAAACATGATCCTCTTGTTGATGTTGGGGTTAAAAACCAATATGTTCCCCCTGTTAATGTTGCTGTTATAGAAGAATCGGAACCTGATAATACTGTTGCTGCCAAGAACATGATCATAATATTACTGTTGTAAAAGATCAAGATACTAATATTGTTGTACATATTGCTAAAGAATCGGTTGCTGAAATATCTGAAATGATCCAGAATGTTGTTGAAGTAACTTTTGCTGTGGACAAAGAGGTGATATAGATAACTCAAAATTAACAAAACCTGTTTTAAAAAACCAATGCTTTGGAGATATATTTTGTTATGTATCATCTTTTTTTTTGCTTATAAATTGTAACATTATCAGTGTCTATGTATTTTATGTTTGTATCTCATAGTTGCATGGTAGTTTTGCATAATATATAGTTTCTCATCTATCAAAGTTCTACTTTTTTTGCATTTATCATCTTGTTGATGATTTCGCATCTATCATTCAGAATACATCATATTTACTTTTGTTTCACAACTATTGTTTTACACTTGTTTCGCATCTAATGTGCTATTTTTATTTTTGTAAATGACCAGACCTCTGAAGTCCAAGAAATCAAAATGCCACAAGTCAGTGACTTAGACCTAGCTATTGAAAAATAAATTATAAGGATTGGAAATGATATACACAAGAGACAAATAAGTGAATTACCTTTCAGTTCTTTTGAAAATTTGCACTGTTTTTTCATCTTTCATAGTTCCATTATCTTCGTATCTATCATATTATCACTAGTTTTTCATCTAGCGTAATTTCACTGGTTTCTCATCTATCATAGTTGCACTTGTTTCTCATTAACCACATTTTCTTACGTTTCGCATCTATCGTAGTTTTAGTGGTTTCTCATTTATCATAATTTCAATGGTTTCTCATTTATCACAGTTCATTAGTTTTCATATCTATCGTAGTTTCACTAATGTCTCATCTATCATAGTTCTGAAGGTTCCGCATCTATCACATCTTACAATTTCACTGGTTTTTTATTTTTGCAGAAAGAGTTGGATGAAGGGCCTTCATTTGAATTAAATATAGATACTTCTAATATCAAATCTCTGATGAACTACCTAACATGAAAATTACCATAAAATAATGGCCATTTACAAACAAAGTAACAACCATAATTGAAATAGAGCAATACTACAAATTAGAACTGATTCAAAAAGGATAAAACAATCCTCATCCAACAGTATGGTCAGTTCCATAGATAGCAGGATCTAATATTTTTGTAAGTAATATGTTAGAGATATTAGACAATGATAAAACTGACTCTAAGGTAAAAGTTAAATTTACATTTATTTTGTTTGCCTTGCTTCCCATTACATAGATAAGCTAACTCTTATCTTCCACCTTTGACAACACAAGTAATAAACGGTTATATGTATATACACCTTAAACAACATGATTATCAAATACCAGTTGTTGAATTTCCGAGAGTATTTATGCAAGTAAGATACTTCTCTGGAAGCGTAATGGTAAGAATAATATACGTTTGCAACAAATGTATTAATTAATAAACAAAAAATGTTTCCAAATATTACTGCTTCAATGTAGTTGATGCTAAACCGAAATTCAGATCTAACACTTTATGTTAATAATAAGCTACAAGGCATCACAAAAAGTTACATCTTTGTTCTGCTTCTTACAAAAGACCGACGCTGGAATGTTTCCCATTGGACATTACTCGTAATAAATGTTAAACATGAAATAATAGTAAATCTAAACCAATGAGAAAACTTCCACATCCAACAAAAAATGCATAAAGTTTAGTAAGTGTCTCTCTTCTAATGTAATTATATATATATCATCAAATTTATTTGTATGCCTATTAACTTACAGATTCAATACCTCCAAATCAAAAACATTTTACGAGTAAAAGCAAAAATAAAGATCGTATGTCTAACAAAAATTCCTAAACAAAAGCGTGGATTACTTGATTACGGAGTAATGACATGCGATTACTTCAAAGATTATGTTGTGTACGAAAAACTTGACCCTAAAAAAACTTATGACTTTGCACCATTAAGAAGAGCAGGAATGATTTACATGTTTATTAATGAATACAACATTAACAAATTTTAGAAATGTTTGTAATAAATGTTTGTTGTACAGTTTGTCTACAATCAATATTTTTTTATGTTGAATAATTTTATTAGTGTATCACATATTATATATATATATATATATATATATATAAATGCAAAGGTTTCGTATCTATTGTATCCTTTGTGGCCTTGTTTCGCGTCTATAAAAAATATAAATAAAACATTATACATCTATCATAACTTTTATAAGCTAGGTTTTGATCTATCTAGTCATTATTTTTGTTGGGCAGTTTTCTCATCTTCGGGTCTAATTATTTTTCTTCATCCAGTTAATATTTAGAGAAGTTCTCTGTTTTTGTAATTAACGTAGTTTACTAAATTCCCACCTAGTTTGTCAAATCAAAATTTAAAATAGTGACTATATTTGATTGATTATTTACTTATACGATTTGACAAAAATATATATACTCATGATTACTGTGCAATAACTACAAACGTTCACCAATAATAAGCAAGTTATAATTATTGTCGATGCTTCTAAACATTTCAACTTCTAAACTTTTTAACTATAAATTTCGGTTCATACTTTAAGCTCTCATACACAACAAAATTATTGTTTTAAAAAATGGCACCTCCAAATTATATTTCAAATGATGACTCCATTTACAGTGATTTATCACCACTTTATCCTTTACTACAAACAAACTACCATAGAAGAATTCTCTTCATATTCTTCTGGAAATAATATCAGTTCTTTTTATGATGAACAATATTCTCCTCAAAGCATTTAACTTTCAGAAGATCAGGAGGATCCAAATGAGGATCATATTACTGTTCTATTAAAAATAAAGAGGAAACGTGATCAGGAGAAAGATGAAGATGAAGAGTCAGAAGAAAAAAACTAGGAAGATGAGAAGGAAGAATCAGAGGAAGAAGACTCTGAAGATGATGAAGAAGACCCTGACTAAGGGTAAAAGAAATGGTCTGGTTTTTTGCATTTTTGTTGTTTATATGTTTCTGTATGTGTGTGTTTTTTATTTTTGCTGACCAATATGTTTATATTTTACTGACTAAGAAGAGTCTGAATCTGAGTCTGACTAAGAATACTTTGTTTTTACAGTTTGTTTTCAGCTTGTTTGTGATATATTGGACTTTTTATGTATTTATTTTTTTCATAATGAAGTTTATCCTTTTATTTATATGTTTGTATATATCTTTATTTATCCTTTTATTTTTTACCCATCTATCAAAACCATATATTTTAGTTACCATAGGTTTTGTATCTATCACCACCAAAAGTGTAGTTAGATATGACTTGGTTTAACATCTATCAAACCGATGTATTTGGTTATCCAAGGTTGTAATTTGGTTATGACCGACTTTAACATCTATCAAACATATTTATTTGGCTATGAAAGGTTTCACATCTATCATAAAAATTATATTTACTTATGCCTATTTTCGTATTTAACAATTTCATCTATTTTGGTTATAGAAGGTTTCGCATCTAGCAAGTCCACCTATCATAAAAGGTTTCACATCTATTGTGTATTATTATGACAAAAAAAGTAAAAAAAAAATTAAAATTATAAAAAATTACATTGATATTACAAAACCTTTACATATGATCGTCTATTATGAAGATTTAGAACAACGAGAATACGTTATAGTTCGAATACTTAATTTTCCTCTAAATAGAATTCGTTTCTTCTTAGATCGTTCAGCTGTATATCTGGAGAAGTTGTTGAAGTACACGCTTGACCAAAAGTTATAAATAAAGTTATACCATATGAATATGTTGCCCTATAAGAGCTTACAAATTAACATGGCTCAACATATTTCATAAGCTCCACGTCTATATAAAATAAGGCAGCTAAAGCATGAGAGCATGTGAAACAATCTTGTTGCCACGCACCACAAACAGAAGTACGTACACTAAAATGAACAATCTTAATAAGATCACAAAATATTTCATGCAAAAGATGAGTAGACAAATGAACTATCCATGGATGACCTTATTTGACATTAACTTTAATTTTTTCTAACAAATTCAGCACACAAATTGCTAGTTCAACGTTCAACGTCAGCAAAACGTCTCGAAATTTGACTCATTTGTAAAACTTTAATCTTGTCAATTAACTTCAATATTAAAAAAACCACAAAACTGTTTGATTTGAATGTTAAAAGACTTAGATGAAGTAGGAGCCATAAAACTATACCTCTTGCCTTTGAAAAAAGCACAAATTTATTTGTTAGGAGGTAAATTCTCACAAAAACTAACAACCTTCAGACTTCTTGTTTAAGAAATTCATCCATATATTAAATAAACAAATTATGACTAGTAGCATACACACATCTTTTAAACATGTGAACCAAAGTATCCATAACTATTGTCGATGTACCAGTTAAATAATACTTCGAATTATTTAAAACATGATAAAGATAGTATGCATGATATCAATATGAAAATATAGCATATACAACATTAATAATACCTAGATAACGATTACTAATAAATGTGATTTGTCGATCCATAAAATGGTGTTTCAACATATCCAAAAGCCATAATCAATTCTCAGTATCTTCAGCCTCAATAATACTAAATGCAACAAGGAAAATGTATGCAATAAATATATAGAAAATATGTTATAAATAACTTATTACAATTAGTTTCACATCTACAAATGTATATACCGTCAGTTTTTGTATCTATCTTAGTAAGTATTAAGTGTTTCACATCTATTATTTAAATTATTCAGTAAGATTCTGCATCCATCGTATTAGTTATTCAATGTTTTGCGCTTGTAGCTGTAACATCAAAATTCCTCATAACACAATCATATATTTTGTTTGCAATCAAATCCGATGATAAAATGTTTTCTATTTTATTTTCAAAAACCAGTCCCACATGTATGAGGTTGGACATACTTCTTAATAATAAAAAATCTAATAGAGTTATCTTTTTAGCATAAAGTCTCTAAGGACTGAATGACATCCCTTTGAATCTTCTTTCGTGCAATAAACAGTTACTCTTTGTTTATTATTATGCAGATATTTAAAAGTAAAATCTTCTTGTAAAGCCAACCGACTAACAACTAATCTTAAACCAACTGAACCATTTTTAAAGACGTGTCCAGCACCACTAATTTTATTAACCCAACCAACAATAGCAAGTGCTTTATTATTGTGATGAATAACATTAACAACAAAAGTTTGACCAATTTTTCCACAGATAATATCTTCATTTGAAGCTTCAAATATACTTTGAGTGGTTTTCTTAACATTTCACCAGCAACAATATCACCTTCAACATTAATAGGAACAATTGATACACTAAAAATATCAACAACTGACACCAAAACAGCTAAATCACCATCACAACATAAGATAAAGTGTTCTAGCTCACCACAAAAGTATCTTAATATGACTTTATCTCAAACTAATGCATCTTATCTACTTAAACCAAACTTAACAATATCTTCAAAATCATCAAACAGACAAAGAACACAAATTGCAAGATCCCCATTTAGTTTAAAAATACACAGTCGACTTCTAAACATTGCATACCTACATTAAATATAAAAAATACAAATGCTTTGCATCTATCATTACCGTAAATAATAGTTAACACATCTATCTGTACACAAAATACATAAGTTTCGAATCTATCGATATAAAAAGAATACAAACGTTTCGCATCTACCAGTTCAAAAAATGAAGGTGTTTCGTATTCATCAATACTTGATGTGAACAAGTTTCATATCTTCTAAACTTCATCTTCTTCGTTTCAGCTGTAAACCCTTTATTGAACAAAATTTTCAAAAACACAAAAATGCACTAAAAATGATAAAAACTTACTGTAAAATAACAATTCAAATACAAATAAAAGTAATACAAGTTGAATACCAGTAATACAAGATGAACACCAAAAACCATAAAGAAAATATAAGTGAGCTACCTATTTTGAGTTACCAAAAATCCCGAAGAAATCAAAACGTTGAATTAACCTAAAAAATTTAAACGCCGAAATCCAATAAAAACACAATCAAAATCATACGAAAACAAGAGAAAAATAATGATCAAAAGGAATTTCGATAATAACTATTATTGTTATGGTACCGTAGCTTCACGTAATAGAGAGAGAAACAAATTGGGAAAAAAACTTTAATTAAAAAATGTAAAATCTTTTATATAATTAAGTATGGATATTTATGGTATTATTCGGTCTTAAATGATAAATATTTGAGTGAAAAATATTTGAGTGAAATGAATCTTTCTCATAAATACAATATGGGTAATAAGTGGATAATAGCTTTACATTTAGACCTTAAACGATACAAAATCCTATTTTATATCCATAACTTAACATACCGATTTTATGTTGTGAATATGTCATTATCTTTTAACTTTATTATTAATTTATTAATTTATAATAAATGATATTTTTGGTAACTAATGAAATAACGTGATTTAAAAAAAAATTAAAATGTGAAAATTTAAAATAAAAAATTAGAAATAAAAATAGTATTTGAGTATGGGTCCGTTTGAAGTTTAATTATAATTGTTTTTGTTTGAATTTTATATATAATATATAATATATCTCATTTGTTTCTACATAATATAATATGTTATTCATGAATAGTTACAATTAAATAATTATTTGTATTGTATTAATAAATCTAATTATATGTTATTAATGATTAAATTTCATATTATCTTGATAGTTATTATCTATATAATACAAAATTAGTCTATTTCAATTAATTAAATATTTTAATAATTATTATATATATTAATCCATTACCTATTTTATAGTATATATTACTGTAATAAGAAATCGAATTCACAAGTAAATATTAATATATTGGGAGTAGATTAATATTGATTCAGTCAGTATTAATGTCTTCCTTTCCTACTATATTCGTTGTTGTCTTTTACTTAAGAATGTTATTAGTAGGATTGCGAACCTTTACAATAGATTTTTTTGGGTTAAAAAATCTCTTGTAACGCTATAATATGGATAAAATGGTCATCCATTTGTAAAACATATGAAGAAGGAGCCTCAATATAAGAAGTATCATTGATATGCAAGGTATTTTCTCCTCCAAGCTTTGATTCAAGTTTCATGAAAATAAATCTAGTTTGGACAAATTTATGCATTTAGTGTACTGTCCTTCCATTCATCATCTTCAATTACAGACACACTCTAAAGCATATAAGACTTGAAGAATGTTAATTTCAATCAAAGATACTGTTGAGCCATTTATATTATAGGATTTAAGTAAATGTAACATTGAATAATAGCTTGACAAATGGTTCAGCATATGTCATTTGATCATGATCTTAAATGCTACTAACAATATTTGGTATCATAAAAAGAAGGTTTGTAGTTTCTTTTGGGATCTAGTTAAACTCAACTATTCTATCATTAAATCTAATATTAGAAATATCCAAAACCTCAAAATTTGTGAAAATTATAAGATAAAATAGTATTGACTTTATCTAATAATTTTGAATTCAACTCCAAAAATACTTGGAATCAAATCAGAAATAATGGTATTGTTTCAACTATCTTTAAGAAGGTTTGGAACAACACCACTCCAACTAAATACTCATTCCTCTGAAAGATTCTCAAAGAACGAACTTCACTTGACTCAAATATACAAAAATGAAGTTTCTTGCTTGCATCCAAATGTCAATTTTGCCAAAATGTAGAAACACCTAATCATATATTTGTTAACTGTCATATAACGTTGGAAGTTTGAAGTCACATTGCTGGATTACTTGACCTCATCTACATATATATGAGTATTCAATATCTTATAAGGTGTTGGTTTTGGTCAATTTGATATTTTAGAAATATAGAAAAATATAATAAACAAATATCAATGCTAAAGTTATCTAGATAAAATATCTTATATTATATGTAGACTATATAATGCTAAATTACTTAAAAAGAAGTAGTGCAATGGTGACTTTAAGACTAAATCTGACTTAGGATGTTATTTTCATCTTTCGCAATCAAATAAGTCTAGTATTCTTAGATGGCTACCTCCCTCTAGGAATAGGTTTAAGCTGAATTCAGATGTGTATTTTTTTATTAAATATATAGCTAGCGGAGGTGGAATTATAAGGGATAATAATGGAGATATAATTGATGCTTATGGTAGGATTTTTGGTAAGCAATCCTCAATAATTGTTTAATGTCGGGTTTTTCTTGATGGTCTAATATCAAAGAGGTATAAAACAATTAGATATCGAGACATATTTATCTATTTTATTGAAATTTTAGAAAATGGAACAACTTTATGGTTCTTAACCTCAATCACAAACTATTGTAGGAAATTAATATATCTATCTATGAATATTAAACGTATTTTTAAAGAACAAAATTAAACTTCCGATTACCTAGCTCTATGGACTCTTAAATGTGAAATGAAACATGATTTTTCCCATCATCAATTACTAAATCCTCTTAAGGTTATTACATTATTAGAAAGTTTTGGATTGGCTACTTAAGAATTGATGACCGATAAACATATAGATTTATTAAGCTCTATAAATTGTGTTATTAAATTACTATGCAATTATCACAAATGGCCCAAGCACAGAACATATGCGAATGAAAGATTTAAATGAACACAGAATTTAACGTGGTTCGACAATTTGTCTACGTCCACGGGCGCCGCCAGAGAAAAGAGTTTCACTATGATAGAAAAGGTACAGATTTCAGATTGTGTTTTGTGTCGCCCTAGTAATCTATTTATAGGGAATTAATAGACTTACTAGACAATGGGCCTAATGGGCTCATAACACAATATTGAAAATGATATTATCACAACACTTATTTGTACTACCGGATACTGTACACTGTCAAGGCACAATATCACTATCACATACACAAAACTGTACTGCCGCACACAGTACACTGTCAAAGCACTATTCGACTCATTCACAACAAATCTCTCCCTTGAGGCGAATATCCTTTCTTCACTATCAACAAAGAAACTTCTCTTCTTCTGACTCACCAAATGCCCTTAAGGTATTCACTCTATACTGCGAATACCAATCCAGTTTAGGCACTCCCTAAAATTTCGAACTCATACTTCCTTGGTCATTATATCTGCTGGATTATCGTGTGCAGAAACTTTCTTCACATCAACAATTCCCTTTGATATTATATCACGAATAAAATGATACATGACATCTATGTGCTTTGTACGCTCATGGTACATCTGGTTCCCTGTAAGATGTATGGCGTTTTGACTGTCACAAAACACTTTTGTAGTAGTCCTATCCAAGACCAAATCTGCCACCAAACCTTGCAACCATATCGCCTCTTTAACTGCTTCTGTTACCGTCATGTACTCCGCCTCTGTTGTAGACAAAGTTACAGTAGCTTGCAACTGTGCTTTCCAACTGATCGCACTCCCATCTAGAGTAAATACATATCCTGTCAGAGATCTTCTTTTATCCATATCACCTGCAAAATCAGAATCAACTAAACCAACCAATCATCCTGCAACATCATTCAGCGATTCACCAATATCGGTCTTGTTAAAAGTCAAGCCAACATTCACAGTATTCTTTTGAAGAGATTCAATCTCTTCCCTCATAGCACCAATCCATCGATCTTCCTCTGAACTCGCTATAACTTCTCTGTAGCTACTAGGTTCCTGCATCTCAACTTCTTCTGCAACTGACAGAGTATATGCAACTAGATTCGTATACATTTTTGGAAGTCTAATATCTCTTCTTTCTATGCCCAGTGCTATGCTATAAGGTTGTTGTTCTGGTTCAAGCGCATCATCGTCACTATCATCCGATACTGACGCTTCACCTCTTGATTCTGGATCCACCTCAGAACCACTTGAATTATTGGACCTGCTAGGAACTGATTCTACTTCAAGCTCCACTTGTTTACTCACAACCGATCATGATTCGACCATTTCTCCTACTTCCTTCTGACTGTCTATCGAAGCAAACTCATTAAAAGTAACGTCCCTACTGATGAGAAAACCTGGAGACTTTGGAGAGGTACACCATAACCTATATCCCTTCACTTCAGTAGCATATCCTAGAAATATGCATCTCTTTGCCCTCAGCTCAAGCTTACCAGCTCAAGCTTACCTCAAATGTTCATAATCAGCCGACGATCCAGACCAAATCTCAAAAGAAGTTTTATAATCAATAGTCGTTGATGGAGGCCGATTCACCAAGTAACACGCTGTATTGATAGCTTCAGCCTAAAAATCCTTTCCCACATCGGAATGCGAGAGCATACTTCGTGCCTTGTCACAAAGCGTTCTGTTCATTCTTTCTGCGACTCCATTCTGTTGTGGTGTTCTAGAACAAGTGCGATGGTGCACTATTCCCCCAGCTTCGCAGAACTCGTTGAACTCACGACTGCAATATTCTAACCCATTATATGTCATAAGACGTTTGATTTTTCTTCCTATTTGATTCTCAATCATCGTCTTCCATTTGACAAAGGTTGAATATGCCTCATCTTTCGTTTTCAGAAAGTAAACCCACACCATCCTTGAATAATCATCAATCAAAGTCATGTAGTATCTGGCTCTGCTCTTGGATGAAATTATGTTTGGACCCCAAAGATCTGAGTGAATGTAGTCCACTGTCCCTTTAGTCTTTCTTACAGCCGATTTGCTGAATTTGACTCTAGTTTGTTTACCAAACACAGTGCTCACAAAATCCCAATGATTCTGCTTTATACCCTTTCAATAAATCTATCTTTCCCAGAACAGTTAATCCTCTGTCACTCATGTGACCAAGACGCCAATGCCACAACTTATTTTGATCTTGCCTACTTTGCCTATTACTCCCTGATGATGCTACTGCAGCATCGCCCATAACAACACTCCCTTGAAGAATGTAAAGACCCTTCTACAAGCTGCCTTTCATGCATACAATTGAGTCTTTTATCACATTGATTACACCATCTTCTGCACGGTACTTGTAACCCCGAGAATCTAGAGTCCCAAGAGAAATCAGGTTTCTCTTTAACCCAGGAACATGCCAGCAAGTCAAGATTCTAACAACCCCGTCAAACATTCCGATTCTAACGTTATCAATACCACCAACAATCAACGAATGATCGTTCCCTAAATAGATAGTTCCCTGCATTGGCTTGTAAGTATCAAACCACTGCTTGAATTGACACATGTGATATGTAGCACCAGTATCCAGTACCCAAGAGTTTTGCTCAAAATCTGAACTCACGTACAATACATCTCCTCTACCACTGTTTTCACTATCGTCGGAATCGTTCACACCTTCAACAATGTTTGCTGCATTTTCCTTTTGATTTCCTTCTTACCATTCAGTTTCGGACAATCTATCCTATAATGACCCTGCTCACCGCATTCATAAATAACTCGTTTTGCTTTTAGATCTTCCCCTAGTCATAAGACCTTTCCATTCAGTTTGATTGTCTGGTTGCAACTGTCTCATCTCATTTGATTTCAGTGCCCCTTTGACATCTGCTAGCGATAACTTATCCTTACCATACATAATGGTATCTACGAAGTTTTCATAGGGAGCTGGTAACGATATTAATACAAACAAAGCTTGATCATCATCCTCAATATTGATATCTATGTTCTCCAAGTCCATTATAATTGATTTAAAATTATCTAGGTGCTCTGTTATGGACATACCTTCTTTCAATCTGAAATCTTACAAACGCTTCTTCAAGTATAATCGATTTACTACTGATTTCTCTGAGTAAAGATCTCCTAGCTTTTTCCATGCACACGCAGTAGTCTTCTCACCGCTAATCTCGCGAAGCACGTTGTCTTTCACACTCATTAAAATCCAGCACAAAGCCCTTTCTTGAAGATCTTGTTTCTCCTCTTCTTTCATCTCTTCTGTTAACTTATTCTCCACAGCCTTCCACAGCCCTTGCAGTACCAATGAAGGTTTTAGTTTAATCTTCCACAACGCAAAGATGGACCCCCCATAAAATTTTTCAATCATGTATTTTGTTGCTGTAGACGCCATTGTGAAACCCTAATTACCCTAATTTCAGCACGTGGCTCTAATACCAATTTTGTTATTAAATTACTATGCAATTATCACAAAATGGCTCAAGCACAGAACATATGCGAATGAAAGATTTAAATTAACACAGGATTTAACGTGGTTCGAAAATTTGTCTACGTCAACGGGCGCCGCCAGAGAAAAGAGTTTCACTATGATAGAAAAGATATAGATTTCAGATTGTGTTTTGTGTCGCCCTAGTAATCTATTTATAGGGAATTAATAGACTTACTAGACAATGACCCTAATGGGCTCATACCACAATATTGAAAATGATATTATCACAACACTTATTTGTATTACCGGATACAGTACAATGTGAAGGCACAATATCACTATCACAGATACAAAACTGTACTGCTGGACACAGTATACTGTCAAAGCACTATTCGACTCATTCACAACAAATTGATTGGCCTTAATACATATAATCAATAATCATTGTCAAAATATAATGAGATATACACTATTAAGGCCAAAATTTGTCGGTAACTAACTTTGTATTTGATTTCCAACTCTGGAAGTACACAGATCAAAGTCACTCTTCAGGATATTTCTCGCAAAAATGAAAACCTATAATCGAAATGCAAAATCAAAGCTAAGATGGATCTTTTTGGCATCGAAGGATCAAGAAAAAGGTCGTAAAACAACATGAACGAGGAGACTACGAGAATAGTTAATACAAAACCGATAATGGAATATTGAAACTTATGCTCTTTTCTGAACACAATCATCCTAAGAATATTTATTCAAATAAAAGAATAACGACTGTTAGAAGATTGAAAAACACTGAAACAAATCAGTTACGGACGAAACAAAGCAAATCATCTATGTTCAAGACTCACTTTGATGCTTTAATCTACAATAGAAGTCAAATTTTCTGAAAGATTTTTATAAAAAATTGAAAGAAAGTTGATTGGGAGAAGAACATGATTGAATAAAAAAAATTATCTAAATGCTACAAATGATTAAGTTATGCTTTCAAACTCTGTTCGTACTTAAATTAAATTATAGCCGCAAATTAAACAAATAAAAAACATGATTACACGTGGCTTGGCATGCACAACAAAACAGACATAAAAAAACCTCTTCCAATACAAAAACTTCATTATTAATAAATCCGTTTGATTATATATATTATTTAGTGATATATATAATCAAACGGATTTATTAATAATGGAGTTTTTGTATTATACGAGGTTTTTTGTCTACGAGCTATGTAATTATAAAGCTCGGTAATAAAATTTTAAAAATCTAAAGTAATTTTTATTTTAATATAGTTCCTAATTACCTGCCTAATATCTATTTATTGAATGGATCCTTCTGCCGTTTACCCGTGGAAATCTAACTTTTTTTACATTGAATATATCTAAAGAAGTGATTTATATTTGCAATATACTAAAATCACAGATTTACTACATTTTTTTATTAGTCCCCTGACTTTTGGATTTTTTCTCAGCTTTACTGATCTATTGATAAAAGTCGTTTTGTCACTTAAGAAAAACCATTGTGTGCGAGAGAAGATGAATGATGAAATGATATAAAGAGAGAGAAGGGTTTGATGTCCGCAAGAAATGAGACAGTGTTCATGATGCATGTCTATTGTCTGCTAAAGAAAGAGTTCAATCACAATCAGATTGGGATTCCTCTTCACCTCAAAGCAAATTACTTTTCTTTTCACGATAAATGGCGGGCTCCTTAACCCCACACACACCACCCCTCCTCTTCAAGCATCTTACAAATACAATGCACAACTCCAATATCATAAGATTGACATGGGATTAAGATTTTCAAATTTTAGATTTAGCTATATATTTATACACTTAAACCCGACATCGAATCGAGAATTGAGAGGTAAGTTGAGTATAGGTCTGCAAAGTTTGGATTCAATTTGAGTTAGATTTTTTTCAAGCACTATGCATATATCCATTTTTGTGGTGGAGATTTAGCTTTTAAATATGTCGCACTGGTACGATTTTTGTTTGTATTTTATTTTAATTCACATTCGTATGTTAGAAAAAGGATTGCTTTTAAATTATCCATTAATAATATTGAACATATTAGATCTAATTATAATAACATAAAAATATCATAAAAGTAATTAAGTATACTTACATATGTCCACTAGACTGATATCGGAGAACATTTTAGATTAACAATATAGTGATTAGGATTCGTAATATTATAGTCATTTCGAAATATAGGTTTCATCGGGCGAGTGTATAAAATAAAATGTATACCGGTCTTTATAAGATTTATAGTCAGATTATTCATTTAGGGTCGTTCTCACACAATCTGATCCGATAATGTTATTGAACCATTAAAAAGTTTAAAATTTGAATATGAACCGATTAACGGTCTGAATAGATAAAATGGACAAAAATTTGATTAGCTCTTTTTTAATATATATATAATTTTATATTAATTAGTATCTAAATAATAAACTAAATATTATATTGCTAAAATGTATTTAATTAAAATATAATAAATTATAATGTAATAAAATAAGTATAATATTTTGTTAATATATTTAGCATATATATAACCGTTAATATGTGACATAAAATTACAAGAAACAAAATATTTAGGTAAGTTTGAAACACTAAACACCAAAATGTTTTAGCCCATTGGACTAAGGGCACTACACTCTACTCTTTGTCATAGATTCAATTCCTTCAACTTTTGTTTATATAAATTTACATCACCTGTAATCCTAATTTTTGTTTTCCTTAAATTCACATTTAACATTGATTTAGAGTTTTTTATAATACAAAGAGAAAATATTGATCATTATTTTCTCCCTTTATATACTTCATCTTTATACATGTAATATTTGAATCTATGGGTGGAAACTATTGAATTTTAAACTTAGAAAAAATTATGTTGGTAACACTTGTACATTTGAAGATGTCCAATAGAAATAAAATCTTACAGGCCGAGCAAAAAAAAAGCTTTTGATACTACAATAATAGTTATTTTATTTTAGCATTCAAAATAGTCTATAAATGTTTAGTGTAAGATCTATTTGGTTTTGTTTATTTTAGGCTGGGGTAATTTTGTAAAGTGATTTGTAAAGTATTTTGAGTATTAAGTGTTTGGTATAAAGTAGTGAGAGATTTGAGCAGGCTGGTTGTATTAAATGTTCATTATTTTCATTAATGAAAGTGGTTGGGATATTTATACCCTTAATTAAGGATCCATGGGCTTATGGGTCAGGTTATGAAACCGGATCAAGTTTAAGGACTCATTAATCTTTTAAGCCGATTAGCACATAGCTTAGTCAAAAGATGTTTAGGTGTTTTTACTTTTGTCTCGTCCGGATAGATCAGTGGTACGTTTATGTCCGAATTTCCTTTGTTCGGATAACACATTGAGCAGTTACTGGATAATCCGAACTCACCCGTAGCCCCTTTTTTAGGCCTCGTCAAATATCTTTGGTAGGACTAAAAAACTTACTTAGCCAGTAGTGACTTTGTCCGACCTGCCTGTGCAATCCGTACTGTGAGGTTTTATTCTCATTATTAACTCAGTTCGAAGTCTGTCCGAACTGGCTTCTCTTTCCAGAATTCTAAGAGTTTTCTTTTTGGATCGTGGGACACGTGTTACAATCTGGTTCGACCTGCCAACCGTTTTTCTTCTTAGATCGGCGCACCCACTAAGTATAGAAAGTTACCTAGGCATTTAACCCTTCACACATTTGCGCTGTCTTTAATCATTTCCAAACCTCTTCAACTCCTCATAGGTAATAGTTACTTTTTTCTACTGTTATATAAATCCCTTTTCACTATTTTATTGTCTTCATCACTCAAAAACTTTCTAGAGAGATTTTCAATCTTATCTTCAAACTTGTTCTTGAAGAGTTTTATGTTCATTACCAGAAACGCACTTGTTAAAGGCGGCTGGTTAAAATTATCAGAGCTAGAAAGGGCAAAAAAAGTTGAAAAGGAAAATCGCATTGATGTCGGTCTCTCAGTTTTCCCAAGTGAGAAGTCTGGTGAACTGACCCAAGAAGCTGATCAAGGATCATCCTCTTCTAGAAATCCCAAGCCTAGACAGCTATTTAAACCAAGCTTTTCTCCTCTCCTCTCAAGCTCTTCTGTTCAAGAGTCTCAGCTTTCCATTGCTAAAGAAAAAGTGGTTTCGAGTGTCAGAAAACCTTCCCCTTTCATAGATATTGGTTCAAATGCTGAGAAGTCCACGGAGAAGTTAACCCCTCACCGGACGACTCGCATAACCAAAGCTCAAACTACTACTTCACTGCCAAGCCCTCCGGATCGGAGGCATCTAAAGCAACCTCAAAAGAGAAGCCCTCCGGATCGGAGACATCTAAAGTAGCCCCAAGGGCCAAGTCCTCCGGATCCCAACCTCAATCGGACATCAGGCCTTCAGAAACAACATGCACTCATTCATCCGAACAACCTTTGGTGCCACAAGCTGATCCTCCAGTATCCAAGGCAACTGATAAATCTTCCATAGTGATGGAAGAAGTAATGGAAGACAGTATCGAAGAGGCTCCCTTTGAAACTGAAGCATCAGGTCAAACCGGGGATGTTGTTTCTAACAGGAAGGGCAAAGGCAAAGTCAAGGTCTGCTTGACCAATCTGGAGCTTCTAGAGTGCTTAGAGGGCAAGATAAGCCCTTGATTAAAAAATTTCACTGTTAAATATCTGCTGGCTTTACAAAATATCAACTATATCTACACTCGCAGTGCTGAGTTGGGCCAGATCCGGACGAAATGGGGGATCCCAGAGTCAGTGAAGGTAAGGATACCTGTCACTTCGGAGACTCCGATGGACTAAAAACTCAACGAGGTGGTTATCTTCACTGAGGTTCTAAACTGGGGACTTTGGTTCCTAGTAGACCCAGAAATTGTCAGGTATTTTCACATGGTTAAGCTCTTTCCAAGTCAGCTCTGCCCAAGTCAACTAAGCCCAAACGTTTGGTATTCTTTTCTTGCTTGTATAATGGCATTAAGGTTATCCAAAATCCCACTCCCAATGGAGAAAATTGTCGTTGTGGCAAGTCTATGCAATAATCACCATATCTCATTTTACCATCATAACATGGGGAACAAATTCAAGGTGGTGGATAACTTGCTAGAGTCTGAAAAGAACTGGAGGACACAGTTCATGTTCATCAGTGGGACATGGGAGAATAGTAGGAAGATCAAGGCCAACACCAATCTGAGCATGCTAACCAGCAGGTGGAAGAGTACTGGTGAGTTTTGTTTATCTTTGTTTTTCATGTTCTTCTTTTTAACTCATAAGTATTCCTCTCCTGATTTATTTGTTATTTATTTTTTAGTACTACCGAAGGAGTTCACCGGATACCTAGAGAAGAGGAAAACAACATGTGCCAAACTTAATGCATGGGTTGCGGAGCGTTGGGGTAATGCCTTCCACAATTGCTTCATCTTAGGCAATCTTGTGAGGTCCCAGCCGCCTCCTCCTGGTGTAATTCTCAAGCGAACGGAGGCCAAAGATGGTAAATTTGACTTACCTTCCAGTGCCAAAGCTCCCAGCAAAATGAAAGGGAAGAAGAAGAAAGCTGCAACAGAGCCGGTCCAAGCTGCCACAGAGGGGACTAGTTCGGGGAACCAAAGGGGAATCGACGCTGTCTTGATCAAAGTAGTAGAAACTGAGACTATTAGGGAGGCGGGAGAGTCACAAAACCCACCAAAGCCTCCAAAAAAGGATCGAAAAAGAAGAGCAAGCAGTGACGAAAAGGCTGCCAAAAAGAAGAAGGTCACCTTAGGAGAATAAATAATTCTTCGTCCTTCGGAGCTTCTACCTCCACCAGCCCCTGTTGATCCCACTCTACAAGAGAAGATCCCAACAGGTCTGCAGTCCGGAAAGGGTGCTGAGGGATGGATTGAAGGAGTGGACATTAGTTCCCTTCAAGATATTGATTTATACTTCAATGATTATGAAAATGATGATTTCGCAAGTCCTTTCCGCCCTTCGAGCTCTGCTAACATGGTGACTTTTAATGGTAAGTCCTTCTCCATTTCCGGAGAGCAAGATGTTTTAAGCCGTTCTCTTTTTTGTCACATCTAGCTGATGCTTGACTTGGAGAGACAAGTGAAAAGCCAGACCACACTCATCAATTCCCTCACCACTAACAAGGAGTCTCTGTCAAAAAATCTTCTTAATTCCAATCAGAGCATAGAAGAACTGAAGAAAGAGATCGAAGCTTTGAAGAAGGGCAAGGAAGATCTATCAACCAAGTTGGCCATTTTGGAGACTACCATTGCTGAGCTCCAAACTAAGTACTCCGGTTTGGAAAAGGACCTCTCAACATTAAAGGAGGACCTGAAGACCAAAGATTGTGTCATTCAAACCCTGTCTGGTGAGAAGACTTCCTTAGAAGGTATTGTGTCTAAGATGGCCAAGGAAAAAGAGGACTTGGTTAAGCAACAGGCACAAATTATTCAGGCGAGCATTGATAAATATACGAAAGAAGTGATAGATTCTCTTGAGAAAAGATACAATGAATTCAGGTCTGATATGGTGCTGTTTTTCCATGAAACCTTTCCGAAGAGGACCCTTGGTCCCCTATGGAAATATGTGGAATACGAAGACTTTCCTCATTATACCATGATAACTGATGACAAGTACAACTTCTCCAGTGGAATCGATTCCACTACATATAATGAAGAGGGAACCAGTGAGAGTTCAAGTGGTGAACTAAAAAGTCCCAAGAAAGACGGTGGTGGTGAGACATCCGAAGGGAACAAGCCCTAAGGTTTAATTATATATTTTTTTATCTTTTCTGAACAGTTAAAGTCCTTGGATGACCAAGGCATATTTTGTAATGTTATCCGGTCAGAGTCCGGATAAGTCCTTGAAATACTTAAAGTCCTTGGATGGCCAAGACATATTTTGTTCTTCCTATTCGGTTAAAGTCCGAATAGGTTTATTTATCGAACCTTTTTTTATTTAACATTATCTTTCCTTTAAATTTTTCATGGCTAATGTTTAAGTATCCCTCGTTATTTCAGGAGTATTAAAATGAGAGTGTTTAATTTCTTCGATGACATGTATTTAATGGTCATCACTCACCAGGTTAATCCGATCTATCAAAGATACAAAATGTTAAACTAAAGATTTGTACTTGAATTGAATTGTAGTTAAACCACACCGGATGTTTTAAGAAAACATCATATTTTATTGAATGAAAAAACCGGACACCTCATTAAAACCTCCCCGCACCACCAGGGTAGGAGAAAGTATGCCCCCAAATATTTACATTGATATCTAACAAGTAAATATTTACACAGCTTTTATTCTAAATATAACCTGAGATGTTCAATATTCCATGGGTTCTTCAAAACCCTCCATTCTTTGTCCTAAAGCCTATATATCCCAAGATTAAGCTTTTCGGAGAACTCATAGGGTCCTTCCCAGTTCGGAGCCAGCTTACCAAACTACTTCTCTTTGGTGTGTAGGAAAACTTTTCTCAAAACTTTATCTCCCAATTGAAAATCTCTTATCTTGATCTTGGAAGCAAACGTGCTCTTCATCAAACCTTGGTAGTGGCCTGTTCTCAAGTGAGCTTTAACCTTTTTTTCTTTTATTAAGTCCAACTGATTCCTAATTGCTATCTCATTAGCCTGTTTAGAATAGTTATGAATCCTGTATGATGGTAGGGTAGCTTCAATGGGGGTAATGACATCCATCCCATACACCAAAGCAAAAGAAGATTCTTGTGTAGCAGCCCGAGGAGTAGTTTGGTATGCCCACAATACTTCTTGCAGTTAGCTTGGCCACTTCCCTGCTGCCCCTCTAGGTTCTTTTTTAATCCGGACAAAATGGTCATGTTGACAACTTCAACTTGGTTGTTCTGTTGTGGATGGAAAGGAGAAGAGAATCAATGCTGAATGCCTCTAGAGGCACAAAAAATCTCCATATCCTTGTTATCAAACTGTGGCCCGTTATCTGTGGTAATCTTCTGAGGAATCCCAGATCTGCAACATATATTGGATAAGATGAATTTTATGACAGCTTTTGAAGTGGTTCCTGCCAAAGGAGCTGCCTCTATCCATTTTGAGAAGTAATCAATAACAACTATAATAGTCATGCACCCTTCAGACGTCATTGGCAGAGGCCCAACTAAATCTAATCCTCAACGAGCAAAAGGTACTGGCTCATGAATTGACTTCATAGGTACTGTTGGTACATGAATTTCCTTGCCATACCTTTGATATGGATCACACTTCTTCAACATTTCTTTAGCATCTGTCATTATAGATGGCCAATAGTACCAAGCCAACAATACTTTCTGGATTAGTGCCCTGTAGCCACAATGGGCTGACCCTTCACCATCGTGTAGTTCAGATAGAACAACTTGAGATTCTTCAACCCTCAAACAACGTAGGAAAGGTCTACTAAAATATTTTTTATAGAACACTTCCCTTATGATAAAAAATCTACGAGCCATGTGTTTAATTTTTCTTGCTATAGCTTCATCCGGAGGCAAAACCCCATCAGAAATGTATTGAAGCAGGAGAAATCTCCAATTTTTAGGTTAAACTCCTTGTATACTCAAGCTTTCCTCCTCTTCCTTGTTCTGGCTTGACTGTATGGATGGGCATTCTTGTACATGAATCTAATGGTAGGACTCAAAATATGCTATGGTTGCCAAGGAATCTGCCAGCGTATTTTTTGATCTAGGAATATGCTCATAACAAACACTTTTGAAATTGGCTGCCACCTCTTTAAGGATGAGTAAGTATTTGATCAGATGTTCCTGGTCGGCCTTAGATTGACCTTGAACATGGTGGATAAGAAGCTGGGAATCACTCAACCTAACTTTTTTAGCCCCCACATAGGAAAGCTAATTTAAGACCGGTTATAGTTGTTTCATATTCAGACTCATTGTTAGAGGCCCTGAACGCAAAGCATATAGCCTGGTACATTTTATCACCATACAGAGAGGTTATGCAAATTCCAGCTCCACAACCCATTGTGCTTGATCCACCATCAGTCCGGACTACCCATTTTCTTTTGGTTTTCCCTTCTGATACTTGTTTAGAAGTCCTATCCGGATGGAATTCTACCAGGAAATCAACAACAGATTGAGCCTTGATAGCAGTTCGTGGGGCAAAATCAATGTCATAATCACCCAACTCTACTGACCACTTGGTCATCCTGCTTGATATGTCTGCTTTCTGAAGAACATTCTTCAATGGAAAAGACATTCGGACAATGATGGAATGAGATTGAAAATACGGCCTCATTTTTCTTGCAGCAATCACTAAGGCTAGTGCCAACTTTTCAAGCTTCAAGTACCTATTCTCAGCATCTATCAGGCTTTTGCTGATGTAGTACACCGAACAAGGGTAATGTTCTACCTCTCTTACCAATACTGCACTTATAGTGCATTCTGACACAGCCAAGTATACATACAGTGTTTCTCTTTATATAGGCTTAAAAAGGGTCTTTGGTGAAGATAAATAAAGAAACATTTATCCTTTATGGAGACCAATTAAAGTCTTTAGTACTCTTCAAGGTTTGGAAAAATAGAGCACACTTATCAGAATCTTCAGATAGTTGGACTCCTTTATGTGCCCCATCTTGGTATGTACCAAGATGGGACTCCTTTATGTGCCCCATCTTGATAAGCCGGTCAACTTCTTGGACTATTACATCAGCTTTCTCCTTAGAGAAGACCCTTATTTTCTTCACGACAGGTGCAACATCACTCTGAATCAATAGTTTATGGGAGATAACGCTCGCAGGCACTCCGATTACATCACCATTGCACCAAGAAAAAACATGTTGATTGTTTGACAAAAAGGACAACAATTTCTTTTTTAACTCTGGCGCCATCATGAAGCCAATCTTAACACTTCTACCCTCTGCCAAGGGATGGGTTTCAACTTCTTCCACCGGTATTATAACACTAGGGGCCTCTCTGGGGTCATCAATCTCACATTCCCCCTCAGAAGGCCCGGTAACTGTTAATCTTCATTGCTACGAACTGCTTCCAAAGTTTTAGGAGCACGTGCAATTGCATAGCACTCCCTTGATATCTTCTGACTATTTCGGGAAACACCCAAATGTCTTTGAACTGCATACTTCAAACACTGATGGACTGTTGAGTCCACAACATGCATTCTAGAGAGCCACGACCTCCCAAAGATTGCATTGTAACATGTGGGGCAGTCTACCACGACGAATAACACTCTGACCACCTTTTTAAAAGGCTCATTGCCCAACAACACCTCTTCCTCAAATTCCCCGATTACATCCGCAGAGCTCCCTGTGAAGCCTATAATGGTTCTGTTTGACCGTTGAATAACGACCGGATTTTTTATCTGCTTGTAAGAACTTAAAACGAGGATATTTGCCGAACTGCCCGTGTCTATCAGAATTCATCTGATATCATTGCCCCAATAAATGCTCCTATCACCACAACATCCTCATGAGGCCCAACGATATTTCTTAAATCATCCTCATCAAAGAATATAAATGGAAAAATAGTTTGGGACTGATAAGAAGACACACCTCCTTCCAACTGAGTAGCCAGAGAGTGAACATGCCTCTTTCTTGATAAAGGAGTGGGCGCTGTCATGGTATCCCCTCCGAATATAGTGAGTGACTGAAAGAAACTAATGAGTCCAAACACCGTCTTAGTTTGTTCTGTTACGACCCCTATTTTATTCCGAGTTGGATCAGGATCGAGGTACTTCGAATCAACATCAAATCTTTCAAGGATCGCCATTGCCCCCTTCGGAGCAAATGTTCCCACATTGTTCGTAGGCCCAGTTCGAGGAGCATTGTCAGACCTGTTTCCACCTCTTATTTTGACATAACCCCCAAACTTACCTCTTTCAATGAGATTTTATACTTCATGCTTCATAGCAATGCAATATTGGGTGTTATAGCCAATATCATTGTGATATTGGTAAAAACAAGTATTTCGAATGTCTCTAGGAGACTGCAGTGCTGCTGGTTTCCAGAAATGGACTTCATCCTTTGTCTCGTCATAAATTGTGTCCACATTCTCTTTTAATTCTGCAAACCACTCTGGTTGAACCAAGGACCTCTTTTAGTCCTTGAATGTTGACTCTGAGATTGATTTTGGTTAGATTGGGCCTGCTTAGCCTTGTTGGACCCTTGTCCGGTCTCCTTAGCCTTATACCCAGACTGATTTTGGTTTTGAGCTGCTGGGGTGGACCTCGCCTGATGGTGCACCCTGGTTTTCTTGGTTTCATCCACGTTAATCTGCTTTCCCACCTGATTTAACAAGCCACCCCAAGTTATGGCCTTCTTCCTGCTCACCGAATCATCCAGATTCCCAGGGTTCAACCCTTTTCTCAAAGAAGCAATTGCCACCTGTTCGAAGAAATCTGCTAACCTGTTCTTGGTATTTACGAACTGACTTATGTAGTCCTTTAAGGACTCATTTGGCTCTTGGGAACAATGGATGATAGTAGCTCCATTTCCCTTCACCTCCTTACTTCCCACAAATTTCCTTCGGATTCCAACCAGAATGTATCAAAGTTTCTGATACACCCCTGGGGTAAACTGTTGTAGCACTTAAGAGAACTTCACGTAAAATATTGGGAGAAGGCTCTACACAGAAGTTTGTTATCATCATCAAAATTTATCATGAAGTTATTAAACTACTCTAGATGATTGTTTGGATCCTTACTCCCATCATACTTCTCCATTTTGGAACTGTCAAACCTTTTGGGTAGGTTTCCGGACAGTATCTTGGCAGACAATGGCGATTGTTTCCGATTCTTATTACGACTGAAGATCGTGTCTTCATTAGGTGTTGCAAAAATACATGGTTCGGTCTAAAAAGCAAAAGGATCGTTCAGAAACTGATTTACATGCCTGTGACTGTGGCTGTGAGATGACCCTTTGCCCAGATGCCTTTTAAGTCTCCCATGCCTATCTCTCTTTCTTGAATATTTTTAAACTAGTTTTTGTTTCTTCCTGGACCTCCCTTCATCACTGCTCGATGACAAAAACTCCTCAAGCTCAGCCTCGTTCGAAGAGCTGTTGGAGGACTCAGAATATGAACGTTCAACCGGCTTGGACCGGTGAGTCTTCTTAAAACTGACATGGGTCTTTTTTGAACTCAAATGAGTCTTTGCTGATGGATCATTCTCCTTAGGAGTTTTAGTATGATGGATGGCTGACGCCCTTGACTTCTCTTTATACCCATTTCTGCTTGTTTTATGGCCCTCAACACCTCTATTTCTGCTCTAAACTTATCTCGCTCCTCGATGGTGTATTTCTTGTTTTCCCCAATTACCTCCACCACAGGTGGTGGATTTGCTTGCTCGTTCGGATCCATCCGAACATGTCTTTTCTACTGGTTTTGAATGTAAGATTCATAAACCATCGCCTCCCACTGTGGTCGCCAATTTGGTTTGGTTTATTTTGGGTTGGGGGTAATTTTGTAAAGTGATTTGTAAATTATATTGAGTATTAAGTGTTTGGTATTAATTAGTGAGAGATTTGATCAGCCTGGTTGTATTAAATGTTCATTAACTTCATTAATGAAAGTGCTTGGGGTATTTGTACCCTTAATTAAGGACCCATCGGCTTATTGGTCAAGTTATGAAACCGGGACACATTTAAAGACTCATTAATCTTTTAAGCTGATTAGCACATAACTTAGTCAAAAAGGTGTTTAGGTGTTTTTACTTTTGTCCTGTCCGGATAGTTCAGTGGTACATTTATGTCCGAATTGCCCTTGTCCGGATAACACAGTGAGCTGTGACGGAATAATCTGAACTTACCACTAATAACCAAATTTAAATTAAAAACAATACATATATTTTTATGATATTAAGTGTGAGAGAGGGGAATAACTACTAAATAACCATTTTGCTTAAATAATTTGTTTAGATTCAAACGATAATGATTTTATTTTTCATTACGGGTCATTTGTTAGTCGTGATAAAAAATATTTTCCTTTTTATATTACTTGTTCAAATCTTCACTAAAAAATAAATAGTTGTTCATGAAAAACAAACTCGATATCATTAAAAATTATATAAACTATAATTAGTATTATCCTTTACAGAAATCCCAAACTTAGAGAAATGAAATAACCTGTATTCAGCATATGCAAGTTATTTGTATAAGGGGTTCTACAAAATATTAAAGTTATTTATGATGTAACAAAATAACTTAACTTCAACTTATCTAAATGTCATAAAGAGTTTCAAGAGAACATTAAAGTTCTCGTAGTATAAAAGAAGAATTCATTTTAAGTTTTTGTAGCATCACATAAAATTCTAACTCTTAAACGTGGATTATTTTAACGAGAGTGAAAATTAATGTAAGATCATTCAATTTTAAGTTCATATACATTATTTAAAGATAATAAACTAGTTGGTTATATATTCATATTTGAATCGTGTTTGAAAGGTAACATGATAAAATGTTCATAAAGATTTATATAACACAACTTCACTCAATGACAAAATATTTATTTTAAACTAAAATTTCATTTAAGTCAAACAAATAATTATTCAAAAATAATGATAGTATATATTTCACACTTCATCATTAAGTTTCATTAAATGAAAATTGAGATTATATGTTTCTAAATGGTTACATTGAGAAAACTTATATTTAGTATAATCTCATGACTTTATTAGTTTAGTATGATAGATCTATACACTAATCGACCGAAATGGAGAATAAAAGATTTCTCACAATTTTATATTAATTTCGGATTAAGTCAATAATTAGTAACATTAAGAAATGAATTTATGATATCAAACAAGTGTCTAATCTATGTTACCATGATTTCTCAAATTTGTAATCTTGTTTAGTTTGAGGTGAACTTAGTAAATTATTATGGACTTCACAAGTTTAATAAGCGTAAAATTAAATATAACATTGTACTTACAATGACATATTACTTGCCATGAAATATTAGAACCTTATTTAAAAATTTTATAATTAAGTAATTTATTTTAAAATTAACGGCTCAGGTTTTTATATGTTTAAAAAATAAATTTCAGCATGATTACTCTCGATATTATATGCGTTTATAACAAAGGCATACATTAATAGCATGATGTAATATTATATGGTAGAAAATAAAAGACTTATAAATTATCTTGAGATAAAATAAAATAAGTTGTCTTATTAAATTTCTCGAGATTTATTTGAAAATTATAGAGATGCAAAATATTTTCAATCTTTTGAAAATTGAAAATTTCATATATGCTTAGGTTGGTTTAGGATAAGCTTTATAATTCATGATAAGAATACTAAATGGATAGTTATGTATTTGTGAATGAACCATTTTATATTAGGACATGAGTACTCTGGTGTCTATAAAGAACAAATCATCATATGTACACATAAAAAAGTCAGATAATTAAATTTGTGATTTATACGTTATGACTTTATGGCTTAAATGGATGTTATATCAATTTGTATGGTTTAGATCTCCATATTTTACCAATATAAAATTTTTAGTACATTGAATCATATCCAAAAAAAAAATTATTGTAGAAAAATAATCAAATAGAGCAAATAAAAGTAAACGTCATAATGTTTTTTGTTCAATTAAGATTACATGATAACACGAAGATATGTCTTTATATTATCATTGTATCGTATTAATTGTTTCACTCTCAAAGTCATTCATGAACATAACATTCATGTCGAAGTTTTAGTCCATAGGATATTCATATTCAGCGAAGTTTGTTTATAATCTAGTCTTCAGTTCAGTCTTATATTATATATGATTCAATAAAATATTTGAACTTCTATATTTTCTCATATATCTCATGTATATTTTTCTAAAGTTAGTGATCTTAGTTCAGTTAAATAGGTCAATTGGGAATCAACTTATTTAGTGATTACATGGTGATATGATTCCCATGCTACATGCTATGAGAAGTCAAAATTCATTTCAGATAATAGATTGATGTAAGGACGGTCACACATAATGTTGCTCTATTTTCTCAGTCCATCCTTGATTGTTGTCTAAAATTATAAGGTGTTTTATATTACATGTTAATACAATAGTGTACATCTGATGATACATTTAATATATATGATAATCCAAGTGAAATATTGTAAATATATCATAAATTGGAGTGTTTTATTAACGTATATTTAAATTATCCAAGATATTGTAAATAATGTTCAAATATTAAAAGTAATCGACGGTTGATAATATTAAATAAATTTGACATATATATATATATATATATAACAATTTCATAAAATTAATTATGTAGATACTAGTTAGACTAATATTGGATTCAAAATGAGAGACTTTTAGTTCAACATCATAGTTCTTAGGATCTTTGAGTTCAATAAGTTTATGGTCCTCTAAACGCACAACCTCATTAGATTCTATCACATAAAACTTATGGATACAATAAAGAGTGAAAAGGTATACATAAATGTCATATTCTTATGAGAACATGTCACTTTCGGTTTTATTCTCTATTTTCTCTAAATTCATCTATAAAATTAATTTAAGATTTTATATAATAGATAAATAAAACAATCGTCATTATTTTCTCATATTACATTCTATCTCTTTCAACATACATACTATTTGGATCTTAAGATGGTAGAATTTTTTAAGAGTCTTTATCCACTACTTATTGAAGTAGACAACAAGATAGACTACTAATGCACATCGGGATGATCTTTAAATCAATATATGATCTTAAATTTCTGCATCGCTAAGCATTACTACAATTACTCTGCACATCTCATCTTTAGCGTTAGAATTTCTAATCTCATAGTTTAATATGTTCTATGGTTTACTTGTATAAGGGTTTCAAATTCTAATATTCGTCATTCACGTTTAAATTGAAGTTAACTAATATTTATTTTAAATAATAATATAAGAAATTAGTATTCTTTTATCATAAAATTAATAAACTAATGACTATTAAAAATGGTAAGGGTGAAATTCTTTTAATAGAATCACTCGTCCTACTAGAGATTAAAGCTCATTGGACTCTGACTTGGTGATCAAGTAAAGCTGCATCTCAATCTTAGCGTGATTAAATTCATTTTATGGCGCCGCGTACGCTATCTTTTTCCAAGCAGAAACAAACTTTGCATGATCACTTTCCTCATGGAAATACTTCTTTGTAATCTATTGAACGTTTTGGTTTATGTGTTAGCGACATAGCATGTGCGTTATCTTTGGGAAAACTAATTTTAGGGCGTTCATCAGTGCTAAATCTTTGTCCGTCAAAATCACGGACGGTTCTTCAATACAATGCGCGAAAATAAACGATTACAAACAATTAAATACCCATTTGAAGTTTTTTAATTTCTCCCCCGAAATAAACACAAAAGCATCACAATATGTCAAACCAATAGATGTCACGCCTGCGATCTCAAACAATGACACCCCATATCTTATGATCTTGTAGGTGTTATCCATGATCAACCCTATTGGAAATTCAGTAACAAATCAACACTAACGGTTTTGTTGTTTCTACAAATTTCATCTCCTTTTCGTTCAAACGGCCTCCGTATGGATGACCATCAAACTGTTTCGAACTCTCATGGTTGTGAATCTCAAAAATAACTTTTAATGACCATTGATATAGATTCACCATGGTCCCCTCTAGCTCAAATCGACAACAACGTTTTTTGTTCTCATCGAATTGTTTTATGATATTTTTTGGTTACCGCCAAAATATACTTTCTCGACCTCTCGCACTGAAAAAAGATACTAGGATTCTTTCTACTCTCTACGTTATAGCGGTGTTTTATGTTGATAACCAAACCGTTATATTTTCCGGTCTTCTTGACACACTTAACCAAGGCTTCTTGCTTATAAAACTTGGTTGTGAAAAATATATGAGTGTAGTCAGTGCTAAAAGCTTCTGTGGATCCATCCGTAACATTCGCTCCCTAATTACCAAAATCAAAACACAACTCGTGTTATGAGATAGACATAAGTGACTTAAATAGGTTAAAATAAGGGTTCGAAGGGCCATGAAGACAAATTGTTCTGTCCCATGCACCATCGGTTAAAGGGCTTTGAACCAGTGGTGTACGACCACAAAACCAGTGGCCATACACCACGTGCACGACTGGTTCTGGTGGTACGTAAGGCTTAGAACCGGTACTGGCGCACCTTCACACCATCGGTTCTAGGCACTAAAACCGATGGCGCAAAGGCGCACTAGTACTGAAATTATTTTTTTTAACATTATGAACGTCGTTACCTTTTTCCGGCGAATGAACCTCCTTCTCCAGCGAGAGAATATCCTCATCCACCTCCGATGATAGTGACTCTTCCATGCTAATCCCTAATTTCAGTTGACTCATTTTTAATTTTGTGTTTTTGTTAGAAGAAGTGCGAAACTTTTTAAAGAAATTTTAAAAGTTCTTGAGGCGACTTTAAATGTTCAGCAAGATTTTCAAGAACTTGTGAAATTTGTAGCAATATGAGGTTTGATCCACTAATTAAATGTGTTTTTTATTGGTGAAGTTAGTAAAATAAACTGTTTTGGATTTTAGGTGAACTTATGATACACTTAGCATTTTTTCCTTTATTAATGACAATTCTGTAATTAAATGAAATTTGGGGGTATTTTGGTAAAAAAAAAGTTAAAACTTGAGTCAAAAACATTTTTTGGGGCAAGCTTATATTGGTTTTGGGTATGTATAGCGCGACCTAAAATAATACATTAGTTTAATTTATTACAACTTTTAAAATAATTTAATTTTAAATTTTAAAAGGTAACTTACAGTTAGGATGAAAACGCATGTTGTAGTGTTTTTCGGCCTGGTTTTACAAGACATTTTGAGTGATTTCATCAGCTTATTCATAACCAATTGAGCCCAATTATATTTTTTAAGATCTTCAAACTTTTTCTCAATAAAAAAACAAGTTTTTATTCATACATATTCTCATGAGGTTGAGAAAAATATAGTCGTGCACAAATACATGATAAGCATCATGGAAACCTCATTGACACAATGTGTATCAGCTTCTATGAATGCATTTTCAACTTACTTTTTTAACATTTTTTTAGTTATATTTGGGAAAGCTCGATTTTTTTCTTTGGTAATATTTTGGGGAAGTATTTTTATATAAAATTTGATTTCTTTTATGCATTCCTATAGTTTACTTGACCATGATATGATTGAAGATATATTTCTTCACAACCACTATTTACACTGTATATAACTTTTATATTATATCTCATCAAAGACACATACTTCCCTCTAAAGAAGAATGACTTTTTTCTGTATCTATAAATTTATTATTGGCATTATCATTTCCATGGCTTCCGAATTCTAAATAAACATTTCAACTTTCATAACTTTCTCGAAGGATGTAAAATGACATCGTCTTTGTTGTTTATATATGACTTAAACTCGTTTAGCTGTTTGAATAAGATTGTTAATTACTTTATATTTGACCAAAATATAAATGTCAGTTTCATTATAGTTTTCAACTTTTTGGCGATATATAATTTTTTTTATAATAGTCTTTGTTCGGACAATATATGTAGCAAAATATATATGGTACATGTTATGTAATATTATTAAAATATTATTGTTAATCTTGTGGTTTTTTTAACGGTAACAGTCTACAAACACATCAATATAAACACACAACACAAACCTAACAAAATTATTATTGAAATGATAATTTCATATTTCCAAACATGACTAAACTTTAACTCATTTCATTATAACATATCTTCTTTTATATTTATAATTATAATTCATTATGTTGCTTTATTAATAATATTAACACAATTTGTATAAAGGAACCACAAGTTTCATTCTTCTGTATTTTCTATAGTCTTAGACATTACAATTCCAATCCATTTTTTATAGTCTTAAACTTTTCAATTCCAGTGACGTTACGTCTCTTAAATATTTTTGGATTATATGAACATTTATAAAAAAAACTATGAAAATGTTCTATTGAACAACAACAACTATAAATTATGAATCTTTTTTAATTTCTAATATTCACATTTTGGAAGAGATGGATTAATCAATTCAATTATTCTATAAAATTATGCAGATTGATGAGTTAAAATCTTTTGTAATTTCTAATATTCACATTTTGAAAGAGAGAGATTGATCAATTCAATTATTCTATAAAATTATGGAGATGTATGAGTTAAAATCCTTGAAGTGACAAAAGGTTGTTCTAACTAATGGCTATTTTCTAGATAGAGAAACTCTCTCTAGAACTCAACTAAAATTTTTCAAAGTCCTTTTGTTTTCAACCCTGGTGCACCATCTTAATCCTGCAAATCCCTCATCACAAGCTCAAAAGCTTGTTAATGAGGAGAAACAATGACCTTTTCTCAAGTTGCAAGACAACTACACCCATCTTACTCATGTAACCCTCTTAAATTCACCATTAATGATGATCAAGTTCATTAATGCTTTCGAGTAATCTGGAGTGCCATTAATGGCGGACTTCTTAAGCTTCCTCGATACTGTTGTAGAGTTTAATGCGCAAACTTCGTTCTCCCTTTCAAGCCATCAGTACACTGGCTATTCACGATCGTTCTCGACTCCTGAGGATGGTGCAGTTAAGGCAAATTTCTTTAGCATGCTATCCTACCAGCTGTAAAAACTGCACTCTGTGCCGCCCTCCGCGACAACCTCCCCTCTGCCTAGCTACCCCGCCCCCTTTCTCCGCAAAGTCTTGCGTCTGTAAAATCCAGGTTCACTACCATTCCTATTGGCCAGAGAATTAATTCTCTTTGTAGCCTAAAAGTTTTCCGAAAACGAACAAGTAGATACCTCTGTGCTAGGGATGGCAATGGGCCGTCCGCGGGCCGGGTTCGGGCCGGCCCGTGAGCCCGCTTTTTTACACTTGAGCCCGAACCCGGTCCGACTCGCTCCCATGCTCATATTTTCAAACCCGAGCCCGTCCGCTAATGTCTGCCGGTCAACCCGGCCCGACCCACGGACATTAATTTTAATATTTTTTAATATTTTTTAAATTTATTTTAAATATATTAATTTATTTTTTAAAAATATTATTTTTATTATATATAGAAATATTATATATATATATTTTATGATTTTCGGGCCGGAATAAACCAAACAAATTTGAAACCCGAACCCGGCCCGACCCGATTGCGGGTTACATTTTCTGAACCCGAACCTGGCCCGTTCTAAGTTCGGGCCGGACACCACCCGAATTGCCACCCCTACTCTGTGCATGTAAGACAACATTAATGAGTTCTCTCTCCTCATTAATGCTTACCTCCATCGTGCAAGGAACCTCTCCCCCTTTCCTATGTAGCCCTTTCGTCAAACCTTCTACATTTCTTCTCCTCCCCAACTTTATTCAACCCTCACCCTTTCTCTTTAAAATCAGATCGTCTCTCTATCTCCCCTCCACCACTTCCCTCTCTCTCTCTCTCTCTCTCTCTCTCTCTCTCTCTCTCTCTCTCTCCTGTAACTACCCACTATTGGAAAAAACCACCAGACTCTTATATCCCGTTCTTTCTGTCTCACCCAAACTTCCCTTCAACTCCTCATCTCTTCACCCTTACAAAGAACTCCCTCTTCCAGCCGTTCCCTTTGTACCCACAAGTTCCCTTCCGTCGGCAAGCATGGTTGAAACGCGTTGGAGCGCCTCATCGAGACGCTCTAACCGGAAAATTACTTCTCGTTCAATGAAAAAGCTTCTTCTCCCCCTGTCGAGCTGCTTCCCAGAACTTCAAGTCCTAGTACTGCCCTATCTTTGGACACCAGATCATCCTCACCATCGTCGACCTCTCTTTCAAAATCTTCTGGTATGTTTTGGCTGCCTCTCTCTGTCCATAGCTCTCCTCCTCCCTCTTCGTCTTTCAACCGCAAAACCACCTGCATTCAGAACCTTGAAGCTACCAGAATTGAAAGAGAGGCCTCACCGTTCTCTTTTTCCCCTCCGGGAACCAAAAACATCATCCAGACTCTCACCAATGAAGAAGACCCTTAAGAGATCGACCTAATCCTTCACCGTCCAGTGAAAAACAACTCTAGTCCATTCTTGACGGTAAAGAAAAGCTTCTCCGGGCCATCACCTCACTAGAGGACCCGCCTCGATTGCCAATGCCCTCCCCTGGATCTTGCCCCAAGCCTTGCCTCCATGGCAGTGAATTGGTGCCTATCCCAGGCCTAAACCGTTCGTGCCCCGATCATCTGTCACCGCTGGAGAGCTCTGAACCCTTGAACCTCTCCTTGTATCCCTGCCTCTCCCAAACCCTAATGTTGTTCTCTCCACTCCTTTTTAACCACTTCTCCCCATAACATTACCCTTGCCTCTTGCATGCATGTTGAAGCTTTTCCTCTACATGCATGCACTAACCCTAGCAGCATGCACATCCCCTCTCACTCCTAGTTTCTAACCATATCCCCCCTTCATCTAACCTCGTCTTCGAAACAGTTACCTCCTGCTTTCCCAACCCCTCCCACGATCCAAAAACCGTCTCGGTTACCAGCTGTTACCTCTTTAACAACTCCATCCCTCCTCCAAATTCCTCTTTGCTCCCTCAGTCCAGCATCCTCTCAGCCGTAGTTCTTACCCTCCAACAGGCGATCAGGTCAAACAACAACTCTCTCCTAAGCGGCCACCACCTTTACTCTACGGTTATCCATACGTCAAGCCACCCCACTGTTCAAATCCCAAAACTAAACCCGATACCGACTCCATCTCCTTTCCTGGAGTCCTACTTTGGACGAAACAAAAAGGGTCATGCCTTTTCCAGACCCTCCAAAGCCCATCGCCCCTTGGTATTCGTCCAGACATTTCAACATCCTGGAAGGGTAACAATGCTTTTGGAAACGTTAGAGGCAGTAACAGCCACATTCCGCCACACCCCTCAGACCTCTGACCACACCCCGATCATCCTCCACCTCATCACTCCCTTCATCTCCTCCCTTAGGCCCTTTAAATTTTTCCATATGTGGAAGCTTCATGCGAGAATTCAAAACTTGGTTTCTAATAGATGGAACCTCTCTAATGGGCAAAGCCCCATGCAAAACATTGTCACTAAGCTGGCTAGACTCGCCCCCTCCTTATCTTCCCTCAACAAGAGGGAATTTAGTGTTATCAGCGATAGGGTCGAAAAGGCTAAGACCGATCTCGCCCTACCCCAAGAAAATCTCTTCTCTGGCCCTTCCAACCGCTCGCTCATCTCCATTGAAAAGGAAGCGTCAGACTCCTTTATCTTCTTCGACCGCGCTGAGGATTCTTCTTTAAGAAAAAGTCTCATGAAACTTGGCTTAAACTCGGAGATAAGAACTCTAAGTTATTTCATCACAGTATCCGGGCTCATCGCGCCCGAAATAAGATCCTCTCAATCACCACCCCGGGAGGCTCCACGAGCTCTAACCCTCGCACCATCTCATCCATTTTCTATGATTTTTTCCTTCATCAGCTAGGCTCCCCTCGCAAAGATAACTATCTTGGCCCGGACAGAATAAAAAACTTAATCAATAACATCGTCCCCTCTCACCTCGTCCCCTCTCATCTCAAGGCCGAGATGGTTAAAACCATCTCTCATGCGGATGTTAATAATGCCCTTTTTGAGATTAACAGTGATAAAGCGCCTGGACCGGACGACTTTAGTGCAGGATTTTTTAAATCCTATTGGAATACTGTTGGTCCTAACATTTGCGCAAGGGTTAAACATTTTTTCATTAATGGAAAAATGAACCTGAGTGGAACAAAACCCTCATTTCTCTTATCTCCAAAGTGGACTGCCCCTCTCTACCCTCAGAGTTTAGACCCATCACTTGTTGCATTGTTATTTACAAAAATCATTGCTAACACAATTAAGCCGACCCTCCCGACTCTAATCGACCCCTCTCAATCTGCCTTTGTTCCTGGCCGCTCGACTGTGGATAATATTCTCCTGACCCAAAACCTCCTCCATGGCTATCAAACAAACCTTAAAGGCTCTAGATGCGCTCTCAAAATTGATCTTATGAAAGCTTTTGATAACATCAGATGGGAAGTAGTCCTTGATATTCTTTTAACTATGAATTTCCCCATGGTCATGATAAATTGGATTATTCAATGCATCACCACTCCATCGGTAATCTATTTGAAGTTATTTTTTTATCTGTTCATCAGTAATTGAAACCCATTATACCGGCGGTACCAAACCCCGTAACTTATGTTCACCGAATTGTACCGTCGGAGTCTAAATATGGTGTAATATGAAGTTATGTTAGTGCATGACCATAGTGTTTGGTGTTAAATGACTTGTACACTATCGTGTTAGCACTTACAGTATAAACGACGTAATAACGAGAAATATTCTGTACCATTGACACAATAAAAAGAATCACAAAAAGGGGATAGAACTAATAAATGCTACTAATAATAATTTTTTTTTATGATACCATTAATAAGTTAAATTTAGTTGATTATCTTATTTAAAGTTTCAATTTTATAAATAAATTATTTAATTTTTATTTTGTTTTTATTTTTTAAAATTTGATGTTGACATAAAAATACAATTTTATAAAAACTTTTTTTAAATAATTTTGTAAAAAATAATAGATGGTAGAATGTCATTACGGAAGAAAATAAATTGGATTTTAGTTTGCTTCACTAAAATATTCTATTTACTAAGTTTCTTTTTATAAAAAATTTAGTCAAAAAGATGAAAAAAACTTAAAAAATATGTTTTTTAGAAAACATATTTTATTTGACCAAAATTTGACCTAACCTGAATAAAATTATTATTATAGAGAAAACATAAGAAAAGAACAAGAGATTGTGTCTGAAACATATCCCTGAATATTAAAATTGCCTTAAAGAGAGGAGGATAATAGTATGATATAATGAGTCAAGTGCAGTTTATTTACCTTGGTACTCGTATCATTTTGTTTCTTTAGTGTCAGGTAGTGTAAGAGAGAGAAACTCAAATTCAGGTCTTTCTTTCTCTCTCTACGACTCCCTATGAGTACTACTGTACTACTACTTGTATTATTATCGTTCATGACTATGACTCTGACTCTGACTTGGCCATTCTCGTGAAAAAGCTTGACATGAGAAAAACAATTCTCTTCCTTTTCAGACCCCACCCACCACCTCCTACTCCTATCACTCACTATACTTTTCTCTGTCCTTTTCCCTCTTTCTTTCTCTTCTCAGTTCTCATCTATCTATCACTCTCTCTCATAATTCTTTGCCCATGGAGTAATGTCCCGTCATTCAAACATCAACTCTCCTTTTGCTTAACACTAAAACAGAATCCTTCAAAAACCCTCTCTGTTTTCATTTTCAATGTGTCTGTCTGGTCATTCTTTGCACTTCACTCCTCCTTCTCTCTTCTGGGTCTTTGGTTATATCTGTCAAGATGATTACATGGTGATGGAGTGACTTCGTCTCTACGATCTGAACTTCATTTTAGTTCCGATTACTAAACAGTCATTTGGGTTTCATTACTTTTTTTTTTCTTCTTCTACCTTTCTAATTTGGCCAGTTTTCAAAAAAAAAATTCCTTAATTGGAAGTGATCGTTGAAGAAAAGAAATGGGTTTTCACTCCCACGTAATGGAGTGTTTGTGGCTGTTTTCGTTTTTGGTACTTGGGTTTTTATCAAAATCTCAACTCGTGAGTGGTCAGGCAAGTGATGAAGCTACATTGTTAGCGATTAACAGAGAGCTTGTTGTTCCTGGATGGGGAGAAAACGGAACAGATTATTGCAACTGGACACGAATCCGCTGTGGTGCTCAACAGTTGTTTGTGGAAATGCTTGATCTGTCTAGGCTTCAGCTTAGAGGTAATATAACTTTGATCTCTCGGTTAAAATCCCTGAAACACCTTGATCTTTCTAGTAATAGTTTCACTGGACCTATCCCTCCTGCTTTTGGAGAGTTATCTGGGCTTGACTATCTTGATTTGTCTTTGAATAAGTTTGTTGGTGAAATTCCTGTAGAGCTTGGTAGTCTTAGAAACCTTAAGTCATTGAATCTCTCGAATAATTTGCTTGTTGGAGTCATTCCTGTACAGCTTCAGAATCTAACCAGACTAGAAGAATTTCAACTTTCTACCAACAGTTTAGCTGGTTCACTACCACGCTGGGTTGGAAATTTGAGTAATCTTAGGGTTCTCACTGCATATGAGAATGATTTAGACGGTGAAATACCAGATAATTTGGGTTCGGTTTCTGAACTGAAGTTGTTGAATCTTCACTCGAATAGGTTACAAGGTCCGATTCCAGATAGCATTTTCGCTATGGGGAAGCTTGAGGTTTTGGTGCTAACAGAAAATAAGTTGAGCGGCGAAATTCCAGAATCTTTAGGAAGATGCAAAGGCCTCTCGAGTATTAGGATCGGAAATAATGGTCTTGTAGGAGTCATCCCTAAATCAATTGGAAATGTTAATAGCCTTACTTACTTCGAAGCTGATAATAACACTCTATCGGGAGAAATCGTTGAGGAATTTGTTCAATGTACTAATCTCACTCTCCTCAATTTGGCTTCAAATGGGTTTACCGGGAAAATCCCTTTAAATCTTGGGCGACTTATAAATCTGCAAGAACTGATTCTTTCAGGTAATAGTCTGTATGGAGATATACCAGAGTCAATAATTATGTGCAGAAACCTTAACAAGCTCGATCTAAGCAATAACAGATTCAACGGTACATTGCCAAGCGATATCTGTGAGGTGCCAAGGCTGCAGTACTTGCTTTTGGATCAGAATTCTATAAAAGGGGAAATACCAAGACAGATTGGCAATTGCGTAAAGCTGCTAGAACTGCAATTGGGTAGAAATTATCTTACAGGAATTATCCCTGCTGAAATCAGTCACATGAAGAATTTGCAGATTGCTTTGAATTTAAGCTTTAACCATCTTCATGGACAGCTTCCTTTGGAATTAGGAAAATTCGACAAACTGGTTTCTTTAGATGTTTCTAATAATCAGCTTACCGGAGAACTCCCACCCACCTTAAAAGGCATGATGAGCTTGATTGATGTTAATTTCTCGAATAATCTGTTCAGTGGATCCGTGCCTACTTTTGGACCCTTCCAAAAAAGTCCAAATTCAAGTTTCACGGGTAATAAAGGCCTTTGTGGGGAGCCATTGAGCTCAATGTGTGACGGTTCAGATCTTCAGAGTTACCACCACAAGGTTTCTTACAAGATCATATTAGCTGTTATCGGCTCTGGTCTAACTGTTTTTGTATCGGTCACGGTAGTAGTTCTGCTCTTTATGATGAGAGAAAGGCAGGAAAAAGAGGCAAAAGATGTAGATATGGAAGATGATCTGACTACAAATAGCCAACCGCAAATAGTAGCTGGGAATGTGTTTGTAGAGAATCTAAAACAGGCGATAGATCTTGACGCAGTCATCAAAGAAACTATGAAGGATTGTAATAAAATCAGCAGTGGAACTTTTAGTATACTTTACAAGGCTGTTATGCCATCAGGGATTGTTTTATCTGTAAAAAGGCTGAAATCCATGGACAGGACGGTAATTCATCATCAGAACAAAATGATAAGGGAGCTAGAGAGACTGAGCAAGCTTTGCCATGATCATCTAGTAAGGCCGATAGGATTTGTGATTTACGAAGATGTTGCTCTTTTGTTGCATTCCTATTTATCGAACGGGACGCTGGCTCAGTTTTTACATGAGAAACAGCAGCTGCAGCAGCAACCAGACTGGCCTACGAGACTCTCCATTGCTATTGGCATTGCAGAAGGGCTGACATTCCTCCATCACATAGCAATAATCCACCTTGATATATCTTCTGGTAATGTACTTTTGGATGCAGATTTCAAGGCTTTACTAAGTGAAATTGAAATATCGAAGCTCTTAGATCCTTCTAGAGGGACTGCAAGTATCAGTGCTGTTGCTGGCTCCTTTGGCTATATTCCCCCTGGTACCATACACAAACCTCCTGGTTATATTATTTTGTATAGGGATGGCAAATTGTTGTTCGATGCACCCACCAATTTTGTCTGATCCATAAAAACGAATTTTATATCCGAAATCCAGGTTTGGACAAAAGAATATCGTCCGATTTGGAATCCGGGTTTGAAAATTCAGACATTGTAAAATAATGTATATCCGGTCAGACTTTAGTTGGATTCAAATAAATAAAACATAGAAATAGAATACAAATTTTATATAATGAAATCTTTTAAAATAGCTTGAAACTGAGTCACATATGGTCAACCCAGCTGATACTAGGGTTGATTGGGACACACATGTGTCTGATATCTAGGTCCGGGTCTGAACAACTTATTATTTAAAATAAAGCTTTTATCCGACCTCAATTTGACTCGTAACCGGATTTTTGTGACCCTGTTTTTGTAGTTTTTAACTCTCAGGATTCTCTTATAATTTATTGGTCTTGTTTCAGAATATGCATATACAATGCAAGTTACAGCACCGGGAAACGTTTACAGCTACGGGGTTGTTTTGCTTGAGATATTGACGAGCAGACAACCAGTCGAGGAGGAATTCGGTGAAGGTATGGATTTGGTGAAATGGGTTCAGGGTGCTCCTGTAAGAGGTGAAACTCCAGAGCAGATACTTGATTGTAAGCTTAGCACCGTCTCTTTTGCTTGGAGAAGACAAATGCTTGCTGCTCTTAAGATAGCTCTGCTCTGCACCGACATCACACCAGCTAAACGTCCCAAAATGAAGAAAGTAGTGGAAATGCTTCAAGAAATCAACAAAAGCTGAGATTCTACTAAATGTATAGTAAATATCTATTATGGAAATTTTCTTCCCTGAACCATTAGGTCTGGAGTAATTCTTGTTTGGTCTGTAGGAAAGATCATTTTTTGTGTTGTTGTAAGTCTACTTCTCATGTAAAATTCATTGCAACGAGGTCACGCAGTAGAATCAAATACTCATTCATGTCCAGATATCTTGAATCTCAAGCGTTGAAAGTGGATTTGTGAGGGATGGTTACCAATTATAAGGTTAAAAAAAAAATTGATTGCCAAATTTATATTTTATTTTATCATTTTTGTTATATTTTCGTCAACAAAAAATCATTTTTAACACTTTCTTTTACAAAACACGGTTTTACTATATCCACTGCTGTTTTCGTCCTTTTTTTTTTTTAATTTCCAAATTTTAAAAAACTTTTATTTCAAATATCATTTTTATTCCAAAATTGACACGTTAAAGAGATTTTGAATAGATCCAAGAACTATCGAATTTAGTGACATAGTTTTTGGATTTTCAAAAGTTCGTTGGTAGTTCATGGACTATTCAGTTTGAAAAAAGTTAGTAATCTGAGTATCAATTTTTGGTGACAGATAGTCCATCAACTATTCATTTTCGATAAAATTAGTCATTTAACTTTCTATCTTTGATAAACTTACTCCTCTTAATAAACACGTAGAGAATAACTTCATCCAAAATTGATAGTTCAGAGACTACTACCAGACTTTTGAAAGTCGAGAGCCTATATGTCACCACAATGGATAGTCTAGAGACTCCAAGCGTATTTTTGAAAATGAGACTATATGTCAATAAATTCAATAGTCTATGAACCATTTACCATTCAAAACTTGTTAAAGATCTGAAGTTATGATTTAACTTTGTCTTTTAGTTTTTTCTCCTTCATTGAATTATTGATAATTATTTGATTTTGAAATTTGAAAACCTAAAATTTATATTTTTTATTGTTTATTTTAAATTATTGTTTAATTGATTTGTTTATTATTAAATGTTGTTAGGTAGCTAATTAATGTTTTTTTTTTAAGTTTTATATAGGAGATGTTTTTAGGTTTTTAGATATTCTTTTTAAGTGGATTACGAATTTGACACCACCGGTGTGAAAGTCCATAAATTTTTTATATAAAGTTTGCAAGGATGACAAGCATTTTTCGCATATTTCATGTGAAATGTTGGTACATCTTTGGACCACATGTGAAAAATTCATGTACATTTCAAAATTAATGCAAAAAAATACATTTTGTATGAATATGAACACATTATAAGTTTTTATTATTAGGCTCTTTTTAATTATTTTTAGATTTATTCTATCAAATACTATCCACTATTATTACTTCATCGTTACAACAACAAGCAAAACCTATTCAATTATGCAAAAAAATCAATTGAGACCGTATATCCAATTGAATTATCATGCAAAAATGGTCATCTTCTAAGAAATAAAATAAAACTATTTTCATTGTTGTGTCGTACAATTGCTGTAAATTTAAGTTCACAAATTCCAAGCCCGTTTAGTCGAATGTAGCGTTCCGTTTGAGAGTCTTATATTCAATCTTTTTTTTCTTTTGCTTGCACACTTGTTTTCTGTTTTCTAAACCCATAGTAAGCTACTGATAAAGTTCGAAAATGTTAAATCTTTAATGAATCATCATACATGATTACATTGCAAATTTTTTGATACAAATCTTATATCTAAATTGACTTTTTTCAAGTTAAAAAATCGTTTTCTAGTTTTTTGGAATAAATATGAGATTACTGTCATATTTATCTAAAAAAATATGGAGATTTGGTAAGAACATACTATCAAGTGGTGATCACACTTTTAAGATCAAATCAATATGTTTTAATAAGAAATATCTAACTATCAATTCCATCTATATCAACGATTTTAGAAGTATCACATCGAATTTCATCAATCGAATCATTTAAAAAATATATCTACAAGACATCTAAGGCATACAAATAAATACAAATAAATAAATCATTCATTGATAAGAAAAAATCATGATGAGTGACTTAGTTGATGATAAAATAGACTCTTGTATCGCGAATGATAATTCAACGGATGGTTTACTAGAAACTTTAGAGTTTTTAAAAATATTTCAAAAAATCTAGATATAGATCAGAATAGTTTCAATGTTTTAAACAATAAATTTGATGAAAAAAATCCACACAAATAGATGCCAAAGTGATGAACTACTATTATCATAAAGAAAAATGTTACCGAATCAAAGTGTTTTTTTATTACTTTCAATTATATTTATATTCATTTACGATAGTCAATTTTCTCTATCCACTTTCTCCATTATCCACTTTCTCCATTATCCATTACTCCATCCGTTCCACTTTATTACTCGTTTTAGAAAATTGTCCATGTTCCACTTTAATTGTCGTTTGGTAGAATCAATGCAGTATTTAATTGCATTACACAAATTGTATTTTGTTGCTTTTTTATTTTTATTAAATCAATAAAGTTTTAATTAGTCTTGACCAATAATATGTTATTGTTTTTGTATTTTATAAGAGAGAAACCATCATTACATATATTGGTATGTGTTCCAAAACCTTAAAAAACACTTAATATGGTACAGAGGGAGTACATAACTTCTCTTATGGACATGATTCAGTAGTATTTAATAGACATAACACTTATTGAATCGTTACTATCCATGTCCATTAATCCCGTTGTACGTGGGTACACGTCAACAACAACCACTCATTTGGCGACAAATACTTCGAGTTTGTTGCTATATTTGCTAAACTATCTTCTTATCTCGCTTACAGTTTGGTTTACCAACCGGCATAGTTTGTATGCTTCCCTTTTTATTCCTTCGGTCATCGATTATTCATGTTCAGGCTCTAGGAGAGCGACCTGTCCAAAAAAACAGGTCTTAATATTCGTTCGATAAGTGTCTTTGGATTGACCTTACCTCGATCGGTATAAGGGTTACACCGTGCCCGTGAGTACTGCTTTGTCAAGAGTCCCTCGTACTATTTTAAATGATATATGGGAAATTGCACCTATAATACCCGCTCAACTATTCAATTGTCATCTAGTACCCAAGGTTTGATCTATTATCACTTAATACCTAACTCAACTACCTAATTATCACTTAATACCTAACATTATTTTAATACCCTAACTACCCTTAACCCACTATATAAGCAGCATTTTCTGTTTTTTTCTTTTTTTTCTAGTTTTTAAAGATTTAAATTTGTTAGCCGCTCTAACCACCTAACCTTACAAACCACCGTGAACCACCAATAAACCACAATTTTCAGGTGATCGGAGTGTTAGAAGGTTTGATTATTTCTGTAAGTTCTATATAAAACCTATCTAACCACATTTTCCAACATACAAGAGCTGATCACGCGTTATTCGACATTGTTGGAATCTGTTGTTTTTGAGTTTACGTGTTTCTTTTAGGTAATTGTGATTAACTACCGATTTCGAAGTTATTTGTTGGATTTCTGAGTTAGAACAGGTGTTATTCTATTGTTTATGTTCTTAGTAAATCTTGTTCGAGCTTTTCTCTAGTTTTTTGTGTGTTTTGTTATAGTGATCTGTGCTAATTTTGTTAATGTTTGTCGTTAATCCTTGTTTAACTAGTTATACACTAATTTTTAGTGTATTAGATGTTGATTTTGAACGTGAAACATGGGGTAAAAAACACCAATCGTCCTTCACGTTTGCTACTTGTAACAAGTTAGTCCCTTTTCTTTGGGGTTGTAATAAAGCGGTCCCTCATGTTTCAGAAACTATAATAAAATCATCCTTTTCGACCCCAGCCCAATGTTTATTCCCTTAATACCCTTTGACCAGCCACATCAGTGATCCACGTAGGACGCTGATGTGGCAACGATAAAAAAAGTAAAAATAAAATTTACTTTTACCCAGTCCTTTTACCCTATTAAAACCGGCCCAATCAAATTAAATAACCCGATTACCCATTATATTTCTATTATCCAGCCCAACTTCTAACTCAAAATCTAATCAAATCCCCTTTTCTCTCCCGAATCCCTAATTTCTTCTTTTCCCTCTCTTACATCTTTTCCCTTCCCTCTTCATCTCTTAGATCTTTTCACTTCCCTCTTCCCCAAGCATAATAATGGCGAAGAGCATGGAATAATACAATTGCACTTGTGCATCATCAGTATAAGACACGTCTCTTCCCAAACAAAAACAAAAAGGTTAACTTCATCTTTTTTGATTAGTTTGTTTATCAACTTCTCCTCTCCCTCAATCTCTGGAGCAAAACACAACAACACAGAGACACCCACTACCACCAACCTTCTCTTCTCAACTCACATACAAACTAATAAAAATCTAGGGTTTTACATTTACCCGAATCAAAACCCTGAAAATAAAGGCCTCTCTTTTCCCCTCTCATAAAAATGTCATCTTTATTATCTCTTACACCAAATTTAGTTTTTTCTCCAATTTCCAGAACCCCAAAACCTCTTTTCCATCGAACCCATTTTGCCGGATTCAGCTATCAAGGCTCTTCTCGTCGTGCTCCGCTTCTTGTTGCCAAATTCGGGTTCAAGTCCAGTTTTTTCCCCGACCCAGATTACGTTGATGGGATGAAAGAGCTATTTGGTCGATTGGAAAGCATTGTTTAAAAAATTGCTGATGCTGTTGTTTCTTCCTCTCACTCTGTTGTTACTTCTACCACCGTCAAATAGAACAGTGATTGGTTTTCTGGTATCACCAATTCAATGGAAACAGTTTTAAAGGTGAATTGAGGCATGTTTGGTCACAATTTACTTTCATAGATGATTGAATATCTGTTTATGAATTCTAGATGCTTGAAAGAAGTGATACATGTATGATATATATGATAGAACCAAACATGCATTTACACGGTTTATTTCCTGAGTGAGGGTAAATGGGTCGGGTTTAAGATTTCAAAAGAGGGTAAATGAAATAGGTTAAAGTAAAATTGGTTTTTATTTTTTTTTACTGTTGCCACATCAGCGTCCTACATGGATCGCTAGTGTGGCTGGTCAAAGGGTATTACGGGAAAAAATGTTGGGCTGGACTCAAAAATGATGGTTTTATTATACTTTGTAAATCGTTAAGGACTCTTTTATTACAGCCCTAAAGATTAGGGACCAACTTGTTACAAGTGGCAAACGTGAAGGACGTCTGGTGTTTTTTACCCTGAAACATGTGTATACTATGAGTTTTAGTTGTCCATGAATTCACGACAAAATATGTGAATTGCTCTATGATTTTTAACGTAGAAGATGTGAATTGTGTGATGTATCTAATGAGGAAGATGCGAATTGTTCTATGATAATTAACGTAGAAGCTGTGAATTGTGTGATGTATCTAATGAGGAAAATGCAAATTGTTCTATGATTTTTAACGTAAAGGCTGCGAATTGTGTGATGTATCTAATGAAGAAGAGGCAAATTGTCTTACCAATTCTCAAGGTTTCATAAGAATTGCATTTATAAGAGCTGCAAACACCTATCAGGAAATCCAAGAGTTGCAAACAACTATCAGGAAATCCAAGAGGATGCGAATTGGTCAATTGTAGACTAAAACTATAAACAATTCGCAGCTTATAGTTATGCACAACTCGCAGGAGAAGATGCAAGTTTCTCGGATGCTGATTACACAAAAATATTCAAAACGGATAGGTTATTTACGAAAGATAAATTTGATGATTTTGTGGATATTGAATCAAAGAAGATTAAGTTCGTCACAATTACAAAACTTTACGATAACATGAAATGGGGAAGAACTCCTTGATTAGATTAAATTTACAAGCAGTACGATATATTCGTATCAAAAGTGAATCCAGAAACGTTAAGAAAGCGGAAGACTTCGACGAAGAAATATAATTGTCCGTTTGCGTTAACAAGTCATCTGATTGACGTACTAGCCATGAAATGGCGTTTGGAGGTGATAAATGGCATGCATAATCACGATCTCTACGTTCTCTTAGACAATTATTCCCGCATTTATAGGCTAAAATGGGATGAAGATGAACTAGTTCGTAGTTTGTCTCACCTTGGTTCACGTCCTAGGAAGATATATAGCATTTTGAAGAATCAATATCCGGAGAATATTTCAAACATGCGTGCAATATACAATTTTCTCAAAAAATATCGGGATGTTGAGCACGGGGGACAAACGCAAATGCAATATTTGTTGACAAAATTGAAAAAGCATGGATACTCCACGTGGGAGCATTTGAAAGACGATTCAAAAGTGATCACCAATTTTTTTCCGCACACCCTAGGAGCATAAACTTATTACGTACATTCCCTAATGTGTTATTTATGGATTGTACCTACAAGACGACTAGGTATAAGATGCATTTATTAAAGATTGTTGGGTTAACGTCTACTTCAATTACATTTACCATTGCGTATGTGTTTATGAGTAGAGAGAAATTACCGAATTATACATGGGCTTTGGAAACTCTTCGTGGTTTGATGATGGATAACGTGTGTGCATTTTCAAGCGTTATTATTACCGATCGATAGTTAGCTATCATGCAATTTATTAAGGATATATTTTCGGGCACACACCACTTGCTATGCACGTGGCGCATCAGTAAGGACATTCTTGGGACAGTCCGAAAGATATTGCACGATGATGTGATTGCGAAACAATTTGTTGAGTTTTATGGCTACTTTGCTGGAGTGAACACGGTTGAGAGCTACAAAAAAAATCTAGCTACATTAAAGGAGATGGTCGCCTCTCAAGCCAAGTATTTTTGCGTAAGTTATGGACGCATGGATAACGAAATATGGTGACAAGTTCCTTCAATATCGAACGAACAAGATAAAACATTACGACAAAAAAACTTCAAATAGGTATGCCCTTTAATCAATTTTTTGCTATTATATCTCTTAAAATATAAGGTCCTAATTTTGTACTTGTATTATGTAGGTGTGAGGGTGCTCACTCGTCCCTAAAAAAATACCTTGGGATGAATCAATGCAATCTTGATCTTTTTTGGGAAAAAGTTCACAACTTATTAATGAAGCAGCATGCGGGGATTATCGAATCTTTTGAGCGAATTAAGTTCCATACAATTTGCGGTTTTTATGGTGCTTTGACTGAGAAACTGAAAGGTTATATATCACATGCGAGCCTAAAAATATTGATGTTTGCTCATGTACATTCTGGAAAAATATAGGAGTAGATCATGTAACACGTGGAGGATGTTTCTTGAGGAAAACACATGGATTACCTTGCGCATGTGAAATTGTGTTTATAGCTAAATATAGTAGGTGCACATCTAGAAGATGTGGATATATTTTGGAGAAGATTAAATATTTTTCATAAAGATCCCACATCACGTGAAGAGGAATTGAAAAAAAAAACTATCTATAATAGATAACTCCATTCGTAGTTTTTGTTATGACCAACAAGACCATATTATCAATCGGGTAATATAAATTTTGAAGCCCGAAACTAGTCATATTCAAGATCCTAAATAAGCGGTTAGAGCTAAGATTAGGCCAAAGGGAGGCGTTGATAAATCAACTAAATGGAACCCCAGTGCGTGGGAATATCCCATTAAACAAACCACTAGTACTAGTACTCCGGCTAACTCGATAGGTAGTACACCGGTTAACATGTCAGGGAGCACGACCGCATTGAAAATGGTTCCGGTTGTACCATCCAAACCACTACTTGCAAAAAAGAAAGTTGGTCAACCAAAGAAAATTGTTAAGGATGGGAAGTTAACATTATATCCAGATTGGATCCCGGCATTTCTACACACTTATATTACTAAGTTTGTGGACGTTCTTCCGGATGTACAATGCGGATATTGTTCCGTAACTCATTAAATAGACAATAATGATGATAGATGAGAAGATGTTAGACGCGAGTTGTTGAAAGAGTAAAGAGAAAACCTAGGTGTTAGAGGCGAGTTGTTGAAGATGTACATCTTCAACTCATTCCGGATCAAAGATGTTAGAAGCGAGTTGTTGAAGATGTATATGGTTTGCCCAAGGTCTTTGACGATGTGGTACATAGGTTAGATTACTTCAAGCCCAACCCTAGTAGCCATTATTGGATGAAATTTCGGACATATGACTAGTCATTACACAAAGTATTAGTGCATGGTATACCATGTCTTGCAAGCAGCGTCATTAATGTGTCTACCAATTTGTGGACGCCCACCCGTGATCCATTCAATGATCATAGAAGTTGGGATTTATTTCGTACATGGATGCCACTTTGTTAATGTAAGTATATCATCATCTTATATTTTCTTACTTATTTAATACATTAGGCACTAATTTTATATATATCCCCGCAAATTACTACTCCATCCAATGGACCATTGTCGCCATTATACCCTTGTGGGGTGCTTATGCCACCGAAGAAGCGAGTCAATGGGCGTAGCCTTACTACCGTATGTTCAAAAAATTTACACAACTAATGTCACTTAATAAAATAAACTTGAACGAAACACCAAATGTAACCGATTTGACTAAAGACGAAAATTGATGTAATGTTGACTATTGTCATTTGACTATTGTTGAGTTGTAGTTTAATTTATGTTGAATTAATGTATGACATTTGCATAGACTACTAACATAATATGCTCAAGATATCATTTTATCACCCTCGGTAGAAATTTTTGATAATACACAAGATATAACGAGTCAAACAGAACCAATTGTTGAATTTTAAGGAATCACTGTTGCACGCGACGAGGTTTCACAAGGGTCGCATGCGACAGTAGTACAAAATTTTGGCCCATTTTACCATCTAGAGATATGTGTATCGCGAGTCACAGATGCGATCGAGCTTCACAAGTGTTGCATGTGACGGAATTACAAAATTTTGGCCCATTTTTCCATCCAGAGATATGTGTGTCGCGAGTCACAAATGCGAAAGCCATTCAATATGATCGCATGCGACCTGTTCCTTATAGTTTGCCCCATATTTTAAGACAGAGAAATGAAAATTAAATTTTGACTACAAGTAGGTGCGTACAAATCAAGACAATTGAACGTAAACAACACAGGTGTCATAATCAAACAACAACTAATCGCAACATAAAAACTCAAAAACACAACTGAAGAAAGTTGAATGCTCAGTCGTCGAAGTCGTATCCCATGTTGTCTTCAGAATCATCCCCTCATCCCTTTCTACAATCTTATCCTCCAAATACACTACCATATCCCTAGTGATGTAGTCTACCACAGTCATGTTCCACACAGAAGCTGCTTCTTGCTTAATTTTTAATTGCAAGAACAACAAATGCTAGAGCAGTTTGACAAAAAGATACCTGCATTTAATTTCGTCACGACTGCGCACAACAAAATTTGTTGTTCCTACACGACCATAACTAAAATATATCATGCATAGGACCCACTCAAAAAACGCATCACTGGTATCTTCCCCCATCTCTCGGCGGACAACCTTCACCGTTTGAAGCAACTAGTAGTCTTCGTCGCCGTTAAACTCCATATGTAAATGTTTTTGTGTTTTTTATGGTTTGTGAATGTTTGGTTGGATGTCTTGTTAGAATTATTTTGAGGTCTTTTTTATAGGGAAATGATTGGGGGTATCATATTAGGCGGGAGTTAATTTTGGTGAGAGTTGATTTTTGAGGGAGTTAATTTTGGCGGGAGTTGTGCGAGGTGAGGTCTTATTAACAAAATAGTAATGTTTCGTTTTATCAAACAAAAAAGAAGACAAATTTTAAATAAAAACCCAAAAGTATTCTAAAAACATAGTAATATTAAATAGTCTGCAAATCAAATGTATAAATACAAGTATCAATATTAAACAAAGTCTACAAACCAAACTACCGTAATAATAAAAATCAACGACGTCTATATCACTCAACAATCCTACCAATCTGAAGGGCGGTCTGTACTAAATCGTTGTACGACAACATGGGTATTCCATGTAGAAACTATGCGATCTGATCATATCCTGTAAAATCAGCACTACCATGAGGCTGCACCTGAGGTCCTCCAACTAAAATCCCTGAACAGGGCTACTAACTATATACCACAGGTTCTTCTTCACCCAAACACGATACATTGCGTCGCTGCTCTCTCCCCCACCGTTGTAATCCGCGCCTACAGTGGTGTAAAGATGATACTCCTAATTTTGCCAGAGATGAGCATCCAATCGTACCTTTGAACTATCTTCTTGACTACTTTGTTGGACACATGAGGACGAATCTGTTTCGAAATGAGCTGAACGTCACCTGACGAGTGACACAGTCGGGATAATAAGGAACAAAGATGTCAAACACATTTATCATAAGCTCAACCCAACTGAAAATATGGAACAGATGCTCATCACGTAGATACACATAGGGAAGGAAAACGACTTGTAAATAAATAAGTTAACAAATTAAACATGCATAGTAGTTAAAAAACATAACATTAAAATTAAAAAATACTACTTACATCTGACTCCATGCACATCGAAAGTGCATGCCTCAACTCCCTGAGTACATCCTCTGAAATACCGATCTTCTGTGGCGTATGTCGGCATATATGGGGTAGTGATAGGTGGTAATCACTAAATAGTAGAGATCGAAACTGCGTAAAATGATCAAATATCCACACCTCAAGTAGTCCTATGAACACACAAATACCCCACGCCAATACCAACTGACCTCAGTTGTACCGATTCATAACCTGATACCGGTTCACAAACTTGAGGTAATCTAAAGGAATACTATTTTCGGTTTTGTTGGCGCAAATAGTAGTACCTAACAGAAATAGTATACACGCACGGGTGGCATGATATACTCTTCCGTCTGTGATCTTATTATCATTGTATCTGTCACTCGTGAATGTGGTACGTAACCAACTAAGTTTCACACTACTAGCATTGCTAAGATTCTTAATCAACTCAGATGATCGTACACCTATCATGCTAGCATAAGTTTGGCTCCATGATAAAACATCGAAAGACATACCTATGACCGGTAGTCCAGTGATGGTGTGGACGTCATCTAATATCACGGTCATCTCCCCGAACGAGAAGTGAAATGAAGAAGTCTCCTCATGCCATCGCTCGAGGAATGCCTCAACCAAATATAGGTTGGTATGCCAGCGGGAGACTACGTCGACGAGAGGGCCAAAGATAGTCTCCATCACCTTCTCCCGTACCCTGCTATGCTTTTTGAAGTCCCATTTGTGGAGACTATCGTACATAGCGAAATATCGCAAGGAAACCCTGTCCTACAATATGTATCAAACACGCAAGTGACTGATTTGTCTAATAAAATAAAAAAAATAATTATATAATAAATTTATTGAGAATTAAAACTTACATCTCCGTGATACACACTAAACGCCTCATATAGGGCGTAATGGCATAGAGAGTCGTGACGCGTGACATCACCGACAAGAACTCCGCATCCTAGGCCTCGGGTGCGTAAGGTACGTCAGGTGCCTTATGTGCATAAAGTGCGTCAGGTGCCTCAGGTTTGTAAGGAGGCGTCTTTTTGTCTGGCTACTCGCAGATTTTTCCTCGGTGGGAGCAACCTCCACAGGCTCTAGTGAAGCACGCACTGCCTCTACCTCGCGCTGCTGAGCTTTATCGCGTTTGAACGGATTCTTCACAGCCAACGTACTACGGCCCATATTGTAGAAAACAGAAAGAAAGAAATATTAACAAAACACAAATAAAGGAGTATGTTTTCCCGTCTCATGCGACCAGATTTCATCACCAATTGCATGCGACAAGAGTTGTGGCACAGGGCATGCGACCTGGTTTGTGCTTCAGTCGCACGCGCCTGAAACCCTTCCTGGTCGCACGATCGTGCGACGAGCCCAAATTTGATAGCACTGGCGTGCGACGTACACCTGCGAGATCCAAAATCCTAGATATATCTAAACAACACCATTTCAATCAAAATCAACGCCAAAAACACAGATCCTCATATGACAAACAACAATACAACACTAATCTAAGAAAACAAATCCTAAAACAATGCAAAAATCGTACTTTTAAAATCAGGACCGAAATACCCTATTTTTTTTTTAAATTTCAGAATTTTTTGGAAACGTCGAAAAATAGGACCGGTGGGTTATATAGCTCACAATTTTTTTTACCATAACACATTATCTCTCTAATTCCGCATGATTTTTGGTACACTTATTTGACGTTCCACCCTCGATGTTTTCCAACCCTTATACACAACAAAAACTTGAAAAAATTATTGTGGGAGGCTTGTATGGCCTACCTTAGTGTCGTTGTGAGTTCAAATTCTTCAAAAAATACGCTTTGATTTTCGATGAAAACTTGATGTTTGAGAAGTTTTGTGTGAGATTGAGAGAAAAAGAGGGAAAATGGTGAAAGATTTATAAAATTCTTTTATGGATAGGTTTTTTAAGGAGGGGAAACTTGTTCAAAATTATGTGAGATATATATCAAACGGGTATAGAATCCGGCCGTATAAAATCTATAAAAATGTGTTATATTTCTAGCCTGACCCATTTCAAAACTAAAAAAACATATAAGATCAAGAGGAGATAACGTAACGCAAAAATAATGAAAATCCACCACGAAACAAGGCTCACATGTATTCATTCCGATGAATTTGAATAAACAACTCTGAACTAGTTTAATTTTAAACATCAGGCCACAAATTCTTGATAACTTATGAATACCGTTACTGATATGCATTATTACTGTATATGTTTTCATTTTTAATACACATTAATCTCTATAATATCGAGACAAATAAAAAGCAACGTGAATTTCAATATGAGTACCGTTTTCATATAATCAAAGCAGGTTTTCCAAATCCTGACATTGACCATTTCTTTTTAAAGTATCATGTTTATATTTATATTCATCAATCTACAGGTTTTCAAACTCATTCGTTTTATGCATTTGAACTCAGTCATTCGTTTTATGCAAAAATTCAAAACCGGAAACACTTGAAATTTCCATGGTACAGATAGTCCGCTATATTTCTATGTCATTTGATCAGTGACTACTAAACAGATGCTAATAAGCAGCTGCAGCACCTCAAAATGCGCACTGATGCTTTTTGTCTACATCCTTGTGTTTGACATGCTTGCATCAACATCCAGCAGCTTTGAGGAACTGATCGTAAGGACTTGTGACCGGTAATCTAAACGAGCGGGGACGAGTCTGGTATTCAGTAGAACACATCTTTGAGAAACTCAAGTTTGGATCCAAAAATGGATTAGTAACCTGCAGTGGAAATGCAAAATATTTCAGCAAGATTATATGAAGTTCATTACGATTATTACCTTTTCAAAAGAACACGGATAAACTTGGACAACAAGGTTCGAACTAAACTAATATCTTTTCTTGTTAGTTTAAGGTCAAGAAAGTGGGAGAATTCTACTCGGCAAGAAAATACCCTTTGGGAGTCTGTATAATGAGATGCCAACAATGCCATGCCACTATCCTGAGTTTGTAAGGAAAAGTTTATTAAGCTTTCCTGTCTCATTTGTACGCTCATCAAATGAGACATCTTTTGTTGTTTTCCCATTAAAAGTGTCTCACAGTGGCCTGCCATTTCTTTGTAAGAAACATCTGGTGCAGTTGAGGTAGACATTCTAGCCACTTGATGTGCCGTCTCCAAGACCTGTGTAAACAAAGCATAGGTTTCAATAAAATATTATATTTTGCTAACCCAAAGAAAATATTGGTCGTAAAGTAAAAAGATCAACTGTTATGCATCTTAGAAAGTTTTGTCCATATCTTATTTGTAACATTTGCTGGACGCAGCCCTATTCACTCTCATCCATACTAGGTTTTGTGTTGCATCTCTTATTTTTGTTCAGATTTATGATATGTAAATATTTATATAAGTTTTGTAATTTAAAGATTCTAATTTTCATAATTCATGATTGCCTGAACCAGCTTTGCAGACTCATGGAACTTCGTCAAAATGGCGACTTTAAGTAGAGACAAGTACGCCTAATATACCGATTCTAGAAGTTGATTGACGCTCAATAGATAGGGTGTCTCTAGATCCTGTTGTGAGCTATTTTTTATTTGTGTCTCTGTAGTATCTGCAAAAGCATCGTCATCTACTGAAAACAATGGACCATGCTGCACACAAAAAAAAAAACTCATGTTAGTCGCAACAGTTGGCAAAAGATTAAAACTACACAAATTATCTTACCTCCTTGTTAAATGTATCAGTTTTAGGATCAGCAAGATAGATTTTATGTGGATCAGCCATAAAAAACTGGGTTCCTAAAGGACACACATCATCGGGTAAGAATTCGGTGAGTAGCTGCTCCCGCATGTTGGACATTTCAGACTGTAGAAGAGTGTTTCTGTATCAGTGCATCAATAATGATGAATTTCAAATAATATAGCTGCTAAGATACTTGAGAGTTCACAAAATATTTACGTTGGACAAATTTTCCAAACTTTTCACTATCTCAGACGCAAAGAATCCGCGGGTTTGATCCTCAGGAATCTGTATCTCTGAAAGACTTTTCAGAGCTAACTTATCATCTTCTCTGGATCCATAAACAAGCGTAGGATGTTGGACAGGTTTAACAGCCTGTAACTTTCGTTCTTCGATTAAATGTAGAAAAGGATCAACCTGATTCAAGAATGAAGAGATGTTAAAGAAACCAGCGCATTCAGTTTTCGAAAGAAATATGCTTACAAGAATTTTCTTTTACTTACCAGCAAAGAAATATATATACAAAAAAGAAAACAGTAGTAAAATGTTAACACAAGTTGGCAACTTACTGTTTTTCCTGCAAGTGCCAATTTGGTATTACTAACAAGAGCAAGAACATTAAAAGCTTGTGATGAGAAGAGAATCATTGAAGTTGCTAGCATGAAAAGGGATCTTCGTCGCGATGGTGGGAGGGGTCCTGCAATAAAATTTTAAATCAGCAATAAACGAGTCACACACTTAAGTCCTATTGCATTGATCAATTAAAAGAAACTGAATATAAATAAAGACGGAGGTAGTAAATTTTGCATTAAGGAGATTGTAAGCTATTTAGAGAATTATTCTTTACTTATATAATATCTGTTACCTTCTTAAAGCAACATAAATAAACTGAAATTACCTCCGTCAATTAGAGAAATATCCCGCAGGGAAAGTGCCATTTGGAAACTTCGAATCAATGCCTCATGACTATTATTCTGTAAGGCGAGATAAACAATAAGAGAAAGAGCATATATTTAATTGGGTCCAACATACTCCACAAAGCAGGTAACAAAGGATACGCAATACAACTTAGTTAAGCTCTATATATTGTCACAACTTTCTCAAATGTTTGCTGCTGAAAAGTACCCTTGAATGAGAAGTTGATTTAACTACTTATAACATATAAAGACTGTCATCTTGTATGTTTAGAATAAGAAGTGACATATCACCGCAAGTTGACTTTGAAAAGAATAGGTAGATCTATTAACTTGGTTTAATGAACCAAATCTGAATAAACCATTACAACATTTAACCCAGGGGCACAAAATAGAAATTACCAGGAAAAAGAAAATAACAGAACAACCTCCAAATAACTTAAGAAGCAAGGAAGAGCAACAAAATTTTGCAGAGGGTAGAGATTCTATGCATATGTTAGAAGCTATAGAGGTCTATGTCAATACCTTCGCTCGAGAGAACAGCAATACAAGACTGTATGTATGAGCCATAGCTTCATAGTTCTCAGGTGTATTTGCAGGTGAGATAGATTGTGCCCATATTGAAGAAAGTAAAAGAGTTATCTGGTGGCTGCTTAGCCTTAGCGAAGTAGCCTCCTGAGAAGTCAAGACAAGAACAGTTTTCTATCAACTGATGCACAAAATTATATGACTCAAAAAACAAGTTGCCAATGTTATGACTTGAGCTACAAGGTGCGGTGATTTCAAGCATCGAGTAAGGTTGCAATTTGCAGCAGCCTGAGTCAGACATTGGTCGCTTATTACAGGACATTTAGAAATATAGTATCTCATATTAGTACCGGTTCTATGTAGGTTTTCAAAAAAACATAGTCTGGATCCAAAACTATCATTGATACCCAAATCTTGTGTTTGGCTGCCATTGCTTTATGTATATAATTCTCAAAAACCCCCTCAGTGAGTAATAATTAGACTAGGTACATACTTGATAGGCTTTGAAGAATGTGAATAAGAAAACATGCAATTAACAGCAGCCGCATTGCAAGAACTTACAGGCTCTAGGCTTGAATCACAGACGGAGTTTTCATCTATTGTTGGGGGTACGATAAGATTATTTGAGCTGTATGCTCTACTGTAAGTTGATTTTAGTCTACCCAGCAGACCAGTATTAGTATTTAGTTCTTCCTCCCTAGCACCACTATGTTTGTGTATTTGTTTAGTATTCTCCTTTAAGGAAAATTTTTCGTTCTTTAGCTTCGCGAAAAGGGCAGCTGAAGAAGAGAAGGCAGAGACAGATCTTGAGAGCGTCCGTATTATATCCTTCTTTAACTGGCCATTAACCAAGGAAGGGGTAGGGCAAACAGATGATGGCACAAGAACAATAGAAAATATGCGGTGAGCTCCAACCCGTGTTTCATGGTCTGGGTGGACCATGGCTGGTAGTAGCTGATGCAACAAAGCATCAGGGAACGCCTGAGAAAGAATGAACATTTAGCGCAACATTAGCATGAAAGATAATGTACTACCGAGATAAGAAAGTCAGGAAGCTAACGTCAATTGGGTTCTTGCCTTGTTCTGACATGACCGATTTGGTAAAGGAGCTATAACTTGAGCAGTACGATAAATAGCAGCAATCGTTGTTCTCGCTATAACGGTAACAGTTGACATGTTCTCTAGCATCATAGACATTGCATCAAGAATTGGGCCTGCATCACCTACCTATAAGAAAACACAGATCAATTTCCCATCCCTTGGACAGATTATAAATATGAACACAGATCAATTTCCCATCGCCTACAAACTATCAGCATGGAAGGACTAGAAAGTTTAGAGAAATCTGTTTTGTGGTTACAATTTTAATTTATGAACATAAGAAGTCGAAAAAAGACTTCCACCTTGCCCGACAGTTGAACAAGGCACTTATCGACTGCTTCCCTGAATCTTCTATTATAATTTATTACTTCAGCTCCCAGACTTGAATCATCAAGCGAGCAATGTATGCTCCTTCTCAAGTGCCTCATGATGTCGCATACCGCACCAACTATTGCTACTGAATGCTCAACCTTTGCACGTTCAGAAAGAGAGGTGATAACCTCTATAATATCAAGCTGCATTTTGGGATTCTTTAGAACATTTTTATGATCCAGATGCTTGACTAATATGGACAACAAAAAGTGTGAAGTCTGCCCTACAGAACATCAAAGAGAGTAAATTGTAAAAGGAAAATAATGAACATAAAAATGAGTACAGAAATAAGATCTATGGGAAAACAATGGGCCTTAGAAATTTTAGTCAAAAAGTTGAGAACAAGAAATACCAGAATTATCCATCAAAATCTGCATATCCTTTAAGACCAAAATGGCAAGACCATGTTCAGGCGACCATAAATCACCGTTGTCAAAGTAACGGAATAACGATTCAAGGACACGACGCATGGTTGTAGCTTCCTTCCCAAGCTTTACCATGTTATGCAGGCAAACCCTGGACCAAAAGCAAGGGTTCTGGGCATCTTCCCTAAGGAAATAAAGTTTGGTAAGACTTTTATTTACAAAAAAGGAACAAAAAATAGCACTGTGGGGCGTAATGCGCAAATGTTACATTGCCACGTTTACTTCGCCTTTCTCATTCACAATGGCTCTCCAAGAAGGAACTCGTAGCTGGACATCTGGAGAAGGAGACACGTGACCTTCAGTCTTTTCTACCTCCTGCAGCCACCGGTTCTTTTCATTATCAGCATCAACTGATTTTTTCTTAGGAGGACCTCCGTAATTCTCCAAGACCACAGAAACAACCTGTTGAATTAAATGCATTCAGTATATATATATAACAATGAAAAAGAACTTCATCTCAACATCTGCAATACAATCTTAATAGTAAAACTAGCATAAAGCAATATAACAATAATAAAATTGCTCCATTCAATCGTAAAGATAATAATCATTGTTTGAAAGGAATATAATTACGACAATCCCATGTTAGTAACATAATTGGCGATTATGTTGGCCAAAGAGATGTTTTGGTAGGCTACCACTATATATACTAGCAAGGCTCTTGTTACTTACTTTACAAAAATTTACTGAGATGATAAATCGTGACAAGTGACAACTTCTATAGTTGGCCAAGACAGGACCAATCGGAGACAAATTTATAACAGCACTATACTTGAAAAATGTTATCAAATTATCATCATTCCTGACTAAAGGACTTTGCAGATACAAGGCAAGAGCAAAACAAGATTTTCTTTTAACTTTTATGCGTTGAATAGCTATTAGTGCTCCGATGCACGAAGACTGTAGTGCTCTGATGCACGAAAACTATGCATTTGGTCATAACAGGGAGACAAATTGATAACAGCACTAAACTTGAAAAATCTTGTCAAAGTATCATCATTCCTGACTTAAAGACTTTGCAGATACAAGGCAAGAGCAAAACAAGATTTTCTTTTAACTTTTATATGTTGAATAGCTATTAGTGCTCCGATGCATAAAAAGTGTGCCAGATTCACTTACATTATCAAACTCGGCTGAGATATGGGAGTGTTGTCCCATAAACCAAACCTACAGAACAAAAAATAAAATCCCAGTTCCAATTAGAATGTATTTACCTAGATATTAAAAGATAAAAATATATTATATTAATAAGGAAAACCATATTTCCATTTTCAAACTAATAACATTTGTGAGCAGGTTAGGAAGTCAAGTGAGACAGCGAGACAGGCGTAGCCACAAATAAAGTCTACTTCAAGTATTTTACCAACTTCTAATACCTGAAGGACGTTCAAAGATAATCTTTCAATCTTTTGTAACTTAAACGAGAACAAGCATTGGCACTCGTATAAATCGGAAGCACTCAGAATACCATTATATATAAGTCGTTTTCAGGTTCGGATAGGTCAGCTAACTTCCTATTTCCTATAAATAGACACGCCAAATACACCAAAAATAAAGAGAGGCCTGGAAAATGATGTTATGTTTTATTCTGAGTACATAATGGAACTTAGTAAGCCTAACGTTGAAACTTGTTTCAATCTAATTGAAACCTGTGATATACTGAAATTTTGTCTCTCTGTTTAATTGTCCCTTTGAACACTCTACATATGATAATTTATTTATCCATGCTCTATGAACTGGATTGGTACATGAATTCTAAACCGGATCGGACTATTTTTTATCGAATGCGGTACTTGGTGTTTCCTTCAGAAAATTTGTTTCAGAGAGATAGTCCCAGGGTTTGGCAGGGTTACAAATACATTAATGGGGTTAAAACATTAGAATAAATAGTCTCATGAAGAGGGTTCGGATTATATGAAATAAAATAAGTATGTTCACTTTAATTATAATCAGAATAATCCAACCCAATTCCATAAGTTTGTTCAATCCTATCTCATCATGTCCAATGTTCCAATCACGCGTGGAAAGTACTCAAATCACGTCCATTACCAAACACCATCTCCTATTTCACCATTAATAATAACACTCCGCAGCCTTTCAGAGTAATTAACAAGATTGTTAATGAACAAAAATAATATTGGAAATGGTTTAGCCCGTGAGTTTGATATCCTTCCAGAGAATGAATGACCATTCAAAGTAATGATTCTTAAAACGGATGTCCATGCTAAGATTAACTTTATGTAAAATTGAATAAGTCATACAGTGCTGTATCAAATTCTAAATGTGAACTCATAAATTAACTAACTTTCGACATGACAAAAAGTGAATTGAATTCGTGTTTGAAATTCAGTGGTATTGAAAGTAGAATCAAGTTGAACAATATATAGTCATATAGAAAAGCTGCTACAATTTCAGTAAAACAGAGTTCTTCTTACAGATGAACATTTATATGTGTGAATCTCTTATAGGATGAGCAGTCATCAAATCAGATTTTCGGGTAACAATAGATTGTGTATTTTGAAAATCTAATATATTGAACATGATATTTGAATGCAGGGCTGAGTTGTGACTTCTAAGTATATCAGAAAAATAAAAATATAGGCAACAGATAAGGAGAATATTCTTTGGTGCCCCTCTTTTCCAGCAACAAATCGAGGGTGGTCATAATTACACATTGATAGGCTACTAGCAAAAATATAAAATAATACCATTGAAGAAAGGGCTTGGAGTGCAGCTGAAGCCAAAATACTTGCCCTTTTATCTTCCCCATCTTCTTGAGCTAACTGACACAACTTTGGAATGAAGTCTTCTACGTTGAACATGAAACTTCCATTCTCCTGCACCGTTTCAGCAACTAGTTGAGGCAACTGAACATATATACTCTAATAAGCTACACTACACTACACTACAATATAAGCATCATAAGCTCCAACCTGATTATTTACGAAGTCAAAAAGAGTCTGACATCCTGTCAACCGTATTTCATCCTGCCGTGTTTGATCCAAAAGAGTCTGTATAATGCTCAGCAAGCTAGTTGCAAATAAGGGTCTACAAAATTATAGTGGAATATATCAATTTCGATAAGATGTTTACAAGAACATAAACCCATTCAAAACGGGTAAAAACCAGAAGGAGAAAGATACAATTAGTTGTTTTTCAAAACATGTTTTAAGAAAGCATCTTCGCCTAAGCATACCAGAATTTGGGGGAGTACAAATAAAAAAACACCGGAAATGAAGGCATGCGAATTCATATACATATTTAAAGTTTCTTGTGATAATATTTTGTGTATCATTCACCTACTTCCCATATAAAACCACATGTAAAGGGCAACGATAATGTTAGTCCGAATGGACGACCCTATGGCTACAGTAATATATCAGCCATTTAAAGAGCCTAGTTAACCTGCTAATCACAAATGGCTTTCTATCTTAAAGGAAAACAAAACTTTAGATATGAAAAGTATTGAAAAGAAGGATGGACTCACATTTGTTCCTTACAAGAGATCAATAGTTTCCTGTATATACACAAGACAATTTTTGCGGATTGGAAGTTTTCAATTCTCAATTCCTTGTAACACCGTTGCTCCAGAGAATCGGCAATCTGATCAAAACATAAACATTTTAACATGGGTTATAAACCTTCCAGACATTCAGAAACTTATGGGCAAGTTGGCGAAGAACAACTAGAGTGTCCTACCAGCCTGGCTACTGCTTCACTGAAGCAAGAATCTCACTCAATAAAAAAAAAAATAAGATAACAATTACTTGTAAAAGTAAGGCAAGAATTCAAAGGCGTCTTCAGATAACATATTTCGATGGCTTAGTACATGTGGTTCAAGATTGAATTAACCTTTGCTGGCAAGAGAAGAGACATGGAGCAGTAATGGCAGGAATAGTACATTTTATCCACTATCTTTTTTTTATGTTTATAAATATGTTCATCCATTCTTAGCCTATGCTCATGAAAAAGGTAAATATTTCACATCTTTAAGACGGACACCAATGTAAAGTCAAAAGTTTCAATCTAAGGATATAGTCATATAAAAAATACAATAAATCAAGAAATCTAATACTCGCTCACACAATTAGCTGTCAACTTTCACCGGACAGTTTTCTAAGAAATTGCTTGAAATAGATTTCACCTTAGGAACACGCAGAGGATTCTTAGCAACATATTCACAGAGTTTTCCTATCTTCCTGTCATTTGGTCCTTCCTCCTGTCAGATACAAAGACTTAAATCTTAAATTCAAATGTTTTTGCTTGAAAGGGTAGAACACAAAAAGAAAAAAGAACTGAAACTCTTTTTTCTCAAATCAGGACCACCGCCGAGTTTTGTTGGGTAACAACATTACTTCTACTAAGCTTGGTTTTCACACCAACCCTTTATCCTTTTATCATATTTAATAAATGCCGGTAGACTTATAAGACTACCACCAGTATATATTCAAGCAGCTTTGAATGTATTTGAATTAAGTTGTAGTTATTGTAGGAAGAGTAGACAAACCTGATTCTTGGGAAAAATATCAGCAATGAGCTTCTTGTATCTCTTGACAGGCTGCCTAGATCTTGCCCGCATAGCAGGGCAAAAGAAGCAAAGGCTGCCGCATGCGGGCAACACTTGCCTTGAAATCACCCCCGAGATTACATTCATTTTCCCTATAAATGAAAATTAGGCCTATTTTCCCTTCTCAACCATTCAAAAACCTTAAAAGTTTCCGACGACCAGAAGGGAAATTGAGGCTGGATCGGAAATGGGTACTTCTAGAGTTCAATTACCAGCCTGCAACGTACAATTACAAGACCGAATCGCCCCTAAATCAGATACATGGTACAAGAGTTGAAATTCAATCCAAAGCTTTTCATCATCAATCAATCGTATGCATAATCCAATAATCAAAGTTGGATTAATCTAAGAATTTAAGAGAGAATCAATACATAATTCAACAAAGAAGAAGGAATCGATTTTGGTATGATTATGATCTTACCTCGTATCGGAGCACGACGGAGCCGAGCAGAGGCTGGGAAATTGTGAAACGCGTGAGAAACATGTACCCAATTTCCACGATCGGCCACTCCGTAAAATTAGAAGGCCCTCAGGTAACGTATGAATTATGAAATGAACAACGGTATTACTCGGTGGGCCCAATTCAAATATGATGTGCTACCCTCGTTTTTAAATAAACGTTCTAGTATACCATCACCTTTTTATAGCATGTCATCGGACATCTGTTCAACATTTTAGGTGGGGCTGATTCTACTGGTGAACATATTTTATTTTTAAAAAATACAATTCAAGTTTTTTCTTAAATAAGAGGAGTTTTTTTATTCGTATTTTGATCTCACATTATATGGTTTTATGTTACTTATAATACAAAAATATTAAGGGTGAAGCTATTTCCTCCATAATTTTTTTTATTTCCTCCATCATTCAAATTTTCTAAAACACTAGTGATTTGCTTTTACCAAATTACCCTTATTTTATTTTCAAATTTAACATTAGATGCCATTGATCTAACATATAGTCTTGTATTAAAAAACGCATCATTAACCTAACTTTAATCCAAAATATAGGATTCTACCTCTAAAATTAACCCTAAAACTAAAAACTTCAAATTTATTGAATATTAATCATGGAAGAGGAAGAAACCAAACAAAAAAAATTAACACCGAAAACATCATCCATGGCCATGTAACTTGAAAATCCATGTTCAAAAAAATTCTTCTAGAACAAATCCGATTTCTGTAGATTTTAGCGACAAACAACTGATTCTGAGACATTATCTCGGAATCAGTTGTTTTTACAAGAACAAGCGTTTAAATAAATACACTTGATTCCGAGACTGTACCTCCGAATCAAGTGTTCGTTTTATAAAAAAAAATATGCACCTAATTCTGAGATGCTATCTCGGAATCAGGTGCATTTCGTCTGTGAAGATGGAAAAATCTGCAAGTTTTTAGACAAATCTCCAGTTTCCACGATTTTTAAGTATACATAAAGTTCCTATTTTTGGTAGTTTTCTGATTTTCTTTTTGATAAATACATAATCTCCTGTATCAATATGAATTGAAAGGATTAGAAATCGTGAAATATATATATATATATATATATATATATATATATATATATATATAATACATATTTCTATTAGTAAATCTATATACCATACCACTTAAATCCTCAAGAACTGAAGATATCAGATTCATAGACATTAGAATTTTTTTCGGCGAGTGATGAAAATCAGATTCATCCAATTATGGAGTTGGTTCAGTAACACAAATCTCAGCTCCAAAAATACAGCCATCGTTCAAAAGGAATTCTTTAATTAGATCTTTGAAGGTCTCAAGATCAAGTAAGTCTAAGAAAATACAGCTACGATTATGAGAAGACAGTTGTTTACGAGAGATGAAAAAGAAAAGGGTAAATTCGGATTTTCCTTTATGGAGGAAATAATAAGATGGAGTCTTTTTCCAATTATGGAGGAAATAATAAATATGATGGGGAAAATAGCTTCACCCAAATATTAAACATCAAGTTAGAAATCAAGTTCTGGAAACATAATCGTGGTGTTTTCACTGATTTAGTCTAGTACAAACTATATCTAAATGATTTGAATATTTTAATGGAATATTTAGATATAAATTAGAAGTATTTTTAAAAATTATATATGTATGAATATGGATAACGAAAAAGATGTGAAGCAACACCTCTAATTTACTGCAAGTAAAAACAATATTATATTAATTGAGATGCGAATTGATTATTTGTAAAACTAAAAGTACATAAAAGTCCATATATATAAACACTAATGGTACATTAAGAGAATAACACCATTCTCTTACAATGCAAGTTTCAAACATAATATATAGAAAAATATATATGCTAACAATTTTTTTACTTTTATTTTTATTTTTTTTAGTTATCCCGTTCGTAAGAAGTTCTTCCGATAGGGTTGGTTACTGATTTTGGACTTAAAAGATATCTTATTCAACCATTATATCTTAATTATTTTTAAATTTCATTTTCATACGATATCTTTCATTTTCAAGTGTATGTCAAGTCTTTTAACATGCTTGATAACATGTTTCTTATCTATAAAAACTTATAAAATTCGATTTTATTTAATAAAAACTTCTTACATAACTTGGTTAGAGATTTTCTACTTCATCAGATCGAACAATTAATTCCACTACAAGAAATGTCTTAGATATATTATTTTTTATTTTATTATTTTATTATTATGGCATATATATATATATATATATGAAACCCATACTTAAATATATATATATATATATATATAATTATATGATAAAAAGTGTAATACTATAGAATTATATGTGTTAATATTAACAAAGTTACGCAAATTGTTACTAATATTGGATTTTTTGAACTTATCATTTATGTTGTAAGAGTATAATTATTTTTTTGCACAATTTAACTTCTTGATTTTTTCTAAATCATCTACCAATGAAAAATAAATATCATATAAAAAATGAGAAACAAGCAAGTATAGACAACAGTTTTACTGAATCTTTATAGTATTTTTCACGAATTTTATTTGAACTTAGATCAATGTCTTCAATAATTATCTTCACTGTTTGAGGGATTGTAGTTTTTCCAGATCATTTTCTTTCCTCAATTATAGTTTGGAAGTACTTCTTATAAATTTTAGACTCTCATTTTGAGCATTTGTGATAAGTGCTAATTTATCATTTTCAAAGCATATTTCATAAACGATCATTATATTAGATTCTCAAAATTGAACTATTTGACCAACTAACTATATTACTCGTTCATCTAACATTACAATATTTTATGATATAATGTTTAGTTGGTCATATTTCCCAGGATTTGGTTTAAACACACAAACACACACGTACGCACGCGCACACACACACAAAGAGCCGAGGTTTGTAGTTGAAACTATTCGAGGTTTCACAAATGGAATTAGACCAGGTTTCATAATTATAATTATATCAGGTTATGTAGTTGAAATTATAATGAGTTTCTCAAATGAAATTATACCAGTTTTCACAATTAAAATGATATTAGGTTTCTTAGTTTAAATTATAACAATTTATGTCAGGACTCTACTCAAGAAACTAACAAATTTGTCAAGGTTCTCGTAAAGAGAAACTTTACTAGGACTCTGGCGAAAAACCAAAACATTTATCAAGGCTCTTACGAATTCATTCATTAATTGTTTTTTTATGTTAAAGAATATATATTTTAGGTTTCATAATTGATAGTAAAAATGATATAGCTTAGATGGTAGAAAGACTAAGATCAAATTTTCGCATTTAAAATTTTGTTTCTTTATTATTTAAGTTGCAAAACATGTTACAATTTCAATTTAAAAAAACTGGTCTAATTTCAAATATGGAATCTGATATAATTATATTTGCAAAACCTGGTATAATTTCATTTGCAAAACATGGTATAATTTCATTTGCAAAACCTCGTATAATTTCAACTAGAGATCAATGACTAAATTTATCAAAATCTTCGTAGTTGAGGGATGCTCACGAGACATTTTGAAGTCAAATGACTAAATTTATCACAATCGACATGTTGAGGGACCTTCATCGAATGTTATGAAAATAAAAGAATATATGAAAGAAATCGGCATATTCAAATGATTAATCATGAATCTAAACCTCTATTTGCAGTTGGATTTGGAGCTAATAAATAAATTTTCATATATAATTACGAGATGTTATATATCAAAATCATACTATAATATGGTACCAAATAAGATTGATATTCAATTATTTTGGATTTTTATAATTTTTTATTATATGATATATTTAAGGTGGTTATTGGTCGAGTCTGGTTTGGATTTGAAAATTGTTTTGGATCAGATGGTCAAGTTACCAGTTTTATTGATCATATCGAGTAATTAGATTGGACTCAAATTTTGATTCGTGCTATAACAGTGTCAAATCAATTTTGGATAAGTTTTAGTAGATCGGTTCCAAACAGATTACCAAATTTGATAACTCAATAACAGCCGTAGTTAAACGTAGTATATTAAAAAATCAGAATATTAATTGAAAATATTAAATTATTAGACTAAAAACCTATATGAATTAATGACATAGTATATTATAAAACTAATAATTGTTTTAAAAAACAATTAATCATCATCGTCTTTTATTATTTGCATATTTCATCATGCATAAGTCAATTTAAGTGTATTAACTTAATAAGTATAAAATAATATATTATATATGATTCCACCTCTACCATGGATGCAAATGTTTTAGAGAGCTTCAAGTTCATGAAGTTCGACCAAATTTCATTCAAGAGCATGTTTAGCCGTTCACAATGTTATGATAGATTTATTGGTAGGAAGGTTTGTATATCAGAAATTGATTAAGATTAAACTCAATTCAAATAAGTGAAAATGAACTAGTTTCGAAATGTTCAACATGACTCATTTCCACTTCCTATTAAAGTTATCGAGAAGTATCTAATGTTTGTGGTTCTCATACTGTATATACGAAATTAACAAATACTCACGTTAATGATATAAATTTCAACAACCGACAAATTATTAAAAATAAAGTAGTCATTGCATACGTACAAACTATAGTTCTACATTTCTTTAGATCCATTTTTTAAGGATGAAAAATCAAAATGTTCTGTTGATACTCCACAAAACAAATATAAACCCAATGAGTATAACCAAAGAAAGGCTTTAAACACACAAGGGAAAAATTAAAAAATAGATCATTAAAGGGAATTTAATAAGGATTTTTTCATACAACCCAAAAGTAAATAGAACTTTCATGAAAAGTATCCCAAACAACAACAATAAGAAGAACCCAAATGTAACCCATACCAAATTTAGATAAATACTTTAGGAATCCTGCAAGCTTAATCAATTTCGTGGTGAAGCAATAAAATTCATAACTACAGTCCACCAAACATGACAAATCAACAATACTTCGAGCACTAAGCTTCTAACTTAAAGGAAACACAAATACCAAGACTATAATAACATACAATTTAACTTCAAACAAAAATAAATAAACGTATGTATAACAAGTATATACCGTTGAGTCACGGTTCCAAGATGATATATATGAGGTTTATCCGCACCTCCGATAATCAAGGTAGATTTAGGCGCAATCTTTAAAATATAAAACACCAAATTTGAACATATTAAATTGTGAAACAAGATTTAACACAAAGAATATAATGTTATATGTAAATACATTGTTAGCTAGCTGATTTATTTGGGCTTTGTCTCATGTGAATTTACGAGCAGTCTGTTATATATTATTCGAGATCGTATCAAATAATATATAAAAAGTTGTGGAAATAAATGGAAACCCTTTTCTAGATCCATTTAATGAATAAACATAAATAAGAATACTTACGGGTTTTCCTGTTGCTTTTCATATAGTATTCATTTGTTCATTTTCGAATTAACTTAAAAAACTCGCATAACGAGTTAGTAAAAAAAAATGAAAGGTTTCCAGACACTCAAGGATGCGACCGTCTGTTTGATTAGGGTTTAAGATGAAATTCCTTAAACCTAGCCCTTTATTTATAGTCTTTACAATGTGAAGCTCAACATTGTAAAACCCATCTTTTAATACTTCTTGTGTATGAGGACCATAACCCGATAAATTGATAATTCAATTTATTCCCTCATCTATTAATTCACGCTTAAGTATTGAGATTTGGACCTTCTTCATCACAGTTCCCAAATTCAATCCGGTTACAACACTTGAGCCCATAACGCTTTTACATCCACAGGTCCAATTTAGTTAATTAAATAATTAACTCAATTACTTTTAATTTAGACTTTCTTAAGACAATGACCAAATACGTTTATTTAGCATATAGGTCTAAATAATTGTCAGTCCATAAATATATAAATATATTCCAACAATCTCCCACTTGGACCGCCACATGCTACTCAAGAATACATATTCAACTTTAATGTGATCCATGTATTCATTGTCAATGGGTAAACAATACAACCCCGTACATGACTGATGACAGTGAAGGACTAAAGACCTCTTTCTCGTAATGTGAACAATCAAATGCAACAATAATCATATTATCATTATCTATCAATTAATTTGGGCCAATTAGGGAGCATGGCCTAAGAGTAATATGACTTGTAATCGTGCATAGCTACTCTTAAATGGTTCCTACCTTTGGAGATCCAATATAGTACATATATCAATAAATATTTCCAAGCACATATATATATATATATATATTGCAATAAACCTTAATGTGCATAATATTGCAAAACATAACATCATATCCTATTACAAACTCTACCACTGAAACCAGTAATCCTCTAACTTAAATACAACCATGTTAATGGTGTGTTTCGAGAAACCCTTAGGAAAAACCTCATTTGTTAGAGGATATTATCTATCATGGAGTTTGTGCTGATGTACTCCATATTTATCTGACCCATCTAAACTATCACTTTTACAAAAAATAACTTATGTCTATGTGTTTGGACTTAGACAAGTTCCTATAATTGTTAAAGTATTATACTACGATATTCCGCAACCACAATTAACGGTTCGATGCCTCAAAACATGCAACAAATTCTTTCATCATGGTGGACGATGCAATAAGTGTTTACTTTACACTTTTATAGGATATTACACCTCTAACCAATAAGTATATATTACATGACGTGCTTTTTAATGTATCCAGGAATCCACCAAAATCTGGGTCAGAATACCCAATGATCTCTAGTTTATACGACTTCTCATATGTCAATATGTGCCCCTTTGTTCCTTAAGGATTATTGAGTAACTTTTTAACTGCTTTCTAGTGATCTTTGTCTGGGTTACTAACATATATCCCCAAACTTGAGCATACAATAAACTCCAAAATACCGAAGCATAAGAGACCGTTTTTATTTCCGCAATCCAAAGTTTTTTCTTAGGACGTTGCCTAGACTAAGTCTGTCACCCTTTGCTATAGGGGTACTTAGAGGTTTGCAATCTGCCCATCCGTAATGTTGTAAAACACTTTCAATGTATGCCTTTTGTGATAATATAAGAATACGACGAGAGCGATACCGATGTATCTAGATTCCTAAAGCAAAATTGGCATTTCCAAGATCCTTCATATGAAACTTGTCTGATAAAAATATTTTTGTAGTGTGTAACAATTCCTTATTATTCGAGGCAAGCAATATGTCATCCACATATAATGTAAGAACTATGAATTTACTCCCACTGAACTTGTGATACACATAATCCTCAACTGAGTTGATCTTAAAGTCATAACCGACTATCACCTCAAGGAATTTGTGATACCATTGACGTGAGGCATGTTTAAAATAATAGATGGATTTCTTAAGCCTGCTAACTAGATCTTTTGAGTTATTTTCTATAAAGTTTCACCATACATATTGTTTTCTCAATATTACTATTGAGAAAAGCGGTCTTAACATCAATTTGATGAAGTTCAAGGTCAAGATGTGCAACTAATAACTTTAGTAGGCACTCAGTTGACTATATAATCGACATATTTGATGGCTTCACCCTAGAGAGATAGCAGCAGAGATGAATGAATTATCATATTTATAACCATATCTTTTAGTGTCCGGTTCCGTCTCTCAGATACACCATTCAAGAATTGTGAACCCGACATAGTGTATTGAAGGACTATTCCACACTTCTCTGGGTACTGCACAAAGTTTCATGGAAGTTGTTCACCCGATCCGTTATATCTACCATAGTATTCACCATTATGGTTGGATCTAACACTCTTAATGAGTTTACCAAGTTATTTCTCAACCTTGGTCCTAAAAGATATGAACTTGTCCAGGGCCTCGGAATTTTCATGAAACATATAAAGGTATCCAAAACAAAAGTAGTCATCGATGAATGATATAAAGTACCGTTGCCCGTTCCACAAGTCCTATGGAAACGGTTCACAGATATCGGTATGTATCGACTATAAGGCTTCACTCACTCAATATGCCCCTAACTTTTTAAATTTGGTTTGTTTCCTTTTGATACACTTGACACATGTACCGAAGTCAGAGTAATCAAGGGATCCCAATAAACCTTCAGCAACAAGCTTGTCCATCCTAACTATAACCGTTTGTGCAACAATTTAGAGGATCTTTCAGATTTAGTAATGTTGTTTAGCGTACATTATGTATCCATAGAATTTTTTTGATAATTAATAGTATTCAACAAATACAAATTATCCTGTTTAATCAAATTTTCTTTTCCAACAATCACATTATTTAGAGAGAGAGTGGAACAGTTAAATCCCATCAAACAAGAGTAACCTTGCAAGTCTAAAACTAAAAAAGAAACTAAGTCCCTCCAAAAAGTGGGAACATACATTACATTCTCTAAAAATGATACATCTCTAGTTTAATTTTTTTTAAAACATCATAAATAGCTAAAACATCACACGAGCTCCCGTCTGCTGTGAAAATGGATCTTTCATCCTTACTTAGCATCATGCTCTTTGACGTAGACATGAGTTGTTGCAGTTGAATCAACCCACAACGTATTTATTTTCACAAAACTATATTACTTTATGAAACAATACATTTGCTTAACAAATAAGCCCGACGTTCTCACAATCTTTCTTCAGATGTTCTGTCTTTTTGCATAAAAAACATCTACCTGTAGTCGATTCCTAAGGGTTTTGTTTTTATCAGACCTTCACATGGTCTTTTGCCATCTAACTTCCGCTTTGGCCCTGCCCTTTAGGCAGATGTAATCACATTAACCTCATGTGTTGTGCCTATATGTTTTTTCTCCTCACGTGCATCGTGAGAAATCCACTCATTGATATTCTACTTTTCCCACATGCAGTTATAGGTGGACTGGAAGTACTTAAACCGGTCTGGCATCGAATGAAATGTGAACCCCACTATGCATTCTTCAGGAAGGTCTAAACCGATTGCCTTTAACTTTTGGCCAATCATTGAAATTCCCAAAATGTGCTCTCAGATTTTACCTTTACCAGTATACTTTTTGGTAGCTAGGTCGATGAGTAGATGCTGCATCTCTATCTTATGTCTTTTGGCAAAGGCTTTCTTGACCTCCATGAGAAAGACCGAGGCAGTGGTAAAACCTTCAGGGACAACCCCATGCAATGCTACTGGTATCCCTCGTAACAAGAGTGCCATGCATAACTTATTTGACTTCTCCCACCTTTCATCGACCTTAGTTTCCTCCTGTGTACTTTTCAGACTAAAGGGGGATGGTTTGGAAGTTGACAGTGCATGGTCATAATCATGTACAGATAAAAACAACAACATATCTTCCTTCCACAATTTAAAGTCCGAACAATCCAACACGGGTGGACGGTTCCCCAATAGATTGTAACTATTGGACACTATAATAAATACAAACAACACAAAAGTACATTTATCATCTTGACATAAAACTGAAAACATATGCATAAACATGGCAAATACATGTAAAACATAAAATTCCATGATAATAGATAACTGAGGGAATATCGTACTAACATTCAATTTTATGAGTTTGAGAAAAATACCATGATCTTTATTTTAATTTCCAAAGTACCAATGAGACCTTTCGGAGGGCCGATGTCATTTACTTCAATTAAAATAACCCTAATTTGATTTTCCTAAGTACAAGTGGAACCTTCAGAAGAGCCGACTTCACCTACTTAAAATTAAAAAAATTGCAAGGTTGGATTTAATTTATCCAAAGTACCAAAGGAACCTTCACGAGGGCCGATTTCATCTGTTTAAAGTTAAAAACAACACAAATACTATTTTCGGTGACTTTCTCATGTTCATTATTAATTTAAACCCAAACATGAACTTTCCGGAGGGCGGGTAATATTTGAATTTAAATAAATCCCCAAACCTTTCAAAGCCTAAGATCCATAAAAATAATAATTTTAACCATCCGGAAGGCCGATTAAATTAATTTTTTAGTTTCACCTACCAGTTTATAAAACCTTAGTCAGACATCACCATTGAATCATTCAAGCATATACAATTTAATTCACAAATAAACATACAACAATTAGTATGCCAAACACATCATATTTGTGAAATAAATCATTTCAAACATTTTAAATTAATTAAAATGATTGTTTTTTCGATGAATAATGCGTTCATGCCAAACACATCATATTTGTAAAATAAATCATTTCAAATATTTTAAATTAATTAAAATCTTTGTTTTTTTGATGAATAGTGTGTTCGAAAAAAAACAATGTTCATCATTCGGAAAATACTGTTCACCTTTAGAAAAAAAAGTTTGCATAACCTTTTCTGATAAATAGTGTTTAATGAATATTTTTTTAAAGATAATGATTCACCTTCTGAAAATACTATTCACACAATGTTTGTATTCCAAAAAACATTATTCCCGACACTTCTACTGTTGTCATCGCGACAATAGTAGATTGTGAATTACCTCGCAAGCTGCGGTGTTCATCCACAGCGTCAGCAGTTCGCTCGCCATTGTGAACATCGTCGGACAACCTTCGATCAATGTTAACATCATAAGTTAAGCTGTCGATGAGCCGCTGTCCCAATAGTTTGAATTTATTCAAAATATATAAAAAAACATATAATCACATTTCATGCTTTTCAACCGAATAAATCAAAACTCATACTTTTCACACAATTCCTAAATCCATGCCCTAACCAGCTCAATCAACATATAATCCTAATGACATGAATTCTTTACAATGAAGAAAAGCATGCATCAATATATATATATATATATATATATATATATATATCAACATACAATTCGATTATTCTATCGAATCCAAAAAAGATTTTACTCGCTCTGATATTAATTGTTATATATTATTCAAAATCGCATCACATAATATATAACAAATCGCGAAAAATAATTAGAAACCATTTTCCAAGATTCACCTAATGAATAAACAAAAAACAAGAATACTTAATGGTTTCTTGCTGCTTTCCATGCTGCTTTCCAAGTTCCTTTTCTTCTTCGGCGATTCTGTATATTAACTTGAGAAACCTGCATAACGAGTTACTAAATAAAGGAAAGGTTTCCAGATACTAAAGGAAGCGACCCTCTGTTTGATTAGGTCTTAGGATGATGAAATTCATAAACCTATCCCCTTATTTATAGTCATTACAATGTGAAGTCCAATATTGTAAAGTCCATCATTCAATACTTCCTTGTATCCGGGGACCATAACCCGTTAACCCGATAAATTGATAATTCAATTTATTCCCCAATTTATTAATTCAGACTTAAGTGTTGAGATTTGGCCGTTTTTCGTTACAATGCCTAAGTTCAGCCAGATTATCACACTTGAGCCCATAACGTCATTACACACATAAGTGCAATTTAGTTAATTAAATAATTAACTCGATTAGTTTTAATTTAGACTTTTTTAAAGCAATGACCAAATATGTAAATTTAGTATGCCGGTCCATAAATATATAAATATAGTCCAATAGTCTGCTTTGTATAAGCCATCTATAAAATAAAAAGAAAACAACAATATCGTAACTGTATTCAATTAAAAAGATTAACGAAAATTGAAATCTCATTTTTTCCATGTTTCGAATCAATTTTGATTTTAAGGTAACTAACTCGACAGACTCTGAGATTTAAAGAGAAACCAAACTTTAATTCTTTCAAAATTCCTATTAAGCTTTAGTCTATTATCTTTCTGGAAAGTCTGGGTTTGAGTTACTTCTCTCAGCATAATGCCTAGTTTTGCAGGTAAGCTTTTGGTTTCTCTTTTCTTTTCTTTCATTTTGCAGGAACATGGTCGAAGAGCTAGGAGGTTAGTCATCTGTGGTACTGAATATTAGCTTATGAATCAAATGGAATGCTGATGGAGTCTTGAGGGTGAAGAAACTTTGAACTGAAGCTGGAGCTAGAGTATACGTGAAGGTGACTTTGTTCTGAATTTCATGAATTTTGGAAGGAAAGAATCACAAAATTAGAATCGAAAAAGAACATCAATAAACATAATTAGAATCGAAAAAGAACATCAATAAATTTTTTAGGAATATGAATTGTTCAGATATAACTAGAGAACTACCAGAGTGGCTTAGTACTTGAATAAGACGAAATTTTGTACCAGTAAAATTGTGGAAAAGTACCATTACATCCACATTTGATGGGATGGATTTCAAAACCGATCTATACTGGTCCGGAACAAATAAGCGGATTCCATAGCTCAATAACCGCTATTTACATCATTAATGATGCTTGCTTCGTTTTGGTCAGTTTGAAATGGTAATTCGGATTCCAAAAGACGTATATAATATAACTAGAGGTGTCTAATGGTTCAGGAACCATGGTTCAAAGCTGACAACCTGCTTAAGAACTGGCGGTCTACTTGCGAAACTGGCCCATTAGGACTGCAACCTGGCAGGACCGCAACCCGCCGGGACCGCAACCCGCCAGGACCGCAACCCGCCAGGACCGCATAAGGAGCAACCCGCCAGGACCGCAACCCGCCGAGACCGCAACCCGCCGAGACCGCAACCCGCCGAGACCGCAACCCGGCAGGACTGCGAAACCACGGTTTATTTGTAAAAAACCGGTGGTTTATTGGTAAATATTATGCTGATTTTATTTATTTTATATCCAAAATGTTATATTTAAAAAATATTGAGATATTGCATATTATTATAGAATTATTATTACATTTTTGTTAATATTAATTTGTTTTGGTTATTAAGTTTTTTAGTGTTGTAATTATTATATAGTCCAAAATTTTAAATATTACTTATGTTATTATCACATTTTGAATATTATTATTATGTTTTTAGATCTAATACAAACCAAAACTATATCTTATCATGTTAAAATATTACAAATTCTACGGTTATAATTTTAATATTACATTTTGATTACTATTGTGATTTGGTTTTAAATTTTACAAGTGTTTGTTATTATTTTTTAAACCAAAATTAGATCTTATGAAGTTATAAGTATTTCATAATACATTTGTTGTTGTTATAATAAAAGGTAAAGTCATTTTTGGATAATTTAGCCGTTCACAGTTTATACTCGTGCGGGCCAGGAGTTGTACAAATGTTTTCAAATTACAATACAAAATAGCAAAAAACTATTACAAACATCATTCATCTCCAGCTTCGTCTTCTTCGTAAGTAAAATCTTCGTCGTCATTTTCGTTTTCTTCCGCAATTTCTTGTTCAAGTATATCTTCGTAATCATCCGGATAATCTTCGAAGATGTCGTCTACGTTCACTTCGTCTCTGAACTCTATGTCTTGCATCCTTTTATCCGCCGCTGTCCAATCCTTAACTGCCACAAGCACTCCAAGTGCTTTGCCCGTCAATCTTGTTCTCTTAGTCGTGTATTGCAACCTCGCTTGGCTGAAAGCACACTCACTTGCAACTGTAGACATAGGTATAGCATAAATCTCTTTAACAATCCTGCAAAGAATAGGAAACTCTTCAGTTTTGGTACCCCACCATCGTATGATATCTTCAATACCTTGGTCTTGATAATTCGTAAAGTCAAACCTAGTGGTCCAATATCTATACAACTCATTATCAGATTGAGGGGTTTCTGTAACATTGTTGTTTCGTAACATTGCCAATCGAATATAGTTAGTATTTCTCCCTCTACCCCTATTGTTACTACTGCTTACATTTGTAGATGTATTTGATCTATATCTTGCAGCATACTTATCATAGATATTATACAAACTATCATATATACCGCTAATATACCCTTCAGGGTCAATTGGTTCGGTCGGTGGTTTATCTGTAGGAAACCGTACAGATTTATAAAAGCAATCAACTAGCAATTCAAATTTTTCTTTTCGTGAAAAAGGATCTAAAAGGCAAGCAAATGAATAACTATCAGGGATTGGATGAAAATACTTTGTGAACTTATATTCCATTCCAGGCACCATGTCTACGCATGCATAATGTGATCTAAATTCATCCATATGCATGGCAAGATTAGCAATCGTGAAAAGGGCCAAATGAGCATTAGGTTGATTTTGTGAAGAAAAGATTAGGGTGTTTTCTTTAAAAAGTCCTAAAAATCTTAACATGTGTGCACAAAATTTCCAATGATCTGGTTCAATTGGTGTTTCACGATATGTATTATAAAGCGTCGTTATCTCTTCTTTAAAAACATGCGCACGTGCAAGCATTGTGTAAGTAGAATTCCATCTAGTTTCGACATCTAATAAAAGTTTCTTATATTTTTTCCCATTTGAAAGAACAAGTGTTTTAAAAGCTCTTTTTTTAGCAGCGGATGTCGAGCAAAATAGGATCCCATTTTTTATAGGGGTAATATAATCACCCTGAACCATACGTATTCCTTCTTTCGCAATTAATTGAAGTACGTGGCATAAACATTTGGTGTGAAACAATTTTGGAAAAGGGGGAGTGCAATCTTGTATAAGCAATGTTATAGCACTAATATTAGAAGATGCATTATCCAACGAAATAGACATAATCTTGTTTTTAATGCCATAAACATTCATGCATTCAATCATACTCTCCCTAATTATTTGTGCGTTATGCTTCCCAATTGATTCAAACCATATAATTCTCCTTTGGAGGACCCATTGGGCGTCCATCCAATGGAGGGTAACACATATCATATCTAAATCAGTAAAAGTAGCTATGTCACTAGTAATCGAAACATTCCATGGCAAAGTCTGCATAGTTTCAATAATCTCTTTTTTTCTTTGTAAATAATATTTAAAGGCTAGCGATCGCAAAGAGGTACGTGGAATGCGTGTTGCCTGTGGGTTTACCCCAACTTGCATCCAATTTTCGTATCTCCAAGAATCCCCAAAACTAAATGGTTGTAAACTACCGACTGCATAAATCATTGTTTCTTCCCTATACGTATCGTGGTTAAACTCAAAAGGAAGACCTGTTTGAGGGTTCGTGCAAACATTAGTTGGGTTAGGTTTTGTAGGATCATATATTTCATGTTTCGTTAAATGTTTTACCATAGTGCTAGTGCCCATATTTCTAGATCCACTTACGTGAAGATAACGTTTATTGCACTCTTTACAAATACAAAACAAACCATCTTCTGATAGAGTATAGTGATTCCAAATCCAAGATGTTTTCTTACGAGATCTCCCCCCACTAGTACTTCCACCACCACTTTCGCGGGAGGAGAGTGTGTCAACGTGAGGGAATTCTGTAGAAAAATCATCCATGGTATTGAGATCCACATTAGATGGTGGGTTTATCCCAGTATTTCTACGTTTTGAATTCATTTTAAAACTAATAACAGTTTTTTTTCAAATATGCAATAAAATACTAATAATAAAATCACAATTTAGACTAATAACAAGATATAACAACTAAATTTAGACTAATAACAAGATAGAACAACTAAATTTAGACTAATAACAACTAAGAAACAATTTGCGGAAAAACAAAAATCAAACAATTTCGAAAGTAGGAGTAGAATAAGTAAAATAACTAATTGTAGTTTTCTAGAACTTATCGAACAAATAGATAGATTTAGAGAGAAGTAGAGAGTTGTTTGAGAGGTGTGAGTATTGGTGTTGGGGTCTCCTCTACTTATAGGGGAGACCCAAAAAAAAAAAAACCGAAAAAACAAAAAAAAAAAATCGCCCGGACCATCCGGATGGGCGTCCGGATGGTCCGGACACATGATCCGGGGCATCCGGACAGTTTCGCCCGGACGCCCGGACAGACAATTCGGACCATCCGGATGGTCCGATTGGAACCGGGGCATCCGGACGATCGTCCGGATGCCCCGGTTCAACCAACGGCTAGTTCAAACGAACTAGCCGTTGGCAACGGCCAAAAGCGGACCATCCGCACGCGTGGCCGGATGGTCCGCTTGATGACGTCATGCTGACGTCATCAAACGGCTAGTAGAAAATAAAATAAAAAAACACAAAATTACCCTATAAATACACCCTACATCCTCCTATATTTTTCACTACAAATCTCTCCCTCTCCACTACAAATCTATCCCCTCTCTCTACTACACTTCTCTAAATTTTTTTTATATTTTTCAAACTCTATTTAAATTTCAGGTTTCGCAAATGTCTTCGAAAACAAAAAAGAATGCTCGTAAAGGTGGACGTAGTGAACCAACCACTTCCGAATTGAGAGAGGTGGAAGAAATGTTGTTTCAAACCATGGAGCAGGAGGTAACGGAGAGCGAGACTATCGAACATCGCCCCGAGGGGGAGATTCGCATCCGTAGTAATCAGCAAGGAGGTCGAGGTGTAACAAAAATTTGGTCTGGTATGTTTCTGAACTACGAGGAACTGATCCAAATAGAGGGTATGCAAAATTTTTTCAAACTTATTGAGCCTACTAATGGCCAAGGTTGGATGAATCTAGCTAGATTCAAATGTGATTGGTATATAGAACTAGTGCGAAAGTTTTATTCCACGGCTAGATTAATCGAAAATGATCCAAGAGGTTTAGGAATGAATTGTTTGATTGATGGTAAAGACATTAGTTTTTTTGAAACTGATTTCTACGATCTTTTTTCCGTTCCAACCCATGATATCTATACCGGTAATAAATTACCTCCCATTAGTTATCGCCCTACGATATGGAGTGCTGATTGGCCTTTGTCTTACGAAGAAGCGGTAGAGATTCTTACTTGTCCTGGTGCGGAAGCTCCGGAAATTAGCGGTAAATTTCGAGCCATGCGGGGTAATTTGGATGGTATTAGGAAATTAGCTTTGAAATTGGTAAATAGTATATTTCTTCCACCTAGTAACAATGATTCGCAGCTTTCATATATTCAAACATTTGTTACTGCTTTTATGATTCGAAATCAGGGAATAATTAATTTACCCAGCTTGATGATTCGAAATATGGCTGCGAGGTGTGGTACGGATAAACTACCTTATGGGATGATATTGAGTAAATTGCTTGTTTCGAAAGGAGCTGATGTGAGTATGTACACTCCGGTGAAGGTGAGGCCGACTAGTGCTATAGGTAGAAACTCTTTGCGTTTGCAGGAAATATACTCTTGGGATGGAGAGTTGATTTCGAAATTAGAGGCATGGAACCACCATAGAGAAGACTTGAATCAGATATATATTGCGAACGGTCTTACAAAACCGCCAAATCCACCTACTCAGTATCGAATAGAGGCTGAGGTGTCTTTCGATCCAAATGCTAGTGGTTCTTCGCGAGTACCGCCACAACAAAGACGAACCGATCGCGAATTTGCTGAGTTTGCGCATACTCAACAAATGAATCATATGCAATTTGCGCATACTCAACAAAAGGTTTGGCATGATGATTTTACAAAATGGCAAGGTGAATTTCAAAATTGGCAGGGGGGGGTAAATGACCAGCTTAGCCAGATACAGCAGTGGCAAGTAGGGGTGAATGATCAACTTGGTCACCTCCAGCAGTGGCATGGTCAATACGAGCAGTGGCATGGTCAATACGAGCAGTGGCATCATGGACAAGATCAATGGAATGAGCGATTTGCAAACTCTCAAGCCCAACAGTCGGAGTATATGCGACAGATGATGGAGAACATGCATTTGCAAGGTCAACCACCTAACAACAACAACGATGAAGCTCCTTAGTTTTTCGCAATTGATTTTCATTATCGTTGTAATGTTTATCTTTTTTATTTGATTGAACAACTATGTTACTTGTTTGGTTTTTATTTTTAATGAATTGTTTGTTTTGCTTCTATTTTTTATTAAATGTTATTTAAATCACTTACCTAGCTTTCAATTTTTATTTTGTTCTTTACAACTTACAAGTAATTTATGTTTATGCATATAAACTTCTAATATTGAATAGTTCGAAAATACAATAAACTATATAATTCATCTAACCATAAACACTTCAAGCTTGAAAGAATCTAAAGAATCACCTAATAATTTAAAATTTTAATACAATTATATGTCTAATAGGTATATATTATTTAATAGTAATATATTATTCAAACGTATCAAAATCAAATTACAATTATTTTTTTAAAATATAATTGATGATTATAAAATTTCGATTAAAATGATAACATATTTAAATTAAAATACATGAAATAGAATAATTAACTCAATTATTGAAATTAGATTCAATTAACACTTACAAATTAATTTTAAATAACATTATAATATATTCTGATAAACGGTTCTTAAATGGTTAAATGGTTTGGCTGATGGTTTGAACTGGTAAACGGCTCTTAAATGGTTCGTCTGGTGGTTTGAACTGGCGGTTTAACTGTGAAACTGGCCCATTACGACTGCAACTTGGCAGGACCGCCAGACCGTCAGGACCGCATAAGAGCAACCCGCCAGGACCGCAACCCGCCGAGACCGCAACCCGCCGAGACCGCAACCCGCCAGGACTGCAACCCGTGGTTCAGACTTAAACGGTGCGGGTTGGTGCTGGTTCAAACCGTTTGACACCTCTAAATATAACCCAGATGGACAGCTATTTCGTTAATCATAAGATTGGATTTAGATGACACAAAACTCAAGTTATAAATATAAAGGTACGATCAAAGTTTTAACTTTTATAAAAAACATCAAACCTTTTTACTTGTTATTCACAATTTACCATTGAAATGTAGTACTACTTTTTATATAATAATAAAATATCAGGTCAGGACTCAGGAGTATCTTGACTGACATTATCGTGTAGTGTATCTAAGAAAAACTAAAAGCTAATAATTCCAAAAGTAGAAATAATAAGAATTTTTAACCTTGGCCAGTTGGCCTCATACTTCATCTCTCTCTCTAACTTAGTTAGCTAGCTCAACTGTGGTACTTCATGGAAGCTCTGAAAATAAAGATAAAAGATGAGCTAAGTACACCTCAGATATTACCCACCACACCGGTTCAGAATCCGACTCGATACCCACACCGGTCTATAGAAACGCTGGTGGTGGTACTAGCTGTCATCACCGTCATTGCCGTTATTGCCGGAATCATCGCTCGCCTTTGTGGAGGAAGACATTTTGGAGGTGATGGAGAGCAAGACATTGAAGGTTGGGTAGAGAAGAAGTGCAGGAGTTGCATTGATGGGGGTCTCTCTCCTCCACCTCCACCTCCACCTCCACCTCCACCTCCGCCTCCGCCACCGGCACCTGCTACAGAAGAAGCAAAGAAGTGAAGAAGTTGTATTATTATTATTATTAATATTATTTGCTTTGAATTCTACCGACATCGATGGGCCCTCCTCTCCATCATTTTAGCTCAAATTTAGTCAGGACTTGGCCAAAGACTTTACTTTTTTCTGTTTTCTTATGCTGCTTGTTTTTGTTGAATTATATTATTTATTTTACTTCGGCTTTTAAGTCATTTTATTACACCGTGTAAACAGTTTCATTTCATTTAAGTTTTGTCTATTTATTGAATACCTAACGGAGAAAATTGTTTGGACCAAGTGATAGTCACTTGAGATAGAAGTTTTAAAAATTTAAAATTTTCGTGGAAACGAGAGCAAGATGAGAAAGACCAATATATGTAAGAGAAATAAAAATGGTTGGTGCAGTTTTGAGTTTTTGCATGAAGTTTTTCATGAATAATCTTATATTACATAAGAGTTAATATATTAATTATATTACAAATATTATTCATTAAGTTATTGTTTAGCCAAACTTAAATTTAATAAATATTTATTTGTTTAACTTTATATATTATAGATTATGATTTTTATATATTCAATTATTATCGAGAGCTGAGTCATAGGTTTTCTTATGTTACTACTTAGTCATCAATTTTAGTTTATCCTGGCTGAATTACCTCTTCGGATGAACACCGAATTACTGCAATGCATGTCCAACAATATCCGATCCTATCATCTAGCCCCCTTAGCTCTTTCAAAAATACTTTGGGAGAGCTAATCATGATAAACAATATCCAACTATGTTTCGAAGTGAATCTTAATGGTTAAGGAACAACTCAAAGGCCACGACTTTATAAATAAGTTTCTTATACACGTGTCAAACGATAATTGGACATACTAGCCGTTTTTTCTAGGTATTTGTATCTAAACTTTAAAAAATTAGAGGAGCTACATTTTATAGCTCTTAATCATTACTTAGGCGATTCATCTCCCCTAAGTAAAACACTCAATTAGATTTTCAACTATATAAGTGTGATTTTCACTGTTTCCATATATAGAGCGAGAAAAAATTTTCAAACCTTGATTCTATATAGAGAAAGAAACCCTAACCTCTCAGTTCATCATCAGCTCTTCTATTATTTTCCAAAATTTGTATGTTCACGGCGATGACTCACTTAGTTAAAGGAGGATGGCTCAATCTGTCTGAGTTAGATAAATAAAAAAGAAGGCCAGAACCGCTGTCGGGCTACCTGCTTAGCCCGGGGGACTGATTGTACAGAATATCCCAGAACCGGACATGAGTTCATCATCTTATAGACCATGAGTTGTTTCCAAAAATATTTTTATTGTTCAACCTTTAACAAATTTTGAACCACCCAATCAGTCAATCGAGAAACCTTCTATCAAAACTAAAGCCGTTAGCAGTCATAAAACTCATTTTTCTTTCGTAGCTATGAGGTCGGATGTATAAGAGACTACACCTCGAAGAATTAGCAGGCTTTCTAAAGCCAAATCCATAAATTCATTTGCCAAAGATACATGGAAACCTACTGAAGTTCTCATCGATATTAGCAACCTATCTACAGAAGATCCTACAATAGTGAAGCTTCCTTTATTATATACTTTGGATCCAGATCCATTAGTTCGACCCATTGAGCCCCCTTATTTGAAAAAGAGGATCCTAGATCTAAACTTATTGACAATCGACCACAAGTAATAGAAGACAAGATGGATGAAAGTGGGGAAGATACTCCATTGAAGACATCTGCTCAAACATGTGGTACTAGTGCAGTTCGGGAGAAGAAAGACAAAGTTAGACTGCCAGCCTCCGAACCACTTCTGGAGTGCCTTGTTGGGTGAGTGGGGCCTAAATTCTCCAAGGTCAGTGTTAAATATTTGCTGCCTTTTCAAAAAATATCTTATGTATATATCCATACAACTCAATTGGACAAAATAACCAAAAAAATGAGGTTATCTAGTGTTCGTCATAGTGAGGATTCCTATCCCTTAGAAAACTCCGATGGATAGCAAAATTGGTATATACCGAAGTGCTTAATTGGGGCCTTCAGTTCCTTTTAGACCTGAAGATAGTGAGATACTTACACTTGGTGAGGTTATGCCCAAGACAATTAAATCCCAATGCTTGGTATACACTATTAACCAATATCATAGCTTCAAGGCTGTCTAAAATTCTTATGCCTATGAAAATGTTCGTTGTTGTGGCCAGTTTATGCCGAAATCACCATATTCCCTTTTACTATTTCAACATGGGGAATGATTATAAAGTCGTTGATGATTTGCTGGAGGCTAGCAAGCCTTGGAGGATCCAATTCCTCTACATTAGTGGTGCTTGAGAAAACGAAAAGAAAATTAGAGCAAAAGAAAATCCAAGTTTACTGACCATATATTGGAGAAATTCAAGTAAATATTTTATGAATTTATTTTATTATATTCTGATACTAGGTTTCATATCGGACTTTGACGCTAAATTTCACATTGCATTTATCTTTTAGTGTTCTTAAAGATCTTCTCAGAACATCTGGAAAAGAGAACAATTTACCAGTCCTCTGCTGTTATTTTCAAAAGGACCGAGAAATTGATGGTAAGCTTTATTTACCGGCCAGGAACAAGGCTCATAGCCATCTTGACAAGAAGAAAAGGAAGAAGAAAAAGAATGATAATCCATCTCAAGAGTTTCCTGATATGGGTGGTTCGGGGCCTCCAGATGAGATTGCTGTTGCTTTGTTGAATTCGGTTGCTGTTACTATGGGTGAGCTAAAGAGCCATTAAACTATCTATCGGTTAAGAGAAAAAGGGGCAGAAAAGAAGCAAAAAAGGTAGTGATAAAAGAGTTAGAAAAAATAAGAAAACTATCATTGGTTCGGAGATCATACTCCAATCCAGAGTCCTTTCCTCTAGTACTCCTACCAAAGTTTCTTGCCAAAACGAGGTACATGTTGATCCTTCTTCCCTAGCGTTTCATGTTGCTAACAAACCTTCTACTGAAGGTGATGTTAATTTGGACGACACAAGAAACTTGTATTTTAGGGAATTTGATAAGGAAGACTTTGACAAGGCTTTCCCCCAATCTACCACCATTGCAAACGTTGTGATACATGATGGTGAATCCTTTGAAGTGTCCAATGAGCATGATACACTGGGTTATGTAGTTTTAGGCTATGTAAGGCCACTAGTCGACTTAGAGAGGCAGGTTAGATCTCAAGTCAAAGATATCGTTTCCCTTCAAACTGAAAATCAAAGCCTAAAAGATTTCATCAAGGTTGAACAAGACAAGGTTGAGACTTTGGGTCCGATCATGAAAATTTGTAGTCTAGTTATATCGAATTACAGTCTACCACTTCAAAAGAAATCAGTTATTTAAAAGAACAACTAACCAAAGATAAAGGTGTTATCAACCAATTATCCGAGGAGAAAAAAGGTTACAAGATCTTTATAAGGAAAAGAAAGGTGAGATGACTTCTCTAAAATATAAAAAAGCTCAAGACATAGTTGTTGCAGTGGATGTATACGCAAATGGGGTGTTAAAATCTATGGATCGGAGAGAAGAATCCGTTAAATCGGATATGGTCCTATTGTTCCATGAGAATTTTACCAAACTTTCTCTTGGGAAGTTATGGAGGTTTGTGCCATATGATGAAATCCATTTTCATACTATGGCAGACAGTGATAAACTTAATATATCCTCGGGTGAATCCGAATCTAATGATGAGGCTGAGGAAAATCCAGATGATGACCAAAAAGGAAAAGGAGAAATCAATGTTGAGAATAAAATCGAGGGGAATGAGCTTTAAGGTTAACTATTTTTTTACTGCTTTTGTGATTTGAATCAAAATCCTTGAAGTATGCAAGGAATTTTGTTGTTTTTGGATCGGATTTTCTAGTAACCCTGTTTGCACAAGTCCTTTTTGTATACAATGCATTTTTGTAATGTGGATAAGATATTGTTTATGACCATATCAGTACTTTATATCATCTTTTCTTTTATTCACTTTGTATTTTTCCATATTTTCTTTTATACTTCCATAATATCCGATGTTACTTAAAGATGACAAACTTCAACAATATATTAAATTTGATCAAGCCATTATAAGGTATTTTCTTTGAAAGCAGTAAACCTTTAATCAGTTTTACATTTATTCGAGCCATTCAAAGGTAATCCATTTGAAGGCAATAAATCTTTAATAAGTCTTTAACCCATCCAAGCCATTCAAAGGTAACCTATTTGAAGGCGATAAATTTTTAATAAGTCTTTAATCCATTCGAGCCATTCAAAGGTAGCCATTTGTAGGTTATACATGTTTAACAAGTCTGTAATCCATCCGAGCCATTCAAATCCATTTGAAGCCGATAAATGTTTAATAAGTCTTTAATCCATCCGAGCCATTCAAAGGTAATCCATTTGAAGGTAAAGACAACAAGTCTTTAATAATCATTTAATCCATTCGATTTGATTAAAATAATTTTTTTATTATTAAAAACGAAAAAAGATATTATATATATTGAAATTCAGACACCTCATTAGATACTCCCCGCACCACCGGGTTAGGAAATAGTATGCCCCCAAATATTTACATTGAAGTAAAATAAAGTAAATATTTACAAAATAAGTTCATTTTATATATAACCTGAGATGCTCGACATTCCAAGGGTGTTTGTAAGGGTTGCCTTCTTTGTCTAGAGGCTTGTATATTCCTTGCTTAACTCTTTCACCAAACGTAACCCAAAAAATTTCAAACAATACAATTTTTTACATCGCATTCTTGTAGGTACTTTCCATAATTAAAAATGGGAACATCCTTAGCACATCGATGGATGTCATCCATGCACAAAATTTATCTATGATAATTTGAGGCCCTCTAGATGTCATCATATTCCGTTTAAATAAATAAAAAATGAATGTAAGATTGACTTCACATCTCAAACATATGATATTTTTATTTTTCACATTATGAATCGTACATTGGATACTTTATTGGATTTTTTATTTCTCAAAATCGGCTAAAATTTCACGAGGCCAAACACCGGTAAAGAATAAGTTTTCTTTGTTTTTTCAGTATTCTCACTTTTGATGTATTATTTTGATAATTTACGGACGCAAACCTACTCCTTATCAAGCCTTGGTAATGTGCAGCTCTTAGATGAAATTTCACTCTTTTTTCTTCAATTAAATCCAAATGAGACCTCAAATCCACCTTATTCTGCTCTTCGAAATAATTTTGAACTCTGAAAAAAGAAAGGGTAGCTTTTATAGGCGTAATAGAATCCATCCCATAAATAAAGTGAATGGAGACTCATGAGTACCCGTGTGAGGAGTAGTTCGATATGCCCAAAATATTTCTTGTAAGTAGTTTGGCCATTTCCCAGCTTCTCCCTCTAAAGCTTTCTTCAAACCCATTAAAATGGTTTGATTTGCTACTTGAACTTGTTCATTAACTTGAGGGTGAAAATGTAAAGAGAAAAAATGTTGAATTCCTCTTGATATAAAAAATTTATCCATGTTTTTGTTGTCAAATTGAGAACCATTATCAGTAATAATGCATTTGGAAGTGCCAAATAAGCAACATATGTTGGAGAGGATAAAATTTATCATCGCTTTAGACGTTGTTCCAAAAAAGGTGCAGCTTCCACCCACTTGGAGAAGTAATCTATGGCTACTATTATAGTTCGACAACCGCCATGAGCCATAGGAAAGGGTCCGACCAGATCTAGCCCCCATCTATCAAAGAGTATTGGTTCGGATAAAAATTCCATTGGGACTGCTGGTACATGGATCACATTTCCACCCCTTAGACAAGGGTCATATCTATTTACCAAATATTTAACGTCTGCCATAATGGTAGGCCAATAGTATCCCGTTAAAAATACTCTTCTAGTTAAAACTTTATAGCCATAATGTGCTGACCCTTCACCATCATGCAATTTTGATAAAACATTTTGAGATTCATTGGGTCCGAGGCAATGCAACAGAATCCTGTTGAAATATTTTTTTTATAAAGAATTCCCCTTAAAACTTGGAAGCCACAAGCTTTAAACTTGATCTTTTTGGCCAAAACCTTATTTGAAGGTAAATCTCCATTAGTGACAAATTCTTGAATCTCATTTATCCTATATTTAGAGAGTGTTCTTAAATACATGTATAATTTCTTGTATTCAATCCTTTATTTCTGTTAATGAGCTATAAAGGACACTTTTGCACTATGATTCAACGATATGCTTCAGAGTAAGCTATAGTGGCTAAAGAATCAGCCATAGAGTTTTCTGATATTTAAATATATTCGCATTTAATACGTTTAAACTCAATTTGAAACATATCTTAATACTTGTAGATACTTTATCAAGTGATCTTTCCTAGTTTTGGATTGCCATAAAGCTTGATAGGTGAGAAACTGAGAATCAATTATCAACCAGACTATCTTGGCACCGCATATTTGAGCTAGCCTTAGTCCAGCTATTGTTGCTTCATATTTTGAATCATTGTTGGATACTCTAAAGACAAAACGTATAGCTTGATACATGAAATCACCATAGGGAGAGATTAGACAAAATCCAGCTCCACTTCTCATGTTACTAGTTCTACCATCAGTTTAGATCACCCATTCTATATTGTTCTTATTGATTTGAGCTTCTTCACGAGGCTGTTTGGAGTGAAATTATACTAAAAAATTAGCTACAGGTTGAGCTTTGATTCCAGTACGGGGAGAAAAGTCAATATCATAATCTTCAAGCTCAACTGACCACTTAGTCATTTTTCCCGATATGTTAGCCTTTTGCAGTATATTCTTCAATGGAAAAGAGGTTCGAACTGTGGTAAAATGTTCTTGGAAGCAAGGTCTCATATTTTGAGATACTATTACCAATGCTAATGCCAATTTCTCCAATTTTAGGTATTGTTTCTCAGCCTTTAACAAACTCTTGCTTATATAATAGACAAGGTGTGGGTAATTATCAATTTCTCACACCAATAAAGCACTTACAACATATTCCGATACTAATAAATACATATAAAGCCTTTCTCCATCCACATGTTTAAATAAAGTTTCGGGTGAGGATAAGTGTCTCTTGATCTCAAGGAAAGCTTGGTTACAATTTGGAGACCAATTAAAGTCTTTAGCATTTCTTAAGACTTCAAAAAACTGAGCACATTAATCTGATGATCTTGAAATAAATTGGTTCTACGCTGCCAATCTTCCAGTAAGTATCTGAACTTGTTTAGTATTATAAGGTGGATCAATGAGTCGAACTAATGGATCCGGATATGTGGCTTCCAAGTTAGAAAACATTTCTTGGAGATCAGATATGTGGTCTTCCTCCTTAGGGATTTTAACCATCATATCTTTGATATACACTTTTATATTTCTTCTGACCTGATTGGCAAACACTTTATGCACCATTCGTTGGTAAGTGGCACCACCATTTTTTAGCCCCAAAAGAATTACCTTATAACAATGCAGCCCCCTATTTGTAATGAATGTAGTGTGATCTTAATCATTCGTATCCATCTATATCCGATTATATCCAGAAAAAGCATCCATAAATGAAAACATCTTGTTCCCTGAGTTCGAATCTACTAGTTGATCGATCTGGGGTACTGGAAATAGATCATTAGGACAAGCTCTATTGAAATCTGTGAAGTCAATACACATAAGTCATTTTCCAATTTCTTCTTGACTAGAACTAGGTTAGTTGTCCAAAGAGGATATTAAGATTATCTAATATATCCCACATTGGTTAGCTGATTTACTTCTTGGACTATTACCTCAGATTTTTCTCTAAAAAAAGTTCTTTTTTTTATACCATTAGCCCAACATCGGATCGAACATACAGTTTGTAACTAATTACACTGGCTGGCACTCCAGTTTCATCCTTATTACACCAATCAAATAAATGTAGGTTATTAGATAAAAATGATAATTTTTTTCTTTTAATCTTACCGATAATTTAGAACCAACCTTGACACCTTTAACTTCTGCAAAACGATGAATTTCAATTTCTTCAACATGGATCAACGGGATAGGATCCTCCCTTGGATAACCTATTTCCTTTGGTTTGGAAGGAGGCTTCCCCGATTGGTATTCTTTGTCAACTTAGACTGCTTTCAACGAATTTGGTGCAAGAGCCGTGACATAACATTCACGAGCTATCTTCTGACAACTTCGGACAACGCCAACATGACGTCCCACAACGTATTTCAAACACTGGGGGATTGTGGAAGCCACTGCATGCATCCTAGACAGGAAAGACCTGCTAAATATAATGTTTTAAGACGTCGGACAATCAACTATTACAAACAAAACCCTCACCATCTTCTTAAATGACCATTTTCCTAACATGACATCTCCTTCAAACTCTCTGAACACATTGGTTGAGCTACTAGTGAATCCTACTATGGTCTGATTCGTTCGCTGGATATCGAAGGATTTTTCATTTTCTTATAAGTTGATAAGAACAAAATATTGGCTGAACTGCCTGTATCAATCCAGATTTGACGTACGTCATTACCCTTAATGGACGCCACTATTACCACAACATCTTCGTGTGGACCCGTAATATTTCTCAGATCATCCTCATCGAAGACAATGAATGAAGCATGACTCCGATAGAGCTGTGTGGACATTTTTCCCTCTAAGTGAGTAGTAAGACTATTGACATGTCAAAGTCGATGTCACGGTATCCTCCCTAAAAAATGACTAAAGATTTAAAAAAGCTGCATAGTTCGGATATCGTGGCTGTTTTTCTACTATCATCTTGACTTGATTCCAATCTAGATCAGGATCCAAGTACTCCAAATCCACATCAAACCTTTTTACAATTACCATGGTATCTTCGCGTCTAGATATGCCAATATTATGTCCTAGAGAACTTTGGGAAGTTGCTTGTGTTATATTTGCACTAGACTGTGAGTGAGTATTAACTGGCCTGTTGCCCCCTTACTTTTTAACAAATGTTGATAGTTTTCCCTTTTCATTTAAAATCCGCACCTCCTAATTTAAGGCAATATAATATTGGGTATCATGACCCACATTATTGTGGTATCCACAAAAATGAGTATTTCAATTTTCTGTGGGAGATTGAATTGGTTTTGGCCTTAAAAAATGCACAACATTCTTGGTTTTTTCATAGATGGTAGCTACACTTTCACCAAGTTTGGCAAACCATTCACGTTGAACCCACTGACCCACATCATTTCTGGTTTTGCTTTGATTGATTTTTCCTAGGCCAACACAAACCTTATTCAGAATCTTTAGGCTTATAAATGACTGCAACTTGGGATTGAGTATTGGTTTGTGGAATAGAAATAGTTGGAGCATATCTATTCTGGCATGGTATTCTAGATTTTTTTAGTTTCCTCTACTGTGATTTGTTTTCCGAACTCGTTGAGTAACCCTTCCCAAGTAATTGCTTTCTTCTGAGTTATTGAATCAGCTAATTAACCCGGATTCAAACTTTGTCTTAAAGAAGCAATAACCACCTGTTCAAAACAATCCGCTAACCCTTATTTATATTTAAAAAACGAATGGTTTAATCTTTTAAAGATTCATTCGGTTCTTGCGCATAATAGATGATGGTATCACCGTTTCCCTTGAGTTATTTACTTACCAAAAATTGCCTCCAGAAGGCCATCCAAAATACACCAAAGTTTTAGATGGTAAACTGCTATACCACTTTAATGCACTTCGCTTGAAGGCCTGTGAGAAAGTCCGACATAAAAGTTTGTCATCATCATCAAAATTCATCAAAAAATTCTTGAGCAATTCAATTGATTATCAAGATCTTTGCTTCCATCATATTTTTCCAGTTTAGAACTATCAAAACGCCTCGGAAGATGTCTACCTAAAACTTTTGAGGACAAGGGAGATTGCCTCCAATGGTGACTTTGGCTAAACATGTGATCTTCGTACAGAGTGGCAAAGATATCTAGTTCGGACTGGGTTACAAATTGATCACTTATCAAATGATCAATATCGTGATCAACCGACCATTTAACGTTTCCTTGATACTTATTCTTCTTTCCTTTACCCTTTCTATCTCTTTTATTAGAATCTTTTTTAGATAAAGTTTTCTCTTCTGATGGACATGGTTGAATTTTGAACGGAACATGAGTGCTCATCCTTTGTTTAACCCGATGCTTCTTTTGAGAATTAATATAAACCTTTAGAGACTGATCATTTTCACTTTATTTGTTATTAATACCAGGCTCATCTATAGACATACCTCCTACATCAGATTTTTCTTTTAATGTTATTTCACCTTGCTTTTGGGCTCCCAGAGCTTCAATCTCAGCCCTCAACTAATCACGTTCCTCTTGCATGAATGGCCTTTCCTCTGTATTCTGATTGACATGAGACATAGTAGCATGCTCATGATCATCTCATATTCATTCATTTTCATGAGGTAGAACTTGTTGCATATCGACATCCATGTCTCAATAATTTATAAAGTTCAAATTACAACTATGGTTTTGAATAGAGCTATTCAGGCACCTCACACTCCCACTATAATCTCCAATCTGGTGATGGGAAAATCTGATTTAGGGATAAAATCAGATGATCTTTTAGGTGGTTGATATTAAGTATTTAGTAGAGAGTAGTGAGAGAAGAGAGATGTCTACATGTATTTATTTTTTTTTGAATTAGTACAACCCATTTAATGCTGTTTGTTAGAGTATTTATACTCTTTTTAAAGTCCAAGGGTCATTCGAGTCGGATCTTCTATTTGAGCCCAATTTATGAGCCCTCAAGCCCACGATTCAAAGTACTAAGTACATAGCTGAGTCATAGATTCACTTAGGTTACTGCTTATTTATCAAATTTAGTTTATCCTGTCCAAATTATCCATTCAGATGAACACCAAATTACTGCAACACATGTCCAACAATATCTGATCCTATCATTGTTGGCCAAAAAATAAAATTGTAAAATATAAGAGGATTATACCATTTTTTGGATTTTGCAGGTCTTCGAAAGTAATTTAAACATGAGTTAAGCTATTAAGTGTAATTGAAGATCACTAGGAGAATCGAAAAATATGTGAGTGTAATAATGACATATATAGATATGTGAAGATAACATATTTAAATGACAAGACATGAGTCCTCTGTGGAGCATCACCTCTTGAGTTTATTTTGTACAATTAAATAAATGTACCAATCGTTGGATTATTTTACACGTGGATGGTTGTGATAATTTATTATATGATATAATTACTAGTTTTAGATTATGTGTGCACTTTTTATTTGTCTATCTAACTTTTATTATCTTTGAATTATCCGTTGAACAAGAAATGACTCGTAATCAAATTCTTAGTTCTAATTCTATGAGCTCAAAATTTATGATAGCGGTTTGCGGAATGGCGATAATGGTGGCGCTACCGACGTAATAAAATCAAGAAAAGAATCATGAAATCATGCAGAGCCTCCCATTTAGGAACCAATCACGACTCTTTCAGTGATGCAGAGACCATAACTTCCCTTTAACATATGTTCTCTTTAACAACGGGGTCAGATATCCCATAATATCCGGTTTAAATTTAAAGACTCGGGGATGATGGATAAGATTTTGAGGGAGCAATATACTATCCAGAGTGAAATGAATTCTCATTGATTCTGGAAGCAATGAGAGCTGCCATAGCCTGTAGTAATATTTTGAGGATAATCTGGGGGTTTGGTTACCATTTCAATCTTCGTTCTTGGATTTTTTCCAGCTATTAGAAAAATACTCCAACCATCTGGGAAAGAATTGGTGGAGATTATTGATTGCCTTAATTATGGCTGTAAATTATGTAGCCGAACTATTTTTTATACCAAAGATTTTGTTAATAGCCTAGATAAGATTCTCGAAGCAGTTTCTATGCTATTAAGTATCTATCTACAGATCACTCAAAATAGTAGATGACCTAGAGGGCTCACAAAAGATCTAAAAGAAGAGTTTTGTATTCATGAATGACAATTGAGGAACCGAGAGACCACAATTTCATTTTGCCTTGCTACGTTTCCTATACGATTATCATTAATTCAAATTCAGAATTTCTATAGGATCCAAGGGTGTCAACAATTTCATTTTCACCCCAGGGTACCTACTTTATACTGTAAATTTTCAAATTTTAATACCTCGGCTTGTAGTTTTGCTAGATAAAAATATATGTCTATATATATTCATTTTGGATTGTCCCAGAGTATGTGGACTACGAATTGGGAGATAGTAAATAATTTTACTCATCCTTCCTTACATATATGGGTTGACCAGAGCCATATAACTTTTACTTCATATTTTTAATTATTTGAGGTACACAATTTAAAATTTGATAGATTGATTTCAAGGGTCCTTCGAAAGGGATATTAGTTAAAGAACATCTCCAAAGGCTAGATTTTTTAATCCCTCTCTCTCTCAGTTTGGATTGGCCATATTAGTTCAAGATTATTTTTTTGGCAACCACTACCCGAACTAGTGTTAACTTCTTAAATTATAAGTACTAAAATTTGGTATTGATGAGGAATTTACAAGTAATGTAGATGAACCAGTAGGTGGCTCATTCTTTCCTCGTTAGAATTGCACTTAGAGTATGATTATAAACTATTAAATATAGATAAATTGTGTTGTTTAGGTTTTCCCGAGTTAGGAATTATGGAGATACCAAGTTCTTGCAGATCTTTTTGAATGTCACATTGTATTATGAGGTCCAATTAAATTGGTTGATCCTTTTTAGTACTTGAAAATGTACAATTTTCAAAATATTTTCAGTTAATCAATTTAAAGCAACCAACTTTATGGGAGGAATCAATTAAACTATCTGATCCCCTTTAGTACTTGAAATGGCTTTCACTAGGCTTAGTATACTTGATGTTCCAAACCTTGTGTTGTTACAAATTTTAACTGATTGCAGATATTTTGCTCTAAGTTCACAAATTATTATTTTGGGAATAAGATCGTTGTTGAGATGATACCGTAATGTGTTTACCTAATTGGATTAGAGCTATGTGAAGAGGCTTAGGTTGGACGTAGGTGGATGATATGAAAGGTAAACGTTCGAATTTAGCGGAAAATTTGCTCGTATGTTTTTCTCAATCTTTATTTTCTACTCTATACGAACTAAAAGATGTACGAAGGTCAGAGAATTAGATTTTATGATGTATTCAACCAACAGACCGGGGATGATACCCTATTGATACTTGATACAAGCAACATGATCATGATATATATTTAAGTTTTATTTATTTATTTATTTCAGAAAACCTTTTGGTTTAGTTGTATAGGCTATCGTTATCCTCTTACTTAAAATAAATGATGTAATTCCCGTCTCCTTAAATTACCTTGGTTCATGTGAACTAATCTCTAAATTTAATCCACAAAGCTTCAAAAGTATGAATCAATTCCGGAAGTACAAAATCCTATCATTGTCTTGAAACCTCAGGATCCCATTTCAAAGTTGTTTGATATGATGTCTGGGGTCATGTGTCCCATCGTATTTATATATAGTGTACTTATTAAACTTTAAAGGTAGATCTCATACCAATATTTATGGTGCCAATAAGGATGCGAAAATAATATATTTTGTGTTGTACTCCCCCAGTCAGGGTATCTGTAGATCATAGTGTCATACAATCTAAAATTTTATCACGCCACTGAGGCCCAAAAGAGTTGTGCCAAAGTGTAACGAAGAGTTTGGAGGTGTTTCCAGATAACCCGGTCAACCATTCATTGTTTTTTTATAAGGTTTGTCAAAGAAAAAAATATCTTCGTTAATATTGTGAATATAAGATCAACTTTTTGAACGAGATCGATAGCACACGAAATAATTAATATCTACAAAAGTTTTTTAACTAAGCATCACTAAAAATATATGTTTTTAATATTTTTATTTAAATCCTCCGAGTTGTTTTTCTGATTTTGTTTTCATCCAAATTTATTTTGGAATTTTATGATTTATTATTTAATAAAAATTATTAACTTTTTCATTAAGTTTAGGATTTTCTCTCTATATTTATCACACATTTTATTCTTAGAATAAAGTCAACTATACATATAGGTATTCAAAAACCCTCTTAGTTACGAGTTAATACAAAAATATATAAGTTATCAATACGTATTTAGATTATACTTTATACCAAAACAACCCCTCAATATAAATAGGGGTGAAAAAGTAGAACCAAACATCTGCGCTTATGACTTGTTTCTCAATAATTCACTTATATATCTAAAAATCGCAGCAATTAGAAGCCAAATTCGGAATGCAACAAAAAATTCTACCTCATAAACTTCATTTAAAGAGTTTTTTTCCTCTGTTTACCAAAGCCTTGCCAATACTTTATTTTTAAATCATTTTATTTTGTTTTCTTCGCATTATATTTATCAATTAGGTAATATACTGCATTTTTAGTTTGAAACGATAATATTATATTATTTGTTGGGGATTTCATGTTGTTTTGTTAATTTTAGAAGTTCAATTTTAAATTTTTGTTAACCAAGGTGGGAAAATATGAAAAAGTGTACAATTCAAATTTATGGAACATAATTTAGTCTCAAGGTTTATAAATATGGAAATACAACTATTCTATGTTGTTTTACAGGTTGAATTTGTGTTCATGGTTTATTCAGTGATTGAAAGTTGGAAAATAGATTTATTTCACTTTTCGTATTTCATGGCTAAACTTTGTTTCATAATTTTTTTTCATTCAGTTGTGTCTTGCATTTATTAGTTCACTTTTAACTCTTGGCATATTTCTCACAACACTTTCAACTTCTTTCATATTTTCCATTTAGTTATCTAGTTGTTTTGCATTACTCATTTAAAAGTATTATGAGTTTCTCAGTTCACTTTCAATTTGTAGCATATATTTCGTATTTCTTAATCCATTTCTCACTTGTTTCATATTTTGCATTAGTTGTTTACTTGTTTTAAATTTTGCATTTAACGGTATTTCACGTTTCTTAGTTCACTTTCAACTTGTAGCATGTATTTTACATTTCTCAGTTTAATATCAACTTGTTTTACATTTCACATTTATTTATCTACTATTTTTCATTTTGTATTTAAATTTAATCTATGTTTTGTATTTTTCATTTATGTTGAAAATATGTTAAGAGTTTCTTTCTTCACGTTAGGCCTATATAACCTTATAAAAAAGAAAAATAAATAAAATTGGTTTCATCAAGACAACAAGAAGAATCCAAATCCATAGTTCTTTCAAAGATATATATGATTTACAGAATGATAAAATCATTATTATTAAACAATGAGAAGTAATAGTCAAAATAATCAAACCTAAAACACTAAACAATGATCTTTCAAATTGGGCTTAAAATTCGTAGAATTGACAAGAAAATGATGTAAATACTATCTTTGGGGGTTGAAACACGATAAAAATATAATATTGTTTACCTCGAGAACCTTCCAATCTAGATATTTGAAAGAAAAACCAACATCAAGAATAATAAAAACACATCTCTCACACGATTCACGGAAAATAAGGCACTAATTTACCACAAAAAATTAAGAATAAGAAGATCAAAGTAAGTATCTTGTGTTATTTTCTTGGATTTAATTAGTGTTTCACATTTATCACATTTATCAATTCAAGTTAGTATTGTTTTTTTGCATTTGTTTTCTGCTTCTAATCATAGTATGTAATCACCCATGCTCTTTGAATTGGAGAAGATGAAAAATTATTGTGGTTATATAGGACTACCTTAAGATCAACCAATGGCGAAACCCTGTTTCCACTAGTATAAGGCATGAAAGCAGTTGTCCCCGCCGAAGCTTAACTACACTCTTATAGGCTAGCCACATATGATAAAAAGGAGAAACTCAACAACGAGAAGTACTGAGCTTGACATAATCAAATAATAGAGAGTCGCGACTCATCTTCAGTGTGAACATGACAAAAATCTAATACGAAACCGTTACAATTGAAAGGTCCTCTTCGGAACCATAAAAATCGGAGATAAAGTATGACAAAGGGTATTCCTACATACAAATTTAACCCCAACATGGAAATAATCTTATATGATTAAAGAGAAGGTCAAACCGGGTACATACCGTCTCGTGGATTGTAAAAGCAACCAAATCTAACATCCATAGGACATAGAGCATTAAAAGTTATACAAATCTATCTAAGTGTTGGTTAAATTTTTATACTAGCGCTATTTGTAAATAATTTGTTATATATGGGATGCCATCTTTCCTGCCTCGGGCATGATAATATTTTAAGGAGTTATTCTTCTTTAATAAACATTTATTCTTACCAATATAGCACTATACCTAAGCATATTAGATGCATATCCAACGAATATGTTATGATTGATACATATCAAAGTATTCTCAATGTTAAGAAATAATGTTAATAGTGCTCAATGTACTTTAGTGGTCCTCGATAAATAAACCCGTAGAGGATTCATATACCCTTACATACACGACGTTTGCTTATTTATAGACATATTCCAAATAAAGGATCCAGTGTAGTTCTCTTGGTCGATGTCTACTGGAATTGATCACTCCATTTAGATCATCAAAGTATCTACACAAGAAGTTACAACACAAGTATCAGAAAAAGAAAATTGTACGAAGAATGAACAATAACATATCACCTTGAATAAAGAGGCAACAGAAAAAAAATCAGTTCATTAGATATATTTTAAAAATGCAAAATAACAAGAAAATTCCCTAAGTAGGGGGACTTGCATCAAATAACTGTTTTACAATATTCACAAAAACATAATAAAATAATAACATCCCTAAATGTGAGTAGCGTAACCGAGGGTATCCAACGCATCTTCATTGGCCATCTCACCAACACCTTCAACACCTACGAAAATATCCATCTTCTCAAGCTATGGGTTAATCGAGCCTTCAAAAGTAGCAGGTAGGGAAAAAACAACACTTTAAGTTATCTTAACATGCTGGTCGATGGCTAGAATCAATACATCAACATTATGAGGAATGGCAACAAGGTCCACAAAATCAACACTGTCGCTTACTCCATCCAACCAACCTCATAAGACAATCTAATTCGCTCATATTGAGTCTGATGAGAAAATAAATTGCCAAGTCAAGATTAGAAATATTAGTTGTCAAAGAGAAATAAACATAATTGTCCTATTAGTGAATTTATTACTTAGTTGGGGGATAATGTTCAAAAGTGTTAAAAGAAAAGGACCAATTTGTAACAATGGAAGGACCAACTAGGAAATAAATGGAACCCCTTTATTCCTAGGTAGGTGGACATTCTTTAATACATTATCTTTTTACTTTCTCTCTCTACACTTTCCACTCTAGTCACATCATAAACTAGATCCAAGGTTCTCTCTTTAGTCACATCTTAACTCATCATTGGTGCCATCTGTGGGAACATGTGATACCTGAAGGACATCTTTCTCCTCAAAATCACGATTTTAACTCAATTATAAACGATGAGATGATTGGGGAAGGGGTCGGGAGAGTTACGGCCCGAGCTGAGTCATTATCCGAGGGTGAAAGAGTTCTCGACCATGATCACTATGCACGGGATCAGGATGAGCAGTCGACTCTGATTATGACGAGAAGACAGCTCATGGAGGATATCGCGAAGCTGAACGGTGAGAAGAAGAAAGCTCTAAATGAAAAATGGACCCGAGCCTATGATCGACAACGACAGGGAAGATTCCTCGGGTGGGAATCATAACAAAAACGTCTCCCGTGGACGCGGTCATCGGGAACCCAATCTGGATCGGGAATTAGAAGGAAAGACAAAGCGATATTCGAAAGAAAATTGGGACGATTCCACTGACTTCACTTTAGACGATTCTTCGGGTAAGGAATACCGACGCAGGGTTAGACGAAATAAACTCATAAGGAAGAGTAAATCTCGACGCCATAGGGCAAGGCTTTTTGACTCACCAAACCTCAAGAAAGACAACACCAAAAAAAGAAGACTAAATTCTCACGAGAAATAAGAAATGTTGACAGCAAGTAGAGAGGAGCGGGTAGTTTTACCTGAAGTCCAGTGGCAACCGTGAGTAAGCCAAACGCACGGGTAAAGGGTTAGTAGCCAGTTCATTAATCCGAACAACGAAGGATTATATGGGATCCCCACCGAGGGACTCGGTGGCGGCGCTTTTGGTTTTGGGCTTAATTGGAGAGCATCACCGTTGTCAGACGAAATATTGTCGGAAATCTCCCGAAGAGATTCGACATATCCAAACTAGAAAAGTACGACAGCAAAAAGGATCCAGATAACCATCTGGAGGCTTTCAAGAACTTCATGTTAAGTTTTGACAATAACGACAAGCTTATGTGCCGAGATTTTTGAATGACCTTCAAGGATCGGGCATCCAAGTGGTACAACATGTTACCGCAGGGTTACATTAAAAACTTTGGGATGTTTTGGATGATGTTCCGGCAGCAATTCGTGGGAAGCAAGAGCTTCCGAGCTAATGGAGACACGATTTTCAACTGCAAACAAAAGCTGGGAGAAAGCCTCAGAGATTATACCAGACGTTTTATCAATGTAAAGACGGATTTCGATCACTGCAAGGAAAATCTAGCTCTTACAGGATACCATTTAGGACTTCTCCCGAGACCGATGAAGCAAGCGGTCACCAAAAATCAGGCCTTTACCTTTTCCGCCATTTTAGCTCAGGTGGAAAAACAGATATTAATTGAGGAGACCGAGGCGTCCGAGCTGGCAGCACAAATCCAACAGAGCGCACAGACTTCGGTCGTTACGAAGTAGGGCAATCAGTCTTGCTATATCCCGCAGGCTCAACCAATTAGCACACTTCTCCGGATGCTCAATCCACCCCGGTCAAGACTCTAGCACCTCAAGCTCAAAAGACTAAACAGAGCAATCAGGTGGTCACGCGACCCATTTCCAATAAGTGGATCTGACCTGCCTAATTTTCCGACTTAACTCAATGTGTATCTACCATCTATGAATAACCAGTACTGTAGATACCATGAGGATGTGGGGCACGAAACTAAGGACTGTATTTCTCTAAAAAAGGAAATACAGATGCAGATAGAAAACGAGAAATTACTTGAGTATGTGAAGAAGCGGGCACCACAAGGAGCGGCGTCAAAAGAAATAGTGGCACTACAGAAACCAGAGACAGTGCAGAAACCTGAAACCAGTTGGAAGCTCGGACGTCTCCTCATTTGTGAGGAAGCCCATCATCGATCTTGTATTTCTATGACGACGACATGAGGGACATATCCGGCCCTCATGAAGACGCAGTCGTAATTAGAGCAGCCATTGCTGGAGAGGAAGTCCGCCGCAGACTTGTAGACACTGGAAGTTCGGCGGACATAATCTTCTCATCCACTTTTGCCCAGTTTAAGAGACCCCCGGTGATTTCGAGGTCGGATAGAACTATTGCGGGATTCACAGGTTCAACATCAGTAGTGGTAGGGGAGTTCGAGGGAATTGTGCAGCTCGGTCGCGGGCCATTCAAAAAAGAGGTCAATGTTCTGTTCGTAGTAGTAGATGCCGTCGTTTTTGGCAGATCATGGTTATCGCGGATGCATGCAGTGATGTTTACGGTTCATCGATGTTTGAAATACGTGGTCGGTAACAATGTAGGGGTTGTGAGAAGCATCCAGAAGGCGGCCCTGGAATGCTACCGCGCAACGTTAGCACCAAAGGGCGATAAAGAAATGGAACAAGTACGAGACTAGCAGTTAAAGGAACTTCCACTCGGGTCGTTACCCGTGGACGATCCCTGGGAAGCTCTCAGCCTACTGACTACCGATAAAGATTGCGAGAAGTACCAGTTTACCGAAAGAAAATTTTTGAAGATCGGAACCAACTTGACGCCGGATTTTAGGGAGAAGTTAATTTTGCTGTTACAAGAGAGGTTACATTTGTTTGCTTGATGTTCAGAGGATGTCATCGGAGTCCCAGAAGACCTGATAATTCAAAATTTGGCAGTTATCGAAACGTCCGACCAGTCTCACAAAAATGTCGGGCTTTCTCTTCAGAAAAAACGAAAATTATTCTACGAGAAGTTAAAAGAATGTTGAGCGTCGGCCATATCAAATAGTCGAGGTATCCACTATGGACATCTAATCCCGTTTTGGTCAAAAAGAAAAATCGGAAGTGGAAGACGTGTGTGGATTTCACTGACCTCAACCGAGCATGCCCCAAAGATCCATTTCCGATGACGAGAATCGACCAATTGGCTGATTCAACGTCGGGAAACAAATTACTCTCTTTTATGGATGCGTATGCAGGATATAACCAGATTAAATTGAACCCGACCAACCAGGAAAGCACGACGTTCATAACTGGGCGAGGGCTATACTATTACAAGGTTATGACATTCGGGCTAAAAAATGCAGGGGCAACATATCAGAGGCTGGTGAACAAGGCATTCGAGAAACAGATTAGGAGAAACGTGGAAGTTTACATCGAAGACATGCTCGTGAAAAGCGAGACTGACGACGACCATCTTACTGATTTGAAAGAGACATTTGACAGCTTAAGGGATATAAACCTTAAGTTGAACCCGGAGAAATGTTCTTTTGGCGTACGGTCAGGAAAGGTTTTAGGCTTCCTAGTTAGCGAGAGAGGAATCAAAGCAGACCCAATTCAGTTAAAGGCTCTGGCAAGCATGGCCCCTCCGAGGAGTATCAAGGAGGTCCAGATATTAACGGGGCGACTGACGGCGTTGAATCGATTTATATCTCGTTCATCTAACAAGTGTGTGCCCCTTTGAGAAATGCTAAATCTTTCGTTTGGACACCAGCTTGCGACGAGGCTTTCTTAGGAATCAAGAATTATTTGGCATCCCTAAATCTTTTAACAAATCCTCTAAAAGGGGAAATTCTGTTTCCATATGTAGCGATTTCTGATTATGCAATGAGTGCAGTTTTGGTCAGTGAGTCAGGGGTCGTCCCTAAAGCGGTTTATTTTGTGAGCAAAAGTTTGTTAGACGCAGAGACAAGATATTTCTAGCTTTAAAAAATGGCGTTGGCCTTGGTAATCGCGGTACAAAAGATGCGACCATACTTCCAGTCTCACTCGATTGTCGTCCGAACGTCATTTCCACTCAAATATGTACTACATCGCCCAGATATGACTGGACAAATGTCCAAATGGTCGGTTGAATTGGGCGATTTTCAAATCGATTTTGAACCAAGAACGGCCATGAAAGGCCAGGCCTTAGCTGACTTCTTGGTCGAATTTCATTCCAACCGACCAGAAGAAGTGGAATCCCCCAAGGATGATAGGCAAGACGAATGGATAATCAGAACTGATGGAGGGTTGATCATCAGCGGATGGGAGACGGGCGTACATATAACCACCCATACGGGCATAATGATGCACCAAGCGATCCGTTTTGGTTTCGCCACATCCAACAATGAGGCCGAGTACGAATCCGCGTTAGATGGTTTGAGGCTAGCACAAGTGTGTGGAGCCAGACATATACGTCTCATTAGTGATTCTCAGTTAATGATAAACTAAGCCTCGGGAACATTAGAAGCCAGGAAAGAGTATCTGGTTTGGTACCTGGCTGCGTTACGTGTATTGGTTGCATCGTTTACCAAAGTAACCTACGAACACGTCCCCAGGAACGAAAATGTGATCGCAGACTTCCTTGCATCAGCATCTTGCTCGAGCAACTACCCATGGATAATAATTAAAGAAAACCCTTCAATCATCAAAAGGAAAGAACTTGACAACTGACCAAAGATCGCCTGCCAGATATCTTCGATAGCCCTGTCGGACTGGAGGAGAGATATTATAAGTTTTTTTGGCAGAAGGATCGCTACCGGAAAACAGAGCGTCGGCTAGAATAGTGCAAAACAAAGCACATGGGCATGTTCTCTTGGGAGATGTACCGTATAAGAAATCCTTTAGCAGGACTTTGCTGAGATGTTTGGGACGAACGAATCACATATAATTGTATCCGAACTTCATGATGGTGAAGGAGCCGCTCATTGCACTTATAAAGCTTTGATAATGAGTGTTTTCCTTGCAAGTTTTTATTGGCCGACGATAACCATCGACGCAAAGGACATAGTAAAAACGTGTGATACTTGTCAAAGGTTCGCAAATGCCATTTATATGCTCTCTGCTTCGTTGGAATCAATATCGGAAGGCCTCCTTTTTTACCGATAGGGAATCGACTTGGTAGGACCTTTACCGATGGCATCCGACGCAAGGCAGATGATAGTAGTTGCGATGGATTATTTCTCCAAATGGGTAGAGGCCGAGCTGTTGTCGCGAACAAAGACTAAATATATCATTAGATTCATCTGGTCAAATATCTGCTGTAGATATGGGGTCCCTCAAAGACTCACGATGGATAACGGACTACAGTTTGATAGAAATTAGATGAAATCTTTTTGTTCGACCCATAGGATCAGGCAATGTTTTTCAGCTTTATTCCATCCGCAGGCGAACAAACAAGTTGAGGTTACAAATCAGACTATTATAGACGGCTAAAGAAAAAACTTGGAAGGAAAAGTTGGAAAGTGGCCAGACTATCTTCAGGAAGTTCTTTGGGCCTACCATACCACTCCCCGAACGGTGACTCAAGAATCACCATATGCCTTAGTTTACAAAATGGATGCGGTAACCTCTGTCGAATCGATCTTCCCATCTTTCAGGGCTGGAAGCTATGATGAAACCAGGAATGGGGATGACTGGCGATTGGCTCTTGATTTGGTAGAAGAAAAGCGAAGTCGAGCTCAGTTGAATTCACTGCATTACCAGACCTTAATGAGGAGCCGATATGCGTCGATAGTGCGCCGACGAGAGTTCAAAGTCGGAGATAAGGTTTTGAGAAGAATTTTTCTGCATACTAAGGACAAGAGCCTCGGTAAACTCGCTCCAAATTGGGAAGACCCTTATCAGGTGGTGGAAAAAATCAAGAACGGGACATATAGACTACAAGATAAGCATGGGCGCCTGCTAAGGCTCCATGAAATATTGAACATTTGAAGATTTATTTGGACTAGCATTTTTAATTTTTGTTGTGATTATTTAGACTTATGTAAAATAATTTGGTCGGAGATGCACTCTTTCCTACCTTGGTGGCGCGATATGGTTTTAATGAGGCATCCATGGCAACCGGTCTGTTTAATCTACCTTTTTTGCCTTTAATAATTTTGGAAATAGCGTTGGGGGAAAGTTCATCAGCTGACGAGCTGATAGGCATAGTCCTCAATGTTCAGCAATTCACAATTTTTCAATTGAACAATAGATCTACAAAACCTTAACTGGTTTTTCAGTTTTGTAACTGATCTACGAATTCTCCCAACCTTAAACGGAAATTTTCAATTGCACAATTGATCTACATGTTATACATAACCTTAACTGGTTTTTTTCAGTTTTTTAACTGATCTACGAATTTTCCCGATCCTAAAGGGAAATTTTCAACTGTACAATTGATCTACATATTATACAGAACCTTAACTGTTTTTTCAGTTTGTTAACTGATCTACGAATTTCCCGACCCTAAAGGGAAATTTTCAATTGCACAATTGATCTACCTATTCTACAGAACCTTAACTGGTTTTTTAGTTTTTTAAACTGATCTACGAAGTTTTCGCGACCTTTAGAGGAACCTTTCGATTGAAAAATCAACCTACCGAACCTAAACTGGTTTTTTAGTTTTCAATTGCTTTACGAGTCTTCCCGATACAAAATGAAAAATTACTATATTTCTAAATAAAAGTTTTTGATAGACAAAGTAGTTACAAAATAAACAGTTTCATTTCCTTTACCGGTTATACCTCTAACAGATAAACTGAGTTATTACAGAAAAAACACAAATATCATTAAGGTTCGGGAAACTAAATAATAAGTTCAACAAAAAGGGCGATAAATTCAAATTTCTTCATCATTGAGATTAGTTTCTGAGGTCTCCATTTCATCTTGATCCTCATCCTCGCAAACAACACCAGTCGAACGGTCTTCTTCGGGAACATCCAGCCACATTGAGCCTAGTGGAAGTTCGGGAAATCGGTTGTGCAAGTTTAGAACATAAGTAGCTTTGGCATCAGCCGCCTCCTTCTCCATCAATTTTTTGCACTTGGCAACAAAAAGGTTGTTTTCAGCTCCGAGGTCATCAATCTCTTTGTTTTTCTTCGCCACAAAGTGACGGAAAAAACGGTTCTGGAACCTCGATGCCACCAAGTGCCGCGCTTGATCATTACGATCTCTTTCGACTTGCGAAAGAGAGGAGCTCAAAGAGTTATGCTTTTCTTGAAGAGGGCCGCCTTGGCTTTCGACGCCTTCTGTTCTGCCTTGTTAGCCCTCTCTTCTCGAAGTGTTTTCCCTCATCTCTCCCTTTAAGAGCAGCCTCCAACTCGGCTATTCGTTCTCTGGCGTCCGATAAATCTTTCCTCAGCTGTCCTACCCGTCTCTCTTTCATAGCCAACAAAACAATTATGATGTACAATGACAGAGACAACACATCGTTGGCCTGCAAGGCGAAGGTATGTAGGCTCCCAAGTACCGACAGGACAAGAAGTTTTGTCCCGCTCGACGAGGCTCCATCGGCTCTCTTTGCTTCAGAAAGGCCAACCTTTTTCTTCTCTGGCGTGGGTTCACCGCCCTCATCTTTGTCGGGATTCACCACGACAGTTGCATTCTCTGCTGACGGTGCCGCGGAAGCAACAAGATCTCCACCTTTAGTCCATTTCCCGTATTGCTAAAAGAGCGTCGGAATAGTAGTATTTTCGCCAAGCGGTGCAACTGTTCCAACCACCCCGGGCTTAACGTTTGTTTTCTTGTTCAACGGATTTGACCTTTTGGCCTCGTTTCCATCAGCTACAGATTTCTTTCGCTTCTTCTTCACCTCGTCGGGGCAACCAACTTTCTCAATATCGGCGAAAACTATCGGATCTTTTCCAGCGACATCAGCCTCAGCGTCATCTTTATTTTCCTGCTCAGCAACCTCATCATATTTTGAGAGCTTGTTGGGTGCCTTGTTGCGCTTTGGCAAGAACTGATGTGCGTCGGGAGCATCAGTTTTGGCAACCAGGTCCACTAAACTGGGTACTTGGCGCAACTGTTCTAGGGTAATGGGCTCGTCAGAACAACGCCAAATATTACTCATTATCAGATTGGTGTTCTTGAAACACCGGTGGAAGGCCCGACCCCAATTCCTCCGAGCATAGTCCTTCAAAACCTGGAAGGTTATCTTAGTAACTTCAAAATAATCCTTCTTTAGTCCCTGAATGTACTCTTTGCAAACGGATATAAAGGTTTGGTAAAAAAAAACGTGTATATATTACCATCAGGAACCCACGTGCGCAGCAACCGCCTCAGGTTCTCACGAATATAGGGCTGACCATTTTCCCAGCAGCCACTAATGAAGAACCGATGTTTCCACAATTTGTCGCCTTCGAGAAATTTGTTTACAATCTTCCAAGTATTCCCCAAAGAGGAATATAAGAAAGGTAGATTTGGTGACTTTGAAAGCCCGTACATAGCAACGTACTCCTCCGTCGGCATGACACATCCCGACAACCGAGAAGCCATGATACAAGACATAAGCGTGTACCACGCGTTGGGGGTCAGCTGGGAGGGGCAGACACCGATGACCTCGAAGTACTTAACAATATCAGGATCCATAGAGAGTCCGAGGCCCCAGTTAAAGAGCTCGGTAAAGATGACTATCTCCCGAGATTTAATGTGTAAGGGTGTCTCCCCAGGAATGGGAAATCGTACCTTTACACACTCCGGTATCCCCCAACGGATCAGCAGCTCGGGCTGCTCCTTAGCAGTATAATATATATATTTGCCCTCGTACAAAGCAATGACATTAGCCCGACATAGAGACCGGTGATATGTAGTTGTCATCACGGCGTTTATCTAAGTAGGAAGAGGCTCTTCAGGTGGAACAACATCAACAACCCCCTCGCCCGCGGTGGAAATTTTCATCTCAGACCCATTTTCTTCTGCAATACCAACTCCTGGGTCAGCCAAGTTGGTCATCTCGGGGTCGTTATCAGCAACAGTCTGCATACCCTTGGTATCTTTAGGATTAGTTTCCTCTAGGATTTTAGAGCGAGCTACCTTTTTGGCTTTAATGGAGGCAGGGTTCACAAAGCTAGAACTGCTACCGATGCGTTTGTGTTTGGATCCACCTACGTGCAGCTTTTGTGCAACTTCTATCTCTAACCTCTGACGGTCAGCATCTTTTCGAGCAACACCCAGAGGAGTAACAGCAATATTAACACTTGTCCAAACCCTGAAAATAGAGTCGGTTAGCTGCACAAGCTCGGCTGAGGTACCTCCCACTGGTGAGGATGATGCGCTACAATCGGCCATTGTAAGGAATTTGGGCTGAGGGTTTTTCTTCAAAATACGTTCGGGAAAAAGAGGAGAAGCTAAATTGCCAGTTCGAATTACCGGTGCAGGTTTCGGGTGACTAGGAAGACTGGCAGAAGAGATCGGGGAAGAACTGCTCGAAGAGATAAGAATCGTTTCGGGCTTGGGACGACGATTGGTTCTGGCGTAAGGAACGATTCCATGGGCACGGGCGTTGATTGGACAGTATCGTGAGGAAGAGAAACAGGCGTAAAAAAGGTTTTGCTTGAATCCCAAATCAATCCCGCAGCGCGATACTCCTCAGTTCTGTCACTAATGCTGCTCCAATCGATAAATCCGAACACAGGCTTTGGTTTCTCTTTGGGTTTCTGATTTTTCTTTAAAACTTTTTTTGTCATAAACACACTAACTTCTCTCTTTAGAACTACTAAGGGAGACTTTTTCTCTCTAGAATTTTTCTGAGTAGAAGAGAATGGGTGAGGTGAGTCGTATTTATAAGCAGCCCAGTGCCTTAACCGTTTCCTGCGTGGGGAAGTCCAAAGGAAAAGAGTCGCGCGAAGTCAAAGAGGCTCCTAGAGGGGTGCACGATCGGACATACTTCGATTAGAGGGGTGACACGTGTAAGTAGCCACCAGCTACTTGAGAAATAGACAATCATCAAGGTAGCTTCATAGGCGTGCAACGGTATCAGAACTTGCGTGTTCCTAAAGCGAGTCCCACATGTTCACTAGTGCCAAGAAAAAAAACGGGTCGTTTAACAAATGGGCCGGATGATCATTTAGGCCCAAGATGGGTCCATCAAACATGGCCCAAGAATATTATAGCCCAAGGTCGAACCAACTGAAGCATAATTAATTTTTTCTTCAAAATGTCGCATGGAGTAGGAACGGGTCGGGTGTGACATTAGGTAAAAAGATAGACAGACGGCCTCAGTAAAGTAAAAATAGAAGAGACCCGCGATCAATTCGTAAAACCCGGGGCGCTTGCATTTCCTTTGCTGGAGGCACAATTACCGATGCGTCCCTTTGCCAGAGGCTTTCCTTGTAAGCTTACAAGTCTTCACTCCCGAGCTCTTGAAGACTAGGGGGCTACTGATGAGGAGATAAATTTCCAAGTCAAGATTAGAAATATTAGTTGTCAAAGAGAAATAAACGTAATTGTCCTATTAGTGAATTTATTACTTAGTTGGGGGATAATGTTCAAAAATGTTAAAAGAAAGGGACCAATTTGTAATAATGGAAGGACCACCTAGAAAATAAGTGGGGACCACCTCACCCACTATATAAGGGAACCTCTTTATTCCTCGATAAATGGACATTCTTTAATACATTCTCTTTCCATTTTCTCTCTCTACACTTTCCACTCTAGTCACATCATACACTAGATCCAAGGTTCCCTCTTTAGTCACATCTTAACTCATTAGAATATACATACACATAGTAACCATTCTGAGTTGCTATGGAAATTAGGTCTTCTTCTAAAAGAGTATTCAAATTACATGTAGAGGACCTTTAGAATGTGGGAATTAAAGCCCATATATAATCCAAGTTAAGCTCAAGTTATTCCTAATTCACGTGAATAATATGTGCTTTTTATACGATCCTAGCCTACTCTTCGACAACCTTTAGTATCTCCACTTCAAAGTTAACGACATCCCTTATTTGGTTTGCTCTTTCTCTTCCAAGGTGACTTGTAGCTCACGGAGTCGCCCCATTGCGTATGATAAGTACTTATGTATGTTAGTATTTACGGTCACGTCTTTTTCATTTTCATCTATGAACATATCTTTTAAATATTACACCTTAGATGTAATATATTGTCTTTATTTACGAGACGATCTAATTTCTCAACAAATCCTGCAAGTCCCGCCTCAATGGCAACCACGAAAACTTGACTTTGCTCGTAGTACAACTGCAACTGAAATTTCTATTTCGCTTCCTTATCTACTGGTAACGCTACTCTTAGTTTCACATCTTGTCAAAGGGCTCGCATCAACCTTTCAATATAGGCCAAAAATCATATACAACATTGGTCGAAACCATACCGACCTGATACATTATTGTCAATGAATTAAACATAGTTTGCCACCTTAAAATCGTAGGATGTAAACACAAATTCAATAACAACAAGATAAAACACATTAAACATGGACTTACCTCGATCGTGAAGCTCAACTATCTTCTCGCCAACTAGGTGGGTGTTAAGACGGTATAGGAACCCTTTTGTGAGCCTCTTAGACTCATTAAGTAACAAGCTATGGAATATATTATTAGGAAAATATTCAAGCCTCGACTGACTTGACACAAGGAGCAATTTCACACCACCTTTTGACATGACCATCACAACTTTGGCCACATTTAAAATATTGGTAGGAACCAATCCACGATGAAAGATGCAACATTCATACCATTTTGGCATCCAACCTTTGATTTCTAGGTGTATGAAGGTTTCTCACTTTTCATAATCTTCATTTTTTCCAACATCAAGTTTGTTATGCGTTCCGCTTCAACCACACTTTGTGCAGCCATCTTGTTTCTCATCGCTTTCAAATCAGGTTTCTCAGCCGATTCATGAATATGTTTTTTTTTCTGACGTGGATTGAGGCCTCTTTCATAACTCATAATTTTCGTTCATCAATCACTACCCCTTTTGTGAGCCTTTTCATGGGCCCGATTAGTTGCCTATACCTTTGAATACTTTTTTGAAAATGTTTTCCAGTATAAGTGTTTTACTATGAAATAAAGTATGACATACTGGATAACCCACAAAAAATGTTTAAACTAGACCAGAGCCCACTAGAGGCAAAATGCTCCGACACCAAGATATTTCTATAAAATATTGAAAGACGAAAACTTCTCTTTTAAAAACATATAAGGCTTCCTCTTTTCAGGAGTTCACATTGTTAGAATTATTTAGAAGCTGTTATTTTATGTTAACAGTTTGTGTCTTTTACCTATCTTCTTCATGTCTTTTGAGTGTCTTTTATGAAAAAGTCACAGTTTAAACCCTCTGAAGCACATTTTGTTTACTTGTGTATTTTATTTAACGTGTGTTAGTGACTTTTATATGTATTTAAACAAGCAATTTCTATTGAATGAATTAAGTTTTCTCTTTTCACATTCAAGTAACACCTCTGCCTCTCTCATTTTCATTTACTCTCACCATTCATCTTTGTCTTCTACACCAACAAAGTGGTATAAGAGCCCTCTTCTTAAGGGATTTGTGAGGTTAAAATGGAAATAGAATTTTCAATCGCTGCACCACCAGTCTTCGATGGAGACAATTATCAAATGTGGGCAGTTCGTATGGAGACTTACTTGGAAGATTTAGATCTTTGGGAAGCAGTAGAAGAGGATTACAAAATCCCTCAACTTCCAGCAAACCCTACTATAGCACAAATCAAAGAAAATAAGGAAAAGAAGACGAGAAAATCAAAGGCAAAAGCTTGTCTATTTGCAGCTGCATCTCAAATGATATTCACACGAATGATATCCCTCAAAACAGCCAAAGAAATTTAGGATTACCTCAAGGCTAAGTACGAAGGAGATGAAAGGATTCGTGGAATGAAAGTCCTAAATTCAATTAGGGATTTTGAGTTGCAGAAGATGAAGGAGTCTGAGTGCGTGAAAGACTATTCAGACAGACTTCTCAGCATTGCCAACAAGGTGAGATTGCTTGGGTTTGAATTAAAAGACTCCAGGATTGTTGAAAAGATATTGGTGACTGTTCCAGAGAAGTTTGAAGCAACCATTACTACTCTGGAGAACACCAAAGATCTGTCAAATATCTCTCTTATAGAATTCTTAAATGCTTTGCAAGCACAAAAGCAGATGAGGTCTATGAGGAAAGAAGAAGTGATTGAAGGTGCCCTACCTGTAAAGCATCAAGACAACAACACGTATAAAAAACAAACTTCAAAAAATCGATGGACGAGTGGAGATTCATCTAATAATTTTCAAAACAGAAAAGAAGGAGATGTGATAAAATCCTATCCGCCTTGCCGCCATTGTAAAGTTTAAGGTCATCCACCATACAGGTGTTGGAGGAGACCTGATGCTAAATGCTCCAATTGCAATCAACTCGGACATGAAGCTGTAATCTGTAAGGTCAAGGATCAGATGCAGATAGAAGAAACAGATGCACGTGTACCTGACCAAGAATCAGAAGATATGTTGTTTGTGGTCACTTGTCTTCCGGGCATAAAATCGAGTGAAAGCTGGTTGATTGACAGTGGGTGCACAAATCATATGACATATGATAAACATCGCTTTGAGGAATTAGATGACAGCAAAGTCAAGAGAGTGAAGATCGGAAACGGTGAACACTTGGAAGTCAAGGGAAAATGTACAGTAGCTATAACAAGCTATGAATGTACAAAATGTATTTCAGATGTTTTATTTGTACCAAAAATTGATCAAAATCTGTTAAGTGTTGGTCAATTGCTTGATAAAGGCTACAAAGTGTTGTTTGAGAATAAACACTGTTTGATCAAAGATGCTACCGACAAAGACCTGTTGAAGGTCAAAATGAAAGGGAAAAGGTTTGCTCTAAATCCAATGGAGAAACGAGAATTAGTTTCTCATGATATGTCGGATCATCATTCTAAACCGTGTTTTAGTGAGCCATCTTATAGTTCTACTAAAATTCATGTAGAGGAAAGTATCGGGTTAACCAACCTGCCTCAAGAAGTCCACGATGCTGGTTATTGTTCTATTTTTGAGTCCTCACTGTATCTGTCTAATCAGATGTTTGGGGAACTTTAATCATCAAACAAGTCACGAGTCATTACTTCGAGAACAAATTGATGAGGTTCATCTAAATGAGCCTTATCTACAGTTTAACCAAATATGGTCAAGTATTTGGAAATCCGGTGACAGTGTCAATGCTTTGACAGATGTAGGTATTAAAAGGGAAAATCATGCTTTACTTCCATCTTCGGAAGCCTTTGAAAATAGAATTTTAATGAACAAACATGAGATTGGTGTAGTAGTCCCGTTCGATGATGTTATCGACAAACAACTTGTGATATAAACAAGCAGTCTCGAGCTTTCGGTTGAAAGAAAGCTTTCGGTTGAAAGAAAGCTTTCGGTTGAAAGACAAACAGGAGTGAAAATTGTTGCTGCTAATGAAAGATGAAAAAATCAAAGAAGAAGAAAAGAAGACAAAAAAATCTAAACAACTTCTAAACAAAGAGGAGTGTTAGAATTATTTAGAAGCTGTTATTTTATGTTAGCAGTTTGTGTGTCTTTTACGTGTCTTCTTCATGTCTTTTGAGTGTTTTTTATGAAAAAGTCACAGTTTAAACCCTCTGAAACACGTTTTATTTACTTGTGTATTTTATTTAACTTATGTCAGTCATTTAACGTGTGTTAGTGACTTTTATATGTATTTAAACAAGCCATTTCTATTGAATGAATTAAGTTTTCTCTTTTCACATTCCAATAACACCTCTGCCTCTCTCATTTTCATTTACTCTCACCATTAATCTTTATCTTCTACGCCAACACACATAACGGTAAGACATTGTCGCGCTACACATAAAAATATTTAACCAGTTATATATGATTCACGAACCAAAACAATAAAAACAATTAACACTTAGCATGCAAACTCCAAGAACAATGACAATCTTGTTTCTCTCATTTCACATCATTCTCCCATGACCCTAACCTATAGAAATGATATTGTATGTTTTATTACAATATGGATGATGAATCAAGATTTTGGCTCCATCACTCATAGTGATATACATATATGAGAAAGGTCTGATCAACGTAAGAAAACGAGTCACACTAAATTGATTATAAACTCGAATGAGACATAATGATGATAACATAAAAGAATCTTTAAAAATTTGGTACCCAGTGAATCGGAAAAACAGATTCCTTTAAATATAACACAAAGTCGGGATCAATGGGAAGCCGCAACCCGACCCATGGTCAAGGTTTTAAGCGAAAAAGATGGTCTCATCCTCAGAGACAGTTATTATATGGTATGCCCCACTACATCCTCTCGTACACCATCTCTTCCTGTGAATAATACTAATACCCCTCCCTTCAGTACCACACGCTCCTCATCTTGTTCCAGTTGAGCATCAATATAGTCGACACAAACCTCTCTTCTATGACTAACGGATTGTACAATACTCAATATGAAAAAACCAATAGGATGAGAACTAGCAAATACTTGTAATTATCTTAAACAACAACACCCATTAGTCGTGTATATTTTTCAATTTAAAATATGGGCGACAAATTCAATAAGAATAGAGGAGTAATGAAGCAATGAAGTTATTATCTTGAGGATTCTGAACGTTAAACATGAATGAAACAATTCACTCCATGATTAAAGCCACACGTCATTCAAGACATTAATATGGCGCGGGATTGTCAATATTTGAGGATCTTAAGAGTTCTCTTGCATCTCACCGGGGTGAAATGGCTCTTTTTGCAAGGGAATTGCGCCAGGTTAGTAGTTTGCTCAGTAAATTGCTTTCTATGCTTATGGGGTTGCACTTGTTGTATTGCTTTGTGTCATGTTAATCCTAAATTTTTTCAAAACTATTTGTGGCATGATATGTAAATTATTCTTGCAGCTGCGGTTGAACCTGTTAAAAAAATTTGAGCTGAATTTTTATCTTATTTATTTACAGAGGTTTCAGAGTAGCATTGAAAAAAGTCAAGAGGTGTCTGCGTACACTAGTGGTTTTCTTAATAACCTCTTGGAAGAGTCTAGCAGACTTGAGAATTTTTCAGCTCAGGCTAATGAAACCCAAATGAAAAGTATAGCTGATTTTCAGAGGGCTTATGAGGTGAGTTCAGTTGATTATATAAATGTGTGCATCCTTTCTGTATTTTGTATAATCTATTTACATCAAGCCTATCTTTTACAGGCGCAGTCAAAATCTGAAGCAGAGAAACTTATTGCTGATGTAACTAATTTGGTATCAGATCATATTCGCCGCCAAACTGAACTGGTGTGTGGCATTTTAATATGTCAACTTATGTCCTCTAATTCTTTTTTCAAGATGGTCTAATGTATTGGTTGATAGGTTGATACAAGCCTACTGGATTTTAAAGGAACTACTATTGCAAACAAGACGTTTATGGATAGACACATTCTTGCTGTGAATGGTATCACAACGGATGTGAAAAGAAAATGGGAGACACTATCTACACAAGCAGAAAATGATGCACAAGAAGGGGCTGATTTCTCTGCAGCCAAACACTGTCGTATGGAGTTAATCTCACAGCAATGGTGAGTTTGATGTTATCTGCATCAATGTGCTTGATTTTCTTTGTCATTCTAATGAATGTCTTTATCCTCTTTTGCTCTAGTGAGAGTGCCGTTGAATCAGCTTTGAGTCATTCTGAAAAAACGCGTGTATCTGCAAATGAGATGTGCCGTAAGAATGTTGTAGCAATGACGTCAGTTATCAGGTCGGTGTTAATAAATATGTTGTTTATATAATCAATGCTCGTTAGTATCGTGGTTACAGTCACCAAAGTCTTGGTCTTAAATTTTTTAGTATTCTTTTCAACCATATAATCATTTAATATTCTCTTCAAATTGATATTGATATTTTGTCTCTCTGATAACTTAGTGCTAAAGGATAGTTCTGGTTGTAGAAACTGATATGATATAACACTATGTCTACCTTGATATCCTCTAGTTAATCTTTTAAACTTTTGTTTTTCAGAAATGCTTGTAATAGCAATGAGCAGCATAATATTGAGGTAGATAACGCAAAAGTTGCAGCTGAGCAAGATGTAGGCAAGATTAGCGAAGAAGTCCTCCACCAAATTGATGGTGAGTTTTTCGCTTGCAAGAACATAAATAGAATTCTGATGGTAGATCTTAACAAGCATGCAATATATCTTTTTGAATATAACTTATGGTCTATGATTCATTATCATCATGTCCTTTAGTCGATTCATTGACCTTTCACTAAGACCAAGAATGTTTTACAATTTTAATTTTTTTCGCTTAGTGGACAAGTATGTGCTTCATTTAATCATTTGTTCTTGTTGCAGAGATGTCAAAGCAGAAGCATGGATCTGTATTTGAAATCTTAGATAGGGTCAGAGCTCATGAAAAGACTATCGAGAGTTTTCGAGAGGATCATTCATCTCAAACTGCATCCATTAGAGAGAGTACCCAAGAAACTTTCGAACAGCAATACATGGTAAGTCTGAATATTTTAATATTAAGCCATCTAGTGTTGAATTTCTGACAAATTGTATTAGAACTTTGAATTCAAACTGTATTAATGACTTATTGTCGCAGGATTATGAACCTAGTGGTACAACACCAATATTTCAATAACTGTATTAATATAGGTCGCAATTTGTTCACTACAACATTTCAATATTTTAGGCGACCTGGGTGGCTACTTAAGATTTATAAGTCCTTTCCAAAAACAAGGTCTAAACCATCAATACTTTCTATAGGACAATCCCACTTACAAAAAAAACCTAAGGCAAGATAGAAGGCGCACAATGCCTACTTCATTTATTTATCAATTACTTTATTTTTAATTTTGAATCCCAATCAGTTAGAATTTGAATCATATGAATGTGAAATTAAGTAAGAATCTAGTTAAAAACTTTCATACAAATATGATCGTAATATCAATACAATATAATATTATAAAATTAAGTATAAATTCATTTGTTCAAAACATAAGAAAAACCTTAACAAAATCAACCCCTCATCTTCCAAACATTGTATCAATAACAACTGATTTATTCATAATAATAAATTGTACACACATACAATTTCTAAGGTAGCCCAAAAAAAATTTACAGGGGAGAATTTGTAAGCTTCTGAATACATATTTTTATTTCTTAACTACCAACATAAACAATAGAAATGTTTATTTATTTATTTTTTGTATTTGTTTTTATGAAGTTTTATTTAGTTCATGTTGTCTATTTTCATATAACTTCTTTTGTTGAAGGACAGTGTGGGGAAACAGTTCCCTTCTCAGTCACATCAACATTATTGCATTCAGCTTCTCCTCCTTCAAGATCAACATTTTGCAGCACAATTCCTTTGCATGGATAGCTTTTGCTGCAATCAAAGTTTATAGCCAAATCAGAAGCACTTGTTCCTTTTATGTTTTGGTACACCACATTTTTCACTTGGACTGCTGATTCCTGCAAAATTATACATTACTTAATAAACAAATAAAAGGTAGTGAAACTTATTTTTGAAGGAAACCTGTCAAATATTTTAGGTCTTACATCATCCTTGCATGGCTCATCTTGGTCACAATACTTTTGGTCTATAATTATAGGGTTCTTCACATTCTTCATTTCTATGTTTTGAAACTTGATGTTGCTGGCACTTCCTGAACCTCCCTATATTAGTAGTCACAGTAACTTTTCATCAGATTTTAAGCGTAAATAAGTTTAAATTAAAGACTGTTAGCTGTCAAATAAGCCAACAAAAAAAACTCATTTAAGGAAGTTAAAAAGGGTAACTTGAAGGACAAGTTACATAGAGCGGTTTATAGTTACTGAAAACGGGGAACTGGATCAAAATTGAATCGGAAAAATCTGTCAGACCGATAAAAGTCGTAAACAGGTAACCAATACACAACCGATAATAGATACGGTGTCAAACTGATAAAGGCATTTGAGTTAATTGTTATCGGTTCGGTTCGGATTTTAACGACACCGGACTGTAAAGTTTGTCGGTTCAGACCGGACCGCTAAACTTTCCGTTATATTTTGTAGAATCAGATCAGATCGTTAAGTTTTCAGTTTGGTTCCGTCCAGTTTGGGTTTGAATTTGATCTGTTATTGATCCGGTCCGGTCCACTTATAAAAAAAATTTAGGTCTATCCTAATTAATTTTTGTTTTATTTAACTAAATATCAATAACATATAAAGTTTATTAATCTTCTATTTTTATTAAAATTGATAATTAATTATTAATTTTGGGAATGTGATGTATAAAAATACAAAAATAAGTTTTAATGGTTTTATTGATTCGTTATCGGTTATACAGTTTATTTTGGTTCGCTTTCTTATCGGTATTGATTTATGGATTTTATTGGTTCGATTATGTATTGATTCTATCGTTTTATCCGTTTTATCGGTTCGGTTTCTAATCGGTTCTACATATTTATCGATTTAGTTCCAAGGCAATTTTATTGTTTCAGTTCTTATTAGTTTCAAATTTTTGTACTTGAACCGCAAAACCGAACCATTAAAATTCGATCATATTCTTTGTCCTATTCTTATGGGTTCGACTCTGGTCCGATTGTTGGCCGTTGGCAGCCCTACCCATAACAGCTCAATTAGTAATCACAATTAGTAATCAAGTCACGAGATGAATAGTAAAACATAACGTAATCATTAAAAAAAGAAATGTGATTAGCTACCTGCCATGTCTTGATCCTGACCCCATTGGTGGTTCCAGAAAGCTTAGCTCCATTAACAGTGACATCTGAAACGTAGGCCTTTGAACCACCTTTGCCCAAGCTTCCAATGCTGTCCATCAACAATAATTCATGAGTTGATAACGAGAATTTAGCTTTGTCCTACTTATAATTTTTCTTACGACTTTTATTCACTTTAATGTAACCATATACATAATGATGATTTATAAGGACCTTATTCCATGGCCGGGACCACATGTTATGTCATTGGCTTGCACATTTTCTGACCCACTTACAATCGATATGCAATCATCGCCTACAAAAATAAGGTACTCCATTAAGAGTCAAAGCTCGTGGTTTAAGTAAGTAGTAGTCATTCTATAAGTTACCTGTTCCTATAACCGAGCTTGTAATAATGATGTTCTGTGTGCGAGTGACATGAATCCCATCTGTATTAGGACTTTTTTCTGGTGCGGTGACGACAAGATTGGAAGCTACCACATTTACACATCTTTCAAATGAAACGTGCATTTGTTGTGCGTCTTTGATCTTCATGTTTTTCACACTCAGATTTTTGCTTTTGTAGAATGTTATAGCCTGTGTCAAGGAGGTCAGAAAAACAAATACATGAAGATTTAGTGTATTTGATTTTGATTATAGATATCTATTTATTTGCCAAAACATACCGTTGGTGCGTGCTTGCAAGGCTGCATATGAAAATTGAAGAAAAAAATAAAGTTAGCTTATGGATACAAACATAATGAAAACAAAATAAATTTGAAATATTTTTATGTTTTTACCTTAGATTTGTCGATTTTGCAAGAGTTTTTCCACCATATGTTTCCATTGCCGTTGATAGTTCCAGTTCCAGCCCCTTCAATATATAAATTATCTACTTTCTCAAATTTTATCCAATGTCTTGTATCTTTCTTGTAATCAGATCGATCGTCCGATGCTAGTATCGTTCCATAAACCTGTCACTCCGACGTTGTATATATTAGTAACCTAGCTATATATTAAAAATATGTACAATGTTCGTATGTTTGTTGTAGGTCACCTGAATGGTAGTATTGGACTCGCAAGGACCTGAGAAAGTAAAGGGCTTAAGAAGATAAGTGTTTCCTTTGGGAACCAGAAGAACACTTTCCTTTTGAGAACATGCTTTTTCCCAAGCCTTTTTAAATGCCTGCAATAATATATGTTAAACTGAAGCCATGCAAATTTAATAGTGTGTGAATGAAAAATCAAAGGTTGATTACTATATATTCAAACATAAAGGATCATAGTGATCTGTTTATATAAGGACTCTTATAAAAGAACCTAAACATCTAACAGTTTTGTAATCAATATATATACCTTTGTATCATCATGACTTCCATCACCTTTAGCTCCGTAATCATCAACACTAACGGTTTGGGCATCCGATGTTTGAGAGCTTTTCAAACTTAGAACATCATTCACGAACCTCTTGAAATCGCCACCATCATCGACAGAGCTAAAATAGGAAGGATAGGCTTGTGGATCATATCCGTATTCTTCTTGAATGTAATCGTAAGTCTGGTCCTCTTGGGAACTACTATAAATGGTTGAGAAAAGCAAAGGGAAAAGGAAGATAAAAGGTAGAATGAGATGTGTTTGTTGGGCCATTTGTGTTGTTAAGCTATTTATTTGTTTAAGATAGGGAAAGTATGAGATGGGATATATTATAGGTAGTTGATACTAATTATTCATGATGAGACTGTGTATTTATAGGAAAGCTAGGTTTAAGAGATAGAGAAAGACATGTTTAAGATAGGTATGGAGTGTTTAGAGAGATATGAGAGATTGAGACGAAACAATCACTTGGCTTTTTTTGACGTTTTGTTTCCATACTTATATAGCATGGAGACTTGCATGCAAATATGTTTGTATTTCAAACTAAACAGTTCAATCAAAACAAATCCAATATATGAAAATATTCATTTGAAGCCGTTAAGATCCGTTCATCCAAATTATTTTCAATTAAAACCATCCAGTTTATAGTTGATGGATATTGTATATACTATGCGTGAGAATACATGTTATGATAATATTGTATATTGGCAAAATATAAAACTATCACACATCGTTAGAGTATAGTGATACACATGGTATATGGTATCATTCTAACTAGAAGTCTCTTGCAATAATGATTCGTAGGAATTATATTTAACAAAAAAAACACAAAAGTTTGTACTGTAATAAGTATTTTGCAATAAATATTAGATTGATAATATATTATGTTCTTTTGTTGTTAATATATTATGTTTGTATTGTTAGCGGGTAAAAGAAATTCATGAGATTGACTTTGATGAAGTTTTACCTTCAACTTATTATAAGTTTTTAGGGTGGACTCATCGTAAGTACCGTAATTTTTTATTCTTCATATCGAAATGGTGTTCCACGTAAAATAAATATTGTGTGTTGAGTTATTTTATCACTGATTATATTTTGTGATTAACTTTATAGTTTTAGTTGGTTAATAGTTGGTGAAGTATTGGTGGTGTACAGGGTTTATTATTTGGTTGATTGTTTTAAAGTTGATCTTGTAGGTGGTTAATATACTACTAGTTGGATCTTATAGTCAAAATCAAAGCTCGTGGTTTGTTTAGCCATTGAATATGGAGTATAATAACGATAACTCCATAATTAAGGCAATTATAGATGTGGTGGTAACTTTATTAAACCTGTAAAACCACGAGACTAGAAAAAATATATTATGAGTAGTTGAAAATATTGGGGATTATAAGACAATGGGTTGATATTAGCATCTTCAACCACGTTTCTCACAAGTATGACCCATATGATTTTGGAAGAAATTTGAAGGCCTTTACGAAAAAAGACCTTTTATAACAAAGTTTTTTTATTAAAATACTTGGTTAATTTGAAACTAAAAAGCGGAAAATTAGTTTTCGAGCATCTCATGACTTCCATGATATTATTAACTAGTCGTTATTATAAAGATAATTCTTAATGATGAGCCGTATGCTTTGTTCTTATTGAGTTATTTACTAGGTAGTTAGGGAACCTTAGTTGCGACTATTAGTAACTCTACACGAAATGGTGTTTTATCTTTGGATATTATCATAGAAAGCATATTTGATGAAGAGATTAGAAGAAATGACACGAGAGTTGACAATTCACGAGCTTTTGTGATTGAGAATAAAGGATGAGACAAGAGTAGATATTCTAAATCCATATTAACTCGAACAGAAGATTCAAATCCAAAGACGGGAAACAAAGTAGGACATGCCTCCATTGAAGCAAACATGGTCATATAAAAATATATTATAATCAATGGAAGAAAGATAAAGGTAACAAGTCAGATTCACAAAATGATGGTGATAAATAAAAATATTGCATATATTGCTTCTACTAGAAGTGATGTTGCATCATTAATTTATGATACTGATCAGTGTTATCATGTTGATGGTTAAGATTCATAGTGATTTGTATATACATGTGCTTCCTATCTTTGTGTTCCTAATAAAGAATATTTATTGAACTACGAAAGTGGCAATATTGGTAGTGTTAAGATGATCAATTACATCCCATCTATGATTGTTGGGTCGAGTGATATTTGTGCAAATATATGCATTTAATACACACTTACACTGAAGGTTGTAACCCATAATCCAGATCTACATTTGAATTTGTTTTCTGTAAATATCCTTGATCGAGAAGGTTTTCATCACACCTTTGGTGATGATAAGTGTAAATTGTCCAAACATTTGATGATAGTTTCTTGAGGTGATCTTTGTTTCTTTTTGTATAAGACATATTTAGGTATATATTTTGGTGAGCGAATTGAAATTAAGGAGGTTAATTCTTCTAACTTGTTGCGTCGAAGACTAAGATGCATTAGTGCTAATAAGATGAAAACCTTGGTAGGTAAGTCATTTATTGTTGTTGATAAAGTTATTATTATTGATCTTTGTAACCATTGTTCGACAATAAATAAACATAGCGCTTTGTTTTCTAATAAGTCCACTAGAAGAAAATAAAAGTTGAAGTTAGTATAGTCTGATGTTTGCGGCCTTATGAAAGTGGAGTCTACTGGTGGTGACAAGTATTTTGTTATATTTATTGATGATTCTACTAAACAAAACTTGGGTTTACATGCAGTAGAAAAAAAAAGCCAAGTGTTAGAGAATTTTAAGAAATTTCATGCTATTGTAAAAAGGTAGGCATAGAAAAATTAAAATGTCTTCGATCATACAGTGGTGGTGAGTATACTTTGAATTAGTTCAAAAATTATAACTTACATATGGAATTATACTTAAAATGACAACACTGGGTACAACCCAACACAATGAAGTTGCAAATAGAATGAACCGAAGCATTATAGAGATGGTGAGATTTATGCAACAAAAGTCTAAGCTTGCTAAGATATTTTGGGTTGAAGAAGTTAATTGTGTTATGTATTTGATCAATAGAGGACCATTAAAAAATATTGATTCTTATAATGTTGATAGAGTATGGAAAGTAAAGGATCATTCATATTAAAAAATATAGATTTTGTACAGAACATACATGCATGTTTTAAAAGGAATAGATTGAAACTTTATTTGAAGACTAGTATTTGTATTTGTGGATATAGTGATGAAGATTATGGGTGTAGACTCTATGATCTTGAGAAGAAGAACGTAGTCAGAAGTAAATATGTGCCATGTTTTGAGCATGAGAAAAATGCATGTCGTTTTAGTACAAGGTTCACTTATACCTTTGATGTAATGTTTAATACTACTAATAAATAAAATCTCGAAAGAATTGATAGGTTTTAAAAGAGAGATGGTGAGAAAATTGTTAAGCAAAAAGTTAGATTGCTAGAAAATGACGCAACCATATAAAAAGGCATTAATTTTGATGAGATCTTCTCTTTTGTTGTCAGGATGACTTCTATCATAATTGTGTTAGGTTTAACTGCAAGCCTTAATCTTGAGTTGAAACAACTTAATCTAAAAAATTAGTCTTTACACCGTGACTTGCATGCGGAAGTATACATGGATTAACATGAAGGTTTTGAAGAGAAAGACAAAAATAAGATTTTTGTAAGATAAAGAAGAGTCTTTATTGGCTTAAACATGCGCCAAGGAAATGATATAAAAATTTTGACTCGTGAAGTTCATTGGGAAACAGTGAACTGTATTTTGACTTAATTGCAAGGTAATTTTTTTTTGAGTTTATCTTATGGAGGTGGAGGACCTACACTTAAAGGATGTATTTATATTTTCCGGGGGAGCCATTTCTTGTCAACCCAAGTTAAAACAATGTATATAATTGTCAATAATTGAGGAAAAGTAAATTTTAGTAGTGGAAGCAAGAAAATAGATGTTTTGACTTAAGAAGTCCTTTGAAAGTTAGATTTGGAATGAGATGAGTATATAATATTTTGTAATAATTATAGTGCTATACATTTGAGCAAGAATCTAATGTATCACCGATGCACCAATCATCTTGATATGAAATATCATTAATTGCGGGATGTGATCAAGACAAATAAAATAAAGTTAAATTAAATTCACATTAAAAATATAGTGCAGATATATTGACTCAAGTCGTTCTCGGAAGTAAGGTTGATCTTTGTAGTAAGCTCACTCGGAGGAGGTTCAAGTGATCACCTCATGATCGCATATTCCTCGTAATGGGAAAATTGTTGGGATCCAGTCCAATTTATGCCTAATTTTATAACTAAGGATTGATTATCCTATGGTTATATATGAGGGAATCTATGAGTTGAAGGGAGATGAGACATAATAGAGCCATACAAAATTAATACAAGAGAGAGAAATTTCGGATTTTATTGGTGCAAATAAAAAGGTCTGATTAAAAATAAATGGTGTCCATTGTTTCTGAATTTTGGATAGTGTGCTCGAGATATATAAGGCTTCAATACTGCCGGTTGGATTATTATTTGGTGCTACGGTTCAGGAGAAATCGGGAATGAAAGATTGCGTATCTTTTGGTGATATTCTTCACTTTTACTTGTACTTGTCTTGTTGTGAATCTATTATGTTACATTTATAAAATTTGTTTAAATGCACTTGTATCCTCTACTTATCATAATAATAAAAGTGGTTAGGATGGAGTCCTCGCAAGTGTCGTGGTTTTTTATTCTTATCGAATGAGTTTTTTCACGTAAAATAAATCTTGTATGTTAAGTTATTTTACCGTTGATTATGTTTCTATGATTAATGTTGTGGTTTTAGTTGGTTAATTATTTTGTTGTAAATGGAGTTTATTATTTGGTTGATTGTCTTTAAATTGATATTATGGGTGGTTGATATACTATTAGATGGGTCCTATAATCTATATATTTGAAACATGTGTTTAGAAGTTTAATTTGATGACATAAACACCTGTGGAAGATCAACCGAGTTTAAGTGAATTACACTCTTAGTCCAAATAATATCATAATTTTAAATTAATATAGGAACTTGTTGCACTATTATAAGATAGTCCATTGTGAAACTATGGTAGGCTACAAGTATTTTCATAGACCACAATACCAAAATTAACTAAAAATATATACAAGAAACAAAACAAAGGTATATCACTGACAAGATTTAAAAAAAAATGAATGAACGTGCATAAAAGATGAACTATCATATAACTCAACAAGGCCATATATATTAACAAATATATCCCACTATAAAGTATAATATTTTAAGAGCTATGATAATGAGTTGGAATTTCATTAGATAAAAGTGACCAACAAGATAAATCTGAAAACAAGTTCAAATCCAGAATACAAATATCGGAGAAACAATATTGAGACTAAAGAAATAAGGTTCCAAAGAGCACTCGAGATGAATAAATGTATGCCACGATAAGTTGTGTTGTATATCACAATATATGTCACTAATCATATTGTATTTTGGGCAGCAATCCTGAACCAATAATTATAGGTTATTTTATATAAAAATGAGTTTGGTTTACCATAACAAATATTTTTGGAATTTTTAGAAAAAATGTCACTTTTAGAACAAACATGACTCATCACAATGACTTAATACGTTGCTACAATGATAATTATTGCAAGCATTGCAACAATAATCTAATCGTTTGTCACCGAGGTGAGCACATACATAAGTTTCCTTTTGTATAATTTTTGTTATTGGAAGATTATTTGAAAATTTGTGTTGGCATTTAAGATTTTCTTAAAACCTACATAACCTAGATACTAATAAAATAATTCACCAACAAATAGTATCTCAATATTATTTTTCATTTATTTTAGTTGTCTGATTCGTCTATTATGTTTAATGAATAAAATTTAAAATCATAGTTTTTTATATTACAAATGAGAAGACTTGTTATAAACGAAAAGATGTTAAGCTTAAGAAATAAGTTGCATAAATAGATTTTGTTTGAAAAGTGTATTTAATATGCATCTCAAGAATAACTACATAGGAAATAATCTCCAATAAATATTCATCGTCCATATTTATTAAATTGTTATGTGTCATTCTTGTATCCAAGATTAAAAAATATACCATAATTTCTACATAAATAAAAATGAAACAATCAAAGAGATTAACCAAAATCTGGCTCTATTGGATTAATTAAATAAAACAAACTTTAAAAAGTATCAAAAAAAATTTATTTTCTTTCCCACAATCAAAAAGTGCATTATGTTGTGACCCAAAGTTGGAAAAACTTCTAGAGATAACTGCTACAACCATTGTATATGCGATTTTGTTTTACACAAGCACAAGAAGAACGACTTGATGCGTCTAGAAAATTTTATGAGCTTCTTTAAACCATAGGTTCCACCCTGACACAAGCGAGACTTTACAATTCAAAATGTGAAACGTTTCTTAAGAAAATGAAAACCGAAGATGAAGATAAAATAAATTTTGGAAGACTTATTCTTTCCCATATACAAGATCTTTTATTATATGTTTATAGTTGAAAAACTTATTCTTCCCCACATATAAGAACTTTAAATAATAAGAAGAAATATCATACATAGTAAAATAATACTTGTTGAAATATTTTAAAAGAGAAAAATCATAACAAAGTTTCTTATAAATAATTGAAGGAACAAAATTATTCACAAATCCAATGAGTATACTATGGAGCAAATCCATAAACACTTAAAGATTGAAGATGAATAGTAATTTTGAGATAAAATAGATGAAGAATCCAAAGTGGAAAATTCCAAGAGTTTTAAAAGATTACCTTTAATCACTATGATGCTCCCTCAAATTTTCTAGTCATTGTCTTTCTTGAAGCTCTTGGTCTGGGCTATATAAACCCGGAGTAATCTGTTCTCGAGATTCTGGCCTTCTTTGTTCATCTTGCAAGAACGTTGCTCTGTTTCTAAAGAGAGGTCGATGAATGATTTGCTAGAAATCAGAAAGTATTGAGGGTGTTGTAGCTGAAGGAGTAAGGATCAGTTTGGAGCTGTGCTTGGAGATGCAGTTTAGGGATCGATTTCTTGGCTTTGCAATGCTGGAAAATTTTCGAAAGTTTCCTATCTTATTGGAGGGAAGCTTGAAAGAAAAATAAGCGCCAAATTTTGATGAAATTTGTAGTTTTGATGTAATTAACTTTAGTGCTCAAACTTTGTAATTATTTCAATTCGTAATAAAGAAGTTCTTATGCTAAAAAACGTGGTTTATCCGAAAATAATAAAAAATGTTATCTAAAAAGAAACTATGTACCAAGAAGATGCCTACAATAATGGGATACCATTAATTTCGTGTATGAGGAGATTGTGACTATGGTGACAAAAGTAAATATTATAGAAGACAAGACCTTATACGTGCGTACTGAAGCTGTAATGGATAGTGTCTCATATAGTTTTTTTTATATGATCCCACTAGGCCAATTATCTAATCGGTTTTATTTATTCCCTGTAAATAGATTACTAGGACTACACAAAACATAATCTGGAAATTTGTAACCTTCTCTATCATAGTGAAACACTCTTCTCTGGCGGCGGTCGTGGACGTAGACATTTTTCGAACTACGTTAAATCATGTATTATTTTCTTTTATATTCTTTATTTTGTTTTGTACTTCAGCAATTTTTTGATAAATTCCATAGTGATTTCTAACAAAATTGGTATCAGATCTTTGGTTGTAAAATTAGGTTTTACAATTAAGGTTTCATAATGGCGTCTACAACAACCAAATATAATATTGAAAAATTTGATGGGGGATCCAACTTTTCATTATGGAAGATTAAACTAAAATATTAATTAGTACTACAAAGGCTGTGGAACGCTGTGGAGAATAAGTTACCAGAAGAGATGAAAAAAGAGGAGAAGAAAGATCTTCAAGAAAGGGCTTTATGCTGGATTCTAGTGAGTGTGAACGATATCGTTCTTTGGGAGATTAGTGGTGAGAAGACTACTGCCTGCGCATGGAAGAAGTTGGGAGAAATGTACTCAGAGAAATCAGTGGTGAGCCGGTTATACTTGAGAAGCGATTGTACAATTTCATATTGAAAGAAGGTATGTCCATAACTGGACACTTAGATAATTTTAAATTAATTATAATGAACTTAGAGAACATTGATATCAACATTCAGGATGTGTATTAAGCTTTGTTTGTCTTGAGATCGTTACCAGATCCATATGAACACTTCATAGATACCATAATCCATGGTAAGGATAAATTATCTCTAGGAGATGCCAAAAGGGCGCTTAAATCAAATGAATTGAGATAGTTGCAGCCCCACAATCAGGCTAAAGGGAAAGGTCTTATGACTAGGGGAAGATCTAGAAGCAAAGCGAGTTCTTTAAAAAGGAAGAAGAGGAGGTCCAAATCAAAGGTAAAGAACTCAAACTGTTATGAATGCGGTGAGCAGGGTCATTATAGTAGAGATTATCTGAAATTGAATGGTAAGAAAGAAAATAAAAAAGAAAATACAGCAAACATTGTTGAAGGTGTGAACGATTTTGATGATAGTGAGAACAATGGTATATGAGATGTATTGTTCCTGAGTTCAGAGTGTGGGAAATGTTTTTGGGTACTCGATACTAGCGCTATATATCAATTGTGTGTAAGGAATATTGGGTCCACATATTCCATTTTTGTATTTAAGTAAGAATACTCCGATCTCCACACTAGTGTGATATTGTCCGCTTTGGGCCCACTGGCCTGCATGGCTTTGCTTTTGGTCAACTTCCAAAAGGCCTCACATTAATGGAGATGTATTCTTAACTTATATACAAATCTTTCTTCCCACATTTAACCGATGTGGGATATGGGACTTTGGTCGTACCTAACAATGTGTCAGTTCAAGCAGTGGTTTGTACTTACAAGAAAATACAAAGAACTATATATTTAGGGAATAATCATTCATTGACTGTTGGTGGTATCGGTAACGTAAAAATCATAATATTTGATGGGGTTGTTAGAATCTTGACGTGCTGGCATGTTCCTGGATTGAAGAGAAACCTAATTTCTCTTGAGACACTAGACTTTTGGGATTATAAGTAACGTGCAGAAGAAGGTGTAATCAAAGTGACAAAAGGTTCAATGGTGTGTATGAAAGGTAGTTTACAGAAGGGGCTTTACATTCTCCAGTGGAGTGTTGTTATGGGCGTTGCTGCAGTAGCATTATCAGGGAGTAATAACCAAAGTAAGAAGGATCAAAATAATTTGTGGCATTGGAGTCTTGGTCACATCAGCGACAGAGGAATAGCAATTTTGGGAAATAGAGATTTGTTGAAAGGGTATAAAGTAGAATCATTGGGATTTTGTGAGCATACGTCCTGATATTTCACATGCGGTTAGTGTAGTTAGCAAGTACATGAGATGTCCTGGGAAAGAACATTGGCAGGTAGTGAAATTGATACTTCGGTATATTAAGAATACTACAAATATTGGCTTAATTTTTAACAAAAACGATATTGGTGGATCGTTGAATGATATTGTATTATCATTGGTTGATTTTGTTTGATGAGTCCGAATATTTCTACCTCTCCGGACAGGGACAGTTCAGACTAAGATCACCAAACCGGACAGGGCAGTTCGAACACCCCATCCATTGGACTGTTCGAACAAGGACTAAAGTACTTAAAAACCTAAACACTTATTGACTAAGCTGCTTGCTCTCCTACTAAAAGCTCATGGGTCCTTGAACATGAGTCCGAATATTGCTACCTCTCCGGATAGGGACAGTTCGGACTAAGATCACCAAACCGGACAGGGCAGTTCGAACACCCCATCCATTGGACTGTTCGAACAAGGACTTAAGTACTTCAAAACCTAAACACTTTTTGACTAAGCTGCTTGCTCTCCTACTAAGAGCTCATGGGTCCTTGAACATGACCCGGGTCCATTAAACATGACCCGAAAGCCCATAAAGCCTAAATGTAAGGGTATAAATACCCAACCACCCGCATTAAATATGGGTAATGAAAATTAAATACAACCAGGCTGCTTAATTCTCCCTCTACTCTCTACTCAAACATTAAATACTCACAAACTTCCACAAAACTCAAAATAAAAGTTACAATCTTGCCCTCAGACGAAAATTAACCACACCAAATTGGCGACCACAGTGGGAGAAGAAGGTGCCTGAATCGAGCATTCGAAACCAACAAGAAAAATCAGTCCGAATGAATCCGGACGCCCCAGAAGTACTACCAGCTTTGCTTGAAGTGGTGGGTGAAAACGATGAATACACTATCGAAGAGAGTGATAGATTAAAGGGCGAGATAGAAGCTTTGAGGGCAGAAAAGGCTAAGATGGGCATGAAAGAAAAATCAAAAGCATCAGTTGCTCATCATACCGATAACCTTAGAGAGCATGAGCCTTCAAAGACTCATGTGATTACCAAAAAGACTCATGCCAGCTCCAAAAAGTCTCACCGGTCTAAGCTAGTGGAGAGTTCTGACTCAGACTCAGAGTCTTCTGATAGCTCCTTGGATGAGGAGGGAGTTGAAGAATCCTTGTCCTCTAGCAGTGATGAGGGCCGAACTAAAAAGAAGCAAAAGCTGATAAAAAAATATTCAAGGAAAAGGTATAGACATGGGAAGTTGAAGAAGAATATTGACAAAAGGTCATCTCACATCCGGAGGCATGTAGACCGGATGCTGATGGATCCTTTTGCCTTCCACGATGAACCAGGTATCTTTGCAACTCCCAATGAAGATACTATGTTTCAGTCGTGGCCGGAATTGGAGACAATCTCCATTGTCTTCCAAAATTCTGTCCGGAAACCTCCCTAAGAGGTTTGATAGCACTAAAATGGAGAAGTACGATGGCAGTACTGATCCGGACAACCATTTGGAGCAATTTAAAAACTTCATGATGAACTTTGATGATGACGACAAGCTACTTTGTAGAGAATTCTCCCAATATTTTACGGGGAGTGCTCTAAAATGGTATAACAGCCTACCACAAGGCTGCATCAAGAATTTTGATACCTTTTGGGTGGCCTTTCGAAGACAGATTGTTGGGAGTAAAAAGTTAAAGGGAAATGGGGACACAATAATCCATTGTGCCCAAGAACCGAACGAGTCATTGAAAGAATACATAAGTCGTTTTGTAAACACCAAGAATGGGTTGGCTGATTGCTTCGAGCAAGTAGCAATGGCTTCCTTGAGACAAGGCTTAAACCCTGAGAATTTGGCTGATTCGGTGACCAGAAAGAAAGCCATAACTTGGGGAGGTTTTCTAAATCAGGTTGGAAAGCAGATCAGCGTTGATGAAACAAAGAAAACTAGGGTGCATAGGCAGGTGAGGTCTGCCCCGGTTGCACCAAACCCCAATCAGAATCAGTCCGGGAACAAGGCAAAGGAGACCGGACATGGGCATAGCAGGGCTAAAGCTCAATCTCAGCCAGCTGCACCTGCTCAGAGTCAACAATCCAGAAATAAGAGAGGGCCTTGGGTTCAACCGGAGTGGTTTGCAGAATTGAAAGAAAGTGTGGCCACCATTTATGATAAAACAAAGGAAGAGGTACACTATAGAAGACCGGACGCACTGCAATCTCCTAGGGAACATCGTAATAATTCTTTCTGCCAGTACCATAATGATACTGGCCATACCACCGACGATTGTATAGCCTTGAAACAAGAAGTTCAGAACTTGATTGAAAGAGGAAAGCTGGGGGCATATGTAAAAAAAAGAGGAGGTAATAGGCCTGAAAATACTCACCGGGTTGGTCCAAGCAATGCTGCTCCGGAGGGAGCTATGGTTATAATCGAAAGATTTGATGTAGAATCAGAATACTTGGATCCTGATCCAACTTGAAATAGGTTGGTCCCAGCTAGAAGGAGGCATGACCTCCTATCAATCACAAATTCCATTCCCCTTCATTGTTTTCGATGAAGATGACTTAAGAGATATAGCTGGCCCTCATGAAAATGCTGTTGTCATAGGAGCATCCATTGGGGACAATGCCATAAGACGAATCTTGGTGGATACTGGAAGCTCAGCCAATATCCTCTTCTTAACCAATTACAAGAAAATGAAAAATCCAGCCGTAATTCAGCGTTCGGACAGATCAATTGTGGGCTTTCTTGGCAGCTCAGTAGATGTGATCGGAGAGTTCGAAGAAGAAGTTTTGTTGGGCAAGGGCCCTTTCAAGAAGATGGTCAGGATACTTTTTATTGTGCTAGATTGTCCCACTTGCTATAATGCTATTTTAGGGAGGTCTTGGCTCTCTAGGATGCATGCAGTGGCTTCGACAGTCCACCAATGTTTGAAATATGCTGTTCAAGGACAAGTAGGAGTTGTCCGAAGCAGTCAAAAGGTTGGTAGAGAGTGTTATGCTACAACACTGTCTCCACGGACATTAGAGGCAGTTCGTATAAATGAAGAATAGAAGTTTGAGGGGCTTCCTGGGGGTGAGGGTGAAATTGATGACCCTAGGGAGACCCTTGGAGTATTGATACCGATTGAAGAAGTAGAAACACATTCTTTGGAAGAGGGAAAAAGTGTTAAGATAGGGTCTAAAATGCCACCAGAATTGAAGAATAAAATGTTGAAGTTTTTGAAGGACCATCAGCAGGTTTTTGCTTGGTGCAATGCTGATGTTACTGGGGTTCCAGCAGATGTTATATCCCATCACCTATCTGTCCGGAGAGACATATCACCAGTGGTACAAAAGAGAAGAGCTTTTTCCAAGGAAAAGGCTGATGTTATTGTGCAAGAAGTTGACAGGCTCACAAAGATGAGGCATATCAAGGAGTCCCAATATCCTTTGTGGACTGCCAATCCGGTCTTGGTGAAAAAGAAAAATAGAAAGTGGCGTATGTGCATTGACTTCACAGATCTCAATAGGGCTTGCCCAAAAGATTTGTATCCAGTTCCCCGGATTGATCAGCTAGTAGACTCCACCTCTGGGAATAAGTTGTTATCCTTTATGGATGATTTCTCCGGGTACAATCAAATTCAAGTAGATCCGAAGGATCAGGAGCATACCACGTTTGTCACTGACAGGGGTCTTCATTGCTACAAGGTGATGCCATTTGGGTTGAAAAATGCTGGGGCTACTTATCAGAGATTGGTGAACAAAGCCTTTGCTGATCAAATTGGAAGAAATATGGAAGTATACATTGATGACATGATGGTGAAAAGTATGGATGAACAACTGCACTTGACAGACCTCCAAGAAACTTTTGCCAACTTGGTAAAAGTAAATTTGAAGTTAAATCCAGAAAAATGTGTGTTGAGAGTGCAGTCCGGGAATTTCCTAGGTTATATAATAAGTGAGCAAGGGATACAGCCCGATCCGGACCAGCTTAATGCTCTATTCCAAATGGAGCCTCCTCGGAATATTAAAGAAGTACAACGATTGACGGGGAGGTTAGCTGCTTTAAACCGATTTATCTCAAGGTCTTTGGACAGATGCGCCCCATTTTTTCAAACTTTGAAGGGTGCAAAGGGATTTGACTGGACCTCACAGTGTGATGAGGCCTTCAATGAGATCAAGAAGCATCTGTCCTCCCTCAAAACCTTATTTAAACTAGTTGATGGAGAGACACTCTTCGTATATTTGGCATTTTCAAGTTGTGCCATCAGTGCTGTGTTGGTGAGAGAGGTGGATAACTACCCCCGTCCAGTATACTACATCAGCAAGAGCTTGATAGATGCGGAAAAGGGTTATTTGAAACTCAAAAAATTAGCGTTGGCCCTGGTAATAGCTGCAAGGAAGATGAGGCCTTATTTCCAGGCTCATCCTATTATCGTCCGGACATCTTTTCCCTTGAAGAATGTCCTCCAAAAGGCAGACATTTCAAGTAGAATGACTAAGTGGTCGGTAGAATTGGGGGATTTCGATATAGATTTTTCCCCTCGAACAGCAGTCAAGGCCCAAGCTGTGGCTGATTTTTTAGTTGAATTCCACTTTGACAGAGATTCGGAGCAGACTACTGAGATGAAAGACAAAAAGGTCTGGGTCGTCCGAACGGATGGTAGATCCAGCACTATGGGATGTGGTGCAGGGGTGTGCTTGACTTCTCCGTCTGGTGACAAAATGTACCAGGCTATATGTTTTGCTTTCAGGGCTTCCAATAATGAGTCCGAATACGAAGCAGCTATAGCTGGTTTAAAGTTAGCTTATATTTGTGGGGCTAAAATGGTTAAGCTATTGAGTGACTCCCAGCTTCTTATACACCATGCCCAAGGTCAATCTGAGGCTAAAAAGGAGCAGCTAGTGAAGTATTTACTTCTTCTTAAAAATGAAGCACTCAAATTTAAAAGCATTGTTTATGAGCATATACCCCAGACAGAGAATGAGTTGGCAGATTCATTGGCAACCATTGCTTACACAGAGTCATATCCATGGATCCATGTACTGGAGAGCCCCTCCATTCAATTTAATGTGGGTAAAGAGGAAGAAATTTTTGAAGTACAGGTGAAGCAACCTCAGGATTGGAGATTTCCTCTCCTGCAATACCTCTCCGATGGCATCTTGCCTCCGGATAAATCGCTAGCAAGAAAAATGAAACACAAGGCTCGTGATTTTGTCATACTAAGAGACATTCTGTATAAAAAGTCTTACAGTAAACCTCTTCTACGATGTTTGAGAAATGATGAGTCTCAAGTAGTCCTCTCCGAATTGCATGATGGTGAGGGATCAGCTCATTGTGGATTCAGGGCTCTAACAAGGAGAGTTTTACTGGCCGGCTACTATTGGCCATCTATCATGCAGGATGCTAAAGAGCTGGTAAGAAGGTGTGATCCATGGCAGAGATATAGCAATGAAATTCATGTCCCAGCCATCCCTTTAGAGTCAATTTCTGAGCCTATACATTTTGCTCGGTGGGGGTTGGATTTGGTGGGCCCTCTCCCTATGGCGTCCGGAGGGCGCAAAACTATAATTGTTGCTATAGATTACTTTTCGAAGTGGATTGAGGCAGCCCCCCTGGAAGGAACAACATCAAAAGCAGTCATAAAATTCATTTTATCCAACATCTGTTGCAGATTTGGTGTTCCACAAAAGATAACGACAGACAATGGGCCACAGTTCGACAATAGGGAAATAGAGAGTTTCTGTGCCTCAAGGGGTATACAACATTGTTTCTCTTCACCTTTCCACCCACAAGCAAATGGTCAGGTTGAAGTGGCTAACAGAGCTATACTGTCCGGTTTAAAGAAGAATCTGGAAGTGGCTGCTGGGAAGTGGCCTAGCTATTTACAGGAGGTCTTGTGGGCCTACCGGACAACACCTGGGGCTGCAACACAGGAGTCACCCTTTGCTTTGGTCTATGGGATGGATGCAATAGCTCCCATAGAAGCAACTCTCCCATCATTTCGGGTTCACAACTTCTCCGAACGTGCTAACGAAGTGGCAATCAGAGGTCAGCTTGACCTAGTAGAGGAAAGACGAGTTAAAGCTCACCTTAGAGCTACACACTATCAGGGTTTGATGCGAAGCAGATTTGCTTCTAGAGTTAAAAGAAGAGATTTCCAGCCAGGGGACAAGGTATTGAGGAAAGTCTTCTTACACACTAAAGAGAAGCTGCTCGGCAAACTGGCCCCAACTTGGGAAGGACCTTATATGGTTGTTGAAAGGCTTAAACCTGGGACATATTGGCTAGAAGACAAGGATGGAAGAATTTTGACCCACCCTTGGAATATTGAACATCTCCGGATGTACTTGGAGTAGCATCTGTGTAAATATTTACTTGTTTAAACATCCATGTAAATATTTGGGGGCATACTCTTTCCTACTTTGGTGGCGCATGGAGGTTTTAATCAGGTGTCCAGGCTTTTTAATGAAATTTGATACCTTCTTAAAACATTTTCCGAAATGTTCTTACTTTGTTTGTTGTCACACCATCCGGATTGAAGTAAAATAATGATGACCACTTAAACATTTGTCATCGGAGAATTTAAACACTCTCACTTTAGACTATTTATGAAATAACTAAGGTCTATTTAAACACTAGCCACCAAAATTGAAACAAACTATGAAAGGATGCGAGAATTGTGCAAAACAAGGATATTCATTGAAATAACTTAAGTGCCTTGGCCTTCCAAGGACTTTTACATTGTCAAACAAAGGAAAGGATCTATCTGGTCAGATCCGGACACACTAACAAAAAAAGTGCCTTGGCCTTCCAAGGACTTTAGTTTAGATAACATGAAAAGTGAAAAAATAATTCATAATTTAAGATTGAGCCTTTGAAGATGGCTCAGCCTCATCCATCTTCTTCTTCCCCTTGGGATCGTCTTTCTCTTCGAGAGGGCCCTCCTCGGTTTCTTCTTCTTCTTCTTCTTCTTCGTCAGGAAGCACTGGAATAATCATGCAAGTCTCCATCTACCATGGTGTGGAAGGGAAAGTCTTCGTACTCTACGTGAAGCCACAAATCTCCCAGGTTCCTCTTCGGGAACTTATCGTGGAAGTGCAGGACCATGTCTGATCTCACCTTGGCATACATTTGCTCTTGAGTGTCGATCACGTTGTTGGCATAAGCATCGATCTTGGCTTGGATTTTGGCCTCCTGCTCCTTTAGCAGATCAGCTTTCTCCTCTGCAGCCTTGGACACTGTGTTCTCAAGCGCAATCTTGTCATTCGTCAAGTTGTGGATAACTTGATCCTTGGCCTTGGTCTCCTCTTTTGAAGAGTTGAGATCTTTCTCTAATCTGGACAACTTCTCCCGAAGCTCCTTGATGGTGTCTTATAGAGTGGCAACTTTTGTGGTCCACCCCTCTTGGCTCTTCTTCAGCTCTTCGTTTTCCCCCTTTAGAATGTCAGCATGTTGAGTGGCAGTAAGAAGGTCATCGGACAACCTCTCCTTATCAGACTTGAGGTCTTTGATGGTATCTGCCTGACTTCGAACTTGTTTCTCCACCACAAGCACCGGCTGAACACTACTTAATATAGAATGGGGGCTATAATGTCCCTTTCACTTGAAACAGTAAAAGTCTTACCATTAAAAGTGACGGTGTTCGAAGTACTCGGAGGAAGGTAGGGCCCAGCAAAATTGTCTCTAAGGAGGTTGGCGAAGTAGTCACCTATTCCATCGAGCCCGGTAATGTCAACCCCATCAATACTAAGGTCTCCCCCTCCGAGTAGGATCAACATGGGGGAGAGGCTCCGGAGGCCGGAGAGAAAGTTCATCACCCTTGGAGGTCTTCTTCTTCTTGGCCTCCCTGTACTTGTCTTCAGCTCCGCGTTTTCGGTCTCTTTTGGGAGCCCTTGGGGGTTTTGGGGATTGACCCTCTTGCCTAACACTCTCCTGCTCTACCACTTCTAAGAGAGCAGCATCAATCTGGCTAGGGGCTGGCCCCTCCGGACGTATTGAAACATCCTCCTCCACCTCAGCAGGGTTAGCTCCACCTACCACTTTCTTGCCCTTCTTATTTTTGCCTTTCATCTTACTCGGAGCCTTGGCCCGGCCTGGCAAGTAAAGTGTCCCATCCGGTTCGTGTGTCCTCTTGAGCACTACATCCGGAGGGGGTTGAGTGGTAAGTTCTTCCCAGGTTAAGTCCCTCCGTCCAGTAGTGTTCCAGAGGTGAGACCTTGCTAAGTTGCCTCCTGTGCAAGCATCGTGAAACTGGTTTCCCCACTTTTCAGCAGTCCAAGTATTGATCTTGGTGCAAGTGGTCTGACCGGATTTTAAGTGGTCGTTGAAGTCCTGGGGCAGTTCTACTAAGAAAAAGACAAGGTCAATCAGTTTAAACAAATTTGATAAAAGAAGAGAGAAGAATATGAAGTAGGAGCCTTACGATCACTCCTCCATCTGCTGGTGAGGAGACTTGGGTTGGGCCTTGATCTTCTTCCCTTTCTCCTAAGCACCACTTACGAACAGGAATTGAGTCCTCCAATTCCTCTCCGACTCTAGCATCATCCACTGCTTTATAATTATCACCCATGTTGAAGTGATAGAAGGGAATGTGGTGGTTTCTGCAGAGACTGGCCACAACAGCAAACTCCTCCGTTGGTAGAGGAATCCCGGAGAGCGTAGAGGCCATAATGCAGGCCATGAGGGTGTACCAAGAATTGGGACTCAGCTGGCTTGGATAGAGCTTTATGAGATGAAAGTATCTGACAATCTCTGGGTCCAAGGGAAATCTGAGCCCCCAGTTAAACAGCTTCGTGAAGATAACTATCTCGCTCAGCTTGCAATCCATGGGGGTTTCGGGGTCTATGGGGATTCTTATCTTCATGTTCTCCGGAATTCCCCACTTTGTACGCATCCGGCCCAACTCAGCTGTATGGATGAAAGCGTAGTTGATCTTTTGTAAGGCGAGGAGGTATTTAACGTTGACCTTGTGGAAACAAGGTCATACCCTTCCTTCAAGACACTCCGACAGATCCGGATGCCTCAAGCATAACTTTTCCTTGCCTTTGTCCTTTTGGGCAGCAACAGCACCACTAGTCTGTCCGGAAGGTTCGGACTCAAATGGAGGCTCTTCGATAGAGTCCTCCATTATTTCCTCCATGATTGAGGAAGGGTTTTCAGTTGTAGTGGTGAGAGGGAGGTTTAGGGTTGGCTCAGCCTGACTTCCGGACTGATGAGCTTCGGTATTCTCTTGGTTCCTGGCCTCCGGTTGGGGATCTGATGTAAACGTTTCTCTTCGGGGACTTGAGCCAGTGCCCTCCGGACCGGACAGCCTGTCCCTGGGTGCTCTAATAGGTACTTCTGACCCAGTACTACTGTCTTTGGCACCCGATTTTGAAGGGGTGCTCTTAGAAGCCTGCCCTTTGACCAGCTGGCCTTTTCTTCGATCAACTAGCTTGTGAGGAGAGGTTTCAGCATCTGACCCCATGGCTAAGAATGGGGAGGGTTTTTTAAAGCTGGTAACTGGTAAACCTGGTTCAACGACGGGTCCGACTCTTGAACCGAAGAACCTGAGATAATATGGGAAAGATTGGTTTGGAACAACCTCTTCGGTTTGACACCCTTTATGGAGGAAGAACCCTGGTCTGACTTTGTGGCTGAAATTACTGGTTTGTCGATGGGGGAAGTGGGTAAGCTTGCTGCAATGCGCCTTTCCCTTTCGACCTTTTGCGCTTTTTCTAACTCAGATAGATTGAGCCACCCGCCTTTGATCAGAGCGTTCCTAGCCGTGAACATAAACGACCTAAGTAAGAATTTGTTTTAGAGAGAGAAAGCTTTGAAGATTTGCAGAGTGAAAATGAAAGTGATAGTAAAACAGTAGAAAAGTATCTCAATTTGTAGTAAATCTCAAAAGAAAGTCTTAATTCCTAGGAGAATTCGAAAAGATTAGTAATGATTAAAAGACAGCGCTGATGTCACCTTCATTAAATGAAGAGGTTTCTTTTCGAAGAAGGTGGGTGCGCAATTCAAGGTGAAAAAACGGCTGAAGCGACCAACCAAAGAATGACACGTGTCCCATGAACTTTGGCAAAAAACCGTTTAGATTCACATAGCCTTTTCAGTCCGAATAAAGTCATAACATAATTCGAAGGACCTGTCCGGGTAAAATTGCCATTGACATCAGACTGTTTTTCAGTTTTTTGACAAAGGTATTTGAATAAACACCTAAAAAAGGGGCTCCTGATGAGTCAGAATATTGCTACCTCTCCGGACAGGGACACTTCGGACTTAGATCACCAAACCGGACAGGGCAGTTCGAACACCCCATCCAATGGACTGTTCGAACAAGGACTAAAGTACTTAAAAACCTAAACACTTCTTGACTAAGTTTCTTGCTCTCCTACTAAGAGCTCATGGGTCTTTGAACATGACCCGGGTCCATTAAACATGACCCGAAAGCCCATAAAGCCCAAATGTAAGGGTATAAATACCCAACCACCCGCATTAAATATGGGTAATGAAAATTAAATACAACCAGGCTGCTTAATTCTCCCTCTACTCTCTACTCAAACATTAAATACTCACAAACTTCCACAAAACTCAAAATAAAAGTTACAATCTTGCCCTCAGACGAAAATTAACCACACCATTGTTGATTCTATTTTGCAGGTGATATGAATAAAAAAATATCTCTTACATGATATGTACTTACTCCAACTAAGAGTGCGATCAGTTGGAAAATACATTTACAAGAAAATGTAGCTTTGTCTACAGTAGAGACAGAGTACATGACTTTAATAGAAGCAATTAAAATACAATATGGTTGCAAGGTTTGGTGGCAGATTTTTGTTTGGATATGACTACTACAAAATTATTTTGTGATAGTCAAAGTGACATACACCTTACAGGGAACCAAATGTACCACGAGCATACGAAGCACATAGATGTCGGGCATCGTTTTATTCGTGATATAATATCAAAGAGAATTATTGATGTGAAGAAAGTGTCTACACACGATAATCCAACAAATATAATGACCAAGGCAGTATTAGTTCGAAAGTTTAGGGAGTGCCTAAACTAGATTGGTGTTCGAAGTAGAGAGTGAATGCCTTATGGTCATTTGGTGAGTCAGAAGAAGAAAATTTTCTTTATTGATATTGAAGAAAAGATAGTCGCCTCAAGAGAAATATTTGTTGAGAATGAGTCGAATAATGCCTTGACAGTGTCATGTGTTCGGCGGTATAATTTTGTGTCGTTGACAGTGAAGCTGTAATGGATAGTGTCCCCTATAGTTTTGTGTATATGAGCCTATTAGGCCAATTATCTAGTACCTTCTATTTATTCCTTATAAATAGACTACTAGAACTACACAAAATATAACCTGAAAATCTGTAATCTTCTCTATCGTAGTGAAACACTTTTCTCTGGCGGCCCTTGCGGATGTAGACCCACGTTAAATCTTGTGTTCTTTTCTTTTCTATTCTTTATTTTTTTCTATTCTTGAGCCATTTTGTGATAATTTCATAGTGAGTTCTAACAATAATGATAGAAATGAATTACAATTATAAAGATGTGGAAATGTTGAGTTAATGCTTACAAGTAGAAAAATATAACTTTAAAAAATATTGAGTATGCTTGTGTATAAAATTTATTTATAACTTTCATAGATGACTACTCCATATACACTTTTATATCTATTTATTTAATATATAAATAGGAGTTTCAATATATTTCATAAATTCAAAGTTGAAATTGATAAGAAATTCGATAGTAACTTAATATATTGCATAACGATATAGAAGAAAAATACCTTTTAATTGAATTATATACATACTAATAACATAATGTAATTATTCAAAGTTTGATTTCTTTTACACCATAACAGAATGAATTAAATCAGCACAACAATAGAACTTTAATTGAGATATAAAATGTGTCGTTTGCTAATTTGAATTTGCATATTAAACTATAATGTAAGACCATTTTAATGACATGTTATATTATTAATCATATTCCTCTTAATAAAAATTTATTTTTTGACAATATCTTCTATAATTTATAAAAAAAAGATAACCAAATATTTTTTATTTCAAAGCGTTGGAGTTATTTGCATATTTTAAGAGAATATATTAAAAAAAATTAAAAATAGATTCACAAGTCATAAAATATATTTTGGGTAGATATACAGTAAATACAAAGCTTACAAGTCTTTTAACTTAAATTTTGATATAGTTATTCAATTTAGAGAGAATGAATTCTTTGATTCCATATTATATAGTGATAATCAGACACAAACCGCCTAAAAACAAGGAAATATATTTTTAAGAAGCATATTTTATTATGGAGCAATATTTTGAACCTCATAAGAGTCAAGAGCATAATTCTAGAGCATAGTCTTACAATATATATATTTTTTTGTTTCATGGAAAAAAGTAGTGAAGAAATAACCCAAAACACTCTAGTTGTGATATTTTAAGAGATTACTCAAAATTTTACAAATATGTAATATCTTTTAAATATTATGTGTTTTGATAAAAGATAATTAACCGTAAGATTTATTCAATAATATTTAATAACACTTTAGATTTGGATGATTTAATTTCAGATTCAAGACCAATTGGTTACATAGTTGTAAGCGGAGGTCTCAAATAAAATACCATATAAATAGTATCATTCAAACATTCGACTGGCTTAGTAGGTAATGATTTTTGACAAAAACGATTATTTTGCCACATATGCTCTAGTTGTGCGAACCTCAAACACAAGAATGCTTTATTTGATTGTATATATATTCAATATTAAGATTCATCAAATGTATGTAAGAAAGATATTCTTGAATGAAGATATTAACGATAACGTTTAACTAAAGAGACCAATGAGATTTGTATTTTTAGTAATGAATCAAATGTATCAGGATTGATAAGCTATTATAGGACGTAAAACTAGCACCTAATAAAAAAACATAAATATTGATCATGACATAGTATCCGATAAGATTAGATGCAATATTGTCGAGAAATATTTAGATATAAAGTGTTGTGGTGACACGGTGGTTCAATTGTGGAAAGCCTGCTTACTTTTAGTAATGAATTAAAAGATTGTCTAAACAAAAAGATTAACGTTCTCTATTTTGAAGATTAAAGATCTTGAAAATATGTATATTCTCTTTATAAAAATATTCAAAGTAGTGGGAGTCATGCCCTTAGTTAACCATTAGGCTGAAAACGTATTTGATAAATTTGAGTATATAAGAAAAATGAAAGAAGCATATAAACTATTTGATTATATGTTAAAAGTGATACCGAATGAAGGATAAGCAGTGCCTTAATTAGTTTCAAATAAACATACATTTATATTATGCTCAACTATAAATTCGGAGTTCATAAAGTTAGTCGCAATAAAAAAAAGAATGGTTGAGAGATTTATTTTTGAATATATCATTCATTTATACAAAAAAAATAACAATAGTAATTAATCATGATACTCAAACAACTCTTAATAAAACCTATAATAGCATATACAATGGAAAAATTATACTTATAAATCTGAAACATTGGTACATAAAGTTATTGATTCAATATGGAATCATGTTGGTCTTTACGTGTGTTCTAGTTAAAATTTGGAATATCTTTTACCAAATTATTGATTCAAGAACCTAAATTCAAAATATATAGAGATTAAACTAAAACTTCTCGAGTGATATTTTTGCAAATGATGAGAACACAAGTTTGAGTATGGCAAACATCTAGGCGTAATATTTATAATGGGTAATAATTAACTTCACATATTAAAATAAATCCAATCTTATGTGGTATATATTATCTGTTATCGAGAAAGAATGTTTTTGGAGAACTTTAAATTCAATTTCGTATAAAGATGATTTGTATTTTTGGAAATAACGAAAATATTGTAAGAATTATTTATGTATATTTAAATATAGGAATAGTATTGTAAACATTGAATAAGATAAAACATGATCATATTGTTGCTAAGTAACTTGAAGATAAACAAATCAGTACAAAAAATCACCTCATTAGCCACTAAAATAGTTAAATATTATGATCAAATTTTATTATATTTATATTTAAACAACATTCAAGTTAAATGTTTTATTTTATAATTAAATATTACCTCAATAAAAAGTAAAAGAAGGAATAAACAAAATAACTAGAGCGAGAGCTTTAATGTGTACTATTAAGATTATAATTTTTCATATATTTTGAATGTCGTTAAGTTTACGAAGAATATTATATTTTTTTGCACAAATTTAACAAAAAGGTGAGTTATTTGTTGATTAGCTTTCCAACACATAATAAGGTGAATAATATTTTTATTTATCAAAACATCTTATGCATACGTCAAGTTGATAAACTATTTTTTATTTTCAAAATAACTTATTTTCTCGCACAAAATTGGAGAGAATAAAAGTTAAGCTTTTAAGAAAATATTTTTATTGTCCTTAGTTTTGTACAATTTCACGAAATATTTTGAAATTTAGTAATTAGATGTTAATGTATTATAAATTTATTTACGACAAGTATATTTGGTTTTGTAAGGTGAATCCACCATTCGGTCAAGGAAACAATCGATGTACGATTAACGAACTTTTTGAAAAACAATTTACCATAAAAAAATAAAAAAATAAAAAGAATGAAAAAAACAAGATAAATTTAACGTGGTTCGGATTGTAAAGAACACATATGTCCACAGGCAACATAGACTCTTTTATAAACAAATAGATTATAGATAGACTCTCAAACCCAAATGACTCAATCACTATTTATTACAAAAGATCAAGTGATTTATGTACTATTCTCTTCAATGTTTATTTGTCACCTCACTTATCCCTTAAAATACTAAGAGCTATTTTTCTCACTCGGGAAATATGTTGCGTGCGACAACTCTTCATTTCATCATATATTTTCAATGACATATTTTCTTCTATTTATAGTTTTTGGGAAACTCTAATTGTTCATCAAACGTTTCAGGTTAAAGCGCATTAATCAATGACTAAATAATCCCTTAACATAAAAAACCTCATAAAAGACCTAAATTAATATAAAATACAAAATTAATTAGAAATCTAATTAATATAGAATGACAAAAATATGAGACCCAATCAATAAATGAGACTTAGTAAATTGAAGACTCCGCTTTGGTTCGGTCTACTTCTACTCAACATATATCTCTTTCGACTCAACATTTACTAGTCATAACAGTTTGTATATCTCTTCCACTAAGTCACTACTCAAGCTTTACCCATAGAGTTCAACAATTCTTGCATATACATGTCATTACAGATCCAACTATGCCCATGTAGTCATTCGGTATTAAATTTATGATAAGTTACTTGTAGTCTACACCTAACAATTCTCCAACTGGGATAATAGTAACTTTAACATCCGTCACAGCCAATGTTCTACTCTTTAGAGACCAACTCACACGATTTACAGACTTGCACCAATCTCATACCAACTCATGAGCTTTGAAATAAGATATGCCTTGGTTAGAGAAACTGAAGGGTTTTCCTCGCTAAGAATGTTAGCCACCTTCACTTTTGGTGAGGATAATTATCGCCTGAGGGTAGGCTTGTAATTTGTTTGGTATTTTATAGAAGTATGTTGGTGTTTAATCTTTTAGAGTAGAGAGTAGAGGGAGAATTAAGCTGGCTGGTTGCAGTTAATTTTCATTACCCATATTTAATGCAGGTGGTTGGGTATTTATACCCTTACACTTGGGCCTTATGGGCTTTCGGGTCATGTTTAATGGACCCGGGTCATGTTTAAAGACCCATGAACTCTAAGTAGGAGAGCAAGTTGTTTAGTCAAGAAGTGTTTAGGTTTTTTAGTACTTTTGTCATAGTTCGAACAGTCCCATAGAGCTTTTATTCGAAGTGATCTGTCCGGTCCGGAGGCCTTGGACCGATCTGTCCCTGTCCGGGGAGCATGCAGAATTCGGACTCATCAACTTTATCTCCCTCCACCACGTGTCATATAAATTTCATCTTAATGTCTACATGTTTAGTTCGCTCGATAAACTTCAAATTTCTAATCAAATAAACAACACACGTATTATCATAGAGCAAAACCACATATTGCTCCACACTAGTGAGTTCACTCAATAATTCCTTCATCGAAAAATCTTCATTCATGGCTTGTGTAACAACCATATACTCTTATTTTATACACGATATCGCATTAAACTTATATATATATATAGAAGACTTGCAGCTAACCACTTCTCTAAATATAGTAATTAGATAACCCGAAATAGAATTTCTTATGCCGAGGAAACCTGCATAATCAAAGTCCACATACTCTCTCGTCACTTGAGTTCATGCCAATTTAGATTCCCCAATTCGATATGAATATGATAAAACCAGTTATGACGTATGAAAGACCAACTCTTGTGCAAATCATAGCATTCATAGTGCTACCAATAACATTATCATAAGGTATTTATAATATATAATTATTATATGATATTTTGGTTGGTGTTCGAGTGGCACTGGGTTTGAATTGCGAACCAATAGGAGTTCCAACTACTTTTGTTTCAGACACAGAGAACTTCCTTAGGACATTCTGTATATATATTCTTATTGAGATAACAATAAATACCCATTCGACACGTTCCTCATAATTTCAATACCAAGTATCCTCTTAGCCTCTCTCATATCATTCATCTCAAGTTCTCTTTTTAATTGATTCTTTATTGCTTCAATATTCCTCTAATCTATTCTAGTTATTAATATGTCATCCACATACAACAATAATAAGACTTATCTCTTCTCGCGTGTCTCTCATTCAATAGAAAGCAGTTATGGACATATTTGATAAGTCTCATAAAAGAATCAAATTTTCTATTCGACTACCTTAGTGAATGTACACATATATGGGTCTTTTCAACAAATAGATATAACATTCATTCTCTTCTTCAAACATTTTCAACTGACACAAGTAAATTGTCTATTTTAATTTACCATGTAGGAAGCCAACAGTAGCATCCATTTAATCTAGCTCAAAATCAAATGTGGTAACAATTGACAATATAACCCTTATGAAGGTTTGTTTCACAACCGATAAAAATATATTATTAAAACAACATCCTCCTTTTGTGTAAAGCCTTAGCCACGATCCCAGCCTTGTATTTGGGTAACTCAACACCGAGAATACTAGACTTCCTATTGAATATTCATTTACTCCCTACCAGCTTTTGATCATTCACTTGGTTCACAAGAATCCAATTGTTAATTTTTTTGAGAGATCTTAGTTTTTATTTTCATTTTCGTAAGCCTATTATTTCTCTTGATAGCATCATGATATGTCTTGGGTTCAATAAAATTTTATTTTTAAATCAATAAAGTATAAATAATTACATCAACGAAACCATACCTCTGCGGTTGTTTGCTTGGTTTCCATGCTCTCTCAATTGATCATTCAAAGGCCTTGGAACACTAGAACCTCTGCCAACTTTGTAGTCATGTAGTGATTGAACTTCTTCTCTATGGACCAGAGCGAAAAAAGGTCCAAAATCTTCTTTGGTAGAAGCTTGTCCAGCTTCATTTTTTAGATCATATTCATCATCAACTTCACATATTTTCTCGATAGTACTAGGTTGATTATCCATCATTTTATTCAATAACATGTCGTCTTCATTAAAATCACATCCCTGCTTATGAAAGCCTTCTGACGTCCATGTTTAAGGCACCATAACCTATACTCTTTTACTCATTCTGGATAGTGAAGGAACAAATATTTCAGTGCTCTTGGCCTGATATCTTGCTTCACATGTGCGTAGGTAACACATCTGAACACTCTCAAATTTTCTAACTTAGCCTAGAACATTTGAGGTTAAATAAATTCAAGTAACATAGATGGCATCATCTTAATGATATATCAGCCATTAGCAAGGCTTCTCCCCATAACTTTCAACGGATACCAGTTGTGTGAAGTATATATCAAACCCAATCAGTAGGTTTATTCATTCTCTCAATAAGCATGTTCTAATATGGAGTTCCATTTACATTTCAGTGTCTAAAAATGTCAAAATTTGCACAATAACTAGTGAATGCCTTACTCACATATTCAAAGCCATTATCGTCTTCTTATCACATCTTTTTTTTATTACATATCATGTTCTATTATAGGTTTCGGGAAACCTTAATTCTTCATCAAATGCTCGAGATTAGAGCCTATTAATCAACAACTGAAATAACTCATAATCCTTTAATTTGGGAAAACCTTATAAGAAAACCTAATTAATATGTAAGAATACCCAATTGATATGAAATTTCATTAATATACAAAGAATAAATTATGAAATCTAATTAATATAAGAGACCTAAAAAATACAAGACTTTACTTTTGTCCAGCCTGCTTCGGCTTGACACATATTTCCTTTGACTTAATAGTCATAAGTCTTGACAACTAATCTCAGTCTGTAGGATTCATCAGACGTCTCTGACACTTAGTCATGTCTCAAGTTTAACTAGAGAGTTTCAATAGTTTTTACATATACATATCACGACAAATCCAACTATACCTATGTAGTCATTTGATGTTACATTTGTTGACGAGCTACTTCTAGACTAAACCTAATATTTGTGTTGTTACATTTTTTATTTTGTTTTTAACACGATGACTTCAAACAAAAGAAGTAAGTTTTGTGATGTTGGATCTTAAGATATTCCAAAGTCTTCACAATTTATATGACTACATACTACGTCTAGTTCTAACAAAATACAAAAACTGCGTGATTGGAATACTTGAAATGATATTATATATTTCAAATTTAATTATCCAATGTAAAAAGTCTCACCAAATGACTTAAAACAACATGGGCATGACATTAAAAGTTTCTCGCACAAAAAAAGTTTCTTTAGACGGAACTGGAAACTAAAAATATTTTATTCATGTACTTCTTAGGAAAAAGTTGAGTATTTTTATTCTAAAATTAGCACACAAAAATATATTCTCGCACTCATTTTGTAAAAAATATGTTTTTAATGTTAAATTAATTTATGTTAGTCGTTATGTGTTGGTACCCTATTGTTGCTCATAGTTAACATTTATCCCACATGTGTTCAACAATAATTATTTTGTGTAGATCATATTATCTTTATATCTATACTATGTATACTAACTTTTTATCCATTCAAAAAGTAACTTTGAAAGTAATATTTGAGAGAATAAAAAACTAATAGTAAAAGAGAATCGTTGCCAAAATAGAAACAAAATCCCGCATTCGTAAGATATGGGAGGTCCCTTCATATTTTTAATGTCATGATATATTTGAGTTATTTAATGGTTCCATTGTGTAGGTTTAACATAAAAGATAAATATAAAAAAATGAAGTTAGTGTTAAGTGATCTAATTACAATCAAAAAAATATCACTTTGATTGTTGACCTTCCATATCATTAGAGACACATGTCCAATTTAGGTTTTGAAGAGAAATTGACAAAAATTAGTACAAAAACATTAATTTTTAATGTTCACATAATTTCAAAGGATTGTACCCAATTTTTGTCCCAAATATTTTACAAATAAGATTACTAGTTTGTTGTTGGTTTATGTTGTATTATTTTAATATATATATACATTATGCTATCATGTAAAATATTATTACTTTCAAGATTATATGTTCTAGATATTAAGGTGTTGTAACGCATCTACATAGCAAAACACTAAACAACGATAATATTATAATATTATAACACAAAAATTTAAAATTGACAAGTAATACATCAAAAATATATAGTTAAATCAATTATAGTTTTGTCTCATTACCTAAGAATTTGGATACTTAAATTTGCAAACATGATCGAATAATGAAAACATACAACCTTGAATATGGAGGGATGCAACCGCTGACCAAAAGGGTAAAATAAAATAAATGTCCATTTGTATCCATAACAATGTATTAACATATGAGAAACATTATAAATGATATCATGACATATAAATGGTTGGATGTTGTCACGAAATAGTATAAAAAATACATTAAAAATATTATAATTCACATAATAAAAGTGAGCAACATCATGCAACTATATAAAATAGAAATGTGAGGAAATAAATTAAGTATGAATAATTTGACATCTACATACTCGCATTCATCATTAAGTTGGCCGTACAAATATAATTCCTATCAGAATTTTTTTATATTTGTTTTTATTTTTTTGCAAATTAGACAAGAGTGATAACCAATCTTACGTATTTAAATTCTATTTTACCTAATGTCTACAACCCTTTTAAGAAACAGAAGCAAAAATAATGAAGGCTTCAATTGGTAAATTTTATGATTTTGGTATCATCAAAGTTTGTCGTTATTAATTTATTTTCCCGTCCTTCTTCCTATTGCTTTTGTAGTGCTCTGAAGGGTACCTGACGTAAAAAATCTAATAAAAAAACACACTGTGAGTTCAATGACATGTTAAAAATATGTCGTCACATATTTTGTTGATAATTTTTAGCACGTTTTTTTTTATCATAATTTGTTTTTACCTTAATTGTTTCCATATAAGAAAAATTTGAGTTATTATAAGAAAATATTATTTTATCATTATTCATGTTGGTATAATATATGATATGGATTGTAATCACTAATCAACAAAGCAATCTTTCCGATTTCTTTGTTTATCAATATCTTATTTCAAACGTTAGTTACAAGTAACAAAAGTAAAATTTTATCATATTTGATGATATCTTACGAGATGCAACCATTTTTTTTACCATTATAGTGATATTGCACTCATATGATAACCCGTGATGTTTTGAATAAAATAATCATATTCTTATTTGTGATCACACATTTGTTCAGTCTCATCATACTATGATACCATTATGTCAAGGGTCCTCCATAAAAAACATTGAATATCAAATTATCGTTCGAAAATTGTACAAACACGTTATATTTCTCAAATAAAGTGTTTATCTATGTGTTTTGAATATCTAGAAAAGCATACACTTTCATATGTAATAGTTCAAAGTTAATTCTATTTGTTTGAATAATTTGTTTTAGAAATAAATGCATAATTTCAATCTCATAACTTCAAACATGTTTGGTTGATTATTTTGTTAGTGTGTTACCAAAGTTCATGAATCTATTTATATAGGCATCGACAAAATTTTTCATTGTAGGATTATAGTCAATAATTTTTGGTGTACTATATGTCTCTACATAACTTCTAATCGTTTTTTCATCTTTATTATGTTTAAGTTCAGCTTAGTTTAGTTACCGAATAAATAATAACATTCCAAAATTTAAAATATTTTTCGTCCATTTTTTGTTTTAAATCATTTTTACATGTCACTTTCATAACACGTGTATCTCATTTGAAACTATATTATTGATTGTTATCATTAAAACTAACTTTTTATCTATCAATAACTCACTAGATAACGAAAACCGCTTATTTATATGAGAAACCTCAAACAATTTGTTGCTCGCTTGTAATCTTCAAACTTTTCAATATGTATAAAGATGATCACCTCAAGGATTTCACATACTTGCAGTTTATACTTTATCGTCTCGTAGCTTCTATCTATACTATTTTTATAAAAGACTGATGGAAGTTATTTATTTATTTTGATTGGTAGCACAAACTCCATAAACGACTAACAATATCTTTCCCCCATAAGGTGTTTAAATTTAGTACAAATATATTTAATATCCGTTTTTAAATATTTTTAAGGATTCACGTTCTTCAACTCACATATAATATAACGAGTGTGGGTATCACCTAAAAACATATAATTTTCCAATTATCCTTAATATTTCTTTAATTTTAATATCCTTTTAAGAATTTCACGACTCTTTGATTATGTTTTATGGATTGAACATGCAATGACCGCAAAAATAAAACAGTCTCAAAGTATTTATGTATTTATCATTATTTTAGAGGTTTGTGAGGATTACATCACTCGATTCTCTACCGATAGGCCATATCCAATTGTTAAACGTATAATTTGTATAATGCATGTGTTAATTATAAACATATGAAATTGTAGAATATTAGTTTTGACCATGCTTTATGATATAATGTTTAACAAATATTTTGGATCTAGAGCAGTTTGAAAATTCAATTTCAAAAATAGCTTTGTATTTTTCCATGATGCTAGCATCCTTAGTCCTTCAAATTATGAGGAAAGAATAAATAAAAAAATAAATTCGATTTGATGATACCAAGAAGCCGACCTGCTTGGAGTTCGAGATGTCGATCTTTACAAGAGTCGAGCCAAAATGTAATATGCTTGAACTTCTTGGAGTCGAACATGTTACTGCTTAGTTATGCCAACCTTTAGAGTGTCCACACTTTTTGAATACCAAACCATCATAACTCGGTAATTCCAACTCAAAAGCATCACAAAAGAGTCTTTGCCAGTTATTTAGTTCTAAAATTTTGATCGACATCCTTGGTACTCTATATAAATGACATGAATTATTCTTCAGTTAATTAATTGACGATTCTGATAAACTTACCACTCTTATTAATAATATGTTTAGTTATCTAAACTAATTAAAAACTTATGGTTGCTCAACTCCCAATAAAGTATTTTGGCTCCGTCCACCAAATCAAAATTTTACAGCTTGCTCAGAACCAAGAATCTTGAAACTTCCACGGTAGTGAGGTCCTAAGTTATCTTACTTATTTAGAGGTGAGTTCTGAAAAGAAATCAACGTGTTGGTATGGAATATAAATTTCTTTGGATGAGGCAATACAAAGTTGATCCCGAGCTGAGCTCGAGATGAGACTGAACCAAATTATCGATAAAATAAGCTGAGACTGAAATAAGATAATTCTGAACTAAGATTAGACCAATTCAAGAGCATGCTTTTTTTTTGGTGAAATATGATCTTCGTTGAATATAAATGATATGCTATAGTCAAATATATGGTTGAGTTACCGAACATATGTTACATAAATTATTACAAACGCAAAGATATTTTATAGTGACTATTATTGCTGGGGTAAGACTGCAGACCGACTAATGATGTCAGACCAACGTACCATGGATCCGATATCTCCCATTATTGATTAAGTGGGTAAGTTTCATGGTTCAACTTGGTACATCGAGCTAAATGGTATTCGGCAGTGCACGTTCCCCATTTCTTCTCTATGTAATTATGAGAAGAAGGGGTTTTGTTTCTAATGCTAGATCTGGAACAATAATGACATGAACGGCGCCTCCTGAATGTCATGGTTGACTCGCGATCGGAGTGCTGCTTAAACAATATAACCCTTGAATTCTCGCCACAAGAGTGGTAGAGCATATGATCACGTTGAGAAACAAGCTAGTAGGGATGCCTTGTTATAAAAGAGGTTACATAATTCTTTTTTAGAATTTTCAAATTTTTTAAAGTGACAAACAACCTAACGCAAAGCAGGTCGTATTTTGGCTCAAAGACTTTACAGAAGTTAGAATTGACTTTAACTCATTCTACCAACACCGCCAACTTGATCATATACTTACGGGTTTGGTTAGATCGATGAGGCGGTGAAAACCATATATCAAATTTATTGAAACATACATACAAAATAGTTATAAAACATTAAAGTCGATGTGATTTGTAAGACCACGGCTAAAAAAACTCATGTCAAACCTGATGGGAATATGATAAATATGAATTTCAAAATTAAAATGGATTTTTTTAGAATAAATATATAAAATTTTATATTAGTTCTTTGCAAAGAAGGATATTTAGGTTTTTAAAAAAAAATATTAGTTACAGCTATTTTTCTCCATAATAAATTACGGATTTGGAATAGGTCAAAACTATCATAAATATCCGTCGTAGCTTTATAAAATATATTTAAACACGTTACATTCTATTATGTTTATATCATTGTTTTGAATAACGCCACCGCTCACGAAAGTGATGTCATGCTCCGAGCTTAAAAACACCCGCTCAACATTACGGAAACGTAGGGTGGCGATAGGGTCACGCCGTCAATACGTTGTATCAATAATTTTCGTTTTCCGTAAAGCCAAAAGTATATACTTATACTAAAATATTGAATATAAACCTTGTAAATGTAATTACCTTACAAAATTTATAAATTGTTACGAAAACCCATTAACTTTATTAAGTGTAATGCAACTGCTTTATTCAATTTCCGATTAATTTATATCAAGTGTAATGCGACTGTTTTATTCAATTTCAAACCTTTAAAGTAAAGTAAGTGTATTTAAATTTCGAAGTTTTTTTTATTAATAAGAAGCAAATCGTAATTAAATATTTTTTTTTATGTTTATTTGTATTTAAATGTTTTAAAAATATTAAAAAATAAAATTTATATAATATTTTTATTGATTTTTTTATTATATTACATATTATTTAATTAATAATATTGAACACGGAATAACTTTCGACGCGATTCTGATCGCTTCGTTGTAATCTTTTTTACTATTCACCATTGCGGGGAAGTGATACGTTAGCTTATGGTCTACACATATTATTTTATGGTCGATATTTGGATACATTAATTCGCTTTGTTCGTGTGATTTATCGAGTTTTTGTTCGCGATGATGTGCTGCCATCGGCTCGTTCCTATTGAACATGGTTTCGTCTAATTTTAAAGGTTCGTCTCATACGTTTGGTTTATAACTCCCACTTCGTATTATCATTTATGTTTATTCTGACCGCAAATAGATCGTCTTAGCCTTTTTTATCTTTTTTTTATGAACGTGTTTCGTCAGCATAAAAAAAATATGCCATGTGTAAGATATTTACTCAATCAACCACAGATTAGATTTAAAACCTTATTTATTTACAGTTTATAGAAAAATTGTTATACTATCCTTCTATTTAAAATCTTATTTACGAATTCTGTCCGAACAACTAAATCTTTTATCTTTTTTAACGCCTTTAATACTGTTAGTGTTTAATTATTTGTATTCTATTCACAAATAATAGTTCGGTACAAGTACAACTATTTTAAGTTATTACATCTAACAAAAACTCTAAAAAAAAATCTGAATTCGAACCATTCTCGAATGACTTTTCTTTTTCTGTCTTAAACATTATAAAAGAACATGTATTCATAAACTGATTTTTCTACATTGTGTGGAATTTATTGACCCAAACCAAATTCAAACAGGAAAAAACACATAGAAATTACGTGTTAAAAGTTTATTAAGACGTCATAAGCTTAATGTTTTTGCGGTATAACATATTAAATCGACACCATCCGAAATAATACGTGTTTATATAGTTATTGGTACACGAGTACTTTGTGCGGTAATACATCATAATCCAAACGAAATAATAATGGGCTTTTCGAATTATGAAGGTCAAATTAGGCACGTAAGATTGGCATTTATGCATTTGCATTATTAAATTGGTGGACATGCAGTCTTGATGTCACTCATTGCTAACCGAATACTTTCAGCCGATTACTAAGTGGTAGAAAACTAGAAATTGTTCTCCCTTCCTTTAATTGCTTTTGTATTTGATTGACAAATTTCATCGGTTTTATTGGAGTAATATTTTTTCTTTTAAGTTCTTTAAGAAGTTATTATATCAACTGTAAAAACAAGCAAGCAAGCGGGTTATCCACCAAATTTATTTAAACAAAGTTTTTGATAATGTCTGCTGAGATTTTATTTTTGATATTTTTGTTATAATGGATATTTTTTGTTTTTGTTTTAAGAGGATTGTTCGGACCATCAACAATATTCGTTTCTTTTATTTTACAACATCATCGTATATAGAAACTTTTACAGTAATTTCCAAAACATAAAAAGATGGAAGCAAGGAGATTCACTTTCTTCTTTCTTTTTTTCGTCATTGTTATTCATCTTAAAGTATAAAAGTAATAAGATGAACTTTCAATTCTTTTTGAAATGTCAAAAAGTTAAAATTGTCAATTTATGTTCCGCTGATAATCTTATGATTTTTTTTGTTATGGTGATATTCGTTCATTTCTTCTCGTCAAATAGAGTTTTGATGACTTCTTTTCGTTTTCAGGCCTCCAAGTTAGCCATAAAAAAGTCAAATTTTCCTCTCCGGAGTCAATCCCATTCTTCGTAACGATCTCATCTCAACTTTAGGTTTCAAGGAAGGCACCCTCCCGGTTAAATACCCGGGGTTTTCTCTTCTCATTGGATGCCTTACTGACTCAGACTGTCGTCCCATTCTTCATAAAATTAATTCGCGGGACAATATATTAGTCTTCTATTTTTATCCTTACTTCTAGGGGCCTCAAAGAATTGTCACAATACCTTCATTTTTTTATTTGGTCGGGAAGTGAAATGAGGATTCACGAGGCTAAAGTTGAATACTCTAATGTAACTGCTCCAATGGCGGAGGACAACCTTGTGACTATAGACCTAAAAACCTAAAATCATGCGGATGTCCTAAAACATCTATAGTCTATAATTAGTAACAACAAATATTCCATTTGGTGCGACTCGATCAAATTAAAAATAAATTAAAAATAATAACTTTTGAGATTTGGATCTTGGTACATCCCTCTCTTGGACTTTGAGGAAAATATTACGACTTCATCATATAGCTAGTAATTTTTACACGGGGGCTATTGGTAATGGATTGGATACCTCATTCTCGTATGACCATTGACTCCTCAATTTCTAAAATATTTTGAAAACAACATCATCAAATAGTCTAGGCTCGGAAAAAACCAATAAGTCTTTGATATCATCAACAATAGCCGCTATAACTAGCCATCTATCATCAAATCGACGAGAGCAATGACATACATTTTGGATCACGAAGTTTGAAAATCCTAATTTCACAATCAAAGATACCTATAGCACCCTTTGTACGTTTATCCTAACCGTGGGGTGGGTCGAGTTAGTATGAAATAAGTTTAACATTCCCCATCATTCCTTCATTGTTTGGCTTGTAATCCATGGAATAATTTCTATCCGCGAAAAACTTTGGAGCTGGGGTTCTAAACATCCAACCATACTGTATCTTATGCAACCTCTAACTGTGAAACACTCATATCCTTAATGATTGTAGCTTCACTCAAAGTCTTTGGAATTGTGCTAGTTCCAAGTTTGGATTCTCGACTAATACCCATCGCTAGAAATATTGGGTTTGCGAGGCATTGAATTGGTCTTTTCTCAAAACCGTCACCTTTGGCATGCTCGATTTAGCGTGGTCATTTACCACGTCTAGAGGGAGAGGAATGCACAATTATTTGGTTCCCCTCCTTCCATTGACTCCACAGTTTCCTACCATATTTTCTCGGATTTCATAGTTTAGAATCTATGACACCAAAATTTGTTGGGCCTGTGTAATACCTCTATAAATTTACTAACATGTATGTTTTTTCTTGTCTTTTTAGATGATTCGACTCTCCTTATCGGTCTAGTTCAATGCTCGCTACTACAAGCGACTACTTGATTGTGTTGTTTATCCTTTCCTATGTTGTTTATCTCTCTCTAGTGATTTATGTTATCCTATATTTTCTCCTTGATATAGACTGTTATCTTTTTAAATCACATTGATCCTCTTTTAGTATGTTATGTCTTTTCCTTGGGGTATGCCCTAAATATTTGTACGAACCAAATTTATTTTAATTTATTGTTTTTTACATAAAATAATAATAAAATTTAAACTAATAATATTATATTTAAAAGAGTCCGACTAAAATTGCCCAAAACACATATATTTCTATAAAAAAAACCTTTAACTAATGTTTGACTTTTCAAAAAACCAAATTTACCCCTAAGTTGGATTTATATATGAAATTTCCTTTAATTAAAAACACTAAGTGTATAATATTCTCACCCAATTTAAAATCAACCTAATTTACTAACCCCACCGATAAAAGACACTTTCAAGTTCTAAAATTAAACTTGTTTTTTTCTAGAATTTGTGATGTTCTTACAAGTCGTTTAGTAAATCTTCAACATTCAAAACTTTTTTCATCAATATCCAAACTTGTTCTTCAAATTTTTCAACTTTTCTTAAAAAAAACACAATCTTGTGTTTTTAGGTTAGTTTTTTTGTTGATTTGGATTGCTTGATGTTTGAATTTGATGTGTTAGATTTGGGGTCAAATTTTAGGGTTTAGAGTGGGGCTTTAAGTGGGTTGTTGGCTGTTTTGGATCATTTTATCATCGGAATCGGTTGGAAATGGCCAACACCGATGGGTTCAGGTTTTGTGCACCATAGGTCAAGGTGTTTATTTTTTAAAACTTTAATATTTTTTAGTAATACGGTTTGACACATACCGATATTTTTTTTTCGAAATATTAACATAGTTTATTTAATTATTTATTTAGTTAATAGTATATCTTATGTATTTTGGTTACTAATACATATTTTTTTAACATCGTGGATGACGAGAGGAGGATACGATAGAGGAGAAGAAGCACGCCAGAATTGGGTGGCCATATTTGAGAGAGATGAAGAGTTGTAGAGAGAGTGAATATGGTCTATGTTCTTTTTTGTTCTTGAAACAAGAATGTGTGTAGATAGGATTTAAGAAAGATAAAAACACCTTAAGTACTAGCAAAATGAAATTTTGGTCCAAAAAATAGTGGGCTTATACCACCTTTGATGAACTCAAAATTGGATGGGGATAAATGCGATGATATTGAAATAAAACTATTCAAAGCTGTCAACTTTCTAATCAACACTTGAGATTCTTATGTAAACTAAAGAGGGTCCATAGTTAACAATGTATCTAATAGCTTTAGGTCAACCTGGGTCCCTTTTTCATTAATGTTGTACCTAAAAAAAAATTCGGATCGTACTCGAAAGGTATACTTTTCTGGATTCAGCTTTAAATTAATGGCTTCCAAATTGAAGAAATTTTCTTTACGGTCGAGTAATTGCTCCTCCTCCCTTGGAATTTTTACCATCATATTATCAATGTAAACTTCTATGTTCCTTCCAATCTGACTCGCAAATGCTTTATTCACTAGACGCTGGTAAGTAGCCGACACATTCTTTTATCCGAATGACATTACCTTATAACAGTGAATCCCCCTGTCAGTGATAAGCGTAGTATGATCCTGGTACTTCTAATCCATTTGTATTTGATTGTCCCCAGAAAAAACATCCATAATAAGTAGCAACTTATTTACCGAAGTAGAGTTCACCAACTTATCTATTCGAGGAATTTGGTAAGGATCCTTAGGACATGCTCTGTTAAGATCTGTGAAATCGATACACATTTGCCATTTACCATTCTTCTTTATTATAAGTACCGGATTTGATGTCCATAGTAGATATTGAGATTCCCGAATATGTCATACTTTGGCCAATCTGTCTACCTTTTTAGCAATGGCTTCAAATTGTTCTTTGGAAAAATCTATCATTCTTTGGATTACTGGACCCGCATCGGATAACACTGATAACTTGTGACAAATGACATTAGCTGGTGCACCAGACACGTCTTCATTACACAAGGCAAATACATACAAATTTTTAGACAAGAAAGATAAATGTTTATCTTTTAATCCCGATAGTAATGTTATGCTAACATTTTTCACATATACTAAATTGTGTATTTTAACCTCTTAAATTATAATAACAACACTAGGAGTCTCTCTTGGATCATCTATCTTCCTCGGATCAGAAGAGGACTGAAGTAATTTTTATTCCTTCTTGGTCGCCACACTCTCTAGGGATTTTAGAACAAGAGTAGTGACATAACATTCCATAGCTAACTTTTGGCTGCTCCGAACCATCCATACTTGACCTCCAACAACATATTTCAAACATTGATGAACTATTGATGCAACCGTATGCATCATTGATAGCCAAGTTCTACCAAATATAGCGTTATAAGGGGTCAGACAGTCTACCGCCATAAACAATTCTCTGACCATTTTCTTAAGTAATCATTTGCTAATAATTTCCTCCCCTTACAACTCCCCAATAATATTAGCAGAGTTACCAGTAAACCCTATCATGATTCTGTTCGATCAGAGTATCATAAATGGGTTATTTATTTATTAATAGGTGGACATAAACAATATATTAGCTGAGCTACCAGTGTTGATCAAAATTCGTCGAATTTTATGCCCTCAATAGTTTCCCCTATTGCCAAAACATCCTCATGTGGGCTTAAAACATTTCTTAAGTCATTTTTGTCAGATACTATGAAGGGAGTAGGATTTTGGTAGAGATGTGAAGAAAGTTTCCCCTCCAATTGTGTGGTCAAACTAACCACATGCTTTTTACTGGAACAAGTCGAAGGTGCTGTCATTGTGTCTCCTCCGAAAATAGTTAATGATTCGAAAAAGTGATACAACTTGGAAACTTTTGTAGTATGTTCAGCCACCACATTTACTCGATCCCGATCGGTATCAGGATCCAAGTACTCCGTATCCATATCAAATTGCTCAATAATCACCATTGTACTCTTCTGTTTGTGAGCTTATGTATTTTGTCTTCGATAAACATGTGATGTAGTCTGAGCCGAACTTGTACTGGGCAGTAATTTGTTACTCACTTGCCTATTACTCATTTGTGACTTAACCAAAATAGTTAATTTTTTGTTCGTGATTTACGATTGTATCTCCTGTTTTAAAACAATTCAATCTTTAGTATCACGCCCCATATCATTGTGATACCTATAGAACCATATGTTTCGATTTTCCCTTGGAGTTTGGATAGGTGCATGCCTTCAAGAATTACACGACATTATTTGCCCTATCATAAATAGTAGCCATATTTTCAATTAGTTATGCAAAATAACAAGGTTGGACCCACTAATTCCCTCTTCGCCTAAATTGCTTCCCTTGATTAGAATGGCTATGACTTGGCTAATGAGAACCCTCTAGAAGTCCCTCAGATGATTTCTAGTTGTAGCTCGTGACTGACTACTAGCTTGTGGGAGAATGGCTGAAGGGGCAGGCCTATACTGATGAATCTGCCTCAATCTCTTGGTTTCCTCCATAATGATTTTCTTTTTGACGTGGTTTAACAAACCACCCTAAATAATTTCTTTTTTTTTGGGGTCACTGAATAAGCCAATTCGCTAGCTAACAACCCTTGTCAAAGTGCACTTATGGCCACCTGTTGTAAGAAATATGCCAACCCATATTGGGTGTTCACAAACCGGTTAGTGTGATGTTTTAAAGATTCATTAGGGTGTTGCCAATAAGGGATTCTCGTATCTCCATTCCCTTTAAATTATTTACTTCTCACAAATTGCATATAGAATTCCATCCAAAACATGTATAAATTCTTGATTGATCCTTGCGGTAATCTATTATACCACTTCAAGAAGCTACCCTTGAAATTTGAGAAACATCTCTACATAATAGACTTTCATCATAACCAAAGCTCATCATAAAATTCTTAAATTGTTCGAGATAATTATCGGGGTCCTGAATCCCATCATATTTTCCATCTTCGAATAGTCAAAACGTTTAGGTAGATGTCCGGAGAGGATTTTTGAAGACAAAAACGACTTCCTCCACGTATTTCCTTGACTAAACATATGATCATCATTGGGGGTGGTAAAAATCTTAGGCTTGGATTTCATGATAAAATGATCACTACGCAAGCGCTATGTGCTATGGTTAGCTGACCCTTTCATTTTTTTGTGATATTCATTTTTTTACCCTTTTTCAAAGAGTTCTCTTTACTTTCTTTGTGGTGTTTTTTCAAATATTTTTTTAGAATGAAACTTTCTTTTATTTTTATTTTGACAATGATCAGTGCTCAAAGAAGATTATGAAATTTCTGAGTCTGTTGTCAAGCCTTTGACGAATTCGAAAGTGCTAGAATAGTGTTTAGCTTGATGCTCTTTTTTAGATTCTTGGTGGGATTTGGAGGATGAATCATCTTCATGATGCTTTATATTATCTGGTTCATTGGATTTTGGATACTCTGATGAAAAGTTTCCCACCAAATCCTTCTTAGCATATCTATTGGCTCTTAAAGCTTCAATTTATACTCGTAAGTGATCACGTTCTTCTTGCAAGAGAAGTCTTTCTTTGGTATCGTTATTCACATTAGATATGTGTCAATGATCCTCTCCGACCCTAACCTCTTCATTTTCAAGAGGGTGTCCGTCTGCATATCATGATCCATGTTCCAAATAACGTCAAAGATAAAGCTCAGTGTGATAGGTTTTAGATATTGTTTATCCGGGTATCGTCTCTAGTTCTTCGACAATGGTCACCAATATGATAATGATAAAACTAGTTCGGAGGGAATTTTAGTACGGGTGTAAGTTATGTATTACATTTGAGGTGGAAGGTAGAGAGATAATTAAACTACTTTACTTGATGTTTAGAGAGATGAAGTCTTAACCCCTTAAATGTTGTGTGTCAGATCTTTTATAAGCTGATTTTGGATTAATAGGCCAATCGGGTCGGGTCATAAATATGGGTCAAACCCTTAGACCATATAAACCATTAAATTTATTTATTTTTAATAATTTAAGACTAGACAAGCACATAGCTGCATCTACCATACATCTTAGTCAAAAGGTTAGGGAACAATATAAGTGTAGAATTTTATCTTTAATCTAAATTGTATATTCGAAGAAATCCAACCCTATGCTATTTACCACACCCAAACATTTTCAATCTCCGTCATAAAATTACATACAGTTACATATATGTTGGATACTTTATTTATAAAAAAGGATTATATAAATCATTAAGGTTAACTAATTGAGACATGTTCAGAGATAAGTAGAGTTCTGTCTTAGAATAGTTTGTAAGCGTGTAAATACACTAATTGGTGGGTTTTATTTTATTATAATGAATAATATAATATTGATAATGCGAATATACGCATATTGTGTTTTGTTATTTATTTTTATATTATAGGTGAATTATACACGAGTGTATGTTAATATGAAGTTGAAATATGATTTTAGATAAAAGAATAATATGAGTGTGTAAATTTTGATTATTATTTCACATATGCTTCGTATCTTTCACAAAGATTTGTAATTGTGTTCTCGTTTGGACGATTTTGCGTCCTATATGGATGATGTATGGATGATGTGTGGTTATATAGGAACGATGTTGGTCATGTGTGAACAACATATGATCATGTGTCGATGGTTATGGTTATAAGTGGGTGAAATGTGATCTTGTACGTACGATGTGTGATCTTAGGTGGATGGTGTCATGTGTGGACGATGTGTGTGGTCCTGTATATCTGTTGTGTAGTTTATTATGGATAAAGCATATTTGGTTAATTCATCTATCCTTGAATATTGAATAAGTTTTTTTTATGTTTTATAATAATATATTCATCTCATATGTATTATGTTATCAATCTGTGGTGAAAAAAGATACAGACGCTCACATAGTTTCATGTGCGGTATATATATCAAAGATATGTTCGTGGTTCTGTCTGACCATATGAAAAAACTAAGTAGATAACCAGTTTTATTTTGTCAACCATTGACTGAGTTAGTACATTTGTGAGTGTTTGTAAATTTGGACTCGTTTGGAGACTTTTGTTGTATTTAGTTTCAATATATATTACATATACTTTAACATTAGAGGTCCAAACTTTTTGAGTCTTCGACGTATAGGTAAATGATGTACATGTTAATTTATTATGTTAATTTATTATGTTCTAGTTATATATGAATATTACTTTATTTTTTTTATTGTTTTATTAGAACTTATAGGAGTCGGAGCATGACAATAACAATAATGATTTTTCCAAAATCTGGTATATCCCAAAATTCACATGAAGAAATTGAATTTATCATCTCAATATCGAAAGCTTGTTTCAATACACACAAACTCTTCTTTAACATATTTGAACTCCTCTAACTCAGCATGTATAACTCATTAATTAGACCACTGCAAAGAAATCCGTTTGTTACGTCTAACTGGATAAGATATATATATTTTACAACAACCATATCTAAAATCTGTCTAATTTTAATGAGCTTTACTATCCAAAGAAATTAACTCAAATTAATCATTATTTTGCTTATGCTCACATCTTTTCAAAAAAGCAAATCATATTGACCATTTAATTCTATCAAAATAATTTTCACCTGATATATCCACATATTAAGAAGTATCTTCCGTTATGTTGGAAGCTTAATTAGCGTCCACGCCTGATGCTAGAGTAATAATCTATCTCATCTTTCATTGAAGACTCCTAAGAAGTCAATAAATAACGTTTAAAGTCACAAATGTTAATTAATATATTTTAATTAAGACTACATTGACAACTAGTATAATATTTTTTATCATAATTTATTTATAAACATAAGTGATCATAATAAATTTTCCATATGGTTTTATCTCTATATCAGAGAACACAATAGATTCATCGTGTATGATATGGAAGTAAGATTTTGAGGATTAAGTTCTAAATAATATAAATTTAAGGATTAAATTGTAAATAATGTAAGTTTAGTCCTTAAATTACATGTAATATAAGTTTTAGAGAACATTTCTGATTATGTCTAATTATCGAGGACTAAATGGAAATTTATCCTCTTTTGTAACAGATTCCACTTAAGACTAAGTCTTGTCTCCTCTATGTAAAAGGCAAGACTATTCTAATAAAGGGGTTGAACACTTTTTCTATTGAACTCATTTGTACTTGAAATTTCTCTCTCTAAAAACTCTCTAACTCTTTCTCTCTCTAAACAGCTTTTATAACATTTACTAAGGTGAAATCTTAACTCATCAAATTGGCGATTGAATAAAAGAAATCAATGACTTATTCTGTTCGAAATTGATACAATCTTGTTGTATTTTCTGTTCAAAATTAATACGATGAATCTGAGAACAATCCTACGCTTCGATCATCGATGGAAACTCTAAAAGATGATTTACAGAGGGACGAAAGTAGACCTGATGGATCATCTCTGATCCAAACTCAGTCTGATATTAAGGTACGAATGAACCAGCTTTTAGACAAGATTAATGCATTAAATGAGAAGTATGAACGAAGGGAACAAGAGATCTACTCGGCGAAGCTTAAATCCGAGGTTAGACAAGAAACAGAAAAGACTGAGATGGTAGGTCAATCAGATCGATCTCTTGATGATCAACAGGCTAAATCTGAGGCACAAAAAACATGTTTTGTATCTTCTAACAGGCGATATTCATCTCGTAAAGGGAAAAAAAGATAAGCAGACGTACGTAACCTTTAGTGACGAGGAGGTAGAAAGCTCACCTTCGGGTTTTTAAGAGATACATGGGTTCTTCGAAAGAGGAATCAGAGGTTCACTTCTAACTCCTCTCACTAAATAATCTATATTCATTTTATTAACGACGAGACTTATTATCATTTTTCGCATGTCCGAGAAAATTCATAGTAGGTGAACAGAGATTAGACAAGGAAACATAAAAGGTGAGTAAATCTAAAAGAGATAATGCTCCTCGTTGTACATGGTGCGAAGGAAACACTTCGAATCAGTATGCTGAAATTGATCGATATCTATATGTTACAATGGGAATGAATGATCAGTTTGTTCAAGGTGTCGATTGGAGAAATTCTCCATTAACAAGTGAAATTTGTTCCATGACGCTTCCGAAGAGTTTTGATATTTCTAAGGTAGAGAAGTTCGATGGGATGTAGGATCCCGATGATCACATCGAACAGTTCAAGCACTATATGATGAATTTCAAAGATGACGAGGGCTGGTGTATCGTGCATTTTCACAGACTTTTAAGGGAACAACTCTTAAGTGGTACAATCGGATTCCGAGGGGGTCCATCTCAAATTTTAGAGATTTCCATACTGCATTTTGAAGGCAGTTTGTGGGAAGCAAAGAAATGAGAGCAAATGGTGATACCATTATTCAGTGCAAACAGGCACTTAGAGAAAATTGAAGGATTATACGAAGAGATTTGGTTTGAGCAAACCTACTTTGGACAACTATGAAGAGAATGTGGTGATGTCAGCTTTTCACCAAGGATTAGTGCCAAGGAATCTGGCCAATGATTCGACAAAGAGAAGAGCCTTAACTTTTGGAGCTTTGATGGCTCAAGTTGAGGATCAGATTAAAGTCGAGGAGTCGACTCGAGTCCGAGGTGCACCCATTAGCACTCCGAAGAATTTGAGACAGGCGACCAATAACTAGGGGCAACCCTCGAATGGAAATGGAAATGGTAATTGATAAAATAAAAACAATTTGCCTCCTCGAAGTGGTAGATATTCAGATCATGCTCCATCTAACACTTATAACAGGCCTGAGCCAAATCAATGGGTCAAACCAGAATATTATGCTAATCTGATAGAGAATGTATCTGTGATTTGGGATAAGACTAAGAGCTTCGTAAATTTTAGGAAGCCAGTCCTAATTAGCAGGCCAAAGGAGGAAATGAATAACAAGTTTTGCAGATATCATGAGGATATTGGGCATGATACAAATGACTGCATTGCTTTGAAGAAAGAGATTCAATTTTTGATTGAAAATGGCAAGCTCCTGACTTATGTGAAGTCGCAAGGGAGCTGATAAAAAAATAATGTTACATCAACTTTAAAGGCTACACCAGCTGAGAATTTGATGATTTTGGATTCACAAGCTGAACCATTTGATGTTTTTTTCTGAGTATGTGGAAAAAGATCCGAACAGATTGCTTCTGATGACGGTCGAAGAGCCCATAGAAAAGGGACATGTGCGGGAGCTATGCAAGTTTTTTGAATCGTTAGTAATTTTCGGAGGCGATTCGATGATTGGTAATTTGGATAGTTCGAGGAAGAGGCATGTTGTCAACTTGGCAACTCAAATTGAAGGGAAAATGCCTACGCATTTATATGGAAAGAAAGTTATTCCCTTTATTTTGTTTGATGAAGATGATCTACGAGGTACTGAAAGACCACATGAAGATGCTTTGGTTATTGGAGCAGAGGTGGCTTGCGTCGAAATTCAACGTGTGCTAATTGACACTGGCAGTTCTGCTAATGTCCTTTTTAAATCCACCTATTGTAGAATGACAAATCCACCTCAGATTTCTCAATCAGATCAAACTATTATTGGATTCACCGGTGTAACAGCTCGTGTTGTTGGAGAATTCGAGGGTGAAGTGAGTTTGGGAAAATGACCATTTAAGAAAAAGTTCCAGGTACTTTTTGTGATGGTGGAATGTCCCACAAGTTATAATGCTAGTTTTGGAAGATCATTGATTTTAAGAATGTATGGGGTTGTGTCTATAGTTCATCAGTGTTTTAAGTATGTGGTTGGAGATCGAGTTGGGGTCGTTCGAGACGATTAGTGGGAAGGTGTTATGCCACTGCACTTCGGATCGGAGGATCCAATAGTGGAGATTCAATGCATCAATAGCAGTTAGAAGGGGTACCCTCGGATTCTGAAGAAAGGGTTGACGATCCGGGGGAAACCCCAGGGTCTTTAACGGTAATGAAGAGATTGAGAAGTTTACTTTTTCGGAAGGGAAGGTGCTTCGAATTGGAACTTTATTGACCCCGCTTCTATGTCAACAAATGCTAGATTTTTTATCTTCTAATTTGGATGTCTTCGCTTGGAGGATAGAGAACGTAACCGGAGTACCAATTGAGGTAATTCGTCACAACTTGGCTATCAATCCGAAGGTTAAGCCGATTATTCAAAAAAGAAGGCATAAGCGATTGTGGCCGAAGCGGATCAATTATCTAAGGTGGGACACATAAAGGAGTCACAGTATTCTTTGTGGATGGCAAATCTGGTTGTGGTAAAAAAGAAGAATGGGAAATGAAGAATGTGTGTGGATTTTACAGATTTGAATCGAGCTTGTCCCAAAGATCCATCTCTTGTTCCTCGAATAGATCAGTTAATTGACTCTACTTGAGGCAATACAATTTTAACTTTCATGGATGCATTTGCAGGATATAATCAAATCCAAATGGATCCAAAAGATAAAAAATGCACAACTTTCATACCTGATAGGGGCATGCACTATTATAGGGTAATGCCCTTTGGATTGAAAAATGTTGGAGCCACTTATCAGAGGTTGATGAATAAAGCTTTTGCTACTCAGATCAGAAGGAATATGGAGGTATATATAGATGACATGGTAGTAAAAAGTTCAAATGATGAAGTGCATCTTGATGATTTAGAGGAAGCTTTTTTGAATTTAAGGGCAATCAGGTAGAAATTAAATCTTGAGAAGTGCACCTTCAGAGTTCTATCAGGGAGGGTTTTGGGTTTTATCATCAGTGAAAAAGGAATAAAAGCTGACCCAGAACAATTGAAAGCTTTGATAACAATGAATTCTTCTTGGTTTATAAAAGAAGTGCAAATTCTTACATGAAGGTTAGCAGCACTTAATCGATTTATTTCTAGATTTTCTGACAAATGTTTTCCTTTCTTTCAACTATTACGAGGACCCATCAGGTTTGAATGGACATCGGAATGTCAAGCAGCTTTCACAAATATTAAAAATTTATTGTCATCACCAGAGATTTTGTCAAAGCCTCGAAATAGGGAGAGGTTATTTTTGTACATTGTTGTATCGGATTTTGCACTGAGCACAATGTTAATCAGTGAAGATTCAGGAGTTCCGAAGCCGGTGTATTACATTAGTAAAATTTTGGTCGCATCATAAAATTGATATATGAAATTAGAAAAATTGGCATTAGCACTGATGATTGCTGCTAGGAAGATGTGTCCATATTTTCAAGCTCATACTATTAAAGTCCGAACTTCATTCCCTTTGAAAAATGTTTTACAACGACCTGATATTTCAGGGAAAATGACCAAGTGGTCAGTGGAGTTGGGGGACTATGACATTTTATTTACACCTCGAACAACAACAAAGGTGCAAGCATTGTCAATTTTTTTTGTTGAATTCCATTCAAGCCGATCAGATGAAGAAGAAAGTAAAGAAGCCATTCAAAATGATTCGAGGTTGGTTCTCCGAACAAAAGGAGGATCTAGTGTTTCAAGGTGCAGTGCTGGGGTTCAATTAATAGCTCCAACGGGAGAGACAATGATTCAATCTATTAAATTTGGTTTTCATGCTTCAAACAATGAAGCTGAATACGAAGATGCTTTGGCAGGTTTAAGATTGGAAAAACTTTGTGGGGAAACTTCAATGCGCTTGGAAACGGATTCTCAATTGTTAGCAAATCAGGTATCTGGATTTTCCGAACCAAGAAAGGATTTTTTGATTTTATATATTCGGGAACTTCGGAATTTAATGCTTCCGTTTGACAACGTTGTTGTGGAATATATTGGGTGAGGGAGTAACATGGTGGCTGATTCTTTAGCAAACATTGCTTACAAGGAAGAATATCCTTGGATTTTGCTACAAGAAAATCCTTGAATTGCTACTCAATCTAGCCAATGTGAATGTATAAAGGAATTTTTTTACGACTGATGAAATCTGAAGCGATTGGCGGTCATATATTCTTAGATTTGTGACTCAAGGAATACTACCAGATGATTCAGAATTGGCAAAACAATTGAGAAGTAAAACCTTCATATATATATATATATATATAGTACTGGATGGAATATTATATAAAAAGGCATTAAATAAGCCATTGTTACGATGTTTAAGCAAACCAGAATCACAATAAGTATTATCAGAGTTGCATGATGGTGAAGGGTCAGCTCATTGGGGGTTCAAAGCTCTCTCACGTCGAGTTTTACTTGCAGGGTTCTAGTGGCCTACAATCATGAATGATGCTAAGAATTTAGTACTAAGTTGTGATACTTGTCAGAGATTTTCCAATGCTATTCACAGACCAGCAGTATCAGTTATGTCTATATCTGAGGCAATATCATTTGATAGATGGGGGATACATGGTGGGACCTTTGCTGACGGCTTCTGGAGAAAGACAAATGATAATTGTAGCGGTTAATTATTTTACAAAGTGCACATTCGGAGTTCGATCAGGGAAGGTTTTGGGCTTCGTCATCAGTGAAAAAGGAATAAAAGCTGACCCAGAATAATTGAAAGCTTTGATAACAATGAATTCACCTCGGTCTATCAAAGAAGTGAAAATTATGACAGGAAGGTTAGCAGCACTTAATCTATTTATTTCTAGATTTTCTGACAAATGCTTTCCTTTCTTTCAAGTATTATGAGGACCAAGCAGGTTTGAATGGACATCGGATTGTGAAGCAGCATTCACAAACATTGATTTTTTTTTGTCATCACCAGAAATTTTACCAAAGCCTCGAAATGGGGAGAAGCTATATTTGTACATCGCAGTATTGGATTTTGCACTGACCGCAGTGTTAATCAATGAGAATTCAGGAGTTCCGAAGCCGGTGTATTACATTAGTAAAATTTTGGTGGGAGCAGAAAAGAGATATATGAAATTAGAAAAATTGGCATTAGCATTGGTAATTGCTGCTAGGAAGATGCGTCCATATTTTCAAGCAAATACTATTGAAGTCCGAACTTCATTCCCTTTCAAAAATGTTTTACAACGACCAGATATTTCGGTGAGAATGACCAAATGGTCAGTGGAGTTGGGGACTATGACATTTTATTTACACCTCGAACAACAATAAAAGTGCAAGCATTGGCAGATGTTTTTTTGTTGAATTTTATTCGAGCCGATTAGATGAGGAATAAAGCAAAAAGGATATTCCAGTGTATTCGAGGTGGGTTGTCCGAACAGATGGAGGATCTAGTGTTTCAGGGTGCAGTGCTGGGGTTCAGTTAATAGCTCCAACACGAGAGACAATGATTCAATCTATTAAATTTAGTTTTCATGCTTCAAACAATGAAGCTGAATACGAAGCTGCTTTGGTAGGTTTAAGATTCGCTAAAATTTGTGGAGCAACTTTAGTGCACTTGGAAACAGGTTCTCAATTGTTAGCAAATCAGGTATCTGGATTTTCTGAAGCAAGAAAGGATCGTTTGATTTTATATCTTCGGGAACTTCGAAATTTAATGCTTATGTTTGACAATGTTGTTGTGGAATATATTGGGCGAGGGAGTGATATTGTTGTTGATTTTTTTAGAAAATGTCGCTTACAAGGAAGAAAATCCTTGGATTTTGTTACAGGAAAGTCCTTTAATTGTTACTCAATCTAGCCAATGTGAATGTATAGAGGAATTGTTTGTTACATCTAATGTAATCTCAGGCGATTGGCGATCAGATATTCTTTGTATTTTTACTCAAAGAATACTACCAGATGATTCACGATTGGCAAAAAAATTGAGAAGTAAAGCATTCGGTTATATATTACTGGATGGAATATTGTATAAAAAGGCATTGAGCAGGCCATTGTTACTATGTTTAAGCAAGCAAGAATCACAAGAATTATTATCAGAATTACATGATGGTGAAGGGTCAGCTCATTGTGGGTTCAAAGATCTCTCATGTTAAGTTTTACTTGTAAGGTTCTATTGGCCTACAATCATGAATGATGCTAAGAATTTAGTTCGAAGTTGTGATACTTGTCAGAGATTTTCCTATTATATTCACAGACCACCAGTATCACTTATGTCTTTAACTGAGGCAATACTATTTGATAGATGGGAGATTGATCTGGTGGGACAGATGATAATAGTAGCGGTGGATTATTTTACAAAGTGGGAAGAGGGAGAATTGTTATCGGGGACAAAAGCAAAAGACATGATCAAATTTATTGTGAACAACCTTTGTTGTCGTTTCGGAGTTCCTCGGAGGATTACAACAGATAATGGCCCTCAGTTTAATAACAAGGAGATGTCTTCATTTTGTACTTCTAAAGGAGTTCAACAATTTTTTTTAACGCATTTTCATCCTCAAGCTAATGGGCAAGTGTAGGTAACAAACATAACGATTTAGATGACTTAAAGAAGAATTTGACGAGGGCGCTAGGAAAATGTCCAAACTATTTGCAAGATGTACTTTGGGCTTATTAGACAACTCCTAGAGAGACTACAAAGGAGACTCATTTTGCTTTGGCATATGGAATGGATGTAGTCAGCCCCGTAGAGTGTATGATGTCATCTTTTTGAATAAGTCAATATTTTAAAAGATCTAATGATGAAGTACGAAGGGAGAATTTAGATGTGATTGAGGAGAAAAGAGTTCGAGCTCATTTGAATGTAAACCAGTATCAAACTCTTATAAGGAACATATATGATTCGAATGTGAAAAATAAGAGAGTTCAAAGAGGGTGATAAGGTATTGAGAAACGTTTTCTTGCACACAAAGGAGAAAATTCTTGGAAAAATAGCTCCGAACTGGGAAGGGCCTTATATGGTTGCCGAGAAGATAAACCAGGGTCTTATCGCCTTTGCGATTTTCGAGGGAGGATGCTCCAGCATCCATGGAATATACAACACTTGAAGCTTTATTGGGAGTAGATTTGTCTTTGTATTTTGGAATTTTTACTTTCGAATGGCACACTCTTTCCTATCATGTTGGCCCATAAAGGTTTTAACGAGGCATTGTGTACATATTCAATATTATCAATAAAGTTCATTTTTGGCCAATGGTTGTTTACACATATTTGAATAAAACTATCTTAACAACTTATCAAAGACTGATCATCTTTGAGGTTTGTTAAGAGTAGAATATTCTGAAGTGTTTATAACACTTTTCGAAGAAACAGCCATGTTTAATAATCACATTATAATTTTTTCTAAGTGGAAGCTTAACAGCACACTCAGAATTTTTTGAATAACTACCATGTTCAACAATTTTGTTAAGGTATTTGGAGTGGTAAGTTTATAGTTTATAATTATATTTGTTTTTAAAATTTACCATTGAATAATATGTGAAGAGAATAATAAAACAAGGAAACCATTTTTCGATTAGATTAATTCTTTAAAGTAAAAAAAGAAATTTTTTAACCTCACAAACACAAAAAAGAAGATAAAGTTAATCAGACGAATCTTCATCCTCGGGAGATTCTTCTTCATCTTCATCTTTGGATGACGAATGGGGGATAGGATGGAAATTTTCACTTGGACGCTTATCGATGGGAATGTCGTTCCATAAACTTGTGACGTTGATTTTAGGATAAGTAGCGTGAATTTCTCGAAGAAGGAGAATGGCTGTTTTTTTTCTATTATTAATAGTTGCTACCATCTCTTTTGAAAGTTCAGCTTCGGCAGCAGCAACAACAACAACATTTTCCACTTCGAAATCATTTTTTTAGTTTAGCAATCTCCTCGGTCCGTTCTTTATTTTCTGAATCAGAAAGGTTAAGAGAATTTTGCAGACCTTTGGAGTTGGATATTTCGGCAGCCAGTTCAGTAGCATGATCAGATTTGAGCTTATTCATATCTTTTTAATGAGAAGACTTCAACGCTTTTTTGTCCCCAATATGTGTGGTTCACAGATGATTTTTCATGAAAAGAGCACCTTTTATAAGTTCAGACCTTGCTACTTCATACAAGTGAAATTGATCAACTACTTTGCTATGCAAATCTTCTCTTAATTTTTTCTCAGCTTCGTAAGATTCTTTGTAGTAGACCATATCTTTAGCCAATTGTTTTAGATGCTTTTGAGAAGCTTCGACTTAGGAAGTGCAACATCGATTGCAGGATTTGGAGGAGGAAGAGGAAACTCAGTCTCTGCTGAACTAGGACGTTGAATCATATCTAAAGTTGTGATGGGAGCAGGAGGACAAATAATTTATGAGACGCTTCGACAGGTGTTGGTCTTCCAAAGCTAAGCATGCGATTTTGGATGCCTTGAAGAACGTGATCCTTTTCATCAGTAAGCGCTTCAGTGTTTTCAAAAGTAATAAAAATACCAGGATCGAATTTTTCAGCAGCCTGATTTTCATTAGTAGCATTGTCTTCGATAATAATCATAGTGTTGTCTTTGGTTGTCTGTTCTTCAACCAAAGGGTTTTGTTTTTTTTATTGATTTTCAACACTGTTTTCATCTTCATCGACCAGTGTATACGAAGTGATTCTCGCCTGTTTTTTTTTCTTTCCATGGGAGCTGGAAGAACGTTTCTTTTTCTTCGAAGACGGTTCTTGATCTTTCCCTTCTTCGATGGGTGAGACAGTTATTTTTGTGGTTTTTCTTTTTCGAGGCTTTGGATTCGATGGAGTTGAAGGGCTAACACCAGATGTGTTAGCTGTCTTTTTATCTTTCTTCTCTTTGATAGCTTTTTCTTTTTTCTTTTTTGGTAAATGACTCTCTGATCTGTTGCGAATAGGAAGGAATACTTTACAATCAGGATAAACTAACCTTTTGCATACTATCTTCGAATCGGGCTCTGATATCAAATTTCGAGGTGGTAAGGCACCCTCTGAGATTGGGAACATGTGGCAGTTGAGGAAATTGATGGGCTGGAAGGCAGTGTGGAACGCATTATTCCATTCTTTTTCAGCTCAAGCAACAACTTTTTGGAAAATGTCCTTACCAGCTAGTCGACGCACTAAATAACGCCTCGAAATTTCTGAAATAATCATGCAAGTATAAAATTAAGGAAAGAGAAAGGCAAAAAATAAAATCTATTTTGAGAATGTAAAAATTTCGAAATGCTTACGATTGCTTCTTTAGATGAGATTTAGCCTTGAAGGATTAGCGTCAGAAATTTCTCTGTCATTCTCCCATGCTCCTGATATAAAGATGAATTTATGCTTCCAGAATTTATCAGCTTCTAAGAGGTCATCGATAATTTTGAGGTCATCCATCAGGGTGAGGTAGTAAAAGGGAAGCTTTGGACCTTTCGACAGTTGAGTTAAGGAGATAGAGTCCTTGAAGCTGATTGGAATCTGAGATAATCGAGATGCCATAATCACTGACATAAGGGTGAACCATTGATTCGGTGTCACCTGAGTAGGGCATAAGTTGAGGAGTTCGAATTATTCCACGATTATATGATCCATTGGAAACCGAAGACCCCAATTAATGATTTCGGGGTAGACTACTAGCTCATCATCCTTGCAGTCTAAGGGATTTTCTTCTTATTTAGGCAGTTGAAGAGTTATATTATCCCTCATTCCCCATTGCTTTTTCAGAGCCGAAGCTTGGCTGTCCTTGTAATAAATATACTGAATTTTTATGATGTACTTAGCTTCGAGGCCCCTTAAGTTTCTGCCAATTGTAGATCTTTCTTCTTCAGAAACAAAACAAATATATGTTTCTTCCTGCGCCTTATGGGTATTTGTTGAGTTCCCGTCATCGGATTCAGCTTCGAGATCGGTTTTGGTAGCCTCAGAATCAACTTCGCTGGCCTTTGATGTTTCGTCTCTAGGTTGTTGGGGGTAATGGATTAACAGTTTCTAATAAAGGATTATTTGTTCGAGGAACTTCCTCAGTTACTTCTCTCTGAGAAGAAGCTTCAGTATCTGGATTCGAAAGAGAGGAGTTGGGATAATTTATGATTTGTCTCCCATGACAATACAAGTTTTTCTTCTTCTAATTATTGAAGAATGATTCAAAAAGTGAGTATTTGACTTTTTTCTTAAAAGAGATTCTTCACTAATCAAAGGAGAAATGTTACTTTGAGATGAAGAGGCTCAAGGTGTTTTCGGACCTAGGATTTTGGACGAGGAATGTTCTTCGAATATAGGAGAAGGAGAAATAGCAGGATCTTTGGTTGGATCAAAATTACTGTGATAAATTGTTTTAGTGGTTGTTCCAACAAGAGCGCTATTGATTAATCCTGTCGCTGTATATTCTTCCGCTATTTGAGTAATGGAGAAGTAATCGTATGATCCAAAGACTAAGTTGTTATCAGGTTCTAGAGATTTTAGTTTCTTGGGTATGTTAGCCTTGGATTTTCTGGTTTTTGGATTTTTTCTCATAAACCAGATGAAGGTTGATCGAAGAAGATGAAGGTTGATCGGAGAGTTTGGTTTTTCTAGGGAAGGTACTGAGAAAAAGGAGGAACACGATGAAGGTAGCCAAGCCCTTTGAATTTTCTCTGGAATGATTTGTCGTATGAGAATGAAAAAATGAGGCTACTGATTGAATTTATAGAAAGAAAATGAGACGTGTGAAGTTTAAAGGACTTTGATAGTGATAAGGTAGAATACAAAGCAGTGAAAGGATTAAGAGCTTAACATCTGTCAGGCTAGATATCTTGCTATATATCTAAAAGCTATAAAGTCATGATGGATTCAAAGGGTTATATGCAACGGTTACTTTTGTATATTGTTTGGATAAAAGTCGATGAGTATATTTTAAAGTTTTACTTCCACTATGATTCGAGGAGTTCTATTTTCATAACATTTCGAGGAGACTTATTGGCTTTGAGAATTTATCAGATTTTAGTTACTTCTAATTGGTATTCGTTTTTTACCCTGCTTCAAATGGTTGCTCCTAGTGGTTGCTTCGAATGATTGCTCCTAGTGGTTGCTTCGAATGATTGTTCCTAGTGGTTGATTCGAATGATTGCTTTAAGTTTATTTTACAATAACTGACATGACATATGGAATAATTCAAAGACACTTTAGTTCACATTCATTTACTGACTTGAGAACTAGGGGGGTTCTGATATAGAAATAGTATTTTGAGGATTAAGTTGTAAATAATATAAATTTAAGGAGTAAATTGTAAATAATGTAAGTTTAGTCCTTAAATTACATGTAATATAAGTTTTAGATAACATTTGTGATTGTGTATAATTATTGAGGACTAAATGGCAATTTATCCTCTTTTGTGATTAAATTTGTAATTGTGTATAATTATTGAGGACAACATTTGTTAATATTTGAATTTCATTGATTGTATTTGGTGGCTCAATATCCAATAGTTCTTTCAAGTGTTCTATATTAGCTTTAATATCATTCTTATTAACAATATATCCACAAAAATGGAACTCCAAAAGAACATTTCAAAGTATTCAGGTTAAGATTGAATTCCCTCGGTGTTTCAAGTAACCAGATAAAACTTCAACTTCTTGATCCTCACTGTTTCTTTAGCGATCATAATGTCTATATAAGCCTCTGTTTTTTGCCCAGTTATTTGTTAACAAATCGGTTGAATAACTTTTGGTAAATTGATCCTACATTTTTCAAACTGAAATGCATAACTTATAGTAATACAAACTCCATTCATTCTGAAAAACATTTTCATGTTCGTCGTTAGGATGCATTTCAAGTTTGGTTGTATCTTGAGTATGCATCCATAAATTATAAAAAATCACAACCCGAGGCAACGCGTACTAAGTATCCAATATGAGGTAGAGGAAACGCATCTTATGGGAATGTTTTATTGAGACCAGTGAAGTCAACACATATCCTCCATTGTTTGTTTTTTCTTAAAAATAATGGATTAGTAACCTAGGTCGAATATCTCAACTCCTTCATATGTACCAACTTCAAAAGTTTCTTCACCTCTTTAACAATGACCTTTAATGTTTCATGAGAAAAAACCATTTTTTACAAACTGACCTCATCATTTTGTCAATGGATAGCTCATGGCAGATAACAAACAAGTTAACCCCGAATTTGTCACTAGCGGTCCAAGCATAATCATTTGATCTATTTTCAAAAAATCTATCATCTTAATCTCGAGATCTTAATTTAAGAAAAATCTAATCTTTACTATTTTCCCAACTCTTATTGTTTCTTCCACACCTCCATCTCACGGCTCCTCGTACTGGAATATCCTCTATTCAGTTATCAATTTAATTCTCAAATTTACTATTCCCATACAGTCGATGATCCTCTGTCGCATTCTTTAATTTCTATTGTGTTAATTTCTCAGGATATAAAGATATTGTGTAACATCTTCTCGTTTTGGTTTTAGGCGTCTCTGACTATTCTAGCTAGATTTATTACCGGGTATTTGAGACACTACTTCAATTTACATGATGTTGCCTCTATCTTATGTAACCATGATCTTTCTATAATCATGTTATACGAACTAGGCCCATCATAAATAATAAAGAAAGCTCTCATAGTTGTTTTGATACTTTCATAACCTAAGAGGCTTGAAGCTCAATAATATCGATACATCTCGAAGCTTTTCCTTCGTAACAAACTAGTTATTTACCAATTGATTTATATGGAGGTACCCCAAGCATATGTTTGTAATAACTTTCAAATATGATAATAATTGAGCTTATATTGTCTATCAATACAAAGAAGACTATATATCTAGAAATGTTTAAATCAATTATCAATGCATCCTCATGTGGAGTAACAACCCTTCTCAAATCATCATCTTTAAACGTAAAATCTGCAACTCGACTTTTGGTAATGATAGTATAGCGACTCCTCAACTAGATACACCTCTAAATATCTCTTATATTTTCCCCTAGAGGTTGATTCAGTTCCAAACATCATATCTCCACCAAAGATAATAAACAAATGTTGTTGTTTTTATTTATCATTTATTTTTTTGTATCTCTTTCTTTTTATGTTCTTCAGTTTTTTTCTCCTTCTTTACTTTTAACAAATTGGACAAGATCACCAGTGTCAATTAATTCTTTAATTTCATAATGTAGTGTCAACAATCAATAGTCACGTGACCATGGTCATTGTGATAAGCGCATAAATATGCATGAGATCTATCGTTGCTTGAAGCTAACATAGGACGTGAAGCTTGATACGTTTCCCTTACTTTTGTTTTATAAACAATTATTGCGATATTCTCAGTTAGAGGAGTGAACCTCCAACCTAGATTTTCGTAGTACAAAATCATTGGTCTGTTAATCAGATTTCTTGTCCCTTCGTCATGTATAATTTTCATGAGTTATTCTTCTATTGAGGGGTGCCATTTTAGATTCTTGAAATTTTAAACCAAAAGAAAACTTCTCTTTTAGAATCTTCAAGCCTACGACAATGATTTAATCTTTATAAATTATCTCCTAAACCATCCAAATGAATATAACAAGATCCTCATATAACTTTTCCTTAATATTCAATCCTCTTTTGAAGACCGCTACAACAACGTCTTGTTATCAAGTCACCAGACTTTTAATTTCACGCACGAATCTTAAGACATATCTCTTTAAATTTTCCTCAATTTTGGTAAATGTTCATAATAAAGTCAACCTCTTATTTATGTGCTATTTTATCCATGAAACAATTTCTAAATACCCTTCATAAAACCTTCAAAATCCCTAGTTGACCCTTGAGGCAAACTATTGAACCAATCTAAAATGTTTCCTTTAAATGTCATAGACATGGCTCCAAAAAGAAACATATAATTTGGATTAAACGCCATCATCATACTCTCAAACTTCTCCAAATGATGCTCAGGATCTTCTGAACCATCATAGGTTGTCATCTTAAAATGATAAAAAAATTACGGAATATCCCCCCAATAATCTTCTTAACAACTGGATTCTACAACAATACTATTTTGATGTTTGAGTGAGGAAGAAACATTTTTTATTTTCACAGATTTACATGAGGGTGTTATTGGATCTCTTTATGGATGTAAAAGCTTGCTTATGCATTTTCTCCTTGCTGGTTTTTATTGGTTGAAGTTGGCAGCTGATGTTGAGGCCATTGTGTAAGGGTGTGATGCTTGCCAAAAGTATGCTAGAACGAGTCATTTTCATAACGAGTATGTGAGTGTAGTTGTATTTCCTTGTCATTTTGATAAGCGGAGTATTAATATAGTGAGACCTTTGCCGATGATTACTGAAAAATGAAATTTTTATGGTGGCAATCGATTATTTTAGAAAGTGGATTGAAGCAAAAATATTATCAAATATAAGGCTGCAAGAAATTTATGATATTTCTAGAGTTATATTTTATTGAGGTATGGGGTCCAAAGGATATTATTGACTGATAATGAAACTCAGTTTCAAAATGAAATAATGACTACACCTTGTAAAGAATATGAGATTGAGAAACATTTTTCTACCCCTTAATATCCTCAAGAAAACGGACAGGTAGTGGTGACACTTATACGAAAAATCGCAAGTATACGATTTCTGTTGTAGTTTTAGAGTATTTAAGGCTCAAATATCGAACCCAATGAATAAATCTATTTTAAAATCTACAATCTAATATAAAAATATATTAATTAATAAACAAAAATAAAAGTTTAAATATAAAAATAAAAATAACATGAAATTAATAAATATTAAAAATTATTCTAGAGTTAATAAACATTTATCAACTAATTATAATGTATTTTATATAACCAAATTAAACTAACTTTTGCAATTATTCTTTAAAGCTAGGTTCTCTTTGAGAGTGTTGTGATCATCTCTCGATCTCACACAACTAATCATCTTGTATGATTGGTTATATCTCTAGTCCCTTACCTCCTATAATTAGGTCATAAATACTAAGAACATAGTCCAGACTTCACTGGGTCATGGCCGTGGTAAAATACTCATTCAACCTAATGGTATTGATATAGTTCAAAAGCAGATATTACCTCTCGGTCTCAACCTAAATCTATGATCAATCAATTAATCTCGTAGGAAATTGAAAGCATTATGATTAATATCAATACTAAAGAATAAAAGAAAAAGTAATTTAATTAACAACATATACTACATTAAAAATTGTATCTACAGAGGTTTAATAACTTTGGAACAAAAATGTTTAGCTCCTAGTGAGCATAACCCTAATAAGAAAAACAAAATAAGAAGAAAGAAAGAAAAGTAGATTGTTGGCGGCCGCCTGGATCTCCTTCGTTATGGTTTTATTTATAGGAAGAGTTATGAGATTTTTTATTCACCATAATCTTCTAACAAAACACATCGAGATTATAATTATAATATTACATAAAATAAAAGAATTAATTTATTCTCTTACATTATATAATATAATTATAATTTGCTATGGAGGACCAAATATTTTATTCTCCTAAAAATAAAATCATAATCTTTATCAAATATAATAAAAGAATTATATTATTCTTTTAAATCAAATAATAAATATATTGTAATTTATTCTTATGAAACTAAATTATATAGATCTAATCTTCAATTAATTTATTATGCCTTTTTTTCTTTTATTCTTTCTCTAATTATCTTGAAGTCTTGGCTTTTATCTTCTTATTTAATTATAGTTCTATGTACAATCTTAACTCTTTTTGCTCATTTTGCTTCAATTTTACTAATAAATAAAAAATACCCAAATAAGAGTATTTTTATTCATAACTAATTAAAAATATCATTAAATTAGTATAAAAGTAATTTAAATTCAAGGATAAATATCCTTTGATCAGACACAAAGAAGTATTATTGATGGGATATAAAAATAAAATTAAAAGGGTTAAGAGGAAATGGCTGAATCATATTGTCAGAAGTATTGTGGGCTTATAGAAAGATTCCCAAGCTCAAGTTAAGGCACAATATTACAAAAGATTAATAAAAAGTAGGTTTGATTCGAAGTTGAAATCAATCATTTTGAAAGAGGGGATCTAGTTGTGAAGAAATGTTTCCAATGAGCAAAAGATAAAAATGCTAGAAAGTTGGTTCCAAATTGTGATAGACCATGCAAGGTTATTTTTAAGGATCATCACGGGGATTATAGATTAGAGGATCTGAATGATAACTTATTAAATCAACCGTGGAATATTCAACATTTAAAGATCTATAAAGAAAACTTGTAATTTGACTGTGTACTCTTTTTCTTTCTAGTGGTGCGAAAGTGTTTTTTAACAAGGCACACTGTAAGCCCGGTTCATCAATACAATTTATTTTTTCCATTGTTAATTCAGAGTTGGAAGACAAAAAAGAAAGAAAACATAACATGATAGAGGGTCTATAAATCTACATAAAGAGGGTTAGATATAATAATGAAATAACGATTTTGGTTAATGAACCAAGATTAAGGTCAAAAGACCAAAAATTTATGTAAATAAGTCATATTGTGCTCTAAAAGAATAGTCAAATTCGTGATTATTCTTAAGAAACTAAGAATAAGGTCTAAACTCAGAGGTTACATAAATATGGTTCATAAACCAAGCCTAAGGTTGAAAGACTAAAAGGTTACACAAGTAATCTATACCGAGACTTAATGTCAAAGATATATATCGACCCCACAAAGAAGAAAAATATATAAATATATTGTCGAAGTTAAATTAAGTGAAGATATAAAATATTATCCACTAACTACCTCATCAAATTAGTAAGTATGAGGTAAGAATCTTTTATTTTAAGGAAAGGTTTTGTTAACATTATTAATACGAGGCATAAATTAGTAAAGATAAAATTTAAACTATTGGCGTATTTATTAAACATGTTCGATAAAGATAAAATTAAATTATTCATAATTAGGATGAAGTAATAAATTTAAAGTACAAACAAAGTCTTCAAAATATTCTTTAAAAAAATTAAAACGAAAAATAGTTGATTATGTAACCACCTCGTAAATTTCCTTGTTGATAGTCTGATCAGGTTGAGGAACTTTTGTGGGAGGTGCATCGTCATTATTTTTTTCCAGTTGATCTTCATTTCTTGAAGAAGTTTTATGAGTGGTTAACTCATCAATTGTTTCTTCATCAATCAGGACCACATGAGAAATTTCCTTGATAGATTCGTCATTTTGTTTTCCATTTTCCCACCATTGTCTACTTTATTTGATACTCTAGTATGATGTTCGTCTTCATATATCAAATTTTTCAGTTGATCTAAGTGGATGTTAGGATTTTCATTCGATATTGACAAAATAATTTCTTTTTTCTGACTTTCTAAAATTAAAGGTTCACTAACAAATAACAAATCTCCTTTTTTCGTTAAAAACTTTATTTACGTGACCCTCGATATCTTCTACAAGTTTGTTAATTTCTTTATTTTTACTTTTTTTTAAATCAGTAAAATTTTATTGAAGTCTTCTAACTTCTAAGTTTAGAGTATTGATTTGAAAATTAACCGTTACAACTTGAGTTTTTCAAATCTTTATTTTTATTAAACAAAGTAATGTTATGAGAAATAACATCGGTGTTAAGAGTATTAAGAGATGTGCCTTGTTTGATCAAATCTGCATTGTTAGAAATCAATTGTTTTTCCTTGACAACCACATAATCTTTTTAAGATTTCATACTTGCAAAAGAATTATTAGTGTAAATTTTTTATTCTCCAGTGTTTCAAAATCTTTGTGAAGTCGATTATAAAATATTACAAATTTATCTTTTATTTTTCTAGATTTAATATTAATAAGTTCAAGTTTGAAGTTCGTCATTGTATAAATGTTCGTGGGGTCATTTACACATAGAAAAGTGCTATCAATTTGTAAATATTATAAAAATATGTTAATAAGTATACATTGACAAGATTTTAAAAAGGTAATGTAAATATATGAGTGATATTAAGAAACGAACTTGTATTTGATTTCAAATTTTGTGCCAATAATATTAAAGTATTTTATGTTGTTGTAGTGAGTCATATTAGGAGAGTATAAGAGTTGATGGGATATGATCAATGATGAAGGTGGAACAGAGACCAAAAGAGGTGTTCATGTTTTAGGTTGAGAAAATGATGGTCTGCGGAGTAAGAATTTTCATTAGCAGTACTATATTGATTTGATGTTTGTGCAACAATTCATTTTGATTTTCAGCCGAGAGAATGGTCTCGTTCATAATGTTTTTTATTTTGTCAATTTCTTTGTCGGATTGATCAAAAAATGAGGAAAGATATTCGTTTTTTGTTGATGAGACAATCAGTACTGGTGTTGGTAAGTGGATGAGATACTTATGTTACTTAAAAACTTTTGTAAAAACTTTTGATATTCTATTACATCCTTAGTAAGTTTGTCAGTATATAGGCCTATTAGGTTTCCATTGGTGGCCGATTTTGAGAGTATTTTTTGTTGATGTGTTTTTTCTTATTATTAGCCATGTTTCTCAGTAATAGGAAGGCATATCTACAAAATTCCTTAGAAAATAAAGGTGGAAGAATAGTAAGAATTGAGCGATATGACTAAGAAATTTAGATTTGTTTTTTCTTTCAGTGCATGGCGAGGGTTAAATGAAGAATTATGACGAGGCTCTAATGAAATATTATGACAAGGGTCATATGAAGAATTATTACGAGGGTCGTATGAAAAATTATAATGAGTATGTATAAAGTTTGTAGACGGTTATAACTTTATTTACACGTGTCATTATATAAAAGGTTATATAAATTTTTGTTGGACAGTTGCAACTGAATGACACATGTAAATTTGTGATTGAGAACACATGTAATTGAATGATTGGTCAATTATCTTATGTAAACTGTATAAATAGAAATTAATGTCTTCATTCAGAGACTCAATCACGCACTTAATAAAGCAAAGATATAGAAGACATTTTCCTTTATTTTTTGATTTCAATTAATTATTTTTGCTATTCATTAGAAGAGAAATTATCTTATCAATCATTATAAATATTTTCGAGATATTGAATCTTATTTGTATCCAGTTGTTATTATTTATAATTCAAAATATGACACCAATAATGATGTTTCATGTTCGAGTTTTATTGGTAGCATGATAACTAAAATAAGGATTCATCACAACTTCTTGCAAAGAGTTATGCAAGACAAAAAATATATCACGGCAGAGTATCAAATAAAAAATGTTTTACATTCTTCAATCTTATATTGTAAGTTTGTAAAAATCCATATCACATATTGTCAACAAATTATCCATACTCAAACTATAACTAAACTTAACAGTTATACTATTACCCCTCATACTATAATCAAACCAAAACAACACTTATAGCATATACTATAAGTAATCACTTATACTATAACTATATTATAACAACACGTATAACATACATTATAAGTATACCACTTATACTATAATCGCCTTATAAAAGCATTTATAACATATATTATAAGTATATCAATTATATTGTAACCAAACTATAACAACACTTATCACATATATTATAGGTAAATCATTTATACTTGAAGTATATGACTTATACTATAGTATAATTATAACAACACTTATCAGATATACTGTAAGTATACCACTTATGTTATAATCAAACTATTACATTAGTTATAACATAAATTATAAATATATCATTTATATTGTAACCAAATTATAACAACACTTATCACCTATACTATACGAAATCATTTATACAATAAGTATATCCGTTATAATATAGTATAACTATAACAACACTCACTTATCACATATACAATAATTATACCACTTATACTATAATCAAACTATAACAACACCTACAATATACATTATACGTACATAACTTATATTGTAACCGTTTATAACAACACTTATCACCTATAATTTAGGTAAACCATTTATACTATAAATATATTGCTTACACTATAATATAACTATATTACGGTTATCATATATACTATAAAAAATATTACTTACTATTACAATAAAACTATAACAACGCTTACAACATATAGTATAAGTATGACATATACTATCACCAAACTATAACAACACTTATAGAATATACTATTAATAAATCATTTATATTACAAATATATCATTTATACTATGATATGAATAAAACAACACTTATCACATACGTTATAATGAAACTATAACTATGTGTATACTATAATCATCGTACTATAATTATAGTATAAGTCTATAACAACGTTTGACACATATACTATAAATATAGTCGGCGGCGGATCTACCTAAGAGCAAGGGGGCTGCCGCCCTTGCTTACATCCGACCAACGACATATCGATACTGGTTCGATGGCTGTAAAGCTGAGTAAAGTATAATTTTTGTGGCAACGATTTAACTTAGAATGGAACATTTATCCATTTCAATGGAGAAAGAAGAAAACGGTTTTCTTGTTCTCTGTCTTTATTTTAGATGAAAGAAAAAGAAAAATAGTCATAGTTGACCGAAAAAAGGATTTTGTATACGCTAACAACGTTTATAAAAAGACATTAATTAGATAGTTTACTTTTGTTGATTTGTTTATGCTAAAATCGATATAATCTCTTACAATATTATATAATTTTTTGATAATTAAAACCAAATATTTTTGGTAATTATTTATAATAAAATTTTGTAAAAAAATATTATTTTATTTTAGAGTTATATATATAAAGATATTTTTTTTTATTATATTAGTTTAAAGAAAATTCAACAAAAATATGTTGAAAGGTTAATGAAATTTTTTTAAGCACCTTTTTAATTTGATTTTTGGTTCTGCCAATGGATATAGTCCGTATCATACGACTTAAGAAAAATTCTTTTACCTTTAGTTTGATTAGAAAAATAAATAAATAAATAAAAGGCCAATATATAAGATCGATGAAGAGGGAGGAGGATGTGCTTCAAGAATCCAACTCTTGCCCTTCCTCTGCTTCAGTAATCTTGTCCAGATTCAGAGCTATTTTTGATTCCTTGGCTGCTTGCCATGGAAGATCAGAACAATAAACAGGTAGATGATGAAGAGTTTCCCTCTCTTCCAACTAGATTCAACACTGAAGATCAATAAAAAAATCAAAACCAAAAAATCATTCTCTAATCTATTTAAACCAAGAAACTCTATTATGAAGGATAATCTCAAACTTGAATTCATGAAAGAGGCTGCAGATCACTTTTCCGCTCAATACACAAAGAAAGCTAAAGACACTCTCATTTAGCAATCTAAAACTACTATAGTCGTGCAATTTAGTAACGATATTCCCAAAAGATTGGTGTTGAACAGTTTCTTGAAATCTTTCAATTTCAGAGGACTAGTCAGCTTAGAAATAATGGACTCACACCACATTCTGATAGAATTTGGTTTGAAGGAATATGTTAGTTCTCTCTAGTCAAGAAATGTTTGGAACATTGATGGAACAATTATGAGATTGTTAAGATGGAGCCCTGAATTCAATAAAAATATAAAAATCCCATGTCGCTGATCTGGGTCAAATTCGAAAAACTTCCAGAATTTCTATACAACTCTTCGATAATGAATGATTTGGTTGCATCAAAAGGTACTCCATACAGAGTCTCAGTACCAGAAAATAATATGGCTTATAGTAATGATTGCTACGCTCAAATCGAAATTGACATCTCCAAGAAATTGAAGCATAAAAGGTGGGTTGGTTTTGGATCAAACAAACCGATGTTGGATTTCTTTAAGCTATAAAAATGTTCCAACATACTGTGATTACTACTTCCATATAGGGCACACAGATTCTGAATGTAATAAAACTCAGAAACCTGACCCAAATGAGGATAAAGCTGAAGATGAAAACGACATCCCCAGAATTAAAAGTCAGAAATTTGAGAATCATAAACAGTCCTCGACTGAAACCAATCTTAATCAGCAGATTAGAACAAGCTCAAGCCAACATAACATTCAGTAAAGTTTACAGGAGAAAATTAAAGTCAATTGTTATTAAAAAAGATCAAGATTTAAAGAATGAAGACAATCAAATGCAATCTCTGGAAGATCAAAACATACAATGCCAAAGTAATTTGAATCAGAATGTTCAAATATTAAACACTCAATGTACTGATACAAGTAAAGACTCTCCTACTAACGAAGGAATGAAAATAATTGAAGCTCTTCAAAATCTTGAACAAGGTTACACTCAGAACAACCATCAAGATGATACTAATACTCTGTCTCCTAAGTATGATAACATAGGAAGCAACAATGTCTCCCCAACCAAAAGATGCACCACACCTGATTAGAATTTTAGCACCATATTAAACAAAAAATTGAAGTCATCCATGAAAGAAAGAAAAACTAACAAACTTGTTATCAATTCTATAAAGAATACAGAGAATAAAAAGCAACAAAAATCCTTATCTGATAATGATAAGGATAATTAGCTGGAATACTAGAGGCATTAACAACAATCCAACTCTTAGGAGGATCATTTCCATGATTCAAGCTGAAAAAATCAAGATCATGGCTATTTAAGAGCCTATCGCAAAGGTGGATAAAATTGAAGGAGTGGCTAATAAACTGGGTTAGAATATTATACCTACAATATTTCCAACAAGATTTAGGGTTTTTGGTGTGAGAATGTTAAAATGAATATCAAGCAAGATCACGGCCAGTTTATTCACATGGAGGTTCAATACCCTAGGCTTGAAGAGAATTTCAACTTGACTACAGTTGACGCTAAAAGTCAGAGAATTGAAAGAGTCGACCTTTGGAATAACTTGAAGATTTTGGCTAACACAAATAAAGTATGGATCACTATTGGAGGCTACAATGACATTACCAATTCTGAAGAGAATATTGGATGTACTTCCAATGATCAAAGCAATACTGACAATTTTAATGAAGCTATTAGAAGCTGCAACCTGGAAGATGCTGGCTACGTGGGCTCTAAGTATACCTGAAATAGAAATACTCGTTGGGAAAGATTGGACAGAGCCATGGTGAATGACAAATGGTTTGACATCTTCAAGGAAATACAGTTTTTTCACATGGTCAGAACTTGTTCTGACCATGCTCCTCTCTTAATTACTTCTATCTATAAATTTCTTAATCATGTTAATAACAAAAGGAAAAGCTTTAAATTCATGAATATGTAGTGCAATTATGATTAATTTTTAAGTGTTGGAGAGATGAACTGGAATATTAGTATCACAGGAAACTCTAATCATATCTTTTGGTCCAAGCTTCAAAGGCTCCAGAGATATCTAAGGGATTGGAATAGTAAGCATTTTGGTAATATCTTTAACAACGTAAAATCATCTGAAGAGAATGTGAAAGTGAAGGAAATTCAGCACTACATAGACAAAAATCAAGCCTCTAAAGCTGCTCTATCAAAGACTAACAACTTATACATTAAAGCTCTTAGAAATGAAGAAGACTATTGGAGACAGAAGTGTTACAACAACTGGTTAAAAGATGGAGGTGACAAAACTAAATTATATCATTGCTATGTCTCCAAGAAAAGAAAAGGAAATATGATTAAAGTTATTAAAGAGGATAACAAGTGGATTCCCGTAAGGCATTGGCAAATCAGCTCAAAAATACTTTAAGAACTATCTTGCTTTCGATCCTTATAAAAAACAGAGAGGAGGAGAAGAAGTTTATGGAGTACAATATCTTTGAAATTATTCCTAGCCTTGTTACTATGGAGGACAATAACTCTCCTTCTCAAACTAGCTAATCAGGAGGAGGTGTGGAAGGTCATCAACAACATAAGCAATGACAGTGCTTCCAACGTTGATGGTTTCAACATTTTCTTCTTTTAAGTCTGCTGGAAAATCATTAAAGATGATATCTGCAATGATATAAACTCTTATCTTTAAGGTAACATCATCCCATGAGGTATTTTTGTAATTGGTATATGGCTTATACCTAAGACTTCTAATCGTACGTATTGGAACAACTATAGACCAATTAGTTTGTGCAAGATGATTAACAAAGTGTTGTCTAATGTTATAAACTCTAAATTAGCTAACATTATGCCTAAAATAATATCGAACACCCAGGGTACTTTTGTTAAGGGTAGACTTATTAACGATAATATCTTGATTGCTAAGGAGATAATCCATGATATCGACAGAAAACCTAGAGCTTCATATTTAAATTTATTTACTCTTTTTTCTCTGCTGATTTCATAATCTTAATAAACAAGATGATTTCAGGTGTTAATATATCTCTGTTAATCAATAGTGATATGATAGGATTCTTCCACCAGAAGAAATGTCTAAGGCAAAGATATCCTTTATCTCCTAGCCAATTCATTTTGGCAGAATAAGTTCTTATCAGGGGCATATACAATCTTTTTAACACAGATAAAAAACTTATGTATGCTTCAAGGACTAGTTACCTGATCCCATGTCTAGAATTTGCGGATTATATCCGTGTGTTTACTAATGGATTAGCCTCCTCTGTAGATAAGTTAAGTAGGTACTTGGACAAATACCAAAGAATTTTAGATCAGACTATTAACAAGGAGAAAACCAAGCTGACAACTTTAACAAAAATTTAGCAATCAAAGACCAATAACCTGAAACTTCAGATAGGGTTCACTATTGAATCTCTTCCCTCAAGCTATCTTGAAATCACTCTCTGCAACAACAACAAAGGGAAGAATTTTAATCCTATTATTGACAAAGTCAACGACAAGATCACTGAATGAGACACTAAACATCTATCTTTTGGGGGAAGAATGATTCTCATTGCTTCTGTTTTATTGTCTATAACCTATTACTGGATGCAAAATAGTCTAATACCTAAAATAATTCCTAATACACTTGAAACTACCTTTAATAAGTTCCTTTGGAGGTCAAAGTTCAACGAAAAAACAATTCACTCGACCTCTTGGAACTCTATTTGTAAGCAATTTGAGGAAGGAGGGATGAACACCAAAATGCTTAATGATATTCATCTCACCTTCTCTCAAAATCTTTGGTTTCTATTTAGGAAAACTCCAGCTTTTTGTCTAAGATAATGCATAATATATACTGTAATAATTTTCATCCTTTAAAGACTAACTTCAATAAATCTGGTTCTTTGATTTGGAAGAGATTTACAGGAATTAAAACTCAAGCTGAGTGCAATATTAAGTGAATTCTGGGTCAAGGCAACATGGACTTTTGGATCGAGGAATGGCATGACATCCCTCCCTTATCTAATATTAACAATGATGGAAATAGTTGGTTTGTTGAAGCCAAAGTTAGAATATTTTGGAAGACTAACTCTTGGGACTATCCCACCCTGGAAACATTCCTTCATAGATATCAAATCAATCATATTGCTAATTACAAGATTGATCCTAACAATGAGGACATTCTAATCTCTAACAACCTCAATTTTAATACCAACCTTACGTGGGACAGTATAAGGAAAAAGCACACAAAGTCTAGCCTATTAAAAAAGATATGGAACTTCAGCATCCCCATGAAGTTTTTATTTTTTTGCTGGAAACCTATAAAAAATATTATTCCTATAGCTTCTATTCTTATGAAAAAGCATCTCAATTTAGCTTCTAAGTGCCAGTTCTGCAACCATACTGAAGATAAAAACCATCCTTTTGTGAGTTGCAGTTTTGCTTGGCAAATCTGGAACTATTTGAGCTCTTTGTTTAAGATCAAAATTGGTAGACACATGGTCTTAACTCACATAATAAGAGTAAGGTTCTTGTTTTCAAATAACAAGTTTCATGTCACCCATATAATTCCTCAAATCATTTGTTGGATTATATAGAAGAACATAAACAAATCAAAAAAATTGGGCAGTCATAACTCTGTTGCTAATTCAATTGATAAAATCACTAGAGTCATTATTGGAATTGATATGTCTAAAAAATTAAATCGAAAGCACTGGTCTAATTCTATTAATGCAAGCACTGAGTTAGGTTGTTCTTCTATTTAAAACAGAAACAAGAAACAAGAAACCAACTTACCTCAAATGGATGGATCCTGCTAAGGGCAGATTAAAAATGAACATCGATGGAGCTTGTTCTCATAATAAGGAGTCTAGTGGAGGAATCCTCATCAGGAACTGGGAAGGTGATATAGTTCTTAGTGCTGGTATCACATTTTGTAAACTAACTCCCCTGCTTGTAGAGGCTCGAGCTCTTCTCGAAGGGTTGATTCTTTGTAGAAGAAAACAATTGGATCGAAGTGGACATAGAATCTGATAGCCTCATGTTAATCAAGCTTCTTGCTGATGGAAACACGGTTTGGTATCTCGATTTTCTTATATCTATATGTAGGAAATTTATTCATTCTAAGATGAACCTCAAGCATATATCGAGAGTCCAAAACGAAGCCTCAGATTGGCTTGCGAAATGGACATTGAATTCCAAGTAAAAACAGTGCTTCAATCACCATAATGCTCCAAACAGTTTAATGGCTATTATTTTTCTAGAAAGCCTAGGTTTGGACTATATCAACCTTGATTAATGACTTTGTTTTTCTATCATTAGTGGCTCGATTGCAGAGTTGTATGGAGTTTTGCAGATTCAATATTTAAAAGCTGGAAGTAGGAACTTTTGAAGATGAAATGGAGAAATCTTAAGAGGCTCACTAGGCATGGGCATTCGGTTCTTCGGTTCGGTTCAGTTCTTTCGGTTCTTCAAAACTAGTACCCATTTAGGAACCGAATAAGTTTCGGTTCGGTTCGGTTCGGTATGGGTACTTAACTCGGTCTAATCGGGTACTTTTGGATACTTTAAATGCTTTGCAATATCAACATATATAAAACTCTTTTTACACTTTAAACCAATAAAACTATGTTAGATTGTAAGAAAAAAATACTAAATATAAGAAATATTCAAAATTAATATGCTAAAGAATGATATTAGTAATATAAAAAAAATGAAAAGATGATATCAAGTTTATTAAATTATATAAAGGTCGATATTTTGTTATTTTGTTTATACGCACAATAGTTTGTAAATATGTCGCCACTTTAAATATAATATGTTATCATTTATTAAAGAGGCCATAATTAGAGATCAATGATAAAAGACAAATTTAAGGGAATCCAACTTTGAAAAAGTAAATATATTTTAAAAACAATTCAAAATTAAGGGTTAATACATAAGTTTGATTCCTAACGGGTACCCGCGGTTCTTCGGGGTACGGTTCGGTTCCGAGAACCGTGGGTAATTGAAAACTGGAACCATTCGGGTATTATGAAAGAACCAAATCTACTTCGGTTCGGTTCTTTCGGTTCCGGTTAAAATGTCCATGCCTAAGGCTCACCGTTAATGAAGTTGGAGCTTTGATTCTTCGAAGATGAAAGATTAATTGTGGAGGGAAATCTTAATTGCCAAATTTTTGGCGCCATTGTCAATCAATTTAGAAATTTTGCTTTTAAAAATTTATGTTTATAAATATCCCGTTTATAGACTTTTTTTTTCTTTTTTTTTTTTGGAGGGAACCCGCAGCCGCTACTCAGAGTGCAATGAGTGCGCACAGGGTAAACCCTCAGTCTGACGCGATAGCCTGCAAACCAACACCAGAAGGTAAACCACACAAGGTGACAGGCTCAGCCGAGAAAGCGTATGTAGAGGGACTCGAACTCATGACCTTTTGGTCATAAGAATGCCTTACTCAACCAACTCGGCTACCCCCTTGGGGGCTTTTGATGTAGGGAAAGACTTTTACAAAAGATCTATTTAAATATTTTAGTTTTATTTATTTTATTTTTATATTTTAAGTATTTATTTAAGCTAGCGAATTAAATCTGATTACATTCAGATTTAATAAGATATTATTTTATTATGTTTATTTTTTATTTCCATATTTTGTATTAGGGATTTGGGTGATTCCTTGTTTCGCCTTCTTCTCTTTGTGTTTGCCGCCGTCTATTATATCTCGTAGCTTGACGCTACCAGCTTTATAGACTTCTGTTTTGTAACTTTGCGAATTGGATCCTTTATCATTCAATAAAAATATATCTTTTGTTTAAAAAAAAAAAGAAAACCAGTATATAAACGGACAGTCCTTATAGCCTAAACCGACCCATGATAAAACAAAGGGAAAACCAGACGGACAGTCTTTATTTAACTCAAACCGTCCGACAATCTCTTCTTATGCAATTGAAAAACAAAGTCTACCTATTAACTACTTAATATACTTCATCGATCAAGCTACGTCTTTAATAAACATGAATGGTTTTTTTTCGGAAGTGCTGGATCTGGCCTACGAAAGGGAGGTGGTATCCAAAAAGAAAGGAGCACGTGTTAGGTCCTCTGTTTCATCGCCGGGTTGAGAGCTATTCAATATGTTCAACGCAAAACCAAAATTTCCATTTGTCACGTAATCTTCCTCTCTACGAGAAAACTCTAACTCTATTCCTAAATTCTAAATCCTTCGGTATTAATAATAATATTGATAGTAATAAGTCATCGTTTCTTTGTGAATCAACACCTAACTCATCCTCTCTCACGCGTAACGTAACCCTGATCAGTCTCTCTGTTTTTCTGTGATGTCCAAAAACATATTGGTGACCGGCGGTGCCGGTTATATCGGCAGCCACACCGTGCTTCAGCTATTAGAAGGAGGTTACAAAGCCGTCATCGTCGACAATCTTGATAATTCCTCCGCCGTTTCCGTCGACCGCGTTAAACAATTAGCCGGTGATCGTGCCAAAAACCTCACCTTTCATCAGGTTTTTCTCATACCCTTTTCTACCGATGCTGTCTTATGGATGTATATTCGATATCCGATTTAGAATTTATCACATTTCAATCAATCAAGGGACGGTGGAATTTAGAGTCCGATACTTTAACCAAACTGACCACTCAAAATCTGTAGCAATTTTGACGAATTCTCTTGTAATATGTCTTGATATGTTATATTTTATTTAGTGGTACTTTGAGTGACGCTGAATCTTAGAATTATTCATGCTCATAAAAATTTAGAGGCTATGGTGCTGATATGAGATCTTTGTAGGTGTTTTTGGTTCATACTCGGTCATACCCTTTATAGTTTAGTATGGTTTACGTAATACCTTGTTGGTCTGCAGGTTGATCTTCGAGACAAACCAGCTCTAGAGAAGATTTTCGCATCAACCAAGTATGATCCAACTCTGTTTCTTTTTTCTGATTTCACCTTCTCTAGAGAATTCTTTTGATGTTTTTAGAAAGTTTGGGTGGATAGGTTTGATGCTGTTATTCATTTTGCTGGATTGAAAGCAGTCGGCGAGAGTGTACAGAAACCCTTACTCTATTTCGACAATAACCTTGTTGGAACTATTGTCCTCTTTGAAGTCATGGCTGCACATGGATGCAAAAATGTACATATGTTTTCTTCTTATTTTTGCTGGTTTTTTTAATCGAGAACTCTGACGGACATTCTAGATTTGACTTCAGCTTGTGTTTTCATCGTCTGCCACCGTCTACGGTTGGCCTAAGGAGGTTCCGTGTAATGAAGAGACTCCTTTGTGTGCAATGAATCCATATGGACGGACTAAGGTAATGCGGGACTCTTTTTAGTTTCAAAAATTTGAAATGTAGGGAGATATTAATTTTACTAAACGTGCGTGCAGCTATTCGTTGAAGAAATTTGTCGTGATCTCTACGGTTCAGACTCAGAATGGAAGATAATACTGCTGAGATACTTTAACCCAGTTGGTGCACATCCTAGTGGGACCATCGGAGAGGATCCTCGAGGAATTCCTAATAACCTGATGCCGTTCGTGCAGCAAGTTGCCGTTGGTCGACGACAAAACCTCACTATTTTTGGAAATGATTATAGCACCTATGATGGAACTGGTGTATGTGTTCATAATATGGTTTTCATTTCCTTTCATATATATATATATATGATCATATGTTTATTAATTTTTATATATAGGTACGCGATTATATTCATGTTATGGATTTAGCAGATGGGCATATAGCTGCTATATGTAAGCTTTCTGGTGCAGAAACTGGTATGTCCTTTCGTTTAACTTTTCGCTATTAGAATTAAGAAAAATTCTTAGACGTTACGTGGTGACCATGGTCTCATATGTCGTTAGAGTGTGATTAATTAAATTATCGATGATTTACTTGGCATACTAAAATGTATTGTATAATTACTCATTCATTGATATCCTTAATTCTCAATCCAATGGTGAACTTAAAAACATGGTGCATTGGTATAGTGAGACCATAGTCGCATCTAACAATCATCCCTATAACTCGTTCATATTTGGTTGCTTTGTTGGGCTTACGCATGTTTGAGTGTTTGCAGGTTGTCAAGTGTACAATCTAGGAACAGGAAAAGGAACATCAGTACTAGAGATGGTTGCTGCATTTGAGAAGGCATCTGGAAAGGTACAAGTCATGTCTCTTTTTTCTTTTCTTTTTCGTTACATTATATGTTCTTTGCTAATTAATGTTTTGCTCCAATAGAAAATTCCTCTGGTAATGGCTGGAAGGCGGCCTGGTGACGCTGAGGTTGTTTACGCCTCTACAGAAAAAGCTGAACGCGAGCTAAGCTGGAAGTAAGCAGAAACATTAATCATACCCATGAGAACGAGTATATCTTTGGGTTATAAATTTAATCCTTTGATGCAGGGCCAAATACGGAATCGATGAGATGTGCAGGGACCAGTGGAACTGGGCAAGCAAGAACCCTTATGGATATGCTGATAAACAAAAGGCAGTAACTTGCGCGATGATGTAAAGAATATTTTTTGAGATTCTTGAAATTATTCTACTATGTACAACTAGGTTTGCTATTTTAAGAAGATATAAGAACTGTTGGTTGTAACGATCAAGCTAGGTGGACTTAATATTGTCCAGAGTTACTTACCAAAGTGGTTTGCTTTTTGTCGGTCTGAAAGCCTTGTATTAGCCACTGGCATACAAATTGCAGGGCCAAGTGTTTTTATGATTTTTTTTTGTTCTCAAATGGAAAGTGAAAAGTTACGAGTTTGCCTGAGAGAAGCAGAGTGTCGTCATCGCCTGTGTGTAATGGTGATCTACTACTGATATATTTGAGCGATTGAGGATGTGGTTGTTATAACAATGAAAAGTATGTTTCGCTTGATGTTGGATATGTGGGTGTGGACGTGGTTTTACTGTGATAGGATAAACAAGTGAACAATTAAAATAATTATTTAACGGGACAAGAATATTGGTGTAGTAATGCTGATATAGGAATATTGGCATTAGCCGAGATTATAAGATTTAAGCTATATGATTCGATAGTATGTATGATTCGATAGTATGTCGTAGTTTTGGTTGAGTTATGATTTATTTTTTATGTGTGGTAAAAAGAAAAAAAAAGTAGATGAGCGGTTTTTTAACCTTCCAACACAAAGTATGAATTAAAATGAAATTATAAAATTAATTACACAAGATGAATTTTATATGTTTTTGTATTGTGAAGAAATTTTATATCCACAGACAAAAGATGTATATTTTATATGGAGAAAGGTTACAAGAAAAATCTTTCAAACACAACTATGAGTTTCGGTGTCTCATCTCAACCTCGCCATTCAGCTGAGTCTTCACCATTTCAATTCTTCTCATGTCCATTCCAGCTATCAATATGTCATCCACATACAGCAGCAACACAAACTGTCGCTACATGTGTCTTTTCTCATTACAATAGACAAAATTATTATTGTAGTTCCTCACATACTTGATAGAGCTCATACAAGATTGAATCTTCTTTCAATATGTCATCCACATACAACAGCAACACAATCTGTCGCTACATGTGTCTTTCCTCATTACAATAGACACAATTATCATTGTAGTTCATCACATACTTGATAGAGCTCATACAAGATCAAATCTTCTATTCTATTCCCTCGACGACTGTTTCAGCCCATACAAGGGTTTTTTTCTAACAAGCACACATCCCCTTTATTCCTTTCTTCAAAATATTTCAGCTGACACATTTAGATGGTCTTTTCCAATTGTCCATGGATGGAGTCAGTAGTAACATCCGTTTGATCTAACTCAAGATCAAATCTAGTAACAATTGACATCATAACCTTTATTGAACTTTCAAAACTGATGATAATATTTTATTAAAATCAACACAATCCTTTTGCGTTAGAATATCTTAGCAGAAAATCTAACTTTGTATTTGGATAACTCAATTTTAGAAATAACTTCCTTTTTTTAATATCCATCTAATCCAACAAATTTGTGATCATACGGTTGTTTCACAAGAATCAAGGTGCCTATCTTCTTGAGAGAACTTAGTTTTGCTTGAATCGCATTAATCCATTTTTACTCATCATTGCTCTTCATAGCATCATGATAGTTCTCGGATTCAAGAATATTTCTCTGCATTTGAATCGACAAAGTATAACCTATAACATCAACAAAATTGTACTTCCGTAGAGTGTTATTACGTTTTCATGCCCCATCTCTCACAAATTGAAAACTATCAAGAACATGTTGCACTTCACTCTGATCATACAAAGGCTTTGGAACATCAATCTCTTAGTCAGTATCATCCTCTTCCAATAGGTGAACTTTATTTTCATGAGCCATATCTTAGCCAAGTTTGAATAATCTTTGGCGAGAGCATCCTCAACTTCACTGTCTTGTTCAGACTCATCATGAAATTCACATATTTTCTCGTTCGTATTAAGTGTTATCTCCACAATCTCAACCATTGAGATCACCTACTCACTGAATATCACGTCACAACTAAGCAAATATTTCTGACTTCAGGTTCCATGCACGAAAACCTATACCATTTTACTCATTCCAGATAGCCGAGGAACAAACACATTAGTAGCCCCGAGTGAAGTTTATCTTGCTTTACATGTGCGTAGGCAACACATTTGAACACTCTCATATGTTCTGGCACAAGTTTCTTTCAAGTCCATAATTTTTGTAGATATTTAAACTTCAGTGCCATAGATGGATTTTTTATGATGATAGATGCAGCTGTCGATACAACTTTTCCTATGAAGGTTTGGTCTATTCCAACTGTAAGAAGTATATACCTAATCTTTTCAAATAATGTTTGGTTCATTCTCTCAGGAATCCTATTATGTTGTGGATTTTCTCTCAAATTCGGTGTTTACAAATGCTAAGTTTAAAATAGTAGCTAGTGAATGTCTCATTCATACATTCAAAGCCATTTTCAGTTCTTAAGTTCTTCAACACCTTTCCAGTCTAGTTCTCCATCATCCTCTTCCACTTCCAAAAAGCATCAAATGCTTCCTTCTTGGTCTTCAAAAAATATAACCCATACTTTTTGGAAGTAATCATCAATCAAAGACATGAAGCACTGTGCAACACCGATTGTGGGTTTCCGTACTGGACCCCACATATCTGAATAGACATATTCAAGCAAATCACCACTTATATGGTTGATATGTAAGAATTAAACCCATATGCTTTTACCTAATACACAAAATTTACAAAATATCATCTTATGAACTATGTTACATTCCAACATTCTATGTATACTAAGCTCAGTAAGTCCTATCTAACTCAAATACTCTAACCTCAAATGTGAAAGCTTGGATGAATATATTTCTACACTAGACACCCTTCTGAACACTACAAACCCTTCAAGAAATAATATGTCATTAGTCTTATAGGCTTTCAAAACAAATAGTGACCCTCGCAGAAACCCTAAATCGATCATCTCTACTTTTATATGTAAACCCTTCCTCATCTAACATGTGGATAATAATAAGGTTTCATCTAACGTAGCTCACTTTTGGTAATCACTTTATCTAATCATGTAGACAGCTTGAACCAAACATTACCTATCTCCTTTATATCACAAAGTTCATCATCCTTGAGTATGGGCTTGCCACCATAAAGTGACATCATGTTTTCAATCCAATATTTACTGGAAGTCAAATGGAATGAAAGTCCGAATCCAAAACCGAGTTGTCATTATACCTGCATGTAAAAAAGTAGTTAAAGTATCAATAAATTCATTATCCTCCGAGACCATTGTAGCATTTATGTTATCTAGCTTCATATAACTATTTCCCTTTCTTTTGTCATGGTATATGTTACTGATATGACCTCTATTTTTACACAACCAACATATTACTTTAGAATCATTGAAAAATATTCTTGACTAAGAATGATAGTTTCATCTTTTCTTGATTGAATCTCTATGTCCAGGCCTACCCCTGACACTCAGTCTGATACTTTCGAAATCACTCTTCAGAATCATCTTCCGTTGAATATTTTTTTAACTCCAAAGAACTCTTTACTTCGGCCATCGTAAATGATTATTTGTCGTAGAGCATAGCGCCAACAAAGTAATCATACACTTTCAAGAGATAATTCAAGAGGATTATTCCTTTCTCCTCATATTCTACCTTGACTTGAACTATATTCAAATCAAGAATGATTATATTGAAATTATTGAGGTTTTTTAGGATTTTTTTACTGTTATCCCTTAGCGGATACAATTGTTTCTTGAGATAAAATATGTTCTCTAGGGACTTTTTTATATAAATTACTTCCAACCGATTTCATATCCTCAACGTCTTCGACTCTTCATACATCTCTTGAAACACCTTGTCCCGCACGCTCAAGATTAGGACATTATGGGCCTTGGACAAATAATACTAATCGGTTCTTTGAAATTTTATAACTGAAAGCACACATATCTTTATGTACTAAAAAATCCTAAATCTTAATTCTCCATAGGTTGAAATCATCTATTATGTTGAATTTTTATAGATCGAATTTAATGAAACTCATCTTGGTGAGTTTTCTTGGTTTACTGGTGAGACCCGAATTTATAACCTTAATATCCAAGCTTATATGGAATATGATAAGGATGAAATTAATATGAGGAAAAATAATTAGGTTAGAAATGTAAAATAATGAATAAATATTGTGCATGGAAGATTTCAGGCAAGATAGAAGCCTAGATGACTAAAAATGCAATATGTAACAAATATATTTTACTAAGCATAAATAATGGGATGAAGTATCAAATAGATAAATGGATGTACGGTAATTTGAACTTGTCACCCCTATATATAGGTGAGCGTTTTCTTGTAAAATGGGATGAATGATTACTTTTTTACTTCAATACTTGTCATTTTCTCTCTCTAAAAATATTCTTGACACTTTACCTCTCTAGAAATTAGTTTAATCTATATAGAAATATTTTTAGACCAAACATTAATGTTTCACTCTCGACAATATCTGAAGCGATAAGTGGCGACCACAGTGGGAGGTACGCTTGGGACCTAGATAACAAATCTAAAACCATAAATTATTGAAACTAGTGCGATATATGGCTTCTGATGTGCAAATAAATCTAATAGTGTTCATAGAGGGAGAAGTAGTAAAGGAAAGTATTGGACGAAGGGAAGCTCAAATCGATCCAAAATTGAAGGATCAACGCATTTAATTAACTTTGGAATATTAGACGAATCAATTATTAGAGAAAATAGTTAAATTAGATGATCAATTTAGTTCAGAGGGAACAATTTATTTTAGTTATACTAGAAAGGGTCCGATTGGAGGTTCATATGGTGAATGGGGGTAAAATTTAAGTTAGTCATTCCGATGAGACTAATGGAGATATTTTTAGAGGAAAATATAATTTTCTGGAAGTTTAATTTTAGATGGGTAAATGCTATTTTTCTTGTACAAGTGAAAGGAAAGTTAAACATATGTATGTACCTTCAGAATCTAGTGAATCACCTATTTTGGATTCTGATGGGCTTTCTCAGATTCCCGAACGAGTTGATAATTATCAGAAAGAAGATATATTTAGGTAATAAGCAATATTCAAGAAGACGGGTTGGTTGAAACAACGATACCGAATGGAATATAAGTATAAGAAACAAAGTGAACCTCGACATGTATTTGAAAACCCAAAATTTGAGTATAATATTACTAATCAATTCACGAACCCTTCAGAATAAGGACTTTATATGATAACAATTATGATATTGAAGAGAGTCATTACAGACAAGGAACGAATTAGAGGATGTCTCTCTTGTCAGTTGAAGTCGGGGTAATAACGGTTCCAAAGCGTTTTGATATAAAAAAATGGAAACATTTGATGAAACACATGGTTCCAATGATCACATCAAATAGTTTATAAACTACATGATGAATTTCGACGATGACGATAAGTTGTTGTGTCGAGCTTTATCATAGACTATCAAAGACACGACTTTGAAGTGGTATAAGAGAATTATGAAAGGATCAATAAATAACTTTGGGATGTTTTATACTACTTTCCAAAGGCAGTTTGTAAGTAGTAAGGAAATGCGCACAAATGAAGATATTATAATTCAATGCAAGAAGTCATAGGAGAAAACTTGAAGGATTACACTAAGCGTCTTGTGCTTACCAAAACTGGATTAGATGATAATGATAAGCAAGTCGCATGTGCATTTTATCGACAAGGGTTGCTCATAAGAGATTTGGCTAAGGAAATAACAAGGAGGAGGGCACTTACTTTGGGAGCTTTAATGGCTCGGGTGGAAGAACATATCAAGGTTGATAAATCTACAAGGGTACGATTTGGGCTAGGTTCGATGCAAAGGAAATTACACCAAGGGAGCACGTCGAATAACTAAGGGTTTCAATTATAAGTATCTCTTTGATCCAAGGCTCCAACCAATCTACCCCTTCAGTCAGGGCCATCCCATGAGGCTGACTCCATCCATTCCATATGCTAAAGCAAAATGAGTCTCTTTTTTGTAGCCTCCCTAGAAGTTTTCCGGTAAGCCAAAAGCACTTCTTGTAAATAATTTGGCCATTTTCCTGCTGCCCTAGTCAAATTCTTCTTCAAGCCATCTAAAATTGTTATAGTTGTTACCTCCACTTGTCCATTAGCTTGAGGATGAAAAGGCGTCGAAAAGCATTGTTGAATTCCTTTCGACGTGCAAAATGAAACCATATCTTTGTTATTAAATTGAGGGCCATTATCTGTTGTAATCCTCTGAGGAACTCCAAAACGAAAAAAAAAGTTGTTCAGAATACATTTGATCACATCTTTTGCCTTTGTTCTTGATAATGGTTCTGCCTCGACCCACATTGTGAAATAATCCACTGCTACGATTATCATCTGTTTTCCTCTAAAAGCCATCGGAAAATGAGCTACTAGATCAATCCTCCATATAGCAAATGGTACCGCCTCGATTATAGACATAAGTGGCACTGCTGGCCTATGAATAGCATTATCAAATCTTTGACAAGTATCACAACTTTGAACTAAATTCTTAGCATCATTCATGATTGTAGGCCAATAGAATCATGCAAGTAAAACTCGTCGTGATATAGCTTTAAACCAGCAATGAGCTGACCCTTCACCATCATGCAATTCTGATAACACCTCTTGTGATTCTTGCTTGCCTAAACATCACAATAAAGGCCTGCTCAATGTCTTTTTATACAATATTCCATCTAACACTATATATCCGAAGGCTTTACCTCTCAATTATTTGGCCAACCTCGAATCATCAGGTAATGTTCATTGAGTCAAAAAATTAATAATATCTTCTCTCCAATTGCCTCAGACCATTTCAAATATGACAAAAAATTCATCTATACAATCACACTGACTAGATTGAGAAACAATTGAAGGACTTTCTTGTAGCAAAATCCAAGGATACACCGCCTAATAAGAAATATTTGCTGAAGAATCAGCCACCATGTTACTCTCTCGACTAATATACTCAACAACAACATTATCAAACAGAAGCATTAAATTCTGAAGTTCCCGAAGATATAAAATCAAACGATCATTTATTGCTTCGGAAAATCCAGATACTTGATTTGCTAACAAATTAAAATATGTTTCCAAGATTACTGAAGTTGCTTCACTATTTTTTTCCAATCTTAAACCTACCAAACCAGCTTCATATTCAGGTTCATTGTTCAAAGCATGAAAACCAAATTTAATAGATTGAATCACCGTCTCTCCAATTGGGGCTATGAATTGAACCCCAACACTCCACCCTGAAACACTAGATCCTCCATCTGTTCGAGAAACCCACCTAGAATTTTATAGTGCATCTTCTTTACTTTCTTCCATTCGATCTGTCCGAATGGAATTCAACAAAAAAAACTGCTAATGCTTGCACTTTTATTGTTGTTCAAGGCGCGGACAAAATATGATAATCCCCCAACTCCACTGACCACTTGGTCATTCTCCCCGAAATGCCAAGTCGTTGTAAAACATTTTTGAAAGGGAATGTAGTTCGAACTTCAATAGTGTGAGCTTGAAAATAGAGGCGCATCTTCCTAGCAGCAATGACCAATGTTAATGTCAGTTTTTCTAACTTTAAATACCTATTTTCTCCTGCCACTAAACTTTTACTAATGTAGTACACCGGCTTCGGAAGACCTGAATCTTCACTGATTAACACCAGGCTTAGTGCAAAATATGATACCACAATGTACAAAAAGAGTTTCTCCTCATTTCGAGGTTTTGATAATATTTATGGTGATGATAACAATTTTTTTATATTTGTGAATGCTGTCTCGCATTGCAATGTCCATTCAAACGTGTTTGGTCCTCGTAAAACTTGAAAGAAAGGAAAGTATTTGTCCGAAAATCTAGAAATAAATCTTAAGTGTTGCTAACATTCCTGCCAGAATTTGAAATTCTTTAATAAAACAAGGTAAATTCATTGTTATCAAAGCTCTCAACTGTTCTGGGTGAACTTCTATTCCTTTTTCACTGATGACAAAACCCAAAAACTTCCCTGACCGAACTCCAAAGGTACATTTTTCTGGATTCGGCTTTAACCTGATTGCCCTTAAATTCAAAAATGCTTCCTCCAAATCATAAAAATGCACTTCATCGTTTGAAATTTTCACCATCATATTGTCTATATATATCTCCATCTTTCTTCTGATCTAAGTGGAAAAAGCTTTATTCATCAATCTCTGATAAGTGGCTCCAGCATTTTTCAATCCAAAAGGCATAACCCTATAACAGTGCAAGCCCTTATCAATTATGAAAGTTGTGCATTCTTGATCTTTTGGATCCATTTGAATTTAATTGTATCCTGCAAAAGCGTCCATGAAAGTTAGAATTTTATTTCCTGAGGTAGAATCAATCAGCTAATCTATTCGAGGAACAGGAAATGGATATTTATGACAAGCTTGATTCAAGTCTGTAAAATCCACACACATTTTCAATTTCTCATTATTCTTTTTGACCACTACCGGATTTACCGTCCAAAAGGATACTGTGACTCCCTTATGTGTTCGACCTTGGACAACTGGTCCACCTCATAAACAATTGCTTTCATTTTCTCTTAGAAAAATGCCCTTCTTTTTTGAATTACTGGCTTCACCTTCAGATCAATAGTCAAGTTGTGACGAATCACCTCAATTGGTACTCCTGTTACATCCTCTATCTTCCAAGAAAAAACATCCAAATTAACAGATAAAAAATCAAGCAGTTGTTGACGTAGGACTGGGGTCAGTAAGGTTCCAATTCGAAGCACTCTCCCTTCCGAAAAAGTAAACTCTTCAATTTCTTCACTTACCATCAGAGACCCCGACGTTTCCCTCGGACCGTCAACCATTTCTTCTAAATCCGAGGGAACCCCTTCGAACTGATATTCATGCATTAAATCCCCACTGCTGGATCCTCGGATCCGGAGTGCAGTGGCATAACATTCTTTAGCTACATCTGGTCCCCTCGAACGAACCCAATCCGATCTCCAACAACATACTTGAAACATTGGTGAACTTTTGATACAACCCCAGACATTCTAGAAAGCCACGACCTTCCAAAAATAGTATTGTAACTCGTGGGGCAGTCCACCACCACAAAAAACACTTGGACCTTCTTTTTAAATGGTCATTTTCCCAAAATTACTTCTCCATAGAATTCCCCAACAACACGAGATGTTACACCCATAAATTCTATAGTTTTCCGATCTGAATTAGAAATCCGAGGTGGATTTGTCATTCTATCATAGGTTGACTTAAAAAGGACATTAGCAGAACTGCCAGTGTCAATAAGCACACATCGAATTTCGACGCCAGCCACCTCTGCTGCAATAACCACAGCATCTTCATATGGCCCTGTTGTTCCTCGTAGATCATCTTCATCAAACAGAATGAAAGGAATAAAAAAAATTTCATACAAATGTGTAGACATCTTCCCTTGAATTTGAGTTGTCTGGTTGACAACATGTCTCTTTCTCGAACTATCTGAATTTCCAGTCATCGAATCGCCTCCAAAAATGGTTAATGACTCAAAGAATTTACATAAATCTCGCATATGCCCTTTTCTATGGGCTCTTCGACTGCCATCAAAAGCCACCTGTTCGGATCCTTCTCCACATATTTCGAAGAAGCATCAAATGCTTCAAACTTTGAATCTAAAATCATCAAATTCTCAGCTGGTGCAGCCTTCAAAGTGGACGTTACGTTATTTTTTTGAACCGCTCCCCTATGACTTCACATAAGTCAAGAGCTTCCCATTTTCGATCAAATTTTGAACCTATTTTTTCAGAGCAATGCAGTCATTGGTATGATGCCCAATATCCTCATGATATCTGCAATATTTGTTGTTCATTTCCTCCATTGGCCTACTAATTGAAGTTGGCTTCCTAAAATTTACGAAACTCTTGGTCTTATCCCAAATCAAAACTACATTCTCTGTCAGATCAGCATAATACTTTGGTTTAACTCATTGATTTGCCTTGGTATGTTATAGTTGTAAGATTAAGCATGATTTCAATCTGCACTAGTCCGAGGTGGCAAGTTGTTATTCTTTTGTCGTGTCTGCTGATTACCATTTCCATTTGAGGGTTGCCCTTGGTTATTGGCCACCTGAATCAAATTATTTAAAGTGCTAACCAGTCCTCCTCGGACTCTAGTTGACTCCTCGACTTTAATCTGATCCTCAACGTGAGCTATCAAAGCTCCAAAAGTTAAAGCTCTTCTCTTCGTAGTTTCATTGGCCAGATCGCCTGGCAATAATCCTTGGCAAAAAACTGCATCGCCACATTCTCTTCACAGTTGTCCAAACGTCCTTTGGTCAAAATGAATTTCTTCGTATAATCCTTTAACTTCTCTCTCAGGTGCCTACTTGCACTGAATACTGGTATATCCATTTGCTCTTTTTTTTACACCCTACAAACTGCCTTCGAAAAGCAGTGTAAAAATCCTTAAAATTTGAAATGGAGCCCATCAGAATCCGATTGTACCACTTTAAAGCCATTTCTTTGAAAGTCTGCGAAAATGCACAACACACTAGCCAGTCGTCATCTTTAAAGTTCTTAAATTGTTCGATATGATCATCGGGATCTTGCATGCCATCGAGCTTTTCCACTTTGATAATATCAAAACGCTTCGGAAGCGTTATAGAGCGAATTTCACTTGTCAACGAAGAATTTCTCCAGTCGACACCTTGCACAAACTGATCATCTGTTCCCATTACTGCATAGAGATTTTAATCAGTCTCAGCATACTGATTCGAAGTGTTTGCTCACACCACGTAGAACGAGAAACATTGTCCCTTTTAGATTTTTTTTTTCTTTTTTATGCTTCCTCGACGGCTCTCAATCTGGTTCCTCTTTCGAAGAACCCATGTATCTTTTAAAACTCGAAGCAGAGCTTTCTACCTTTTTATCATTAGAGGTTATATACTTTTGCTTGTCTTTTTCCCCTTCCGAGAGGAATAACGCTTAAGAGATATGAAGTGCACTTTTTTATGCTCAGTTTAGCTCGTTGATCGACACGGGACCGATTAGATTGATCTCCCATATCAGTATTTTCATTCTCTTGTCTCACCTCGGATTTGAGCTTTGCCAAGTGGATTTCTTGTTCTCGTTGTTCATATTTATCATTTAGTGCATTTATCTTGTCTAAAAGCTGGTTCATACGCATCTCAATGTTTGATTGAGTTTGGATCAGAGATGATCCATCCTCTATTATCGTTTATTTGCAAGTCATATTTTAAAGTTTCGATCGCCGATTGAAGTGATGGATTGTTTTTTGGATTCATTTGATAAGATTTGAAAGAAAAAACAACAAGATCGTATTAAATTCGATAAAAACAATTCACCGATTCTTAATTCTGTCCCCAGTGAATTCGCCAATTTGGTGAGTTCAAATATTAATAATGTTGCATTAAAAATTGTAATAAGCGAATTCTAGAGAGAGAAAGAGAAAGTGCATATGGGTTCAACAGAAAAAGTGTCCAACCTCTTTATTAGGTTAGTCTTGCCCTTTACATAGAGAAGCCAAGACTTAGCCTTAAACTGAAATCGGTTACAAAAGAGGAATATTTACCCTTAGTCTTTAACAATATTACATAGTCACAACTGCTCTCTTGAACTTCCATAATTTACAGTTCAGTCCTTAAACTTACATTATTTATAGTTTAGTCCTTAATACCAGGAAACCACAAGCCTTATATTTAATTTTCTTAGCCATGGCTTTATCCGGAGGGAAAATCCCATTGAAATAAGCTGAAAGATATCATACCTCCAGTCATTGGGTTGATTGACAAATATGCTCATATTTTCTTCATTCTCTTTACCTTTTTCTTAGCCTGTTTGTAGTGATGGACACTCTGGCATCAAAATCTAAGGGTAAGATTCAGAATAAGTTATGGTCGTTAAAGAGTCTGCCACAGTATTCTCCGATCTAAGGATATCTTCATACTGGATATTATTGAAGTTTGCAGCCACTTCTCTCAACATAAGTAAATATTTTATTAATTGTTCCTTCTTTACCTCAGATTTCCACTGAGCATCGTGAATAAGCAGTTGGGAGTCATTCATTAATCAGACTCTTTTCGCCCCACATATAAGGGCTAGCTTGAGACCATCTATAGTTGTTTCATATTCAAATTCATTGTTGGAGGCTCTAAAATCAAAACATATACCATGGTAAATAGTATCACCATAGGAGAAGTTAAACAAATTCCAACCCCACACCCCGTAGTACTAGACGCGCCATCAGTTTGGACTACCCATTCTTTCTTAGAGTGGTTTTCTTGCATTTTTCTGAGGGACTTATTAACATGGAATTCTACCAATAGATCAGCCACTGATTGGGCTTTCACCGCTCTTTGGGCGCAAAATCAATATCATAATCACCTAACTCAACCGACCACTGGGTCATTATGCTTGATACATCAGCCGTTTGGAGAACATTCTTCAAGGAAAAATATGTTCAGACGACAATGGAATGAGTTTGGAAGTATGGTCTCATCTTTCTTGACATAATTACTAATGTTAAGGCCAACTTTTGTAACTTTAAATATCTTCTTTCAGCATCCAACAGACTTTTACTAGTATAATAAACAATTATCCACTTCTCTTACTAGCACAACACTTACTGTATATTCTAATACAACTAAGTATATGTAGAGCTTTTCCCCCTGAAGAGGTTTAAAGAGAGTCTTGGGTGAAGACAAATGCTTATTGATTTCAAGAAATATGTGATCACACTGTAGAGACCAATTAAAGTTTTTGGCATTCCTTAACACCTGGAAAAATAGAGCACATTTTTCTGATGATCTTGAAATAACTTGTTCAAGGCAACCAATCGTCCACTCAATCTTTGAACTTCTTTGGTGCTTCGAGGAGCATCCATAACTAATAGAGTATTGAGCTGATCCGGATCAGGTTGAATTCCTTTTTCACCTATTATATAACCGAAGAACTTTCCAGACTAGACCCTAAAAACATTCAAGGTTTAACTTTAAATTCACAGCCTCTAAGTTAGAAAATATTTCTTGAAGATCGGATATGTGCGCATCTTCTTCAAGGCTCTTTACCATCATGTCATCTATATAAACTTCCATATTTCTACTAATCTGACTAGCAAAAGCTTTATTTACTAACCTTTGATATGTGGCCCCACCATTTTTCAATCCGAACGACGTCACTTTATAACAATAAAGATACTTGTATTTGGTTGTACCCTGAGGTGGAGTCCACCAACTGATCTATCAGAGGAACATGATAAAGATCTTTGGGACATGCTCTATTAAAATCAGTGAAGTCAATACACATGCGCCATTTGCCATTATTTTTCTTGACCAAGACAGGATTGGCAATTCATAATGGGTACTGAGATTTTTTGATGTGGCCCATTTTGGTCAAACGATCAACTTCTTGAACAATTACATCCGTTTTTTATTTAGAGAAAGACCTTCTTTTTTGTACAACTGGTTCAGCATAAGCTCGTACAGATAACTTATGACAAATTACATCAGCAAGTACTCCGGTAACATCATCATTGCACCATGCAAATACATGTAGAATAACCTGTGTTTTAAACATGGTGCCATCTTGGTACCAATTTTAGCATTTTTTCCCTCACCTAGGGAATGAATTTCAACTTCCTCTATAGGTATTATAACATTGGAAGACTCCTGGGATCTTCAATTTTATTCTCATCAGTGAAAGGCTCCAATGGTTGCTAATCTTTGTTAATCTTGACTGCCTCCATAGACTTAAAGGAAAAAGTTGTTGCACATTTCCTGACTACCTTCTGACTGGTTCGGACAATACATACTTGTCCCTGGATAGCGTATTTTAAGCACTGATGGACAATAGAGGCCACATCATGCATTCTGGAGAGCGAAGACCTCCGAAATATCACATTAGAAGATGTTGGACAATCCACCACAACAAACAATACCCTCACCATTTTCTTAAAAGGTCCTTTGTCGAGCAATACTTCTTCTTTGAATTCCCTAATTATAGCTTCTGAACTCCCTGTGAAGCCCACAATGGTTTTGTTTGAACGTTAAATAGCTGAAGGGTTTCTCATCTGTTTGTAGGAGCTTCTCAACAAGATGTTTGCCGAACTACCTGTGTCAATCAGGATCCGGCGTATATTATTTCCTCCTATCGATGTTCTTATTACCACGACGTCTTCATGAGATCCTGCAATGTTTTTTAGGTCATCCTCATCCAAACTATGAAAGGAGTTGGATTTTGGTACAGGTGTGTGGATATCCTTCCAACCAATTGGGTGGTCAAACTGTTGACATGCATCTTCCTTGAAGAACTAGAAGGTGCAGTCACAATATCCCACCCCTCTCCAAAATGGTTAAAGAATCAAAATACTTAATCAAACCAGAGGCAGTAGTAGTCTTGTCCATTATTACCCTCACCCGTTTCCGATTTGGATCTGGATCAAGGTACTCAGAGTCCACATCAAATATTTTGGTAATTACCATAGTATCCTCGTGCCTACACATTATAAGAATGTTTGAAAGAGTAGTTCAGGCCTTCTTCTCCCTTGTTTTTAACATAGGCCCCCAGTTTATGCCTTTCATTCAGGTTCTGCACCTCTTACCATAGATGTTGGCTTTCTAAAGTGTACTTCATTTTTAGTTTTGTCATATATTGTAGCCATGCTTTCTCCCAATTTGGCATACCACTCAGGTTGAACCCAAGGTTCCCTTTTATTTCTAACTTGTTGGTTTTGGTTCTGGTTGGGCTGATTCTGCCTAGATTGGTCAGACTTCTATCCAGTTTCGTTTTATCTGTAATCGGACTGATTAGTAGCTTGAGGTGTTGATGTTGTAGTGGTGAACCTAATATGGCGAGGCACTCTAGATTTCCTTGTTTCCTCAACATTAATCTGTTTTTCAACTTTATTTAACAACCCCCCCCCCCCCCCCATATGTCATAGTCTTCTTCTTTCGAGTCTGCTAATTCAGTATTTGTATTCACAAACCGGTTGATGTACTCTTTTAGAGACTCGTTTAGCTCATGAGCGCAATAGATGATGGTATCCACATTACTCTTAAGCTCCTTGCTTCCAACGAACTGCCTCGGGAAGGCAACCCAAAATATGTCAAAAAATTTAAAGATCCATGAGGGAAACTATTGTACCACTTGAGGGCACTTCCCGTAAAGGTTTAGGAGATAGCCCTACACAACAGTTTGTCGTCATCGTCAAAGTTCATCATAAATTTCTTAAACTGCTCAAGATGGTTGTCCAGATCTTTGCTCCCGTCGTCTTTTTCCATCTCAGAGTTGTCAAACCTGTTAGGAAGGTGTCAAGAGAGTATTTTTGCAGAAAAAGGTGATTGCCTCCAGTTTTTGCTACATCTAAACACATTATCCTCATTTGGAGTAGCAAAAATAGTTGGTTCGGACTAAAAAGTAAAGGGATCAATCAACGAACGGTCAATATGCTGATCAGCTGAACCCTTTATCTTCCCATGATGTTTCTTGAGACTGCCATGCCTATCCTTTTTTCTTGAATGTTTTTTAGTAAGCTCATTTTCTTTTTTGACCGTCTTTCATGACTACTGGATGAGATTGACTCTTCAAGATCTGCATCATTAGTGGAGCTGCTGAAGGATTCCGAAGTGGAGCTCTCCACATATTTAGAATGATGTGTTTTCTTAGAGCTGAGATGAGTCTTTAGGGACTGTTCGTTCTCTCCAAGATTGTTAGTATGGTGAAGTATCGACGCACCAAATTTTTCATTAACCCCTTTCTCTTCTTGTTTTAGTGCTCTTAATGCGTCTATCTCAGCCCTCAACTGATCACGCTCCTTAACACTGTACTCATTGTTTTCTTTTGCTACTTCCACCTCAGAATGTGGAACATTCTGTGTATTCGGACCCATTGGAACTACTTTGTTTACTGGTTTTGAATATGCAATTCATGCACCGTCGCCTGCCATTGTGGTCGCCAATTTGGTGTGGATTATTTCTGATCGAGGGTAATTTTGTAAAATATTTTGGGAATTTAATGTTTAAGGTGAGATGTAGAGAGATAATTAAGGTGTATGCTAACTAGTAAATTATGATTACCCTCATTAATGAAAGTAGTTGGGGTATTTATACTTAATTAATAAACCATGGGCCTTTCGGGTCAGATTATGGGCTTGAGTTAAGTTTAAGAACTCATTAGCCCAAGAGATCAAATGACCATGAACTAGCTGAGCCAAGTTCGACTAATTTATTCTGATCGGTTGGACATGGTGCTGGTTATATCCGAACTGCCCTTTAAATAAATGCAAAGATTTGTGTCAAAAATATCTGACGTTATCAAATATTGCTTGAGAGGGTGTATGGGGCGAATCTCGCATATATTGGGTTGGACCTTGCCTCAATAAGGGCTATTAAATATTGTGAAGAGTCATATGAAGGTCCGAGTATAAAGAAACTAATTTGTTTGGATATAGATATTATGCAGTCTAAACCGAAAAAAGAAAAGTGTGGCTCTTTTTTTAACAATGCATCCCCCTTCTAACACTATGGGTACTACAACTACATCTGACTAGAGAGGCTCGAGCGACTACATAGTGTTTTCTTCTTGGAAAAATAATTATGAATGAACAAGACACTATAGTTCTTATACTAGTGGGTTCGTTAGGAAGAAAATGATATCGAGAAAGAACGGAGACCCCGTTGGTGGGCAGCAAGAGGGGACCAATGGCCGGTAACACACTAGTTTAGACAAGCTGGCTACGGTGGTAAGTGTTGTACCCCTAGCTATGCATGAAAAGCATTATCTTCAAAAAGCTGTGTAGGAGGTGGCACCAACAATACTGTTGCTGTTGGGGAATAAATCCTTCCGTTTGTGTCTACTATCTATAGTTGTGTTGTTTCAGAGACCCCCCTACCAGGGACTCCAATTGCGACCCTTTGGCGCCTTAGACTGCTGATGATGGTGGTAAGATGGGAGACCCTTTGGCAAGGTGAACTACACCAAAAATATGGGCACAATCCCTCATTTGGGCCCCTTTTCGATAGAGAAACCCCTGTGTCTGAGTTGAATGAACTATTAGCATGCTGAAGCCCTCCCTACTTCTATTTTAGCAGTTAAAATAATGTACAGAGACGACATATTACAACAATATATCTATGATGTATATTCTACAATGATTGTCCATTTTGTTATTATACTGTTCTTCCATGATTGCTTTGTTGTAAAGTCATCATTATTGAATAGTGTTGGTATACCACAAGATGATCCCTGCTGATACCAATGCTATGGAAAACTTTAAACTGGAGCCATTATTTTTTGGGTCTGGTAAGTCCTTTCACGCGGAGCTGTTGCACTATAAGCGAGCATGTGGTACTTCCAAGCTGTGTTGTGAGAAGATGATGAAAGAGAAGGCAGACATGGGTGATTGGTTGACTTTTTTTTAACTCTGAAAGGGACGACTTAAATAATAAGGTTGCAGAGCTGGTGGCATTAAAACGAGACTCTTGCCAAACGAATACCATTATCGAGTTAGGGAGAACGTACCCTGATTTAGAATTGAGAAAGCTTAGGGTATTGGTTCTAGAGGATGAGAGACCATGGATAACAGATGAGGAGGAGGATGAAAAATATGTTGATAAGGTCGTTGTAAAGATTACCAAGACTAGTGAGAGTGTATATATTCTGGCTTGGGGGTCAGCTAATTTTGATGCTACTTTGGTTGAAACTGAGTGAGCTAATTTTGCTTATTTTGTACTCATCGTAGACTTTGTTCTAAAATGTTGTAAAAAATTAATATTTTAGACCTATATCTTTAAATATAATTTGACTTTATTCATTGTGAAATGACCTAACAATAGTTTTACAACACATGTATAATGTTTTGCATTTGGAGAGTGCTTGTTGTTTATTCAAGCATAGTTTTGCTTTGCGTGGCCAGTAAGGCTTAGTTTGTAAGGTAGTTTGTAAGGTAGTTTTCTTATTCAGCTGACTGAGTCGTTTGTAACATGTCAAAGATGGGAATGCAAAAAATTTCGATTAAAGGGTTCGGTTGCGATCGATGCCTCATTAAAAACTCCTCGCGCCACCGAGGTAGGAAAGAGTGCGTCCCCGACCATAAGATTCTTACACGAATAATGCTCATAAAGTTTACAAAATAAAAAATCACTCCAAATACAATTTCAGATGTTCAATGTTCCATGGTAGCCTTAACGAATGCCCGAGCTTGTCTTGCAAACGGTATGTCCCGCTCTTGACTTTCCCTATCACTTCGTATGGTCCTTCCCAGTTTGGGACGAGCTTACCAAGGCTTTTATCCTTGGTATGCAGAAAACCTCGTCTCAGAACCTTATCCCCGACTTTGAATCCCCGCCGTCGTACTTTGGATGCATACCGACTCCTCATTAGAGTCTGATAATGTAAAGAATTTAGCTGAGCACGGTTCCGCTTTTCTTCTATGAGGTCGAGAGCTAACTGCCTGTCACCTTCATTTCTGTTTTAATCGTAGGTACCGATCCTGAAAGATGGAAAAATGGACTCTGCCGGAGTGACCGCATCCATGCCATATACCAAAGCATAAGGTGATTCTTTAGTCGCCATTCGAGGCGTAGTTCGATAAGCCCACAACACTTCCTGCAAATAGTGTGGCCATTTGCCAGCTTTTCCTTCGAGGTTCTTTTTGAGTCCGTCTAGAATGGTTCGGTTGGTGACTTCGACTTGCCCGTTCGCCTGAGGATGGAATGGGGCAGAGAAACATTTCCTAATCCTATGAGTTGTGCAAAAAGATTTCATCTCCCTACTGTCAAATTGGGGTCCATTATCCATAGTGAGCTTCTGGGGTACCCCAAACCGACAATAGATATTAGACCAAATAAATCTGACGATGTCCTTAGTCTTAGTGGCGGCTAATGGTTCGGCTTCAACCCATTTGGAAAAGTAATCCACAGCCACCACGATCGTTTGTCTCCCACCAGATGCCATTGGTAATGGCCCTACCAGATCGATTCCCCATCGGACAAAGGGTAATCCTTCAGATATGGATTCTAAAGGGGCCGCAGGCATGTTTATCGCGTTCGCGAATCTTTGACAAGTATCGCAGGTTTTTACTATCTGCTGAGCATCTGTCGTTATCATCGGCCAGTAAAACCCGGCGAGAAAAATTCTCCTTATCAGGGCCTTGTAACCACAATGAGCCGCGCACTCTCCGTCATGTAACTCGAACACAATGATCTGCGACTCATTTTCCCCCAAACACCTTAGTAAGGGCCGGCTGAACGATTTTTATATAGTACATCACCCAATAAAACATAGACTCGGGCTTTGCTGCGCACCTTTCGAGCCGATGCGCCATCGTCCGGCAATAGACCTTCGGCTAGGAAAGCGATGATATCCCATCGCCAATTCGAAATAGTTACTGACGACACCTGACAAGCAATTTCGGGTCGATTATCCAGCTCTTTCCTCTTTATGATCGATGGGTTTTCTTGTTCGGTTACCCAGGGATAATTGCTTGAGCAAGAGGCCGATGCTAGAGAGTCGGCTACCATATTTTCGGTTCTTAGGACATGTTCATATGTTATCTTAGCGAATGACGCGGCTAACACCCTTAATGCGGCTAAGTACTGAACTAGATGTTCTTTCCTGGCTTCCGAAGCTCCCGAGGCTTGATTTATCAAAAGGTGAGAATCACTGACGAGACGTACATGTCTAGCCCCACATACTTGTGCTAATCGCAAACCGGCCAGGACGACTTGATATTCGGCTTCGTTGTTAGAAGTCGGAAAACCAAATCGGATTGCCTGATGCATACTTATGCCCGTTGGGGTGACTATCTGAACGCCCGCTCCGCAGCCATTTACGTTCGATCCACCGTCGGTGCGGATGATCCACTAATTTGTTTTGGCTTCTCCTGTCGATGCGTCTTGGTCCGGGCGGTCGGAATCAGCCAGAACTTGGCCTTTAACGGCCGTCCGCAGCTCAAAATTGATGTCGAAATCGCCCAATTCGACCGACCATTTAGACATTCTTCCTGACAAGTCCGGGCGCTGAAGAACGTACTTGAGCAGAATCGAGGTGCGGACGACAATGGGGTGCGCTTGAAAATATGGCCGCATTTTTTGTGCCGCGGTTACTAATGCCAAGCCCATTTTCTCCAGCCTTAGATACCGCGTTTCTGCATCCAGTAAGCTTTTGCTCACGAAGTATACTACTTTAGGGGCCGTTCCCGACTCGTTGATCAACGCCGCACCCACTGCAAAATCCAAAACTGCTATGTAAAGGAAAATAGTCTCGCCTGTCAGAGTCTTCGTTAGAAGGTTCGGGGATGACAGATAAGTCTTAATCCCTAAAAAGGTTGCGTTACAATACGGTGTCCACACAAAATTCTTGGTGTTTCTCAGGACCTGAAAAAACAGAGCGCACTTATCAGATGAACGAGAAATAAACCGATTTAAAGCCGCTAGACGCCCGGTCAATATCTGAAATTCCTTGATATTCTTAGGCGGAGTCATGTTGGTAAGAGCTTGGAGTTCGGTCGGGTCGTCCTCAATTCCCTTTTCGCTAAGAAAGAACCGCAAGAACTTGCCCGACCTTACACCGAAGGAGCATTTTTCCGGGTTGAGCTTGAGATTTATACCCCTGAGGTTGTCAAAAGTTTCCTTCAAATCGGCGAGATGTTCCTCGTCCATGCCGCTCTTTACTAACATGTCATCGATGTAGACTTCCATATTCCGCCCTATCTGACAATCAAAGGTTTTGTTAACCAACCTCTAATAAGTCGCTCCAGCGTTTTTTAGTCCGAACGACATGACTTTGTAGCAATACAAGCATCGGCCTGTTATAAACGTCGTGCTTTCCTGATCTGCTGGGTGCAACTTGATCTGGTTGTAGCCTGCGTACGCGTCCATGAATGACAGCAGTCTGTTTCCTGACGTTGAGTCCACCAACTGGTCAATCCTCGGCATTGGGAAGGGATCCTTCGGGCATGCTTGATTGAGGTCGGTAAAGTCCGCACACATCCTTCACTTCCCATTTTTCTTTTTTACCAGGACTGGGTTGGATGTCCAGAGCGGGTAACTCGACTCCTTAATGTGTCTGATGCTGATCATTCTATCGACTTCTCGCAGAATAATTTCTGCCTTTTCTAGGGAAAAAGCCCGGCGCTTTTGTGGAATGGGTCTGACATTTTTGTTGATAGTTAGCTTGTGAATCACATGATGCTCTGGGACTCCAGTTACGTCCTTCGAACACCATGCAAATAAATCCAAATTTTCCTGTAGTAAAGATAACAACTGTTTCCTGAAGGCTGGTGGCAGCCGGATTCCGATATACAGGACTTTCCCTTTGGTAAATGGGTGTTTTTCACATTCTTCATTTGTTGTTAAAAGACCGGGAGCTTCCCTAGGATCATCAACGGGTAACAACCCCAAGGGAAGCCTTTTTAATTGCTACTCCCGTGCTTGTGCCATCTCTGATCCTTTTTGGGTGCCAAAGCCGCTCGGTAACACTCCCGTACCGATTTTTGGCTGCTCCGGACTATGCATACGTTGTTTCCGACCACGTTTTCAAACATTGATGAACAGTGGACGATACCGCATGCATTCGTGATAACCATGATCTGCCAAAAATAGCATTGTGAGAAGCCAGCGCGTCCACCACCACGAATAAGACAGTGACCTCTTTCTTGAACGTTCTGCGGCCTAGCTGAACGATACCCTCGAACTCTCCAACCACGTCTGTTGCCGAACCCGTAAACCCCACGATAGTTCGGTCACGACCGCGTAATGACCGGAGGTGTCCTGAACTTTGCGAAGGTGGATGCGAAGATTATGTTGGCTGAGCTACCGGTGTCTACTAGGATACGCTAGACCTCTTCCCCCACAATGGACGCCCCGATAACGATGGCATCTTCATGAGGGTCGGCTATATCTCTCATGTCGTCGTCGTCAAAATATAGGATCGGTGAAGGGATACCTCTTGAGTGGGGATAGGTCCGGGCTTCCAACTGGGTAGCCAGATTCACGATATGCCATTTTTAAGAGGAGTGTGTGGTACCTGCCATAGAGTCTCCATCGAAAATAGTCAATGATTCGAAAATTTTACAAAGGTTTATTACATTCGCAATACTTTCCGCAGCTTCTTCTTCAATGATCCCGATGATGTTGCGATTCGCCTCTGGGTCGAGGTATTCGATTGAAACATCAAACGGGTCGGTGACTTCGGAAATGGTCATGGTGGTTTCAGACTTCGGTATCGTTACGACTTCTCTCGAAGTGGTACCCTGCTGAGCTTTCTTTTTCACGTACTCTAGGAGGTTCCCGTGCTCTATCAACATCTGTATTTCCTTTTTGAGTGTAATGCAATCCTTAGTATCGTGCCCCACATCTTCGTGGTAGCGACAATACCGGTTGTTCCTCTGTTCCCGAGGTATTGGTATAGGGAAAGGCCTATGATACATTCCGCTTTTCTTAGTCTTTTCGTAGATCGAGGACACGCATTCCGTCAAGTTAGCGAAGTAAGCGGGTCAGATCCACTTGTTAGACATGGGTCGCGAAACCACTTGATTCGTCTGCTTTGCTTTTTGGCTCGGGGGAGCCGGAGGCTTGATCGGCAAGGATTGGGTCGGTGGTATTGTGCTGACCGACTGGGCTTGCTGAGCATAGCTGAATTGAGCCACTTGTTTTATAACAACCGATGCTTGCGCGCTCTGCTGAATTTGCGACGCTAGTTCGGACGTCTCGGTTTCTTCTATCAGTATCTGTTTTTCTATTTGGGCCAGAAGAGCGGAAAACGTAAACGCTAGTTTTTTAGTAATTGATTGCTTCATCAGTCCCGGGAGCAAGCCCAAGCGATACGTGGTTAGCGTCACGTTCTCCTTGCAATGGTCCAAGTCGGTCTTAGAGTCAATAAAACGCCTGGTGTAATCCCTGAGGTTCTCTCCCAACCTCTGCTTACAATTCATGATGGTGTCTCCATTAGCTCGGAAAATCTTGCTTCCGATGAAGTGCTATCGGAACATCGTCCAGAACATCCCGAAGCTTTTAATACAACCCTGTGGTAACCTGTTGTACCACTTGGACGCTCGATCCCTGAAGGTCATCGAAAACACCCGACATAAAAGTTTATCGTCGTTGTCGAAACTCAACATAAACTTTTTGAAGGCTTCCAAGTGGTTATCCGGGTCCCTCTTTCCGTCATACTATTCCAACTTGGAAATATCAAACCTCTTCGGGAGATGCCCCGATAATATCTCGTCGGACAACGGTGAAGCTCTCCAATTCATTCCGAATCCGAACGCTCCGCCTCCGAGCCCTTCGGTCTGAGTCCCGTAGAGACCTTCGTCCGCGGGGTTGATGAATTGGCTACTAGTTTGGTACCCCTGGTTTCGGCTGTTCGAAGGTTGCCACTGGACCTGAGGTAGAGCTACCCACTCTTCTCTGCTACCTGCTTGCATGCTTCTTTCTCAAACGACGCTGGTGCTCTTTTTTCGGTGCTACCCTTCTTGTACTTAGGAGAGTCTGAACGGGGTGCCCTATCCCATCGGGAATGGTTTTTCTGCGCGTGCTTGTTTAGCCTTTCCTTGCGTCGGTATTCCCTTCCCGACGAGTCGTCCGAAGTGTAGTCGGCGCAAACGGCGCGGTTATCCTCCAGATATCGCTCCTCTCTGGCATTCTGCCTGCCCTCCGGGCGAGGCTCCCGATAATATCTAACAGGTCGGGCCTCGATGTGATGTCCCGCAGTCGGGTTGCCTTCGCCGCGATTATCTATGAGTGGTTCTCTACCTTTTTCTTCCCGAACTCTTTTTTCGTCTAATGCGCGTTCTTTCTCAGCGTTTAATCTGGCAATGTCTTCGAGCAGCTGTCTCCTGGTCATGATAAGGGTCGACCGCTTGTCCCGACCCTGGGCATAATACTCCCGACCCTGTGCACAACCGCTTTACATAATTTGTTGATACGGTTTCAAATGATTAAATTTGTAAGGATATTTTAATGCATTATTATCTATGTCCTCTTGTCGATAAGCCTCATGGTATCTTTTGGATATGATCTTGTACAGACTGTTCCAACTGAAGGACACATTTTTAAAGTTCTTGTCTTGGGCTTGATGGAAAATATTCTTAATGACTAGATCACTAACTGGGAAGGCTCTAGGATTTAGTTTGGAGTTAAATCTGTTTCTCATTCATATCTTGTAATGTTCCGACCAACCCTTTCTTGATCTCTTCGTTCTTCGATTAAGTCTAGGGATAATTATCAATTTTAAGTGCGGAGATACTTTGAGTGATTTGCAGCATGATGGGTGGGCATTTTAATCTTTGCTGGTACTACTACTTTCATCCCATACACCATAGAGAAGTGGGATTTCTATAGTTGATTATGGGTTCGTCGTGTATGCATATTGGACCTCGGCTGATTTGTCAGACCGTTTTCTTGTAGCCTCATCAAATTCCTTCTTTATCTTTTCTAGAATCATAAGGTTTGTCATCTCGACTTGTCCGTTAGCTTGTGCATATTATGTCATTGTGAAATGTTTATTTATCATATATCTATTGCAGAAGGTTGCTTCGATCGTATTCTAAAATTGAGGTCCGTCGTCTGTCATTATGAATTGGGGGATTTCAAATCTGAACAGGATTTTATTTTCCATAAAATCACATATTTCTTGAGCTCTAGTTCTTTATAGAGCTTTTGCTTCAACCCATTAGTGAAGTAATCGACTTCCACTATCAAATACTATATTTTACATGTGCCCATATGGAGAGTTCCAATCAGATATATTCCCCATTTTCCGAACGAGCATTGTGTTGGGACAACACTCATTGGTTCGCTCGGGAGGTGGCAGAGTTAACAACCTGCTGGCAAGAGAGACATCCATGTACGACCGCGTTTGCATCAACCACTAGTTTAGGCCAATGGAACCCTCACAGGATGAACGTGTGATTAAATTTTGATATCCAAAATGGGGCTCCCAGCTACTCCTTTGTGTAGGTAGGTTAGTATGAGTTTAACTTCTCCATTGTTGATGCATCGTAGTATTGATCTTGTTACTCTCTTCTTGTACATAATATTTTAAAAAAGAATGTATTTAGTCGCGTGTACCCGGATGGTTCTTGCCTCAACTTTTTCTTTAAGAAGACTTTGATCTTCTAAGTAAGAAATGTATTAATTCCTTCGGTCATTAGCTGCTTTGATTTTATAGACCTCTTGCATGGGCGCGTTTTTTTCTATAGTGGGCATGTCTTGGATGGGAATCGACGGGTTTTTGTTTTGAGCAGCTTATTTAGTGAGTGAGTCCATAGTGGAGTTATTAGAGTGAGGTATCTAGTTTTATTATAAGCTGGCAAAAATTTGTTTCCGTTCTTTTAGTGCCTCGAGATATCCTCGTGTCCTTTCTTACTTAGCCTCATATAATCATTTCGCCTAGTTGATGACCCATTTGCAATCTCATCGAACACGTAGGTTCTTAGGCCCTGCAAATGTGAGCTAGCTTTAGGAATCTCAAGACAACTTTGTACTATGTTCTGTTGTTCATTACTTAAACTGAATTTGATTGGTTTTCTGATTTCTTCTTCGTAAAGTGTTTTTAAAAATAAATCTTGCTCCTCCACTTGTTATGTTAGAGGCTCCATTAACCTTGACTATACACTCAAGGTGTCGTTCACTATCTCGTACTTTTGTGGTTTCATCTTAAGTTTTACTTTCCAAGAACCCATTAATGAAGTTGGCTACCACTTGTCCCTTGATGGCCATGCGAGGGTTGTAAATTATTTCGTATTCTCCAAGTTCCACTCACCACCCTGTAAAAATTTATGAGATATCAGATTTTTGAGGTACATTTCTTTGAAAGAATGACGTGCGCACGATGATTGTGTGGCTCTGGAAATGTAGTCGCATTTTCTTGGCAGCCACTAGCAGACCGAGGGCAAGCTATTCTAGGTTTAGGTAACTTGTTTAAGTGTCTATTAAGCCTTTATTAACTAATAAATCAGCTTATGAACTCATTTTTTCTCATCACTAAGACTTTATTTATAGCATAATTCGATACAGATAAATAAATATAGAGTGGCTTACTAAGTTCTGGAATAGAACATTGCATTTATTTGTCGAAATGAGTCTTTTGGATCTTTTGAGAAATTTGAAGAATAGTTGGCTCTTGTCCGATGTCCTAGAGATGAAATGGGATAGAGAACCGAGACACCCCGTAAATTTCTAAACCTCCTCAATGATCTTTGAAGGCTCCATAGTTAAGAAAGTTTTTGTTGATCAGGGTCGGCTTCGATTCCATTCTTGTAAACTATGTAGCTAGGAATTTTCCACTACGCACGTCGAATGAGAATTTTAGTGAGTTAAGTTCAAGATTGTACCACCGGGGGGTCTTGAGTATGTCGTTTAATACTTCGAGTTGTCGATCCTTGATGTCAATTTTGACGAACATATGATCGATGTAAGCCTACATGTTCTTACCAAGTTAATTTTCAAATATTTGGTTCACAAGTTGATGACATGTCGATCCTGCATTTTTCAACCCAAATGACATTACCTTATAGAAGTAGAGGCCTCGTTTAGTCTGGAATACTATATTATCTTCATCAGCAGGGTGCATGCGAATTTTGTTGTTCTCTGAGTAGGCATCCATGAACAAGTTGAGCTCATTTCTTGATGCAATATCTACCAACTTTTCAATTTACTAGAGATGGAAAACATCCATTGGGCTTGCTCAATTGAGGTCAGTAAAGTCTACACACATACGCCACTGGTCAATCTTTTTCTTGATTAGAACGGGGTTGATTTTCCAGGTCAGATATTCCACTTTCTAAATATGGCCCAACTTGATGAGCTTAGCATCCTCTTTAAAGATTGCCTTATGATTTTTTGTGGAGAAGGTTTGACTTTTCTGCTAGGCCGATCGTATGTTTTTTATAATGGATAGCTCATGGCACATGACTCCTGGATCGACCCCCGTGACCTTATTAGCATATCAAACAAACACGTCTGAGTTTTTTTGTAGTAGGTCCACTGTTTTGTCTTTGAAAAGAATGTCAGGTTTGTTTCCAACAAGAACTACTTTCCCTTCCGCTAGTGGTACGTTGAAATCTTCCACCGAGGCATTTTCACTTTGGTCGTCTTCTCTAAGATCCTCAAATTCTAAATATGTGGTTCGGATTTGTTGTTCACGATCTCAGCCGAGTGGACTAGTTAACTGATATTGGGTCAGCTTTGTAGGGTCCAAAGTATGGCGAAGTAGTTTTTTGTTGTTCTTTGGTATCCCCATATAATACCAACAAGGTTTCCCGGCCCGATACTTCATACACTAACAGAATAAATACGAGGTTATGAAGCCATGGCCGACGTACTCTGTCATGAAAGGAGTTGGGTGCATCGATGATCATGAACAATGTGCTCACCGTCTTCTTGGTGTTTCCATGCCCCAATGTAACCGGGAGTTCTATTTCGCCTGCGCATCAGGTTGATTTTCCTTCACAGCTATCCAATTATATGTCGATGGGCTTGTACAGTGGTACCCCAATCATTTTTTCATAACTGGATTTGAAAATGACATTAGCAGAGTCGTCGTTATCTACCAAGACTCGCATAACCATAACCCTTGACATGTTCACATTAATGGATAGGTCGTCCTCATGCGGTGTAATGATGCCCCTTAGATCATCGCCATTGAACGTCAGGTTGGCCAATGGATCTCCATAGTTATAATATGAAGATTCATCCACTAAGTGATAACATCTAGGTCCTTCATATGCCTTTTTTTAGATGCGACATCCATTCTTGATACGTTGTCTCTTCCAAAAATTGTACAAAGCCACTGCTATTTTTCTTGTACATACTTGTGTTCTTTGTTTCCCACGAAACCATTTCTAAATGCAACCTAAAATCATTTAATGTCTTTAATAATTCCTTTGTGAAAAATGTTGCACCGGTTGAGGGTGTTCCTCTTAAACGAGATGGAAGGATCTGCACATCAAGAAATCATCAGGGTTCAAAGCTGTTGTCATGTTTCAGAACTAGTCTAGATGGTGCATTTCCAGAACCATTGTAAGAGTCTATCTTGTGGGGTAGCTTTCCCTCTCACATTTCTTTAATAAATGGAGATTCATGGAACACATAAACTGTCATAGTTGGTTGTACTTGGTCAGATTCCACCGCTTCATTTCCCTTACCGTTCCACGCAATTTTGTTGGTTGACTAATCCTCTTGGCCGGGGTTTGGTCAGTTGAAAGTATTTTGTGTTTAGTGTTAGGAGTAGTGAGATAATTAAGCAGCATGTTTGCATTAAATGTTGATCACCCTCATTAATGAGAGTGGTTGGGATATTCATACTCTTAATTTAATGACCCATGGGCTTACCAGGTCAAGTTGTGAAACCGGGTCAAGTTTAAGGACCCATTAGTCTTTTAAGTAGATTAGAATATAGCTTAGTCCAAAGGTGTTTTACATTAGTCCACTCCGGATTTCTTAGTGGTTTGTTATGGTCCTAATTACCCATGTCCCGATTAAATGGTGGGTTGTGTCTGAAGTATACGAACTCATCAGTAGCCCCTTTTTTAGGCCTTACTAAATATTTTTTGTAGGGCTAAAAACTCTTCCAAGCTAGTATCAACTTCATCCGATCTACTATAATCGTCCAGATTACAAAGTTTACTTTCAACACCAACCAAGTTCGAACTTTTTCAGGACTGGTTTCTTTTCTCATAATTCTAAGAGTTTTCTTCTTGGATCGTGGGACATGTGTCAATATTTGGTTCGACCTACCAGCCGTAATTTTTCCTAGACTGGCGCACCCACTAAGTCTAGAAAGTTACCTAGTCTTTTGATTTTTCATACGTTTGTGCAGCCTTTAATCATTGCAAAAACCCTCTTCAATTTCTCCTAGGTAACTGTTACTTTTTACTGTTATATAAATACTCTTTTACTATTTCATTTCTTCCACACTCAAAGATTTTCTAGAGAATCATTCTTGAGAGATTTTATGTTCACAGCCAGAAACACTTTAGTGAAAGGTGGCTGGTTGAATTTGTCAGAGTTAGAGAGAGAGAAGAAGATAGAAAGAGAGAACCGTATCGTCGCCGGCATGCCAGTTTCTCCAGGTGAGAACACCAGTGAACCAACTCAGGACGCCGATCAAGGGTCATCCTCTTCCAAAAACCCTAGACCCAGACAGCTTTCATTCAAACCCAACCTTTCACCGTTTCCCTCTGGTTCTTTTGTTCAATAGTCCCAACCTTTTGTGCCTAAAGAAAAAGCTGTTTCAAGTATCAGAAAACCATCTCCCTTTATTGCTATGGGTTCTGATACTGAGAAGTCTCCGTAGAAGATAACCCCTCGCTGGACGACCCGCCAAACCAAAACCCAATTCATACCCTCACTTCCAAAACCCTTCGGATCGGAGGTATCTAAAGCAGCTCCACGGTCTATGCCCTTCGGATCCCAACCTCAACCAGACACTAGGCCTTCAGAGGCAACAAGCGCTCAACCACCCGAACAACATTCAGTGCAAGAAGTTGACCCCCTTTCTTCTTAGACAACTGACACACCTTCTACAGTCATGGAAAAGATTATGAAAGATAGCATCGAGGAGGCCCCCTTCGAAACCAAGGCATCAGGTCAAACGGGAGATGCTACTTCTAACAAAAAGGGCAAGAGCAAGGTAAAAATATGTATGACTCATTCTGGCTCGCTTCCAGAGTGCTTAGAGGGCAAGGTAGGCCCTTGTTTCAAACACGTTAGCGTTAAATATCTGTTGGCCTTACAAAATATCAACTATATCTACACTCACACTGCTGATTTGGTCCAAATCCGAACCAAATGGGAGATTCCGGAGTCTGTAAAGTAAGGATACCATCACTCCGGACAATCATATGGATTGCAAGCTAAACGAGGTGGTGATATTTACCGAAGTGCTAAACTGGGGACTCCGGTTTCCTTTAGACCCAGAGATCGTTGAATATTTTCACTTGGTCAAACTCTGCCCTAACTAGTTAAGCCCCAATGCCTGGTACTCTCTCCTTGCCTGTATCATAGCATTAAGGTTGTCGAAGATCCCTCTTCGGATGGAGCAGTTTGCTGTTGTAGCAAGCTTGTGAAAGAACCATCAGATTTCATTGTACCATCACAACATGGGGAATGACTTCAAAGTTGTGGACGACCTGTTGGAGTCCGAAAAGAATTGGAGAACACAGTTCCTGATTGTTAATGGAACATGGGAAAATGCTAGGAAGATTAAGGCCAACACCAACCCTAGCATGTTGACTAGCAGGTGGAAAAGCACTGGTAATTTCTTTTCGTCTCCTTGTTTTTCAAGTGTTTTTTTAACTATAAGTTTTTCTATTCTGACTAACTTGTTACTCCCTTTCAGTTCTACCGAAGGAGTTCACCAGGAATTTGGGGGAGGGGAAAAAGACTTGTGCAAAACTCAATGCATGGGCTTCGCAGCAGGCAATTTCGTAAGGTCCCATCTATGGAACACCACAGGCCGGAGAGACCTCTCATGGGAAGAGCTAACCACCCTTCATCCTCCTGGTGTGATTCTCAAAAGGACAGAGGTCAAGGATGTCAAGTTGTTCTTACCTTCCAGAGCTAAGGCTCCCAGCAAGATGAAGAACAAAAAGAAGAAAGTTGCAGCAGAGTTGGCTCAAGTAGCTGCAGAAGGGACTGGTTCGGTGAACCAAGGAGGAATTGATGCAGCCTTGCTCAAAGCAGTAGAGGTTGAAACAGTAAGGGAGGCTGGAGGGTCGCCGAACCCACCAAAGCCTCCCAAGAAGGACAAGAAATGGAGGGCTAGTAGTGATGAGAAAGTTGCTAAGAAGAAAAAGTTTACCATGAGAGAAGAAATAATTCTTCATCCTTCAGAAATTCAACCCCCACCAGCCCCTACTGATCCTACCTTGCAAGAGAAAAGCCAAACAGATCTCTAGTCCGGAAAGATTACTGGGGGAGGGAATGATGAAGTGGACATCAGTTCCCTTCAAGACATTGATTTATATTTTAATGATTCTGAGAATGATGATTTTGCAGGTCCATATCGTCCCTCCAGTTCTGCCAATATGGTGACCTTAAATGGTAAATCCTTATCTGTTTCCGGAGAGCAAGATGTCCTGAGCCACTCCCTTCTCGGTTATATTCGGCCAATATTTAATTTGGAAAGGCAGGTGAAAAGTCAGACCACCCTTATCAACTCCCTCACCTCTGATAAGAAATCTCTGTCAAACAGTCTCCTAAACGCTCAGCAAAGTATAGAGGAACTGAAAAAGGAGATGGAGGTACTAAAGAAGGACAATGCGGATTCAGAAAATAAGTTACCCACATCGGAAGCAGCCAGAACTGAGCTCCAGACTAAGTATTCTAACTTTGAAAAAGACATCACAACATTGAAGGAGGAAATGAAAACCAAGGATGGTGTCATTCAAACCTTAACCGATGAGAAGACTAAACTAGAGAGCATTGTTTCGGAAATGACCAAGGAAAATGAGGAATTAAAGAGCCAGCAGGAGCAAGCTATCCAAGCGGGTATTGATTAGTATACCAATGAAGTAATAGACTTTTTGGAAAAAAAAGATGATGGGATTAATTCTGACATGGTGCTGCTATTTCATGAGACCTTTCCGAAGAAGACCATGGGTCCCTTATGGAAGTACCTAGAATACGAAGAAATCCCAATTCATACTCTAGCAGATGGTGACAAACGCAACTACTCGAGTGGAATCAACTCCACTACTGATGACGAAGCGGAAACTGGTGAGAGTTTGAGTGTCGAACTCAAAAGTCCTAAAAAAGGTGATGGTGGTGAAGGAAAGTTCGAAGGGAACAAGCCCTAAGGACTTATCATATATTTTATTTTGTCTTTCCAAACAGTCAAAGTCCTTGGATGGCCAAAGAACATTTTGTACTACTATTCGGTTAAAGTCCGAATAGGTCATTTGAACACCTAAAGTCCTTGGATGGCCAAGGCATGTTTTGTTATCATGTTCGGTTTTAGTCCGAATAGGTTTAATTCATCAAACTTTCTTTTGTTTAATACTTTTCTTTAAATTTTTCATGGGTAATGTTTAAGTAGCCTCTAGTATTTCAGAAGTATTAAAGTGAGACTGTTTAATATCTCCGATGACATGTATACAATGGTAATCACCTTACCAAGTTTATATGATCCATTAAAGACCCAAGGCGTTGAACAAGTGAATTATACTTTAATTGAATTGTAGTAAAACCACTCCGAATGTTTTAAGAAGGCATCATATATCATTGAATAAACGACCGGACACCTCATCAAAACCTCCCCGCGCCACCATGGTAGGAAAGAGTATGCCCCCTCATTTTTACATTGATATTTAACAAGTAAATATTTACATAAAATATTTTATTTTAAACATAACCTCAGATGTTTAATATTCCATGGGTGCTTCAAAAATATCCTTTTTTTGTCCTGAAGTCTATATATCCCAGGTTTGAGCTTTTCACAGACCTCATAGGGGCCTTCCCAGTTCGGAGCCAACTTACCGAACTGCTTCTCCTTGGTGTCTAAGAAAACTTTATCTTAACACCTTATCTCCTGGTTGAAAATCTCTTCTTTTGACATAGGAAGCAAATCTGCTCCTCATCAAACCTTGGTAGTGAGCTGTTCTTAAGTGAGCTTTAACCCTTATTTCTTCAATATAGTCCAACCGATTCCTAATTGCTATCTCATTAGCTTGTTCGGAATAGTTGTGGACTCTGTATGATGGTACGGTAGCTTTTATGGGGGTAATTGCATCCATCTCATACACAAGAGAAAAAGGGGACTCTTGTGTAGCAGCCCGAGGAGTAGTTCGGTATGCCCACAACACTTCTTGCAAATATCTTGGCCACTTCCCCGCAGCTCCTTCTAAATTCTTTTTTAATCCAGACAAAAAATCATGTTGGAAACTTCAACCTGTCCATTTCCTTGTGAATGAAAATGAGAATAAAAACAATGTTGAATATCTCTAGAAGCACAAGAATACTCAATTCTTTTATATCAAACTCTGGCCCATTTTCTATAATAATCTTTTGAGGGATCCCAAGTCTGCAACATATATTGGATAGGATAAATTTAATGACAGACTTTAAAGTGGTTCCTGCCAAATGAGCTTCCTCTATCCATTTTGAGAAGTAATCAATAGCAACTATAATAGTTCTGCACCCCCCCCCCCCCCCCCCCGATGCCATAGGCAGAGGTCCAACTAAGTCCATTCCCCATCGAGCAAAAGGTATTGGCTCAGAAATAAACTCCATAGGTACTGCTGGCACATGAATTCCATTGCCATACCTTTGACATGGATCACACTTCTTCACAATTTCTTTAGCATCTGCCATTATGGATGGCCAATAGTACCCAGCTAACAACACTCTCCGGGTTAGTGCCCTGTACCCACAATGTGTTGAGCCTTCTCCATTGTATAGTTCGGATAAAACGACTTGAGATTCTTTAACCCCCAAACAACGCAAGAGAGGCCTACTAAAATATTTTTTATAAATAACTCCCCTTATGATAAAAAAAACCACGTCCCTTGTGTTTAATCTTTCTTTCAATAGCTTTATCCGAAGGCAAAACCCCATCAGAAATATATTGAAGGAGAGAAAACCTCCAGACTTTAGGTTGAATTACTTGTATGCTCATGCTTTCCCATCTTCCTTGTTCTGACTTGGGTGTATAGACGGGTATTCCTGTATGCGAATCCAAGGTTAGGACTCAGAATACACTATAGTTGCCAAAGAATTTGCTAGGGTGTTATCTGATCTTAAAATATGCTCATAATAAACACTTTTTGAAGTTGACTGCCACTTCTTTCAAGACGAGTAAGCACTTGATCAGTTGCTCCTTCTTGGCCTCAGACTGACCTTGAGCATGATGGATGAGCAGTTGAGGGTCGCTCATCAACCGAACTCTCTTAACCCCACACAGGAAAGCCAATTTAAGATAAACTATAGATGCTTCATATTCGGACTCATTGTTGGAGGCCCTGAACCCAAAGCATATAGCTTGGTACATCTTATCACCATACGAGAGGTTAGGAAAATTCCACCCCCACAACCCATTGTGCTTGAACCACCATCAGTTTGGACTACCAACTCTTTTTTGGTTTTATCTTCTGAAGTTTGTTTGGGATTCATGTCCGAATGGAATTCTACGAGGAAATCAGCCACTGATTGAGCTTTGATAGCTGTTCGGGGGGCAAAATCAATGTCGTAATCGCCCAATTCTACTGACCAATTGGTCATCCTGTTTAATATATCTGCCTTTTGAATAATATTCTTTAATGGGAAAGATGTCCGCACAATAATGGAATGAGATTGAAAATACTGCGTCATCTTTCTTGTCGCAATCACTAAGGCTAATGCCAACTTTTCAAGCTTTAAGTACCTATTTTCAGCATCTATTAAACTTTTATTGATGTAGTATACCGGACGAGAGTAATTGTCCACTTCTCTTACCAATACTGCACTTATAGCACATTGTGACACAACCAAGTATACATAGAGTGTTTCTCCTTGAACAGGTTTGAAAAGAGTCTTTGGTGAAGACAAGTGTTTCTTTATTTCAACAAAAGCTTTATTGCACTGTGGGGACCACTCAAAATCTTTAGCATTCTTCAAAGTTTGGAAAAACAGAGCACATTTATACGAAGACCTTGAAATAAAACGGCTTAGGGCAGCCAAGCTTCCAGTGAGCCTCTAGACTACTTTAATATTCTGAGGAGCATCCATTTCTAATAGGGCATTAAGCTGATCCGGATCGGAGTGTATTCCTTTCTCACTTATCACATAACCCATAAACTTTCCAGATCAAACCCCAAAGACACATTTTTCTGGATTTAGTTTCAAATTCACACCTGTCAAATTAGCAAATCCTCCTCTAAGATTTTAACCATCATGTCATCTATCTATACCTCCATATTCCTACCAATTTGATTAGCGAATGTTTTGTTCACCAACCTCTGATAAGTAGCCCTAACATTCTTCAACCCAAAAGGCATCACCTTGTAGCAATGGAGACCTCTGTCTGTTATAAAGGAAGTATGATTTTGATCCTTCGGATCCACATGTATCTGGTTGTACCCAGAGAAGGCATCCATGAAGGACAACAACTTGTTTCCAGACGTTGAGTCTACCAACTGATCTATCTGGGGGACTGAATAAAGATCTTTTGGGCAAGCTCTGTTAAGGTCAGTGAAATCAATACACATACGCCATTTCCCGTTCTTTTTCTTGACTAACACCGGATTGGTAGTCCATAAAGGATACTGGGATTCCTTTATGTGTCCCATCACATCAGTTTGTTTCCTTAGAAAAAACTCTCATTTTCTGCACAACAGGTGGAACATCACTCCAGATTGACAACTTATGTAAGATAACGTTTACGGGCACCTTGGTTACATCACTATTGCACCAAGCAAAGACATGCTGATTGTTAAGTAAAAAGGACAACAACTTTTTGTTTTCAATTATGGCTCCATTTTGGAATCAATCTTGATATTTCTACCCTCTGCAAAAGAGTGGGTTTCAATCTCTTCAACTGGTATTATAACACTAGGAGTCTCTCTGGGGTCATCAATCTCACTCTCTTCCTCAGAATGCTCTAGTAACTGTTAATCTTTATTAATCTGAACTGCTCTCAAAGTCTTAGGACCAAGAGCGGTTGCATAGCACTCCCTGACTATCTTCTGACTACTTCGGACAACACCTACTTACCCTTGGACAGCATACTTCAAATACTGATGGACTGTTGAGGCCACAACATGCATTCTAGAAAGCCAAGACCTCCCAAAAATTACATTGTAAGATGTGGGGCAATCTACCACAACGAATAGCACCATCACCATCTTTTTAAAAGGCCCCATGCCCAATAGCACTTCTTTCTCAAATTTCCCATTTACATCCGCAGAGCTCCTTGTGAAGCCCATAATGGTTTTATTTGAGTGTTGAATAACGGCTTGATTCCTCATCTGTTTGTAGGACCTTAAGAAGAGGATGTTCGCCGAACTGCATGTATCTATCAAAATCTGACGGATATCATTTCTCCTAATAGATGCTCCTATCACCACCGCGTCCTCATGAGACCCATCAATATTTCTCAAATCATCCTCATCAAAAACTATAAATGGAAAATGGGTTTGGCACTGATGGGAAGACATTCCTCCTTCCAATTGAGTGGCCAAACTATGTACATGCCTCTTTCTTGATGAAGGAGTGGGTACTGTCACAGTATCTTCTCCAAATATGGCGAGTGCTCAAAGAAACTGATCAGTCCGGAAACTGTCCTGGTTTGTTCTCTGACCCCCACTTTATTCCGAGTTGGATCAGGATCCAGGCATTCAGAATCAACATCAAATCTTTCAAGAATTGTCATAGCCCCTTCTTGGGCAGATGTTCCCGCATTGTTTGTAGGGTCCGTCCGAGGAACATTGCCAGGCCTGTTTCGACTTCTTCTTTTGACATAAACTCCCAACTTTCCTCTTTCAATAAGGTTCTGCACTTCTTGTTTCAATGCTATGCAGTCTGGAGTATTATGGCCTATATCATTATGATATTGGCAAAAACAAGTATTTCGGCTTTCTCTGGGAGACTGCAGTACCACCGGCTTCCAAAAATGGACTTCATCCTTGGCCTTGTCATATATTATGGCCACATTCTCCCTTAACTCTGCAAACCACTCTGGTTGAACCAAGGACCTCTTTTACCTCTTGAGTGGTGGCTCTGAGACTGATTCTAGTTGGACTGAGTTTGTTTAGTCCACTTGGACCCTTGTCCAATCTCCTTAGCCTTATATCCGGACTGGTTATCAGCCGGAGGGGCTGTTGTGGTGGATCTCACTTAATGGTGCACCCTGTTTTTCTTGTTTTCTTCCACATTAATCTGTTTTCCCACTTGATTCAACAGGACACCCCAAGTCATCGCTTTCTTTCTGGTCACCGAATCAGCCAAGTTCCCAAGATTCAACCCTTGTCTTAGAGAAGCAATAGCTACATGTTCTAAGGAATCTGCTAACCCATTCTTTGTATTCACGAATCGACTTATATAGTCCTTTAAAGACTCGTTTGGTTCTTAGGCACAATGGATAATGGTGTCTACATTGCCCTTCACTTCTTTATTTCCAACAAATTGTCTTCGGAAGGCAACCCAGAATGTATCAAAGTTTCTAATACAGCCTTAGGGTAAGCTATTATACTACTTAAGAGCACTTCCCATAAAAATGTGAGAGAAGGCTCTACACAAAAGTTTGTCATCATCATCAAAATTCATCATGAAGTTCTTGAATTGCTCCAGATGGTTGTCTGGATCTTTAGTTCCATCATACTTCTCCATTTTGGAGCTGTCAAACCTTTTAGGCAGGTTTCCCGACAGTATTTTGGCAGACAAAGGTGACTGTCTCCAATTCTTATTACGACTAAAGACCATGTCTTTATTAGGTGTTGCGAAAATACCTGGTTCAGTCTAAAAGGCAAAAGGATCAATCATCAACTCATCAACATGCATGTGGGATGACCCTTTGCCCAGATGCCTTTTAAGCCTACCATTCATATCCCTCTTTCTTAAATATTTTTTGATTAGCTTCATCTTTTTCTAGGATCTCCCTTCATCACTACTTGATGACAAATATTCCTCAAGCTTAGCCTCATTCGAAGAGCTACTGGAGGACTCCGAATCTGAACTTTCAACAGGTTTGGACCGATGTGTCTTCTTAAAGCTGATGTGAGTCTTTTTTGAACTCAGATGAGTCTTTATTGATGGATCATTCTCCCTAGGGTTGTCAGTATGATGAATAGCTGACGTTCCTGATTTCCCCCGTATACCATTTTCTGCTTGTTTTATGGCCCTTAGCGGCTCTATATCTGCTCTCAACTTGTCTCGCTCTTCAATGGTGTATTCCTTGTTTTCTCTAACCATTTCCACCACAGGAGGTGGAGTTCCTTGCTCGTTCGGATCCATCCGAACTGGTTATTTTTAATGGTTTTGAATATAAAATCCAGGCACCTTCGTGCTTTCATTGTGGTCGCCAATTTTGTTTGGTTTATTTTAGCCTGGGGGTAGTTTGGTAAAGTGTTTTAGTAAGTTGAAAGTATTTTGTGTTTAGTGTGAGGAGTAGTGAGATAATTAAGTAGCCTGCTTGTATTAAATATTGATCACCCTCATTAATGAGAGTGGTTGAGATATTTATACTCTTAATTTAATGACCAGTGGGCTTACCGAGTCAAGTTGTCAAACCGGGTCAAGTTTAAGGACCCATTAGTCTTTTAAGTAGATTAGCAAATAACTTAGTCAAAAGGTGTTTTGCATTTGTCCTGTCTGGAATTCTTAGTGGTGTGTTATGGCCCGAATTATCCTTGACCGGATTAACTGGTAGGTTGTGTCTGAAGTATCCGAACTCATCAGGGGTCACTCACCTTTCTTTTCTTTTTTTCCCTTTCTTTCACAAGTATGTTCATCTAAGTCTGTGCGTTCTTTAGTTTTTTTTATGTGGCCAACTTTGCTAGCCTTCTGAGAGAGACCTGCTTTCCCTTGTCTTCTGAAAACAAATTCCAGTCAAGGTTGGAGGCCTTCGATTATTGTTTTCATTCTTCCCTTAGCCTCATCGTCTCTTTAGAGATTCAGTTAAGTTTTCTTGAGTTGTTCCCATTTGAGCTCCTCTATTTGAGTTTCTAAAACCTGAACATTAGATGAAATAAAGGACATACCTAATTTATCCTTTTAGGTCGCCCCACCGGTGGTGCCCTCAATATTAATTTGGGACTGGTTATCAATTTCAATTGTCACCCCTGAGGCTGCTTGGTTAGTAGCCAGAGATCTCCATGATTCCTAGGATATTCCCCTGGTCCCCGTGGCCGTGATGCGCTCTTGGAGCTTCCTTTTCGACTCATGGACTTAATGCCATTGGTAAATTCCTGAATACACAACCACCTAAAATAAAAAAAAAATGGTAATTGTCGTTCCCACCGATGGTGCCAAAATTTGATAAGAAATTTTTAAGAAATATGATAGTAGGAATCAAGATAATAAATAATTTTTGTAATATTCTTTTTAGGTATATTCATTAATAATTCATATATTATTGTAAGGCTTCTTGCCTATGGTGTTTGTGGGTGAGTGTCAAACCTCATGTTCTTCATCTCTCCGTGATAGCACTTTTAATGGCATTGTGAATCAAATAATCTCCTTTTTCTACCAGTATCCAATCGGCTATTACTTCTTTATAATATTGTCATTTTGCTTGCTAGTCTTATATTTGGTAATTCTTACTTCCTGCTAACCGAGGGTTTTCTTTTAGTAGTCTTGCTTGGTTTCCTATTTAACTATTGTATGTTCGGTTGTTCTTTTACGATTTACCAAGCTCACCTCGTCCACTATGGTAGACGTTTACCAACCGAGGGGTTTAGTCTAATAAATTTTGATTTTTTTTGTAATAACGTATTCAATGTACCAATTCTTTGAGGACTTCTATATGTTTGTTTGTTAGTTGAACTTGTAGTTTTTATGAGGTCGTCTTGTATTAGTTTTACTTTGATGCAAATGATGACGTAAGGGGTGCTGAACCTTATATTAAATCTATTTTTATTCTTGAGTATGTTATATGTTTTGATAATAATGTAGTTACAAGGGGGTGTCATGTTGGTAGTTTGTTTTTAACTAAGCATAAAAGGGCTTATTCTGTAGCCCGCAAGGCTTGGTTAATTAACCAATTCATGTGTTGGAATTTGTAAGTCAATGTTTGGTATGGCCTCTTGTGTAGTCTTATATACGAGGTCTCTAGGTCGAGCAATAATATTCGGGTTCAGTGTGACCTCTTGCGTAGCCACGTAGGCTTGGTTGAATAACTACTTTGTTTTTTAAATCTGTGAGTCAGGGCACAATGTGGCCCCTTGCGTAGCTATAACGACGTTATTTTTTAACCCTTTCACTAAGTATGTCGCTATTCGACCCACTATAATTTGTAGTGATGTCAATATGTTTTTGTAGCATAATCACAAGTTGTAACTGATCAGCTATTTTTTTTCCTTAGTTAATTGTCAAGAGAAATTCTAGAGAGATAAAGAGCAAGAGAGTTTTAAAGAGAGAAAACACAAGTACAAATGAGTTTCAAAGTAAAGTGTTCAACCCCTTTGTTAGAGTAGCCTTCCCCTTTATATAGAGGAGCCAAGACTTAGTCTCAAGCTTAAATCTGTTACAAAATGGGCTAATTGTTTTTTAGTCCTCACTAATTATACATAGTTACAAACATTCCCTAAAACTTACATCAGTTACAAATTAAAGACAAAAAATTCATTACTTACTAGTTAAATCCTTAAATTTACATTATTTACAATTCAATCCTCAAAATCCTATTTCCATATCAGAAGCCCCTCTAGTGCTCATGTCAGTAAATGAATGAGAACTAAAAACTCTTCGAATTCAATTGTCTTCGAATCTTAATTTCTTCGAAAAATCCCATATGTTATGTAACCTGTAATAAACTTAAAACAATTGTTCGAAGTAGTAATCTTGAATGGCCAATCGGGGCGCTTACGAAATTTAACCACTCAAAGCGTATTCAAATTAAATAATAAAAACAAAATTGCCTCGAAACGGTGTAATAAAATGTTGCCTTAAAATTGGCCTCGAAATATCATGTAAATAGATTGTCTTTGAATAATCATCTTCGAATATAACCGTTAAATCAATCATAACCTTAGACGTCTAGCCTGACATATGTCGATCATCTAATCAATTCACCGATTCATATTCCAACCTATCATCATAAAGCTATTTCCACCTTCATACGCCTTCACTCGCCTTAGTATAAATACAACCTTCCTTTCATTTCCACTCTCATCACACAGAAATAGTTTTAGAGAAAAGTCAGATCTTTTGGCTGCCTTCATCGTGTTCTTCCCCTTTTCTTAGTATTTTCGCCAGAAAACTTAAACTTTCTGACCAATCTGCATCCTCTCCGATCAACCCTCACTTGGTTTATGAGAAAGAAAACAAGAACAAAAAAATCGAAGGCCATTCTACCCAAAACACCAGAATCTTCTGATACTGACAGTAATTTAGTCTTCGGATCATACGACTACTTTTGTATTACACAAAGGGCTAAAGAATATAGGAGAGCAGGATTAATTCGAGGAGGTCCAATTGGAACTACTTACCGAAACATTATAGTACGGTAACTTCGATCCTACTAAAGTTCCAACTCTTTCACCTTCCCTCATAGTCGAAGAACAATAACCTAAAATCTCATGGCCTAAAACACCTTCAGTCTCCTCATCTCAGAGTAGAATTTCTCCTCTGATTATTGAAAAATCTCCTCCAAAATCAAAGGTAAATAACCCCTTTTCGAAACAGTCTTAGCAACCAGAAAAAGAAAAACTTTCCTCACCATGGGAGATGAATCAGCCATTATCCGAAGTCCTTCCCCTCCAAATCCAAATACTAACAATCCTTCTCAAAGAGAAGTAATAGAAGAAGCGTCTCGAACTGGTAACCCTTCTTCAGAGGCTATTAACCCAACTTCACAGAATCCTCGAGAATCAACTTCAAAGCCAACCAAGTTGATTCAGAAGCTATAAAAACTAATCTCGAGGCTGACTCTGACGATGGGAACTCTGAAAATACTCAAAAGTCTCAAGAAGAAACGGATACTTGCTTCATTTACGAAGACGAAATAACAAAAATTGGAAGAAATTTGAGGAACCTAGAAAGGAAATACATCATTACTTTGAAAAAGATATGTTACATATACTATAAGGATAGCCGAGCTTCAGCTCTGAAAAAACAATAGGGAATGGGAGATAATATATAACTCTTCGTCTGCCAAAGGAAGGAGAAACTCCCCTGGACTACAAAGATGATGAATTAATAGTCTACCTCAAAATCATCAACTGGGGTCTTCGATTTCCATTAGATTCCATGATCATGGAATACTTCGAACTCGTCAGCTTATGTCCTACCCAGGTGACACCAAATCAGTGATTCACCCTTATGTCAGTGATCATGGCATCTCGACTGTTTAAAATTCCCATCAGCATGAAAGACTTCATCTCACTGACCCCATTGTCAAAAGGTTTGAAACTTTCCTTTTACTACCTAACCCTCATGGATGATCTCAAGATCATCGATGATCTCTTAGAGGCTGATAAATTCTAGAAGCAGAAGTTCGTCTTCATATTAGGAGCGTGGGAGAATGGCAAGGCAATTTCCGAAGCCAATCCCTCAAAAATAACTCTCGTCTGGAGAAGCAATCGTAAGCGCCTCAATTTTTTACATTCTTTAAAGATAAGTACACCATTTCTTTTAAATATCTATCTTTTTTAATTATTTCAGAAATTTCGAAGCGTTATTCAACACGTCGCCCGGTTGCGAAGGAGATTTTCCAAAAGCTTGCTGTTTGGGCTGAGAAAGAATGGAACAACATATTTCATATTGCCTTTCAGCCCATTAATTTCCTCAACTGCCACATGTTCCCAATCTAAGAAGGTGCCTTGCCACCTTGAAATTTGATGTCAGATGCCGATCCAAAGATAGTTTGCAAACGAATAGTTCAACCCGATTGCAAAATCTTCCTTCCCATCCACAACTGATTGGAAAGCCATTTGCCAAAAAATAAGAAAGAAAAAGTTGTTAAGGAAAAGAAAGGTAAAAAGGCAGCTAGCACATCTGGTGATGGCCCTTCAACATCGAAGCAAAAGCATTGAAAACAAAAAACTGTTGAACAACCTCTCTCACCTACGAGGAGGGAAAAGATCAAGAACCATCATCAAAGAAAAAGAAAGCTTCCTCTAGTTCCCAAGGAAAGAAAAAAGAAACAAATGAGAATCACTTCTTACACTTTGGTTAACGAGGATGAAAACACTGTGGCTGAAAATCCACAAAATCCTTCAATCGAAAAACAATCAAACCAAGACAATCCTGTCATAGTCATCGAAGATAGCACCTCCAATGAGAATCAATCCACCGCAGCCTTCGATCCCGATATGTTTATCAACTTCGAAAACACTGAAGAACTTACTGGTGAAGAAGACCCTGTTCTTCAAGTTATCCAAAACCATATGCTCAAATTTGGGAGACCAATACCAGTTGATGCTTCTCCGGAAGTTATCCGATCTCTTGAGCCCATCACTCCTATGACTAAAGGTCCTAGCACATCAGAACTTTATCCTCCTTCTCCAGATCCTGCAATTGTTGTCGCACTTCAACCATTTGTCGAGCTTGATACTGCAGCAAATAAACTTGCTTCCCAAGTCGAAGCTTCGCAGAGCCATCGAATGTAACTGGCCAACTATATGGTTTACTACAAGGAAGCTTACGAGGTTGAGAAAACGTTTAGAGAAACTTTGCACAGCAAGGTAGTTGATCAATTTCATGGTTATGAAATGGCAAGGTCTGAACTTATAAAAGGTGCTCTCTGCATGAAGAAGCATCTGCGAATCACCCACATTGTGGATACAGGATTCTTGACGAACTCTCATGAAGCAGAGGTGAATAAACTCAAGGCTAGCCATGCTACTGAACTGGCCACTGAAAAATCCAACTCTACTAAACTTCGAAATTCTCTCACTCTTTGTGAAACAAAACATAAAGAGCTAACTGACGAGATAGCTAAACTAAAGGAGGATTTCGAAGCGGAAAAAATTGTTGTTGTATTAGCTGCCGACGCTGAGCTTTCAAAGGATATGCAAACAGTTATCAACGTCGAAAAAGAATATGCAACCATTCTCCTTCTTCGAGAGCTTCACGCTGCTTATCCAAAAATCGACCTTACAAGTTTTTGGAATGACATCCCTGAAGAGAAACGGCCAAGTGAAGCATTCGACCCTATTCCTGGTTCATCATCCTCATAAGACGAATCATCCGAAGAGGAAGAGTCTTCTGATTAATTCTATCTACTTTTTGTTGTTTTTGTCATATTAGGAATTTTCCTCTGTACCTCAACGAATCAATCTAAATGATAAAGGGTTTTCTTATTTTATTATTATCTTTGCATATTATTCGATGGTAAATTTTAAAAAACAAAATAATTACCAAATGTAAACTTACCACCTTAAATACCTGAACACAATAGCTCTTCAAAAAAATCTTAATGATTTAAACCTTGGTAGTTATTCGATAAATTCTTAATGCATTGTTAAGCTTTGACAGCTCTTCGAAAAACTCTCAGTGTGCTATTAAGTGTTCACTTCGAAATAAATATGTGATGTGATTATTAAACATGGTTATTTTTTCCAAAAGTGTCATAAACACTTCGGAACATTCTACTCTTAACTAATCTCAAAGGTGATCAGTCTTTGATGATTTGTTAAGATAGTATTCAAGCATATGTAAAAAAACTATTGGCCAAAAAACAAACTATATTGATAATATTGTATATGTACACGAAGCCTCGTTAAAACCTTCATGGGCCAACGAGATATGAAAGAGTGCACCATATGTAACAAAAATTCCAAAGTACAAAAACATATCTACTCCCAATAAAACTTCAAGTGTTGAATATTCCACGGCTCTTGAAGCAACCTCCCGTCGAAATCACAAAGACGATAGGACCCCGGCTTAATTCTTTCAACAACTGTATAAGGCTTTTCCCAATTCGGAGCCATTTTTCCGAGGTTTTTCTCCTTTGTGTGTAAAACAAATGTCGCAACACCTTATCACCTTCTTTAAATTCTCTTCTCTTAAGCTTCGAATCATATCTATTTCTCATAAGAGTTCGATAATGAATTACATTCAGATGAGCTCGAACTCTTTTTATCTCAATCAAATTCAAATTAGCCCTTTGAACTTCATCATTAGACCTTTCAGAATATTGAGATATTCTAAAAGATGACATCTTAGATTCAATGGGGCTGACTGCATCCATACCATATACCAAAGCAAAATGAGTCTCTTTTGTAGCCTCTCTTGGAGTTGTTCGATAAGCCCAAAGCACCTCTTGCAAATAGTTTGGCCATTTTCCACCTGACCCCGATAAATTCTTCTTCAAACAATATAAAATTGTTATGTTTGTCACCTCCACTTGTCCATTGGCTTGAGGATGAAAATGCGTCGAAAACAAATCATTGAATTCCTTTAGAAGTACAAAATACAGCCATTTCCCTGTTATTAAAATGATGGCCATTATCTGTTGTAATCCTCCGAGAAACCCCAAAACGATAACAGATACTGTTTACAATAAATTTGATGACATCCTTTTCCTTTGTTCCTGATATCGGTTTTGCCTCTGCCCACTTTGTAAAATAATCGGCCGCTATAATTATCATCTGTCTTCCCCAGAAGCCATCGGCAAAGGACCCACCAGATCAATTCCCCACCTATCAAATGGTATTGCCTCGGATATAGATATAAGCGGTACTTCTGGTCTGTGAATAGCATTGGCAATCTCCGACAAGTATCACAGCCTCAAACTAAATTTCTAGCATCGTTCATGATTGTAGGCCACTAAAACCCTACAAGTAAAACTCGATGTGATAAAGCTTCGAATCCACAATGAGCCGACCTTTCACCATCATGCAACTCTGAAAATACTTCTTGTGATTCTTGTTTGCTTAAACAGCGTAATAATGGCCTGCTCAACACCTTTTTATAAAAAAATCCCATCCAGTACTATATATCTGAAGGCTATACCCCTTAACTTTTGGGCCAATTATGAATCATCTGGCAGTATTCCTTGAGTAAAAAATTAAGGATATTTGATCGCCAATCGCGTTGGCTTTCATCAGTGGTATAAAATTATTATGTGCATTCACATTGGCTAGATTGAGTAACAATCAAAGGATTTTGTTGTAGCAAAATCCAAGGATATTCTTCATTGTAAGCAACATTTGCTAAAGAATCGCCACCATGATACTTCCTCTGCCAATATATTCCACAACAACGTTGTCAAACAGAAGCATCAAATTCCGAAGCTCCCAAAGATACAAAAATCAAACGATCCTTCCTTGCTTCAGAAAATCCAAATACCTAATTTGCCAATAAGTGAGAATCTGTTTCCAAAGGCACTGAAGTTGCCCCACAAATTTTTGCCAATCTCAAACCTGCCAAAGCAGCTTCATAGTCAGCTTCATTGTTCGAAGCATGAAAACCAAATTTAATGGATTGAATCATTGTCTCTCCCATCAGAGCTATTAACTGAACCCCAACACTGCATCCTGAAACACTAGATCCCCCATATGTTCGAACAACCCACCTCGAATCAACATGTATGACTTTTTTCAGTTTCTTCCTCATCTGATCGGCTTGAGTGGAATTAAACAAAAAAATCTGCCAATGAATGCGCCTTTATTGCTGTTCGAGGTGTAAATAAAATATCATAGTCCCCCAACTCGACTGACCATTTGGTCATCCTCCCCGAAATATCAGGCCCCTGTAAAACATTTTTCAAAGGGAATGAAGTTCGGACTTCAATAGTATGAGTTTGAAAACACGAACGCATCTTCCTAGCAACAATCACGAATGCTAATGCCAATTTCTATAATTTCATATACCTCTTTTCTGCTGCCACCAAACTTTTATTAATATAATACACCGGCTTCGGAACACCTGAATCCTCACCGATTAACACTGCGCTTACTGCAAAATCCGATACCGCGATATACAAAAATAATTTCTCCCCATTACGAGGCTTTGATAAAATCTCTGGTGATGCCAACAAATTTTTAATGTTTGTGAAAGCTGCTTCATTCTGATGTCCATTCGAACCTACCGGGCCCTCGTAACACTTGAAAGAAAGGAAAGCATTTGTCAAAGAATCTTGAAATAAATCGATTTAGTGCTGCTAACCTTCTTGTCAGAATTTGCACTTCTTTGATTGACCGAGTAGAATTCATTGTTATCAAAGCTTTTAATTTTTCTGGGTCGGCTTCTATTCCTTTTTCACTGATGATAAAACCTAAAAAATTCCCCGATCGAACTCCGAACGTGCAATTCTCAGGATTTAATTTCAACCTGATCGCTCTTAAATTCAAAAATGCTTCCTCTAAATCATCAAGATGCACTTCATCCTTTAAGCTCTTTATTACCATATCGTGTATGTATACCTCCATATTTCTTCTGATCTGCGTAGCAAATGCTTTATTCATTAATCTCTGATAAGTGGCTCTAACATTCTTCAATGCGAAGGGCATCACCCTATAACAATTCAGGCCCTTGTTAGTTATAAAAGTTGTGCATTTTTTATCTTTTAGATCCATTTGGATTTGATTATATCCTGCAAAAGCATCCATAAAATTTAAAATTTTGTTGCCTGAAGTAGAATGAATCACCTGATCTATTCGAGGAACAGGAAACCGATCTTTAGGACAAGCTCTATTCAAATCAATAAAGTCCGCTCTATTTCCCATTCTTCTTTTTTACTACCACCGGATTTGCCATCCACAAAGGATACTGTGACTCCCTTATGTGTCCGACCTTAGACAATCGAACCACTTCAGCAACAATCGTTTATGCTTTTTCCAAGGAAAACGCTCTTCTTTTCTGAATAACCGGCTTGACCTTCGTATCTATAGCCAAGCTGTGTCGAATTACCTCAATAGGTACTCCTGTTATATCATCTGTCCTCCAAGCGAAGACATCCAAATTTTAAGACAAAAAATCAAGCAATTTTTGATGTAGCAAATGGGTCAATAAAGTTTCGATTCGGAGTACCTTTCTTTCCAAAAACGTAAACTCTTCTATCTCTTCACTCACCGTTAAAGACCTCGGGGTTTCCCTCGGATCGTCAACCCTTTCTTCCAAATCCGAGGGTGTCCCTTCTAATTGCTATTCACGTATTAAATCTCCACTGCCAGATCCTCGGATCCGAAGTGGAGTGGCATAGCATTCCCTGGCAACCTTCTGATCACCTCGAACAACCCCAACTCTGTCTCCAACCACATACTTAGAGCACTGATGAACTATAGACACCACCCCATACATTCTTGAAAGCCACGATCTTCCAAAAATAGCATTATAACTCGTGGGACAGTCCACCACCACAAAGAGTACGTGGACCTTTTTCTTGAATGATCTTTTTCCCAAACTCACCTCACCTTCGAATTCTCCAACAACACGACCTGTTACACCCGTGAATCCAATAATTGTTCGATCCGATTGAGAAATCCGAGGTGTATTTGTCATTCTATCATAGGTGGATTTAAAAATTACATTGGCATAACTGCCAGTGTCAATCAGTACACGTCGAATTTCGACGCCAGCCACCTCAGCTCCAATCACCACAACATCTTCGTGTGGTCTTCAAGTACCTCTCAGATCGTCTTCATCAAACAAAATGAAGGGAATATCTTTCTTCCCATACAAGTGCGTAGACATCCTCCCTTCAATTTGAGTTGTCAAATTGACAACATGCCTTTTCCTCAAACTATCCGAGTTCCCAGTCATTGAATCGCCTCCAAAAATAGCCAACGATTCAAAAAACTTGCATAGCTCCCAAACACGTCCCTTTTCCATTGATTTCCACTGTCATCAAAATCAATTTGTTTGGATCCTTTTCAACATACTCAGAAGAAGCATCGAACAGTTTAGCCTCTGAATCCAAAAATCATCAAATTCTCAGGTAGCGGTGCAGTCTTTGAAGTTGATGCACCATTTTTTCGATGCACTCCCATATGACTTCACATAAGTCAGAAGCTTTCCATTCTCAATCAAATATTGGATTTCTTTCTTCAGAGTAATACAATCATTTGTATCATGTCCAATATCATCATGATATCTGCAAAATTTATTATTTCTCTCCTCCCTTGGTTTGCTGATGGGAGCCGGCTTCCTGAAATTTACAAAGCTTTTTGTTTTATCCCAGATGACAGATACATTCTCCGTCAGATCAGCATGGTACTCTGGCTTGACCCATGGTCTACACCTGTTGTAAGTGTTAGATGGAGCATGATTTGAATAACCACCACTACAAGGAGGCAAATTATTGTTCTTCTGCCTCTACTTCTGATTGACATTGCCATTGTTATTACCATTCGACGGCTGCCCCTGATTATTGGTTGTCTGCCCTGAATTTTTTGGAGTGCTGACTGGTCCACCTCGGACTCTACTCGACTCCTCCACTTTGATCGGATCCTTAAATTGAGCCATCAAAGCTCCAAAAGTCAAGGCCCTTCTCTTTATCGTCTCATTAGCCAGATCCCCTGGTAATAATCTTTGGCAAAAAGCCGCCATCTCCATATTGTACTCACAGTTGTCCAAACTAGCCTTGGTCAACACAAATCTATTTGTATAGTCTTTCAACTTTTCTCCCGGTGTCTGCTTGCACTGAATAATGGTATCACCATTTGCTCTCATCTCTTTGCTTCCCACAAACTGCCTTCGAAAAACAATATAGAAATCTGTGAAATTTGATATGGACCCCATCAGAATCCTGTTGTACCACTTAAGAGTTGTTCCTTTAAAAGTCTGTGAAAATGCACGACACACAAGCCAGTCGTCATCATCGAAATTCATCATATAATTTTTAAACTGCTCGATGTGATCATCGGGATCCTGCATCCCATCAAACTTATCCACCTTCTAAATGTCAAAACGCTTTGAAAGCATCATGGAATAAATTTCATCTGTTAATGGAGAATTTCTCCAGTCAACACCTTGAACGAACTGATCATCAGTTCCCATTGTGACATATAGATTCCTATCTGTTTCAGCATACTGCTTCGAAGGATTTCCTTCATGCCAAGTTGAACGAGGAGCATTATTAGATGTACTCTCCTTTTTATACTTCCTCGAATAATCTCTATCTGATTCCCCTCTAGAAGTCACTAATTTCTATTTATCCTTCCTCTCCTTTTGAGACGAATATTTCTCTTTAGGAGACACAAAACGTGCTTTTTTATGCTCAGACTTAGCGCGTCGATCATCAAAAGATCGATCTGACTGACCTTCCACTTCGGTTTTTTCTATTTCTTGTCTAACTTCGGATCCTAGCCTTGCAGAGAGTATCTCTTGTTCCCTCCGTTCATATTTCTCATTGAATGTAATAATTTTATCTAAAAGCTGATTCATTCGTGCCTCGATATCAGATTGAGCTCGGATCAGAGATGATCCATCAGTTCTATTTCCATCACATTTCTCAGCTTCTATCGCTGACTGAAGCGTAGGATTGTTTTCAGGATTGATCGTATGAATTTTAATCAAAAAATACAACTAGATCGTATCAATATTTCGAACAAAATAAACGCACTGATTTTACGTCCCCAATGAAGTCGCCAATTCGATGAGTTCTTGTTTTGTCTTAGTTAATTGTCAAGAGAAAATTCTAGAGCGAGAAAGAGCTAGAGAGTTTTTAGAGAGATAAAACAAAAGTACAAATGATTTTCAAAGTAAAGTGTTCAACCCATTTATTAGAGTAGCCTTCCTCTTTATATCAGATTGAGCTTATGAATCTTAAGTCAATCGCTTCGAATCCTTTGAGATAGCAATCAACAAACGAGATGGGAATAACAGAAGTCGTCGGAGCACCCCCTCGCTAGAACCAGTCGATGACCCAAGGGAGACTGAACACCCAGAGATAGAACCACATGACATCATCGAGGAAGCACTGTCATGGGGACGAATATTTTGGTTAGGTAACAACTTAGACACTCTTTTTAAACAATCGCTAGTTAAATTATTGGAAAATTATATAAATGTATTTGCATGAGAGGCTGGTGATGTTTCCGGGGTAGACCCATCGATCCATAAGAAGTGGAAAATTTAATTAAGTCGATCGCTTCCAATGTGCCTTATTAAAAAACCTTCAGCGCCACTAGGACGAAAAAACACTGCACACCCTTTCTATATGGCATGGTGATATAATTTCAAATTATTGATTCTCTAAGGATCTTTCAGTGCATTAACATCCATGTCTTTTAGTCAATATGCCTTGTGGTGTCCTTTCGAGAGTACTTTGTATGGACCATCCCAACCAGAGCCTACATTTTTAGCGTTCTTGTTTTGCGCTCGTTGGAAGATCTTCTTCATGACCAGCTCACCAACTTGGAAAGCTTAGGGATTTAGCTTGGAGTTGAACTTGTTCCTCATTAGGCTCTTGTACTGCTCAAGCCGAACCTTCAATTATTTGTTATGACCGAACCCTTGCCTGATTCGGTAGGTGGGGATGATGATCTCAACAGGGACTACCGCTTGTGGATGACCGAGGGGAGGGGGGTAACTTTGTACGCTAAGATGACCTCAGCTAGTTTTTCAGGCCATTTATCATTGGCCAATTTTAGTTACGTTTTTACCCCATCCAAGATTGTACAACTAATTTATTCCATATCTATTGCAGAAGGTTGTCACGATTGTATTCTGAAATTGGGGTCCATTATTTGTCATCAAGATACGATTGATTCTGAACTGTGACATGATTATATCTCGAAGGAAATAACAAAACTCTTGGGTTTCATTCCTTGAAGGAGCCTTCGTTTCGAACCACTTGGTCAAGTAGTCTAATGTCACCACAAAGTGTCGCACTTTGGCCGTAGCTATGATGACGTGTCCTACAAGGTCAATCCTTAATTTTTTGAAAAGACAAGATGCTCGAACGATGCTCATTGGCTTACTCAGAAGATGGAACGTGTTGGAAAATTGTTGGCAAGAATTGCATCTATGTACGATGGATTCTGCGTCGGCCGCTAGTTTACGCCAGTATAATCCTACCAAAAGGAAACACTTGATAAGCCTTTGATAACCATAATGAGCCTCTGTCATTTCTTCGTGTAAGCCAGTTAGTAGGAAGGTGGCTTCATCATGATTGACACATCGAAATAGTGGTCGTGTTATACTTTTCCTATACAAAACTTTGTCGTAGATTGCATATTTAGTTTCTCATACTTGTCCCTAGTTTTTCGTTGGAATAGTTTTATCCCTTAAGTTAGCAAGATACTTGCTTCTCTAGTCAATTATTGTTTCAACTTCATGGACCTCATGCATGGGCATTTTATCATTATGGTGATCTGTCTTGGATAATTATTTTTCATAAGTAGCTTTAAAAAGAACATTAGACGAGTTATTGTTATCTACTAAGATGTTATGGCTATAACTCGTGAGATATCCACATTAATGATGAGGCATCCTCATGGGGAGTAACGACTCCACTCAAATTATCTTTATTCAACTCTAAGTCGGCACCAGATCTCGATAGTTATGATACGAAGATTCATCTACAGAGTGGATCTCCATAGTTTTTTTGTGCCTTATTCTAGATCCAGTGTCAGTCCCAGATAGGGTGTCTCCTCCAAAGAAGGTTCAAAATCGTTTATGCTTCTCTTTTGTATCCTTCATTTTCTCTGTGATATACTCTACAAGCCCTTCTTCTTTTTCTTTTGCCATGAAGCTTGATTTATTGTTGCTTAACATATTGGGAAAGCTCGCTACTATCGATTAACCACTGAATTTCCTCCATTAATTTTCAGCACTCGTCGGTGGGATGGTCATGATCATTATGGTATACACAGAATTACTAGTAAGATTTTAATTATCGGTTAACATACTCCCCGGTGTTTGGTACTTAGCTCGTCCGTTGGTTTTCTCGTATATGGTAGTTATCTTCTCAGTGAGGGTATGAAGTTTTGAACGAGGTTATCATAATAAGAGGGTGTGGCCTACTTAAATGGGCTCTTAGGGTATCTCTTTGTGGCGTCTTGGCAGTGCGTCTCCAATCGGGATTTTGGATTCTTGGAATTTTTTATGAGGTGGGTAGGCCGAATCCCCTCTTTGAGTTGTCAACCCTGATGAACTGATCGGACCTCACCAAGATGTCCCCCATATTCTTAACTGGGAACCAGACGAGGTCATTGTAGAGCGGCCCCTCATGGTCAAACCCTCTTTTAAAGCCATTAACTACTAATGAATCTTTGCAGGTTGATAGAGAGTTCATCTCACGAACGAACCTCTAGACGTAGCTTTTGAGTGACTCAGCCCTTCTCTGGTACAAATACATAATAGAATCCCCTTCCCTCTTGTGCTCCTTGTTATGCACAAAGCGATTCATGAACACATCCCAAAGTCTTTCGAAATATTTTGTTCATTCTTTTAGAAGATTGTTGAACCAGTCGAACGTATTCCTTTTGAGTGTCATGGATAAATATATGCATAGAAAGATGTCATCAGGATTGAAGGTCATCATCATCTTTATGAATTGTTCTATATGGTGTTTTGGGTCTCCTGAGCCGTCGTACGATTCCATCTGGTGGATGTCAAACTTTTGGTGAGCTTTCCTTCTAATATTCTTTTAACAAAAGAGAAATCCTACAATACATAAGCCGCAATTGACGGTCTTACCTAGTCGTACTCCAGGACGTTTTGCTCCTTTTTTTTGCTATTTTGTTGCTTGACTGGTCCTCTCGGTAAGATTTATTCACTTTCTTTATCTTCTGTTTTTCTCTTTTTCTTTCGTCAAAGTGCTCATCGTCGTTCCCTCGTCCCTTATTTTTTCGGTATGACTAACCTTACTGGCTTCCCGAGCGAGGTCTTGCTTTCCCTTACCTTCTTGCTGGACTTTTTCATTCTTTAGTTAAAAGGCCTCAATTATTTTCTTCATTCTTCCATTGACCTCTTCATCCCTCTCAAGTTGCAGCTGGTTTGTTTAAGTTTCTCCCGCTTAATCTCTTCCATCTTAGATTCTAAAATTTCTACGTTAGATAAGGTGGTACATGATGATTGTTTTTATGGGTGGTATGATGGTAGTGCCCATAATATTTATTTGGGATTACTCTTCGTTTCCCACCAAAATCCCTATGGCTGTTTGGTTAGGAGCCGTAGTGGGACAAGGGTCACCCCCTCTAATAAGAGAGTTTTGTATGATTCTCTGAACATTCACATGTTCGTCTCGGTCATGTTGTGTTTCTAGGGCTTCCCTTTCGATTCAGGACCTTGTTACCATCATTGTTAACTCCCTTAATATAACTACCTCCAACCAAAAAGTGGTTAGTTTGCATTTCCACAACCGACGCCAAATCTGATAATGGGATATTCAATTATGTGACGATAATTAAAAGTCAAGAAAAAAATACTCTTTCCTAATGTCGGGAAATCATACATTATTATTTAAGGTTTTTGTCTGTTTATACATCGTAACAAATATTTAGTTACTCCCATTATCTATGGAGGAGCTTTTGTTTACCTCATATTGTTCATCATAATATTTATGGATAAATATCGATCCTCACGTTCCACGTTCCGACATTCCTTTAGTAATGTATAGTGACGTTCTATTTCTTATCCAAATAACCGTCGTCCATAGTTTGTTCTTAGTGGTTATCGCTCTTCCGTAATTTTTTTTTTTCGAATCGTATTATTTTGTTGGTTATATTTTGACTGAAGATTTATCGTTCGGTCATTTTTTACTCGGTCATTTCTCTCGCTTTTGCACGAGAATATTCTCTCTGCAGATTCATATGATTGTACGTTCATTTATTTTATCAACGTTTTGATATTTACCAAACTTATTTGGTCACTTGTGAAAAATATATTATGTACAAACACTATAGTATTATCACTTTTTTTTTAAGTAAAGGACTATTATTTAGATAAAATTTCAAGTTTGAGTATACAAATAATTGGCGCCAATTTTCCCGCCGAAACCAAACTAAAGTTTTAAACCTATTACAAACATTTGAAAGAAATTGAAGAGGATCTATACAAGCTTCAAAGATGAACTCGAGCAGATCTATAAGATCCATAAGGGGAAGAGCAGCGCGAAAACTTTAGATCACCCTCAGCGCAGATGTTTGGTAGCTTCAGAATCACAATAGCACACCATTTTATGCATTATGTATCAGCAACCACAAGGGATGAAAGCTGCTTAAAAACTTCGAACCTCTCACATAACAAACTTGATTGCATCAGACACTCCAACTTTAAGCACCGTGTAGCAGAAACCCCAAGGGACTGAAAAGAAAAGCAGCTAGAAACTTTGAACCTCTCGCATCACTAAAGCTTAAGAGCATCCGACCAGCTTCAACCAACACAGAAAGCACCAACTGAAACAAGCCTGAAACTTGGAAGATTTGAGAACAATTGCAGAAGAGAAACTACACAGAGTTAACATAAGGTATGCCTAAGCTTTCTAATACCAGAATAGATTTGAGACCAACAGGAGAAGAATTAAAATCATACGCCTGTTTCATTTTAGATTTAATAGTCCACCGAGCCAGCCAATCGGCAGCTTGATTGATATCTCTATAGACATGGTTAAGAGTTATAGAAGTAGTAATTAGTGTTCTACATCAAATGAGAAGAGAAGATAGAGACCAGGGAGTTGCAATATGATTAGCAAACTTAATGAAATCAACAAGTAAATAAGAATCAGTCTCAATATCTATATTGTGAAGGCCTTTAGACTTACAGATTAACAGACCATCCAATAGAGCACGGGCTTCAGCCATAAGGGGAGAGAGCGTACCATATACATTACCATAGGAATGTATTAGAATACCTTCATGGTCTCTGATGATGACTCCAGCACCAGCTTCCCCATTATGAATCACAGAGGCATCAGTGTTTAGTTTGCCTCCCAGGGTTAGGCGTGATCCATTTAGAAATAAGAGGTCTAATAACAGGCCTACAGACTAAGTTAAAGAGACCAAAACTAGCAGCAACTTTTCTATCATTAGACCAATGCTGAGCTTTAAAGATATCAGCAGTGTTCATGTATGATATAACTCTATAGACCTCTTTAATAATGACTATAGAAGTTATGCAAGCATTTTTAAACTTAGTATGGTTTCTATATTTCCAAGTCAAACTAAATATGATTGAAGGAATAACGTTTCTTATATGATTGCCTTTGGGAGTGAATTTGTGCCAAGTTTTTGTCATGTGAATAAGGGTCATGTATCTATATATAATAATGTTGAAGTGATGAGCAAAATGTAACCAGACACCCCAGACAATATCACAAGCAATAAAAAGATGATCAGTAGATTCATAATTTTGACAGAATTGACATTTCAAAGTGATAATCGTACCTTTTCCTAAGGATAGAATCAGTAGAGATGAAGTTTTTTATGACTTTCCAGTGAATAAACGCATGCCTTTTAGGAGTTATGTCATTCCAAATCTTAGAAAACATACTAGATTCACAAAATTGTGTTCTAATGAAATCCCAAGTGTGCTTAAGACTAAAGTAACCAATAGTAGACAGGCTCCACAAGATCCTATCTTTACAATTGAAATTGATAATACAGTTGCTAATGCGATCTATGACATCTTTACTGATAAGACTAGAAATATTAGACAAATTCCATTGCTGGTTAGACCAATACAGATTTACCTTTTCATGATGATACCAACTGTTGTCATTAGAGCTGTCAAGTGTAAGGAGGGGCTCTGAATTGGACCATCTGTCCAACCAGAAGTCGATGTTGCCATCTCCAAGAGACCAACAGATAAACTGCTCAGCTACAGGTTTAATCTTCATCAACCTGTACCACACCCTAGAGCCATTTAAGTTGTTTTTAAGCTGCAAGGGATGCTTCTTATTACAATAAATGTCATGGACAATATTGGCCCAAAGCAGCTTATTATCTCTAAATTGCATCCAAAGCTTGCAAGAGATAGAAGTTTGAACATCAGCCAAATTTCTTATGTTCAATCCACCTTCTTTAAAAGTTTTGCAAATGCCCTTCCAAGTACACCAATGAATCCTATGCTCAGTTCTTGTAGATCCCCACAAAAAGCTGTTAAAAGTCTTTCTATGTTGTTGATGACATTGCTAGGAATAACATTAGTGTACATCCAATAGAGAACAATGTTCATAAGAACAGAATTAATCAACGTTAATCTACCAGGAAATGATAAATGCTTTGATTCCCAGTCAGCAATACGATTGTTGATCTTTTTGCGGAGATTAATGTACATAGCAGACTTGTTATTGGTGCTGATAGTAATGCCAAGGTAGTCGGTAGGTAAAGAAGCATTGTTGAAGCCAGTGATGTTGGTTATAGAATTTAATTTAGCTTCACTGGTACCATTAGCAGTAATGACCTTGGTCTTGGTATTATTGATAACTTGACCAGAAGTGGCTTGGTATTCCTGTAAAAAATTATTAAGTGATGCTAATGTTGCATCCTTGCAGTTTGTGAACAATAGAATATCATTAGCAAAAGCGAGATTGCTGATGCATAAATTGTTTCAACTTTTATACCTCATACCCTTATTTTCAAAAAAAAAAAGATACCTCTCAATAACACTTCCTCAACGATTATAAATAGGCTAGGTGAAAGGGGATCACCCTGCCTAAGCCCTTTCACAGTCTTAAAAAAGCCATAAGAAGCATCATTAATTAGGATTGAGACATAAACGTTGGAGATCATACTATGAATAAGGTCATTAAATCTATTGGAGAAACCAAAGCATTTCAGAACCTTCAAGATGAAGGGATGACTAAGCTTGTCAAAAGCTTTACACATGTCAAGCTGGACAATGATGTTATTTTAAGGTCTTTAAGTTTTCTGTTTAAATCATAAAGGAGTTCTTTGGCAGTTAAGATGTTAGAATGAATAGAATTCCCAGGGACAAATCCACCCTAAGTATTAGAGATAATTTTAGGCAACAGAATTACAAGCCTATCATTATGAGTGATCACTTTAGGAATAATATCGAACATTCTGTGATTCATACTATCTGACTCACTCTGCTTGTCTTTGTAGGGACTCGTGGCAAGAGCTTTGGTAAAGAAGGCAACAACTGATGCACCAATAATATCCTTATCCAGACTCGGAGTGTTGTTTTCTTTGACACCATTAATTGCATTTTTCTTTCTTTTAGTAGTAACATTACTGTGAAAAAGCTTGGAGTTATTGTCCCCATCTTTAATCCAGTCAACATTACACTTCTGAAGCCAGTACTCTTCCTCAATTTTATAAGCATTCAAAAGCAATGCATTAGTCTTATGAAGCTCTTCTTTTGTAAAGTTGTTATTAAGGTGCTGATGTAAAGCTTCAACTCTAAGAACATCATCCTCCAATGCTTTAATTTTGCAGAAAATATTCCCAAAAATGCTGCTTGTTCCAAACAATTAGACCAGCTTTTAACCTTTTCAATTTAAACTAGAAGATAGACAGAGGGTCACCATCCATTTCCTGAGCCCAATTCTTAAAGACAAAAGGGATAAACTCATCCTCCATTAACCACATATTTTGAAACAAAAGTTCTTTTTAAAACCATGAGACAAGTTTGAAATATACATGACATTAGTCTTATCACTGTACATTAATTAATTTTATATCAAAAAATTTAACGAAATGTACTTGCTGTTTTCTCAAACGTGTCTGCTCCATAAAATATCACCTTCAAAAGTTGACGTCAAGCGAAACGACAAATGACAAGGCATGTTAAAATATCCAACACGTGGCGACCAACAATTTGATCGAAGACCACTTAGGTTTTCCAAAAGACGGGTGTACCTACCAATTAACATCACGTGTCGCCGTTAGCACTATTAAATGGTTAAAAATGGGACGCGTGTATCCCTCTATTGGTAGTGGCATCCAATAATAGGCCAGGTAATTATAGAATTATAAGTGACAGTTGGCACGGATGCTTTTAATTTCACATCCTAGTCCTATTTTGTAAATTGAAAAGCTTGAAACATTAGTCGAATTTTTTACTCACCAATAGAGGTGTCTAATGGTTCAGGAACCATGGTTTAAAGCTGACAACCTGCTTAAGAACTGGCGGTCTACCTGCGAAACTGGCCCATTAGGACTGCAACCCGCCGAGACCGCAACCCGCCGAGACCGCAACCCGCCGAGACCGCATAAGGAGCAACCCGCCGAGACCGCAACCCGCCGAGACCGCAACCCGCCGAGACCGCAACCCGGCAGGACTGCGAAACCACGGTTTATTTGTAAAAAACCGGTGGTTTATTGGTAAATATTATGCTGATTTTATTTATTTTATATCCAAAATGTTATATTTAAAAAATATTGAGATTGAATATTATTATAGAATTATTATTACATTTTTGTTAATATTAATTTGTTTTGGTTATTAATATTTTAAGTGTTGTAATTATTATATAGTCTAAAATTTTAAATATTACTTATGTTATTATCATATTTTGAATATTATTATTATTATGTTTTTATATCTAATACAAAGCAAAACTATATCTTATCATGTTAAAATATTACAAATTCTACGGTTATAATTTTAATATTACATTTTGATTACTATTGTGATTTGGTTTTAAATTTTACAAGTGTTTGATATTATTTTTTAAACCAAAATTAGATCTTATGAAGTTATAAGTATTTCATAATACATTTGTTGTTGTTATAATAAAAGGTAAAGTCATTTTTGGATAATTTAGCCGTTCACAGTTTATACTCGTGCGGGCCAGGAGTTGTACAAATGTTTTCAAATTACAATACAAAATAGTAAAAAACTATTACAAACATCATTCATCTTCAGCTTCGTCTTCTTCGTAAGTAAAATCTTCGCCGTCAGCTTCGTTTTCTTCCGCAATTTCTTGTTCAAGTGTATCTTCGTAATCATCCGGATAATCTTCGAAGATGTCGTCTACGTTCACTTCGTCTCTGAACTCTATGTCTTGCATCCTTTTATCCGCCGCTGTCCAATCCTTAACTGCCACAAGCACTCCAAGTGCTTTGCCCGTCAATCTTGTTCTCTTAGTCGTGTATTGCAACCTCGCTTGGCTGAAAGCACACTCACTTGCAACTGTAGACATAGGTATAGCATAAATCTCTTTAACAATCCTGCAAAGAATAGGAAACTCTTCAGTTTTGGTACCCCACCATCGTATGATATCTTCAATACCTTGGTCTTGATAATTCGTAAAGTCAAACCTAGTGGTCCAATATCTATACAACTCATTATCAGATTGAGGGGTTTCTGTAACATTGTTGTTTCGTAACATTGCCAATCGAATATAGTTAGTATTTCTCCCTCTACCCCTATTGTTACTACTGCTTACATTTGTAGATGTATTTGATCTATATCTTGCAGCATACTTATCATAGATATTATACAAACTATCATATATACCGCTAATATATCCTTTAGGGTCAATTGGTTCGGTCGGTGGTATATCTGTAGGAAACCGTACAGATTTATAAAAGCAATCAACTAGCAATTCAAATTTTTCTTTTCGTGAAAAAGGATCTAAAAGGCAAGCAAATGAATAACTATCAGGGATTGGATGAAAATACTTTGTGAACTTATATTCCATTCCAGGCACCATGTCTACGCATGCATAATGTGATCTAAATTCATCCATATGCATGGCAAGATTAGCAATCGTGAAAAGGGCCAAATGAGCATTAGGTTGATTTTGTGAAGAAAAGGTTAGGGTGTTTTCTTTAAAAAGTCTTAAAAATCTTAACATGTGTGCACAAAATTTCCAATGATCTGGTTCAATTGGTGTTTCACGATATGTATTATAAAGCGTCGATATCTCTTCTTTAAAAACATGCGCACGTGCAAGCATTGTGTAAGTAGAATTCCATCTAGTTTCGACATCTAATAAAAGTTTCTTATATTTTTTTCCCATTTGAAAGAACAAGTGTTTTAAAAGCTCTTTTTTTAGCAGCGGATGTCGAGCAAAATAGGATCCCATTTTTTATAGGGGTAATATAATCACCCTGAACCTTACGTATTCCTTCTTTCGCAATTAATTGAAGTACGTGGCATAAACATTTGGTGTGAAACAATTTTGGAAAAGGAGGATTGCAATCTGCTATAAGATATGTTATAGCACTAATATTAGAAGATGCATTATCCAACGAAATAGACATAATCTTGTTTTTAATGCCATAAACATTCATGCATTCAGTCATACTCTCCCTAATTATTTGTGCGGTATGCTTCCCAATTGATTCAAACCATATAATTCTCCTTTGGAGGACCCATTGGGCGTCCATCCAATGGAGGGTAACACATATCATATCTAAATCAGTAAAAGTAGCTATGTCACTAGTAATCGAAACATTCCATGGCAAAGTCTGCATAGTTTGAATAATCTCTTTTTTTCTTTGTAAATAATATTTAAAGGCTAGCGATCGCAAAGAGGTACGTGGAATGCGTGTTGCCTGTGGGTTTACCCCAACTTGCATCCAATTTTCGTATCTCCAAGAATCCCCAAAACTAAATGGTTGTAAACTACCGACTGCATAAATCATTGTTGCTTCCCTATACGTATCGTGGTTAAACTCAAAAGGAAGACCTGTTTGAGGGTTCGTGCAAACATTAGTTGGGTTAGGTTTTGTAGGATCATATATTTCATGTTTCGATAAATGTTTTACCATAGTGCTAGTGCCCATATTTCTAGATCCACTTACGTGAAGATAACGTTTATTGCACTCTTTACAATAACAAAACAAACCATCTTCTGATAGAGTATAGTGTTTCCAAATCCAAGATGTTTTCTTACGAGATCTCCCCCCACTAGTACTTCCACCACCACTTTCGTGGGAGGAGAGTGTGTCAACGTGAGGGAATTCTGTAGAAAAATCATCCATGGTATTGAGATCCACATTAGATGGTGGGTTTATCCCAGTATTTCTACGTTTTGAATTCATTTTAAAACTAATAACAGTTTTTTTTTCAAATATGCAATAAAATACTAATAATAAAATCACAATTTAGACTAATAACAAGATATAACAACTAAATTTAGACTAATAACAAGATAGAACAACTAAATTTAGACTAATAACAACTAAGAAACAATTTGCGGAAAAACAAAAATCAAACAATTTCGAAAATAGGAGTAGAATAAGTAAAATAACTAATTGTAGTTTTCTAGAACTTATCGAACAAATAGATAGATTTAGAGAGAAGTAGAGAGTTGTTTGAGAGGTGTGAGTATTGGTGTTGGGGTCTCCTCTACTTATAGGGGAGACCCAAAAAAAAAAAAACCGAAAAAACAAAAAAAAAAAAATCGCCCGGACCATCCGGATGGGCGTCCGGATGGTCCGGACACATGATCCGGGGCATCCGGACAGTTTCGCCCGGACGCCCGGACAGACAATTCGGACCATCCGGACGCCCATCCGGATGGTCCGATTGGAACCGGGGCATCCGGACGATCATCCGGATGCCCCGGTTCAACCAACGGCTAGTTCAAACGAACTAGCCGTTGGCAACGGCCAAAAGCGGACCATCCGCACGCGTGACCGGATGGTCCGCTTGATGACGTCATGCTGACGTCATCAAACGGCTAGTAGAAAAAAAAAAAAAAAACACAAAATTACCCTATAAATACACCCTACATCCTCCTATATTTTTCACTACAAATCTCTCCCTCTCCACTACAAATCTATCCCCTCTCTCTACTACACTTCTCTAAATTTTTTTTATATTTTTCAAACTCTATTTAAATTTCAGGTTTCGCAAATGTCTTCGAAAACAAAAAAGAATGCTCGTAAAGGTGGACGTAGTGAACCAACCACTTCCGAATTGAGAGAGGTGGAAGAAATGTTGTTGCATACCATGGAGCATGAGGTAACGGAGAGCGAGACTATCGAACATCGCCCCGAGGGGGAGATTCGCATCCGTAGTAATCAGCAAGGAGGTCGAGGTGTAACAAAAATTTGGTCTGGTATGTTTCTGAACTACGAGGAACTGATCCAAATAGAGGGTATGCAAAAATTTTTCAAACTTATTGAGCCTACTAATGGCCAAGGTTGGATGAATCTAGCTAGATTCAAATGTGATTGGTATATAGAACTAGTGCGAAAGTTTTATTCCACGGCTAGATTAATCGAAAATGATCCAAGAGGTTTAGGATTGAATTGTTTGATTGATGGTAAAGACATTAGTTTTTTTGAAACTGATTTCTACGATCTTTTTTCCGTTCCAACCCATGATATCTATACCGGTAATAAATTACCTCCCATTAGTTATCGCCCTACGATATGGAGTGCTGATTGGCCTTTGTCTTACGAAGAAGCGGTAGAGATTCTTACTTGTCCTGGTGCGGAAGCTCCGGAAATTAGCGGTAAATTTCGAGCCATGCGGGGTAATTTGGATGGTATTGGGAAATTAGCTTTGAAATTGGTAAATAGTATATTTCTTCCACCTAGTAACAATGATTCGCAGCTTTCATATATTCAAACATTTGTTACTGCTTTTATGATTCGAAATCAGGGAATAATTAATTTACCCAGCTTGATGATTCGAAATATGGCTGCGAGGTGTGGTACGGATAAACTACCTTATGGGATGATATTGAGTAAATTGCTTGTTTCGAAAGGAGCTGATGTGAGTATGTACACTCCGGTGAAGGTGAGGCCGACTAGTGCTATAGGTAGAAACTCTTTGCGTTTGCAGGAAATATACTCTTGGGATGGAGAGTTGATTTCGAAATTAGAGGCATGGAACCACCATAGAGAAGACTTGAATCAGATATATATTGCGAACGGTCTTACAAAACCGCCAAATCCACCTACTCAGTATCGAGTTGAGGCTGAAGTGTCTTTCGATCCAAATGCTAGTGGTTCTTCGCGAGTACCGCCACAACAAAGACGAACCGATCGCGAATTTGCTGAGTTTGCGCATACTCAACAAATGGTTTGGCATGATGATTTTACAAAATGGCAAGGTGAATTTCAAAATTGGCAGGGGGGGGGGGGGGTAAATGACCAGCTTAGCCAGATACAGCAGTGGCAAGTAGGGGTGAATGATCAACTTGGTCACCTCCAGCAGTGGCATGGTCAATACGAGCAGTGGCATGGTCAATACGAGCAGTGGCATCATGGACAAGATCAATGGAATGAGCGATTTGCAAACTCTCAAGCCCAACAGTCGGAGTATATGCGACAGATGATGGAGAACATGCATTTGCAAGGTCCATCACCTAACAACAACAACAACGATGAAGCTCCTTAGTTTTTCGCAATTGATTTTCATTATCGTTGTAATGTTTTTCTTTTTTATTTGATTGGAAAACTATGTTACTTGTTTGGTTTTTATTTTTAATGAATTGTTTGTTTTGCTTCTATTTTTTATTAAATGTTATTTAAATCACTTACCTAGCTTTCAATTTTTATTTTGTTCTTTACAACTTACAAGTAATTTATGTTTATGCATATAAACTTCTAATATTGAATAGTTCGAAAATACAATAAACTATATAATTCATCTAACCATAAACACTTCAAGCTTGAAAGAATCTAAAGAATCACCTAATAATTTAAAATTTTAATACAATTATATGTCTAATAGGTATATATTATTTAATAGTAATATATTATTCAAACGTATCAAAATCAAATTACAATTATTTTTTTAAAATATAATTGATGATTATAAAATTTCGATTAAAATGATAACATATTTAAATTAAAATACATGAAATAGAATAATTAACTCAATTATTGAAATTAGATTCAATTAACACTTACAAATTAATTTTAAATAACATTATAATATATTCTGATAAACGGTTCTTAAATGGTTAAATGGTTTGGCTGATGGTTTGAACTGGTAAACGGCTCTTAAATGGTTCGTCTGGTGGTTTGAACTGGCGGTTTAACTGTGAAACTGGCCCATTACGACTGCAACCCGCCGAGACCGCAACCCGCCGAGACCGCATAAGGAGCAACCCGCCGAGACCGCAACCCGCCGAGACCGCAACCCGCCGAGACCGCAACCCGCCGAGACTGCAACCCGTGGTTCAGACTTAAACGGTGCGGATTGGTGCTGGTTCAAACCGTTTGACACCTCTACTCACCAACATAACACATACACGTAACTACGTAAGCTACATCCACAATTATAAGTTAAAGATAAATTAAACATAATATAAGGTTGGTACTTTGTCTCTTTCAATCTTTAATTATTGATCAATTTATCTTGGTTTTATAACTCACAATCCATGACTAAACCAGTTAGTTTGTATCTAACCCCTCGATATTATAAAGGAAACGTATTCAAATAATTAAATTATATTTTTTATTTTACAAAATGAATAGATTATTCGTTTTTTCTTTAGAAATATAATAAAAATAACTCGGTATTGTTGAAGGATTGTATCCATCGAAGATGGATTAATCGGTAATATATAAAGTTTTGGCTAAATCGTCGATATTAGACTGATAAGCAACACCAAAATCATGTAACCAAGTATATTTAAAATGCTTTTACAGTACTTATCAAGTTAAATCTAGTTTATTAAAGAGTTCCAAAAACAACTTAAGTTTCAACCCTTTTTTCTTCCGGTACTTTTAATCATTTTTATTTTATCCAAACTTATAATCTATCACAAATCACGAAATCTTTATTCCCTCATAAATATTTATTCGTCATTAACAAATGATTAATCTACTCGAAGAAACAACATCGAATGGACAAAAGAAAAAAAAAGTAAGATTCGTTGTTTATTAGTTTTTGGTTTAATTAGATTTTAAAATGATTTTGATAAATAGAAGGTATTTAGGGTGTTAAAATAGATAAATCTATGATCATATAAGTGTTTTCAGTGATATGTTGATGTTGTTTGGTTCGATTTGTGTTAAAATAGAAATTTTCGGTTAGATTTGTCGAAAAACAGTTGATATTTTCAAGTTCTGTTCGTAAGTGTTCTCCCTTGCCGGGGTGGACCTTCTCATCCGGTGGGGAAGTAATCTTTTTTGCAGGTTTTCTTATCCACCGTTGGGTGAATCTGGGCAACCCCGACGAGGGAAAGAAAATTTTTAACAGGTTTAAAACGTTCTCTGGACTTCCTAGAGTCACCAAACGCGGACCTATACATTTAGACATTAAATTTCTCTCACAATTGGAACCTAATTATATTTTTGTTGTTGTGGCAGCCAACAAATATCCACGTTGGAGATGGAAAAACTATCAAGGGGCGGCGTGAACGCGAGGAAGCCTAACTAGTTTCCTAATAGTTTCGTCTGCACGCCTGTAGTGATAGTGGGAGTGGCTCACGTGCGGTGGAAGCTAAAAGGGGAGATCAAGGAGAGCGTACACAACATTCAGAGTGCTCTGTACGTCTTAACAAATCGAGTAACGCTAAGGAGCGTACTATGATTGAAGGATCACCTGGATGCGAGAAGTGTTCTCTTACGGACTTTTCGGGTGACGAGGAAAAAGAAAATGATCTACCCGAGATACCCGTTCGTAGACAAGTACGTCCAACCGACCCCAAGAGCCCGAGGAACTTGTTTCTTTCACAAAATAGTGTGATTATTTTTCCCGACTACACGCACCACGAAGCTTTCAACACTTTCGTGGGCAACATGAGGAATATAATTTACATCTTAAATAATGTTTTTGTTTCTTTAACTAATTTAATTGTTTGTATTCTGGTATGATTTTAATTGTTTTAGTCTTGCATTACAGTCCAAGCCAAATATGACCTACTCGGTCAATGGGATCGTAAGACCAACAGATGTGAAATCTCTCGTTGAAGATACTCTATTTTGGCCGCTTCTGCGCCACTTGCCGAAATACAATTCAAACTTGCAGTTGGACGAGGTCCATATCAAAATATGGCATCAAGAGACGAACATATTCATGTTCTCCTTCTCGAAATTACTATCACGTTGGACGATTTGTATATCATTACCCGTCTCCTGGTGGAGGGGGGAATTATCGAGTTGTTCAGGACCACCCATATAGATCAGTGCTATATTCGATATGCTGAGTTGTTGGGAGTTATGCCTAAGGTGATTTGAGAAGAGATACAGAAGCACAATGGGAGAGGTTTTGGTATTTTATGTCTTAGAGAAAAGTTTGCAGGAAACGAGTATTTGGATGTCGATCCCATACGTGACGTTGAAAAGACTACACATGCCTCTCGTGCATACATCTTTTTCTTAATTAGTTGTACCATATTCACAAACACGAGCTAGAAAAACATCCAATGTGATTTTCTCGTCCATTTGGAGCATTGGACAGGCTTGATGAGTTTGCGTAAGGTGAATGTGCTTTGATGTTGTTGTATAAGAGTTTGGAAGGCATTTCAAAGACATAGTTGAAGAGTATAGTTGGTTTCTCCCCATTGTTTAACTGATGGGTCTACGAAAATTTCCCATGCTTTCAGGTTGTGATGAACAACACTTATAGTCTAACTCATCCAAATATGTTTTCTTCGTTGTCCAAATAAATTATGGGGTTAAATGTTTGCGGGAAGACGTACTACTGCGACATCCTTGCCCATAAAGAAGAAACAAATGTAAGTATTTTATATAGCTACCGTCAATTTTACCTCACCGATAGATTTATGTGTTTACTTATTTTAAGCTTATGTGTTTGTTTGTTTGAATGTGATCTTTCAGCTTTATTCATATTAGAGGGGCGTTTGCAGTGCAGTTGATTAGTTTGTATCGCAATACTATTCACATTATGTATGTGACAGAGGTATACCTGTCGGATCAAGTGATAAAACAGTTTGGTTAGATCCAAGGGAAGCCGTTGGATCCCGTTGTAGCTCGATCTGCTCTCCTCAGAAGCGATAATATGTGGTATCATGTTAACCCTTGACATTGAGAAAACTTGAGGGACCACTTGTACATAATCGATAGGTATACAAACCCGTTGTTGGGAAGACGTAGGACATCGACGCCTTAATACGCATCTTATGTTACGAAGTACAGTTGGTTTCACATCACTCCGCATATGATCGATGGACATTCTATGGTGGATGCAATTAATACGATAAATCACATTCGATCTCTCGACGATAGTTCAGAAGAGGCCATGAATTTTACCAAGGGTGTACTTTAAATCACAAGTCCATGGTTACTTGTCATGCTAGGTATCTTGATAATTTGTTTAATGTTTTAGTTAAGTTTTGTTTCCAACAACTTATTGGGTATTTTGTATGTTTTACAACATAATATTGATGGTTTACATGTTGTACTTGAATTTTGTTTTCTTGGGTGTTATATAGAATTAATAATGGTTTAGTTTACTTATTACATTGGTTGTTATATTTTTTTTACTTGTACTCAATTTTGGTTTGGTGAACTCCTTGCGGAGTGTTTAAGTTAGTTTAATGCAAAATGTATTGTTAAAATCATGCATATCCCGATCAAGGTGGAACACACGACCCGACAGTTGAAATGTTATCATTTGCCAAATACCAACATAGGTTTAAAGTTTCAGTCTGTTCCTTCCCTAGTGGGTAAAAAATTCTCAACCGTCGGTGTTGTTATCACTTGTTGGTGGAAACTTTCTCACCCAACAAATATGCAGACAAGATTGGACCATCATCTTCAGAAATTTCACGCTTGTCTCCCCACCGGAGCGGAATACGCGCTCTGGCGGGGCAGCCCCGCTGGGTGAAAATTTGTCACCGGGTGTCTCCCTGACGGGTAATAATTTTTTTTTCATCGTGGTGACACCTATTAATAAAGTGAAGGCTCCTATTATTTGGATGCCTTCCTCCGTTGGGTGAAAAATAATAACCCGTTGGGTAATTTCTCCCTGACGGTTGAAAATATGTGCCCTGCTAGATGAGAATTGCCACCCCACCAAGTGGATATTAGTAAAACCATTTACAAAGATTCCTATCAATTTTGGATAACCCGCAAATTTAATTGGTTCCTCGCTAAAATTTTAGGATATTCTCACCGAATACGCATTTATAAATGATGGAACCACGCTCAAGCATTATACGTAAAAGATATCAATGAGTGATTCCAATTGGAATGTGCATGAAGATGAAAACCTTTTCAAAGATTTGAGCTTGTGAAATGCACGATGTCGCAAAAGATGCATGGTTTCATTAATGTTTTTTTACATAATGTACTTTATGCACAGTGGGGAGGTAGTGCATTTTGGGTGTATGATTCCCCGACCACATGGATGCGAAGAAGTAGTCGACTGGTTAGTTTATTTGAACATTGTGCCAACTACACCAACACAGTCACTACCTTACGATGTCTAATGCAAAATTGGTGATGTATTTAGTATGTCGTTTCAAATACTATTATGAAAGATGTGCTTGAACATGTGATGCAAGAACTGCAATAGAAAACGGGCGTGATAACCACCGAAATTAGAACTTACCCAAGTCTTGATAGAAGTAACAACCATGAGGAATATCCTTTCAAGAAACGGTTTGAGCATGGATGAAATTATATGTCACCATGAACGCACCTTAAGAGTCTACTATGTCAAATCTGTCTACAATGTCAACTAATCTACTATCTATCTATTTTTGTTGTTTGCATTTGTATCTCTAATTATATAATGTATTTAATTATGTGAACCAATTAAGAAGTTAATGTTATTTTTTTTAAATTAACGTCATCATAATCTTTAAAGCATACAAGTTTAGGCGTGACAAATTGTACATACATTACAATGACCGAGTTTTAAACAAAATCGACTAAATCGGTTACTTGGAGACTATGATTTTTTATTTCTTTGTACTTCTTAAAACGTAAATAAATTGATTATTCCCAATCTTCCACTTTCGTTGAACGTAACTTCAGGAAACAAGGATGTATCCTCGCATATGGGGCATTCGCCGCAATGGAAAGCTACAAAACGAAAATAAAATAAAAAATCACAATGACATAAATTGGGTAGGATGTTTAAAAGTTTAAACGAACTAGAAATGTAATAAAATACTTGTGTTCACAAAGTGGTTGTAGTTGACCTAACCCAATTTGATCTCCAATCGGTTGGACATTTTAGGGGTGCACATTTTAACGGAAAAAAGTGAAACTAACATCCATGGTTCCATACTGTCCTACGAAGTGGAGTATGCAGTTAAATGTAGATACAATCGCGACTCCCATCTCGGGCATTGACATGCAATTATCCATAGTAGCTAGTGTGGATAATTTATAGTCGGAGGGTATTTTGGGTAGTTTATCAATTGAATATTAACTTTTGAATAGTGAGTCGAAAGATAAGAGAGGTGTATGCTTGTATTTAATATCTCTAGAAATTGTCCAACCTATTAAATGAGGTTTGCTGGGGTATTTATAGTGGTTTTGTGACCCATGGACGATACAAGTCGGACTTTGGATAGGGGTCAGGTTTTAAAGCCTAATACCAACGATGGGTCAGCATTTAGCACACAGTTGAGTCTTGATCCACTCATTTGTACTGTTCATGTAAAATTATAATGTTGATAATACCCGAACTACCCCTTCGAAACTGGCACAAAGGTACTTCCAAAAATATCCGACCATATTAGTAGCCTCTTTTAGGTTTTCAAATAGTATTTTGGAATAACTAAATTATTGAATGAAAAATAATCCGGACCATCTTCAAAGTGTGAGCTTTTTTAAAAAATTAGTCCACAAGGAGTAGATCTTGGTCGGATCCGAAGTGTTTTCCTTTTCATAGATAGATTAACCAAAGGTTATATTTTTTAATAGGACACATATCCTACACTGATTTCACCTCTTCCCCATTTTTTCCCTTTGGTACTTGTGCCTACCTTTTCAAAAAGTAATTAAAATGTACTTAATAGCCCCTAATCATTACTTGAGCGATTTATCTCTCCTAGGTAAATAACTCAAGTACTTTTCACCTCTATTTAACCCTGTTTCACTATTTCATTTTGTTAGCTCAAAAACAACTTTTTAGAGAGATAAAGCTTTGAAGCTGATATTTTTTTCTAAGTTTTTGAAAGTTTTATATCTTCACAGCCAGCACCGCTTTGATCAAATGAGGTTGGTTAAATCTGTCTGATTTAGAATAGGAAAGAAATGAAGCAAAATACACTACTGGGATTCCTACCTCTTCTGGTGGGGTAATCAGTCAGACAACACCGGAGCAAGACAAGAGTCTTTTGTTCAACCACCCATAAAGCCATTTTTCTAAAGTCAAGAAAACTCCAATCGTAAAGAAACCCTCGTCTTTCATCGCTATGGGTTCCGATACCGAGAACACTACACCCCGAAGAGCCACTCAGATCTCCTAAGCTAGGAGTGGCCCTTCCACTATAAAATGTACGAGTTCAGGAGAAATGAAAACTCCTGCCCAACTTCTGGTGGATCTGAATTCATCACTTCCTCTTAATGAGGTTTATCACATTGACCATGAAACTAGTAGAGCTAAGTTGCTCGTATAGCTGCCCACCATAATGGAATAACGTATGGATTATAGTGGGGAAGACACTCTATTAGAAACATCCGGACAGTCAGGGACTACCACATTGGATCGTGCTGGTTGAGGAAAATTAGGACTGCCAAATAGCGAGTCACTTCTGAAGTGCTTGGAAGGGAAGGTTGGGCCTAACTTTCGCAAGGTTAGTGTGAAATATCTACTGGCCCTTCAAATAATTTCTTACGTGTATACTCACGCTGCCGAGTTAGATCGGATAAGAACTAAATGAGGTTTTCTAGAGTCTGTTAAGGTAAAAATTCCTATCACTCTGGGAACCTCTATGAATTGTAAAGCCAATGAGTTGGTGGTATACACCGAGGTGCTGAACTGGGGTTTTCGTTTCGTTTTACACCCTGAAATAGTTACATATTTTCACCTTACTAAAATCTGCCCAAGCCAATTGAGACCGAACGCCTGGTATATCCTAATAGCCACCATCACCGCTTCTGAACTGTCAAAAATCCCAATGCCTATGGAGCAGTTCGCTGTTATGGCTAGTTTGTGTAGAAACCATCAAATCTCATTTTTATCACTACAACATGGGACACTCTTGTTCAGATTTTTATTAGTATTTAGATTCTATGTTGATATACTGAACTGATCATTGCGTCTCTTTGCAGAGTTTTCCAAAATGTTCTCAGAGCATTTGGAAGCTTTAAAGGCTACTTTTCCAAGTTAAATCAATGGGCATCAGATAATTGTGGACTTGGTTTTCACAACTGTTTCACTTCCGGAAACATGTTGAGGGCTCACTTATGGAATACCACTAGAAGCACATATCTCGATTGGGAACAACTAACCACTCCTCCTTCATTGGACGTCATCCTAAAAAGAAATGAGGCGAATGATGGAAAACTATACTTACCAACCTAATCCAAAGCTCCCAGCCACCTGGATAATTTGAAGAATATTAAGAGGAAAAAAAAGCTGAAGTCAACCCATCTCAACAGTTTCCCGAAGTAGCTAGTTCGAAGAATCCTGAAGGAATCAATGTCGTCTAGTTAGAGGCAGAATCTGCAACATTTGGTGAGGCTGTGGGATAGGATCCATCACTCCAACTCAAGAAAAAGGGTCATAAAAAGGGCAATGAATGGGGTGATCGAAAGGCTAGAAAAAATAAAAAAGATACCATAGGATCAGAAATCATACGGTGTTAACCTTCATAAAAGGCTCCAGAATTTCCTCCCACACTCCGAAGAGGTACATACTGACCCTCCCTCTTCGGTGTTTCCTACGGTCGATCCACATCCTAGTGAGGGCGATGTTAACCTTGATGACTTGGGTAATATATACTTTAGATAATTTGACAAGAAGGATTTTGAACGAAAATTTCTCGGCACAACTACCATTACTAATATTGTGATTTATGTAGGAGAGTCTTTCACAATATCAAGTGAGCAGGATGCGTTGGGCCACACAATCCTGGGCTATATCAGGCCAATTTTTTATCTGGAAAGACAAGTCAGGACTCAGGCTAATGACATAGTTTCTTCTGGCACTGAAAATCAAAGCTTAAAGAGTTCTCTTTTATCTGAACAACGAAAGGTGGAGACTTTAGGTAAAGAGAAAAAGAGCTGAAATCCGAGTTGCAAAAAGCTAAGACTGCCCAAGAAGACCTCCATACCAAACATTATGAATTAGAAGGAACAACAAACCACCAATGCTAGCACCATCAACACCTTATCCACCGGGGAGAAAAAGGATTTAGCGAAACTTCTTAAAGAGAAAGAAGAAGAAAATACTCTTCGAAAGAAGAATCAAGCTCAAGAAGTTGCTGCAACAATAGAAAAGTATGTTGCTGAAGTTGTGGATTCTTTAGAAAAAAAGGATGAAGACATCAAATCGGATATGGTTTTGCTATTTCGTGAGACCTTTTCAAAAAGAAACCTCAGACCTTTATGGAAGTACGTACCCATATGAGGATATAGATATTTCTACCATTCCAGATTGTGATAAACACGATTATTATTCACCAAGTGAAAGTGACTCTGATGAAGGAACCGATGAAGAGCACTGATGCTAACTCTCCCAAGAAAGATGTATGTAAGGAAAAAACCAAAGGGAACGAGCCCTAAGGTTATTGTGTTTACTTTTATGTTTAAGACTAAAGTCCTTGGATGGCCAAGAAATTTTGTTTTTTTTTTTGAAATTTTTCTTTGTGAACCAAATTCCTTGGATGGCCAATGCATTTTGTTTGACGGTGGATCGGATAAGCCATTTTCAATCAATGTTTAATGTTTACTCTCCCTTCGTATGTACTTTGTCTCCTTCTTACGTTTAGCATTTAACTAATATTTAATTCTTCTGACGTGTTTAATTAGTGTTTAATTTGTTGAATTACTTGAAAATAAAAGTGTTTAATAAATTTGATCACTTCAAAGATATTTCATTTGAAGGAATAAGGTGTTTAATAGATCCGATCACTTCAACGATATTTCATTCGAATGGTGGATGTGTTTAATAGATCTGATCTCCTCGTACTTACCAAAACCTTTGAAAAAGGCACAACGTAAAATTTATTTAAAGACGGACATCTCATTAAAACCTTTGCGCGCCACCAGGGTAGGAAAGAGTATGCCCCTAAATATTTACATTGAAGTATGAAAAAGTAAATATTTACAAGTTAATTTTATTCTAAATACCACCTGAGATGCTCAACGTTTCACGGGTGCTTCAACATGTTGCCTTCCTTGTCTTGAAGTCTGTACAGTCCTTGTTTGATCATTTCACACACTACGTATGGGCCTTCCCAATTCAGAGCCAATTTTCCGAACTGTTTTTCTTTGGTATGTAAAAAGACTTTTTCTCAATACTTTATCTGTTAACTGGAAGTCTCTTCTTCTTACTTTGGATGCAAATCTACTTCTCATTAAACCCTGGTAATGTGTTGTTCTCAAATATGCCTTCACTATTCTTTCCCCAATCAGATCCAACCGATTTCTTACAATCGTTTCATTATCCTGCTCGGATTAATTATATATCTGCAATGATGGAAAAGTAGGTTCTATGGTGTGATTGTATCCATCCCATAAACAAGGGAAAAATAAAATTCTTGGGTGGCTGTTCGTGGAGTGGTTTGGTAGGCCCACAATACTTCTTACAAGAAACTCGGCCATTTCCCAGCAGCTCCTTTTAGATTCTTTATCAGCCCTGTTAAAATTTTCCGATTAGCAACTTCAACCTGCCCATTAGCCTGAGTGTGAAAATGAGAAGAGAAGCAATGTTGAATTCCTCTGGTAGTGCAAAACGCCTCATATCTTTATTGTCAAATTGTGGCCCATTGTCCGTGGTAATTCGTCGGGGAATTCCAAATCGGCAACATATGTTGGATAAAATAAACTTTATAACCGCCTTAGAAGTGGTTCCAACTAGTGGGGAAGCTTCTATCCATTTGGAAAAATAGTCTATTGTCACTATTATCGTTCGATAACCTCCGGATGCCATGATGAGAGGTCCAACTAAGTCCAAACCCCATCTATCAAACGGTATGGGCAGGGGTATTGACTCCATAGGTATTGTTGGCATATGTATTTCATTCCTATATCTTTGGCAATGATCACACCTCCTGACCATATCTTTCACATATGCAAATATATAGGCCAGTAGTGTCCTGATAATAAAACTCTCATGGTTAAGGCCTTGTAGCCACTATGTGCTGATCCTTCTCCATCGTGCAATTTGGATACGATAATTTGAGTTTCCTCAAATCCTAAACAATGGAGGAGAGGCCTGCTAAAAGACTTTTTATATAAAAGTTTCCTCAATACCAAGAAACCACGAGCCTTGTACTTGATCTTTTTAGCAAAGATTTTATTTGAAGGTAAAACCCCATCGGAAATAAACTGATGTATCTCAAACCTCCAATCTTTGGAATACATGTCTGACATACTCAAACTTTCTTCATATTCATTCTCTTCTTCTTAGATTGAGCTTATAGAGGGGAATTCTTGCATATGAATCCATGGGTAGGCTTAAGAATAAGCTATGATGGCTGAAGAATCTGCCATAGTATTCTCCGATCTAGGGACATGTTCATACCGAACGCTTTTTAAACCCATGGCAGCTTCCCTCAGTATTGCAGATACTTTATCAACTGATCTTTTTTAGTTTCAGGCATCCCTTGAGCTTGATTAATAAGCAACTGGGAGTCATTTACTAACCGGACCCTCATCGGTCCACATATTTGAGCTAGTCTTAATCTAACAATGAGTGCTTCATATTATGATTCATTATTAAATGATCTGAAACCAAAACATACAGCCGGATGCATAGTAGCACAATAAGGGGAAGTTAAAAAAATTCCTCCCCACATCCCATCGTACTAGACCCACCATCTGTTCGGATTAACCACTCTTTCTTAGACTTGCTCTCATGCTCCTGTTCGTGAGGCCTTTTAGTATGGAATTCTATCAAAAAATAAACTATAACTTGAGCCTTGATCGTGGTCCGAGGCACAAAATCAATATCATAATCTCCAAGCTCAACCGACCACTTAGTCATTCTTCCTGATATGCTAGCTTTTTTGTCAACATTCTTCAACAGGAAAGATGTTCGAACCGTAATTGAATGTCATTGGAAGTATGGCCTAATTTTCCTAGATGCTATTACAACACCAAGGCTAATTTTTCTAACTTTAAATACCTCTTATTCGCTTCTAGAAAACTCTTGCTCACGTAATAAACTGGACGGGGGTAATTATCCACTTCCCTTACCAGAACGGCACCCACAGAATATTCCGATAGAGCCAAATACATAAAAAATTGCTCCCCTTGAATAAGTTTGAATAACATCTTAGGTGAAGAAAAATGTTTTTTTTTTTATTTCAAGAAAGGCTTGATCACACTACGAAGACTAATTGAAGTAATTAGTATTCTTCAAAACTTGAAAAAATTGAGCACACTTATCTGATGATCTTGAAATAAATATATTCAGCGCAGCCAACCGCCCGGTTAACCTCTGGACTTCTTTAATAGTTAGAGGAGAACCCATAGTTAACAGATCGTCTAACTGATCCAGATCAGCCTGTATCCCTTTTTCACTTATGACATACCCTAGAAACTTGCCAGATCGGACCCCAAAAATACACTTTCCATATTTAATTATGAATTGATGGCTTCCAAGTTATAAAAAGTCTCTTGAAGATCAAATATGTGTTTTTCCTTTTCGAGGCTCTTCACCATCATAGCATTTATATATACTTCCATGTTTCTGCCAATCTGGCTAGCAAATGTCTTATTTACCAATCGCCGATAAGTAGCTCCAGCGTTCTTCAACCCAAATGGTATCGCCTTATAGAAATGAAGCCCCATATCCGTGATAAAGGTGGTGTGATCTTGATCGTTTGGATCTACTTCTATCTGATTGTACCCTGAAAAGGCATCCATGAAGCACAACTTGTCCCTAATGTGGAGTCTACCAACTGATCCATCCGAGACACCGAAAAAGGATCTTTAGGACATGCTCTGTTAAGATCAGTGAAGGTTATACACATGCGACATTTTCCATTCTTTTTCTTGACTAAAATGGGGTTAGCAGTCCACAATGGTATTGAGATTTTTTATATGATCCATCTTGGTCAACCGATCCACTTCTTGTACTATCACATCAAGTTTTTATTTGGAAAATGACCTTCTTCTTTGAACTACTAGTCCAATATCAGATTGAACACACAATTTGTGGCAGATTACTTCAGCGGGTACCTCGGTTACGTCATTATTGCAGCATGCAAACACATGTAAATTATTCGACAAGAAAGATAACAGCTTTTGTTTCAAACTTATTGGAAATTTAGTACCAATCTTAACACTTTTTCTTTGTACTAGGCAGTGTACTTCAACTTCTTCTATAGGTATTATAACACTAGGAGCCTCTCTTGGATCATAAATTTTATTCTCAACAATGGAAAGCTCAACTAGCTGTTATTCCTTGTTAACTTTAACTCACTCTAATGAATTAGAAGCAAGAGCTGCCACATATCACTCTCTAGCTACCTTCTAACTGTTTCTGACAACACCCACTCGTGCTCCCACAATATATTTTAAACATTGGTTGACAGTAAAAGCCACATCATGCATCCTGTAAAGTCAAGATCTTCCAATGATATCATTATAAGATGTTGAGAAGTCAACCACAACATACAATACTTTTACTCTCTTCTTAAAAGGTCCTTTGCCCAACAATGGTTCTTCTTCAAACTCACCAGTGACATCTACAGAACTTCTAGTAAATCCCAAAATAGTTATGTTTGATCGTTGAATACCCGAAGGATTTTTCATTTGTTTATAAATATTTATAAACAACACGTTTGCCGAACTACCTGTATCAATCAGGATCCAACGTACGTCATTTCCCCCAATTGATGCCCCTATTACCACAACGTCTTCATGTGGCCCTCCAATGTTTCTTAAGTCATCTTCATCAAAGACCATGAATGGAGCTGGGGTTTGGTATAAATGTGTGGACATTCTTCATTCCAACTGAGTTGTCAAGCTGTGGACATGCCTTTTTCTTGAAAAACTTGAAGGCGCTAGCATAGTATCTCCTCCAAATATTGTTAAGGATTCAAAATATTTCACCAGGTCAGAAAATATAGCAGACTTGTCCACTATCATTCCTACCTGATTCTGATCTGCGTATGAATCAAGATATTTTGAGTCAACATAAAATATTTCAACAATCATCATGGTATCCTCCAACCTGGATCTCCTTGGGGCTACCGAAGAAGTTGTTCTGAGAGTATTGACATTGGATTGTGTGTTATCTGGTCTGCTGTCCCCTTATTTCTTAACAAAAACGCCCAATTTACCTCTCTCGATGAGATTTTGTACTTCTTGCTTCAATGTTATACAATCATGCGTGTTATGTCCCACGTTGTTACGATATTGTAAAAAATGGGTACTTCAGATCTCTCTAGGAGCATGAAGTGGGGCCGGCCTTCTAAAGCGTGCATCATTCTTAGTCTTGTCATAAATTGTTGCTACACTTCCTCCCAAGTAATTAAACTATTCATGCTGAACCCATAGACCCATTTTATTTCTAACTTGTTTGTTTTGATTTTGCTTGGGCCAATGTGACCCCTCCCCGACTTTCTTTGATCTGTAACCGGACTGGGTTGTTGTTTGTGGAGTTGACACTATGGTGGTAGATTTGTTCAAACGAGGCACTTTAGACTTCTTAGTTTCTTCAACAGTAATTTGCTTCCCCACTTGGTTTAACAACCCCTCAGAGAGGCGATCGCTACTTGTTCAAATCAATCAACCAGCCCATTCTTCGTATTCACAAACCTACTAATATATTCCTTCAATAACTCATTTGGCTTTTGGGAAAAATGGATAATTGTATCACCATTACCTTTAAGCTTCTTGCTTCCAACAAACTGCCTCCAAAACGCAACCCAGAATATATCAAAATTATTTATAGATCCATGAGGGAGACTATTGTACCATTTGAGGGAACTTCCCTTAAAGGTTTGTGAGAAGGCCCTACACAGCAGCTTGTCATCATCATTAAAGTTCATCATAAAATTATTAAATTGTTTGAGATGATTGTTCGAATCTTTGCTTCCATCATACTTTTCCATCTTGAAACTGTCGAACCGTTTGGGAAGATGCACAGAGAGTCTTTTTGAAGACAAGGGTGATTGCCTCTAATTTTGGCTATGGCTAAACACGGTATCTTCATTAGGAGTTGGATTGGAAGGAAAATCGATCGATCCTCAAATAATCAATATGTTGATCAACTGAACCCTTTGTTTTCCCTGATACCTTTTAATTCTCTCATGCCTATCATTTTTTTTAATTCATCTTGGTCAACCCTAATTTCTTCTTCAATCGGCCTTCATCACTACTAGATGAGACTGATTCTTCAAGCTCCAAATTATTAGATGAACTATTAGAAGACTCCGATGTGGAACTCACAACTCGTTTGGACCGATGCATTTTTTTGGAGCTGAGATGAATCTTTATAGATTTCTCATTCTCACCAGGATTATCGATAGGGTGGAGTGCTGATGCACTCGACCTTTCATTGTTTCCTTTTTCTAGCTTGTTTCTGAGTCCTTAAAGCCTCAATCTCAGACCTTATCTTATCACGTTCTTCTTACATGGATTATTTTTCATCACTATTGTGATTAACATGAGACACAATAGTCTGCTCATTATTTCCTTTCACCCCTTCAACTTCAGGAGGTGAAACGTCTTGTACATTAGGATCCATCTGAACTACTTCGTTCACTGGTTTTGAATCTGAAATTCAGGCATCATCGCCTCCCACTGTGGTCGCCAATTTGGTGTGAATAATTTATAGTCGGAGGGTATTTTGGGTAGTTTTTCAATTGAGTATTAACTCTTGAGTAGTGAGTAGAGAGATAAGAGAGACGTATACTTGTATTTAATATCTCTAGAAAAATTCCAACCTATTAAATGAGGTTGGTTGGGCTATTTATAGTGGTTTTGTGACCCATGGTCCATACGGTTCGGACTATGGATCATGGTCAGGTTTTAAATCCCAATATTAAAGATGGGTCAGCATTCAGCACACAATTGAGTCATGATTTACTCATGTTTACTATTCATGTAAAAGTTAGATAATACCCGAACTACCCCTTCAGAACTGGCACAAAGCTACTTCCAAAAATATCCTACCCTATCAGTAACCACATCACTTGAGCAGTTCACACGTTCCATAAAATCTATTAAATCCTCCATGCTTGTAAATATCTTCACGTACACGGATGCGTAATCCATAAGCTCGTTGTAAAGGGAATCCCTAATCAACCTCCATCCATCTTGTTGCCCGTTCAAGGCAAATGCAATTAAGCGGTACCCATAGTGGCCATCGACTTTAACATCGACAATGGACATTACGAAAGACCTAAACAAGATAGGGAATTGGTTTAGGTACCCTTTAGGGTCAACCAAACTTGCCTTAGACGATATTATAGCACTTCACCTACAACAAATTGTTCCACTAGAATGCATAGTCCCACTTACTTGTGTTGAAATGACACTCTATTTATTTTGAGTGGCGCTTTTCCTACTAATTTTAGGACACGGCGTTTCATTATTTTTAAGCGAAATTGCGGTTGGAGTTTTGAATTTGTTTTCTAGTTATGGTGCACTCACTTTCTCGGAATCTAGCATATGCTCGTGGTACAATTTGTCACGTTTAGTAGATGATTCAGATGCAATTATAAATAACTTACGTATGGAAGGTGGACGACAACATGCTTTTAGTTTGACGAAAGGATCCAAAGGAAGCTGTTTTCGGATGGATGATAGTAAACTATTTCTTATAAACATGATTTATGTGTGCTTCGTCCTTGGATTACATGCATCGAGTACTAGTTGATTGAGTTTTTCTTTCAATTGCTCGATCGTTGTAAGATCAGTATAGAAAACAATTTCTAACCTCTTCCAATGATCGTGAAATAAATGTAGAGGAACCTCTAATACGTTACGAACAAATTCTTAGATATTGTGCGAACAAGGTATATTTACGAACGAACAAGTCATTTTGCTGGCACATTCTACTTCCTCATAAAAAAAAATACCAAAGCATAGTGGGAGACGTTGTTTTTTAGCTTCTCATACATATTGTTAGCAAATTTATTTAGAGCTAACAATCGAATCTTTTCAAATGAGCCCTAGATGTCTCCGTATTACAATACAATAAAGGTATTCAACTTCAACCAAAAATAATCCAAGTTACCTCTTCTCGTACCTCAGAAACACTTGAGAGTGGAATGAGCATTCTTCTCGTCTTCACCAATGCTATGTCTCTATTTATCAAAATGATGGAGGGTGCATCCAAAAACCTTATACAACGGTATCCTATTTTTATTACCTTGTTGCTTCTGGAGGGTGTTAAACTATTATCTTGGTAATTGACTGTTTTTAGAAGTGGATAAAAGCTGTATCCCTCTCTGGAACTACTCCCAAAGTAGTAATCAAGTTTTTTATTTCCAGTATTTGTTGTAGGTTTAGAATTCCTATGCGTATTACTACTGATAATGGCCTTAGTTTGATAATAAAGATATGAATATCTTATGTACATCTAGAGGAATTCATCATTGTTTATCTTCGCCCTTTCATCTCCAAGCTAATGGACAAAAAGAAGTACCAAATAAAACCATTTTGATGGGTCTTAAAGAGAATTTAGAAGGGGCGGCAGGCGAATGACCAAATTACCTACAAGAAGTATTGTGGGCTTATCGAATTACTCCACATAATTCCACACAATAATCTTCATTTTCCTTGGTTTATGGAATCGATGCAATAACACGAATTTAAGCTAATCTTCCCTCTTTCAGGGTTCAAAATTATTTTGAAGAGGAAAATGATGCTGCAATAATAGCTCAGCTAGGCTTGATCGAAGAAAAGAGAATTAAGGGTTATTTATGAATGACACGTTATTAGGGTTTAATGAGGAGTAAATTCACGTCTAGAGTGTGAAAACAAGACTTCCAAGTGGGATACAAGGTTTTAAGAAAAGTATTTTTACACACCAAAGACAAACATTTTGGGAAGTTGGCTTTGAATTGGTAATGACCATACACTGTGTGTGAAAAAGTTAAGCAACAAACGTATCAATTAGTTAAACAAGAAGGAAATCCTTGAGGCACCCGTGAAATGTCGAACATTTAAGGTTATATCTCGAGTAAATTTGTATTATAGATATTTACTTTGTTTAATATAAATATTTGGGCGCATAATTTTTCCTACCCTGGTGGCGCGTGGAAGTTTTAATGAGGTGTTCGAATAATTTTTCATCTACCATATTTACCTTTAAAACTATGTTTACAAGTATGGCTTGTGTATGTTAAGTTTTTATTACCCTTAAATGGATTACCTTCGAACGAATTGTGTATGTTAAGTTTCTATTACTTTCAAATGACTTGTATGTGTTAAGTTTTATTTGTATTCGAATGGATTGTCTTCTAATGGTTTGTGTGTGTTAAATTTTATTGCCTTCGAATGTCTTGTGTATTTTATGTTTTTATTGCTCTCGAATGGATTACCTTCAAATGGCTTGTGTGTGTAAAATTTTTGTTGCCTTCAAATGGATTACCTTCGAATGACTTGTGCAATCCAAACTACACACGATTTTCTGAGTTGACACGAGATTTAAGAGTTGCTAAAAAATAATCTTGCATTAACTTTAGATTCTTTAAAAGATCACTGAAAAAGATAAATATAATTTGATGTACAAATTTAAAAATACAAAGGTCTTGAAACAAAATTAGATAAGTTTATTAAAGTTAGCATGAATAATGAATAAAGTCGTATAAAACATATTATAAGAAGTGGGTTGAAATAGTTCATCTAGAAAAAATTACCATTTTGGAGTCTATCTAAAAACATAAACATCGTGGTCGTCAACAGGCGAAACATAAATGATCAGTTTTGTTAACCACTAAAGGGGAAAATCTGATTTTAACCATATGCTAGATTAAAAAAATAAGTGTGCATTCACTAGGTGTAATATTTAGATAAATATCGATATGTGGGGATGAAGTTGAATTCTGCTAATTTATTGACACAAGCTAATGGATCTATGTGGTAAAGTGCACCTTCAATAGGTGAAACTTTTATAACATCGGTATAAGTATAAAGAGTAAGTTAAACTTTTCTAGATGCCGCCAATTAGCATAGATTACTAATATTGGATGACAATACCAACCCGTTCGACTGACGATCACATCAAGTTTAAACAACCCCGTTTATTTTGTTTCGAAACAATAAAGCTTTTATTTTTTACTATTACACATCAAACTTGGTTTTGTTGATAATAATTATTTTATTTATATAGTTGTTTGATATTTACGCTTGAGATGAGGTTTTAAATTAAGATGACTTAAACATCATAATTTATTAAAAAAACTATATAAGTTTTGTGAATGACGTACTGGTTCGCACCTATAAATCTTGTTTGACATTACATCGAACGTAAATGACTAATTATAAATTATCGATTAAATCTCATTTTAAAAATTATCAACAGATACCAAGTCGAAATCTTCTAGCAATATTTGCTAAGTAATTAATTTAGACAAATTTTTTAACTTTTCAAAAACAAATTTACCATTATTTTAATACTAAATCTAGAGCCCTTATACATTAATAATAAAATAAAAGCAGTAATATTAATTAATATTTTTAATATAGTCGGTTATTGTATAATTAAGCTAGAAAACGAGTCTTATTTTAAATTAAATTTAAAAAATATTATATATAGAATTTAATTTCTAAATATTAGGTTTAATTAGTTTGTAAAAATTAACTGAATTTGTGAAAAATATATTTAAATTAAATTTATGAAAAAGAAACTTCATTAACTTCAAAAATTATGCTTAATTGATCTACCAACATTATCGATATCTAACTTAGAGAAATTATTTCGAATTGACTTGAAAACTAAAACTATTTAAGTTAAAAAAACTATATTTAATTTGCTCCTAAAAACTAGGTTTAATGGACATAAAAACTAGACTTAAGTGGCTAAGGTTATATCAAATTGATTTATAAAAAAACTAATTTAATTAATTTTCATTTATAAAATTATATAAAAAATATTTGGTTTAAAAATACATTAAATTAAAATATAAGTATTTTTATAAGTACATGAGGCATGTTTGAATAGTGGTATTTGGAGCTTAAAAGAAATCAAAATAAGGATGAGAATGTAAAAAAATTGTAAAAAATAAAAAATAAGAACGAGACATAAAGTGGGGTGAATCATCGTGTCACCAAAGCAACGGATCAGTAAGAGAAGTTCCCTACAGCGGTAAGAACAAATGCAAAAATAAATTAATTTAAAAATTATAAAAATTGGATAGACCAGATAAATTTGGTACAAAAAAAATGAACCGAAGGTCGAAAAAAATACAGTACAAAACCTCAGAGGCAATGGTTGAAGAAGATTAAAAAATTCTACCGTACGCCATAGGCATCGTGAGTTGGATGGAGGTCTATTGGAGGCCTCATGAGACCATGACGTCCAACTGATATTAAAATTAAAGGGGAGCCCAATCTTTGTTTCCAAATGCTCTGGGAGAAGCTACAGTCATAAATGATATTATTAATAGATTCAACATCGGTGTTACAAAGGACACAAGTCGGGGGGAGGGGTTTATCAAATCTCCAACTTAAGATCTTGTCTAGGTGGTTAACTTTCCTTAATAGCAAGCGAGATGATGAATGAATGACGATGAATGTTAAATTTATGCAATAGTAACCCAAACCATTCAATATATAGAATGAACGTATGAATCATATTGTAGGTGTATTTGATTATGAATTTAAAAAAGCCTTTCTTGCAATCCAGTAGTGAATCATATTGTTTTCAGTTTATGACAATTCTAGTGGAATATGAATTTTTTGTCATTGTTTTTCTCTTTAAGAATACAAGATAAGATTTGCATAACAAAAACAAAAAAGAAATGAAAGGATTCTTCAACTTTACAGAGGAATATGGTTTTTGATAATATTTTGGTAGAATTTAGTATTGGTGTCGCCCAACTTGAGCCAGTTGTCTCTGGATTTTTGCTTAAGAAAGGATTCTTCAACTTTACAGAGGAAATTGAAGGTCGATGAGGCCTAGATTTCAATAGTAATAATATTATATTTGTTAAGATGATGTGCAAGTAGGAACTGGGCATTGAAAATGTCTTTTTGAGTAGTAGAAATTCTAGTGCTGATGTCATTATATTCATTTTGATTGAGCTTTTGAAGAACAAAATGGAAGGGAATGAGTTTAACACCGACTAGGTTCATCCTCTGGAGGAACACGGAAGGTTCCAGCTCGAAGATATAATATTTTTGAAATTAGGGTGAGATTGCCACATATTGAAGAATTTGACAAGTTTTTTCTGACGCCTACGAGGGGTGCCAAGGTTGAGGTGACGATAGTGTAATAAAAAAAAGCAGGAAAATCCAAAATGGACAGATGAAAAATGGAATGAATCATTCCATTTGTTATTAACTAAGGCTCAATAAATCTTGGATAAGACAAGATTAATAGCATTTTTTTTGTGCCGGGTAAAGAAGTGGGTCATAGTCCTAATGATAGAATCGACCTTATGAATTCAGATTTTGGTTTCAACGAGAATTATGAGAGAGATGCTATTACAAATAAAAAAAATCAGTTCATTTTTCTACCTAACATGATTGTTTAACCTGTGAACATTCCAAGAACCAATAAACATAAAGAAAATACTTATAGGAAATCATATGGTGGTCATGTTGGAGAAAAAAATCAGAAACCCATTCACGGCCGATATTGGGGAAGAATTCTGCTGGGGGCGGGGGGGAGTTTACCTCCTCACTACAATCCTCCTTGGAAATGTTGGTTAATAGAGCATAAAGGTACGTCTTCTCCTTAGATGGGTATGACTCATCAGCGATCCAAGGGGATTAGGAAGACCATAGGGAAATGAAAACACTGCAAAAGAAAGATAAGGAGAGATAAATCTAGAACACTTTCCAGAGTTGTGACAAAAGAAAATGCATTTTAATCATTAGGGTAGGAGACCCCGATACTCAATCTTGACCGAAGTAAGTTTCTGCATACACTCATACTCAATCACGTTGGGCAGAGAGGAGCCTGGCTTGATCATCACATAGAACTAATGCAACTGAGAGCCTTGGAGATCAGTGCAGGTTAGGGAAGGCGGGTAGCTGAATTGATATTACATTCTAGCGTCTAGGAAAATTTATTGATGGTAGAAGTTTATGAGGAAATATGAGAGTGGAAACTATGAAACTAGAAAATGCTTTAATGCATTTAAAATAATTGTTGAAATGGTAACTTTGTGCATGGTGAAGGCTTTGAAGAGGATGTAATGGCTGACTCAGGGCATACCTTTGTGCGGGAAACAACTAATGCTGAGAAAGGTCCCAAGAAATCCAAAATGCTTTGTGGAGATTGAAAACTAACATAAGAAGAAAACTTCTCCTACTAACTTTTTTCTTAATGATATAGGCTAGTTGTTGGGAAAATTATATAAATTGGTTAATAATGATATGAAAATAATATTTTTAAAAGTATTTTTGTTAAATTTATGCAAATAAAATTTATAACAAAAAATTGTGAAAAAGAATACCACACAATTTATGAAAATCAACTTTATAAAACATCAATATTTATATATTATTATTAGAATTAGAATTATTAAAATTTATAATATTAAAATTTTGCATAACACAAATGATGTTTAAAAGTTTGGGGATTAAATGTAGGGTTAAGTACCATTTATGACCCAAACACCATAGTATTATCCACTTAAGACCCAAACACCATAGTATTATCCACTTAAGACCCAAATTTCTTTGTATTTCTGAGAAAAACTCAATTCACTCAAACAGTTACCATCTAAGATCCAATAATACTCTAAACACCCATACTTAACTATATAAAAGCTTATGTTTTTTATTTCAACCATTTTATCCATTCTCTCTCTCTCTCTAATCTATTACGTCTTACGTGAACAATACCCTAAGAGTCTTCTGTGATAGTTGCAAAACGTACTTATTCTTGTGGTCCGATAGATGCAAAACCTGTTTTTTTGATAGATGCGAAACGTTAATATTCTTTTGTATTGATAGATGCGAAATGTTAATATTCTTTTTTAGTGAGGTAACTCGAGATCTGTAAAATATAAGTTTTTTAAAAAGTTCAAAACATATCATGTGTGGTACTAGTTTTGTTCGTCTTAAAATAACAAAACCAATGGTATTCCGACATACGGTTTAAAATATACAGACTTTTAAAATTTTAATTTTATAGTGTAAACGAAGAAGATACGAAACATTCTTTGTTATGCTAGATGAAAAACCTTTTTTGTTTTGCTAGATACGAAACCTTCTTTGTTTTTCTAGATATGAAACCTGTTGAAATTTTATGGTGGTAGATGCAAATTCAGGCTCACTATAATAGATGCTAGATGCGAAGACCCACTATTATAGATGCTAGATGCGAAACGAGCCCACTATAATAGATGTCATATAGTAAGAAACATTTGTAAAATATATATTTTAAAAAGAATTCAAAACTTATCATGGATAGTATTAATTTTGTTCGTCTTAAAAAATAAAACCAATAGTATTTTCGGATTATATTTTTTGAGTTACGGTTTAAATAAATGAAGTTTTAAAATTTTAAATAAAAAAAAATGAACAATTCTATATAGAAGGGTGTGTATTAGATATAGAGATTTTAAATTTTTAAAATCTTTTTATCCGTAATTGGATTAGTTTTGAATCGTAAATTGTATATATAGTATTTTAATAAACTATTTTAAAATCATATATATTATACCTACCTTAATTGTCATAATATAAAATAAATTATCTTGATACACGTATGGATTCACACTTCCTCTTAACCACAAAAATTAGTGACACCTAATTAAGACTACATCTCAAAGTAGAAAAACAACCAAACCAGTCTTGATAACTAGTTTAACTCAACAAGACCCCATGGCATCCAACGACGAAGAAATCGACGACATAAGAGAGATTCGCACGGTAACACCACCTCCAGACGCCACTAACCACGGCCGCACATCGTCCATATCCACCTCTTCAAGCGAGAACTTCACCACCATGAGCAGAGAATTCAACAACTTGGTCATCGCCGGATCTTCCGTTCCAAACAACGATGAAAATAATCAACTTGCTAGGATCGGCGAGGAGGAAGAAACAAACCCTTTGGCTATCGTCCTCGATAACACCTCGTTCGAACTTCCGGGTCTGAATCCAAGGGTTACCCGGTCAAGTAATTCGGATACAATTGGTTATGGAGAGATATCAGTGCAGAGAGTAAAAAAAGAGGAGGTGGAGTCGAAGGTGACAGCTTGGAAGAACGCCAAAATCGCTAAAATTAACAATAGGTTTAAAAGAGAAGATGCTATTATTAATGGTTGGGAGGCCGATCAAGTCCAAAAGGCTACTTCTTCTCTGAACAAAGTAGAGGTGATTAAATTTTAGTGTTTTTTTTTTTTTTAATTCAAAGGTGTGTTTTTTATACCATCGTAATGATTTAGATAATAATTATGTGTGATGGTGCTTAACAGAGGAAGCTAGAAGAGAAAAGGGCAAGAGCTATAGAGAAGATGGAAAACGAGGTAGCAAAGGCGCGTAGAAAGGCAGAAGATAGGAGGGCAACAGCCGAAGGTAAACGAGGAACAAAAGTGGCAAGAGTTGTTGAAATTGCTAATTTGATGAAAGCTGTTGGAAGACCTCCTGTTAAACGCTCATTCTTCAAATAAAGGTTTCTATAATCTCAAGGTTGATGTCCTCCTTATACTTGCTATATATATACTCAAGTGTGCCATTTACTATTAGAGTTTTTCTTTCTTTTCTCTTTTTTTGGTGAAAAAGAAGAATACAGCATACTGGTGATAGTGGTGGAATGTTTTACAACTAGTACTTGTTATATATGTTTGAGACCACTAGTACTTGTTATATATGTTTGAGACCATGGTGGAATGTTTTATAACTAGAACTTGTGTATGTATGTTTAAGACCATTACATGAATATATGTTTGGTAGATGTTAATTTTGAAACATTGTCCAATTTATCAAATTAATATATTTTTATTGAAGAATCAAATCTAACAAAAAAAATGTATTTTTAAATATTAGAGGTAAGTTTGAAGTAATTCGCAAATAGAGATATTGTTTTAGGATTACATGAGTATAGTTGGATCTACTTTGACATACATTAGGTAATTGTTTTTTAAACTCTCTAAAACTTGAACCGTGATTTAGTTGCGGAGACGTCTGCTGATAATAATACTCGAGAAATAAGCTTTTACAATTAGCTATTTAATTCTTTGTTACTAAATTATTAGTAGCAACAGATCTATAACGAATTTGCAACGAGACTTGTTTTGACCCGCGCACTTGGGTTCTAAAATTTTCTTGCAAAATATTTCCTAACAACTAAATTTTATTTTCGTTTTCCAATTTGTTTTCCTTTTTTTTTTAATTTCCCCTCATTTGTAATGTATTTTGTTTACCTTTTTCTTTCCCTTAAACTACAAGGGCCAATGTCATATATTACCATCTCTCTCTTTGTGTGTCAATGATGAATTCTGTCACAATGTTGAATCACTCACTTCTCTAAGTCCTAAAAAAGATAATACATATGTGGACCATTTAGATCGGGTCACTAGGCCCAAAAGTAAGTAAACTAGGCACTTAGGTGAGTCACTAGGCTTACCTATAATGATTTAGTTTCTAGGTCTGAATCGTCCTTTTAAGAAAAATCCGACCCTCTTACTCTTTTAACTTCCAATAAAATCCGACCCTATCATCTAGTCTCTTTAGCTCTCTCAAAAGTACTGAAATCCCTCCGAGGATATGCCTAAAACAGTTATTTCTCAAGTAGTTATTGGACGTACTAACCAGTTTTGCTTTCGGTAACCGTGTTTACAAAAAAAGGAAAACGACTACGTTTAGTATCCCCTTTTATTATCGACGATTCTTTTTCCCCAATAAAACACTCAAGTGTTTCTTCTCTATTTTAGAAGCAGTATTTTTCACTATTACTATTTCTAGAGTGAGAAAGATTTTACGTCATATTTTTAGACATAGAAAGAATCAACTCTCCAAATTAGATTTCACCTTCTTCTTCTAATTTTTTCAGTATTCTCTAAAGTTTGTATGTTTACAGCAAAAACAACATTAATTACCAATAAAAACACTCAAGTGTTTCTTCTCTATTTTATAGAAGCAATATTTTTCACTATTACTATTTATAGAGTTAGAAAGATTTTACGTTATATTTTTAGACATAGAAAGAATCAACTCTCCAAATTAGATTTCACCTTCTTCTTCTAATTTTTTTAGTATTCTATAGAGTTTGTATGTTTATAGCAAAAAAAACATTAATTAAATGAGGTTGCCTTAATCTATCCGAGTTGGATGAAGAGAATAGGCAAACCAGAATTGCTGCCGGATTACCTACTTCACGAGGTGGGGTAGTTGTGACTCAAATTTTAGAACACAATAGAGTTTCCTCAATTAACGAACAACAAATCCTTTCTAAACCTAGCCCTCTTGTCAAGTCTTCTACATCTCCTACCCAATCTATTTGGTCAACTAAACAATTCTCAACAAAAGGAGTTAACAGTCGTAAAACTTTTTCATCTTTTATCTCCATGCGATTGGATATGGGCGAAAGTACTCCTCTCAGAGCCACTAGGATTTCTAAATCTAAAAAAGCCTTCCTCGTTGGATAAAGTAATAGAAAAATTACCTGAAATGTTTATTGATGCTAGTAATCTCTCAAGAAAAATTCCAACCTTGGGAGAAGCTACTATAACATATTTTCCTTTACAACTTATTTCAGAAGTAAATCCCATAGTTTCATCAACTGAGCCCCCTCAAATCTAGGAAGAGAATCATAGTACTCAACCTAGTGAATCATTGTAACAAAGGCCACAAGTCATGGAAGAAAATATGGATGATAGCGGAAAAGATACCCCTTTAGAGATGCCCGGTAAAACTAGGGACACTCAGAATGTGACTCATGAAAAAAATAAAAAAACGTTATCTTCCCCGAATCCAAACAACTTTCGGATTCCCTTGTTGGGCAAATCGGGTCCAACTTCACTAAAGTTAATGTCAATTATCCACTGGTTTTGCAGATAATATCATGCATTTGTTTCCATGAATCTGACGTTGAAATGATTTGGAAAATGAGGATTTGTAGAATCAATCAAAGTGATACTTCCCCAACCTAGAGATACTCTGATGGACAACAAAACTGGAGACTTGGTAATTTATACAGATGTGCTCAACCGGGGCCTTCGGTTTCCTTTGGGCCCAGATATATTGAGGTATTTCCATTTAGTAAAATTATGCACAAGCCAATTAAATCTCAATTCATGGTTCACAATATTGGCTAGCATCATGACTTCCAGTCTATTTAAAAATCCCGATGCCTATTGAACAACAAGCTGGTGTGGCTGGTTTGTGTCCCAACGGTCATATCCCATTTTATTATTTTAATATGGGGAATGACTTTAAAGTGGTAGATGATCTTTTAGACGCTGACAAACCTTGGAGGACTCAGTTCCTTTTTTTAGTGGTGCTTGGGAATATAGAAGAAATATCACTTCTGAAGGAATTCCGAGTATGCTCACAAGATATTAGAAAAGCTCACCTAACGTTTTAAAATTTTCTTTTATTTTCATATTTTATGCCATTATTTCTTAATTCGGATTTGATTTGTAATGTTCTCGAAGATCTTTGCACAACATTCGGAAGATGGGAAATAAACTTTTAAAATTTTAAAATCAAGGGACCATTGAGAAATGGTCAACCAGGTTTCACAACTTCTTTAATCCGGGAAATATGGTGAGAGACCACCTATAGAGAACAAATCCTATCAGTGAACTTTCATAGGAACACTTCACCCTTCTTCCTCGATCCCCTATCATTTTCAAAAGAACTGAGGTGGCTGGTGGTAAACTTTATCTACCAGCTAGGAATAGGGCTCCCAGTCACCGTGACAAGAACACGAAGAAGAAAAAGAAGAAGGATGATTCACTTCAAGTTATTCCCAGACTAGGGATAAGGGGCCCATTGATGAAGTTGATGCAACACTGTTAGAAGTTGTTTAGTTGATAAGGTCGAATAATTTTGACAATACCCCCTATATCAATCTGAAGGGAAGTTTAGAAAAAACCAGTACCATGTCCCACCAAACAGAATAAACTAATGGAACATGACTTAGCTAGGTGTTGGTCTTTTTATCTCTTGGGCTAATTGGTTCTTAAACTTGACCCAAGTTCACAATCCGACCCGAAAGGCCCATGGGTTGTTAATTAAGTATAAATACCCTAACTAATTTCATTAATGAGGGTAATCAGATTTTACTGCTAGCACACACCTTAATTATCTCTCTACATTTCCCCGTAAACATTAAATTCTTAAACACTTTACAAAATTACCCTCGATCGGAAATAACCAACATAGACCTAATGCACACTGTGGCTACAAAGCCATAACCAGAAGTGTCTTATTAGCAGGGTACTATTGGCCAACGATAATGGCCGATGCCAGAGATATGGTAAAGTAGTGTGATCCTTGCCAGAGATATGGAAATGAAATCCATGTGCCAGTAGTTCCTATAGAGTCCATATCTGAACCAATACCTTTTGATAAATGCGGGTTAGATCTTGTTGGGCCTCTTCCCATGGCATCCGGTGGATGTCGAGTTGTCATGGTTATTATTGGCTATTTTTCTAAATGGATAGAGGCAACTCCTCAACCTGGAACCATTTCTAAGAAAATTATAAAATTCATTTTATTTAATATATGCTGTAGATTTGGGGTTCCTTGGAAGATCACTATAGATAATGGGCCACAATTTGATAATAAAGACGTGGAAATGTTTTGCACCTCCAGAGGAATTCAACACTGTTTCTATTCTCCATTCCACCCTCAAGCCAATGGGTAAGTTGAAGCTGCTAATCAAGCAATCTTGTCTGGGTTGAAGAAAAATCTGGAGGGAGATGCAGGAAAATGGCCAAGTTATCTGCAATACGTACTGTGGGCTTACCGAACTACTCTTGAGATTGCTACAGAAGAATCATATTTTACCCTTGTTTTGGGGATGGATGCAATCACCCCTATAGAAGTTACTTTACCATCCTACAGAATCCAGAATTATTCCGAATACGAAAATTGTATGGCAGTTAGGAATCAGTTGGATTTGATTGAAGAGAGAAGAGTTATAGCACATTTAAGAACAACATACTATTAGGGTCTAATGATGAGTAGATTTTCCTCCAAAGTTAAAAGAAGAAATTTTAAATTAGGAGACAAAGTCTTAAGAAAAGTCTTTTTGCACAGTAAGGAGAAGCAGTTCGGCAAGCTGGCTCCGAACTGGGAAGGTCCTTATGTGGTATCTGAAAAGTCAAACCAAAGACATACAGGCTTTAAGACAAAGAGGGTAGAACACGAAAGCACCCATTAAACACCCCCACTATCAAATATCTTTGAGTTGACCGGATTTGTTAAACACTCGATCACATTCATTAAACATTTTTGATTAAATTCATTTAATGATTATTAAACGCTTATTTAACGAATCAGAAATATTGAAGGTTATTTAAACATTGGCTAGAAAGAGATAAACCATATTCACACAAAGAAAGATATGATATTAAAAATTGATCGGAATAGACCTGATCCACAGTTCACAAATGCCTTGACCATTCAAGGACTTTGGTTCATGAGATAGAAATTCAAAGAAAATGCAACAAATGCCTTGACCGTCCAAGGAATTTAGTTTTAAACACAAAATAACAACCAAACCTTACGGCTTTTTCCCTTCGGCTTATTCATCACTTTTACCTTTCTTAGGACTTTTGAGTTCAACACTCGAACTCTCACTTGCATAGCCATGCTTATCACCATCCGCCATTGTATGGAAAGGAAGTTATTTGTATTCCAAGAATTTCCACAAAGGAACAAGGGTTCCATTTGGAAAAGTCTCGTGAAATAGCAAGACCATGTCAGACTTGATCCCATCATCTTTTTTCTCCAAAAAGTTCACCACTTCAGAACCATACTTCTCTATTCCTGCAGCTACCTCTACGGCTTGCTTATTTACTAAAGATGTATTCTCCTCTATCTTCTTCTTAAGAAGATCCTCTAAGTTGACTTTGTCTTCAGATAAAGTCTTGACAGTACTATCTCTAGAATCTAGTTGCTCATTTAAAGTTTTGATCTCGGTAGAGGAGGAAGTTTCCAGTCCGGAATACTTGGTCCGCGGATATTTCTAAGAATCTTGTGACTTGTGCATTTTGGCAGCTAAATCCTCTTTTTCCTTTTTTAAGGATTCTATGTTTTGTTGAGCGGTAAAGAGACTATTCTTCAAGCTTTGGTTTTCTATAGTCAATGAGGTTATGGTAGTTGTTTGTTCCCTCACTTGCCTTTCCAGGTCAACTACCGGACATATATAACGTAAGAGCGCATGACTCAGAGTGTCTATTTCAATTGATATCACGTATGTCTCACCGTTATGGGTTACAGCGTTGGTCGAATTGGGATGAGAATAAGGACCCGCAAAATCATCCTTGTCCAAATGACTAAAATACATATTAATTTTCTGAAACGCATCCAGATTGACATCTCCTTCAATGGTTTCCTATTCAAAATGAAGGAGTGTTTGTGAAGGAAGGTTAGGTGGAATTTCGTCTTGCAAAGTAGGATAAGCAGGAATAAGAGGAGGGAGTTCAGAAGGACGCAGAATTATCTATGATCCCATGGTAACTTTCTTTTTCTTTGCAGCTTTTTTATCACTGATTATCTTGCGTCTCTTATCCTTCCTTGTGATCTGATGTGGATCATCCGATTCACCAACCTCTTTGACTGTAACTTCAACTTCCTCCAGCAAAGCAGCGTTTATTCATGCTTGGTTTTCCGAACTGACCCTTTCTGTGACTTGGTGAGATGGGTCCGATGTGGCTTTCTTCTTCTTCTTCTTGTTCTTAATCTTATCCAGGTGGCTAGGGGCTTTGACCCTGGAAGGAAAATAAAGTTTGGCATCCTTAGCCTCAGTTCTCTTCAATATGAAATCCTCAGTTATTCTCAAGTGAGGTCTCTATTCCTTGAAATGTTCCACAGGTGAGACGTTACGAAGTTCCTTGAAGTAAAGAAATTGCGGAAACCATTCCCCTATTTCTCCGATGCCCATTCATTCAGCTTACCACATGTGTTTTGCCTGCCTCTAAATTCTCCGGAAACTTGTTCGAAAAAACTATGAGGAAACACAACCGTTAGTTCGGAATAACAACATAGTGTTTAGAAACTAAGGAAAACATAAATAAATATTACATATACTTTTCCAACGACTGGTCAGTTGACTTGGATTAGTGGCAACTCTTATCTTCTTCCCATTATCCCATGATCCACCGATAAACATAAATTGTTTAGTCCATGGCTTTTCAGACTCCAACAATTCATTTACCACCTTATAATCGTTCCCCATGTTATAGTGATAAAACAGGATGTGGTGGTTCTTGAATAAACTCGCCACAAGAGCAAATTGATCCATGGGTAGTGGGATTTTTAACAACCTTGATGCCATTATACCGACTAGCAAAGTGTATCATGGGTTCAGACTCATCTGGCTCGAACATAATTTTACCAGAGGAAAGAACTTGACTATCTCTGGATCCAAAGGGAACTAGAGTCCCCAATTCAGCACTTCATTGTATACTATTAGCTCATGGGACTTGCAATCCATAGGATTCTCTAGAGTGATTGGGATTCTCACTTTAACAGATTCGAGGAAGCCCCACTTCTTCCGGATACGACCCAACTCAGCAGTTTGGGTATACACTTAAGCAATATTTTAGAGGACTATCAATTACTTCACGCTGACTTTCTGGAAGTTTGGCCCCATTTTCCATTCCAATCACTCTAGAAGTGACTAAGTGTTGGGCATACCCACCTTAACCTTTCCTTCCCGATCAGCTGCAGTGTCATCTGTCTGTCTGGACGTCTCAAAAGAACAGTCTTCTATACTATCCTCTATGGTCTCCTCCATTATGCTTGACTGCTATTCGGATGGTTTAGTATCTACTAAGGGCTTTACCGTCTCCGAACTAGCAGGTTTCGAAGAACTAGAAGTATTTTTAGCTTTGGACTAACGAGTTATTCTATAGGGGGTGGTTTTCTCAATGGATTTCTCAACATCCAAACCCATTTCTAAGAAAGATGAAGGTTTCCAAACACTGGAAACTATTTTTTCTTTAGGTAGGGGGTTTTGGGACTCTTGAACAGAAGACCATAACTGAAGAGGACATAGGGTTAGGACAAAAGGTAATTTTGTGACCTTTGATGTCTTTGATGATGATGAACCTAGGTCTCTGTTTGTTTTTGTTCGATTGATTTCTTCACCCGGGCGGTAGGGAGACCAACTGCAACTCTTGCATCTCTTGCGTCTTTTCTTGCTTTCTATAAATCAGACAAATTCAGCCAACCTCCTTTTACTAACGTGTTTCTCGCTCTGAATATAAATCTACCGAGACACAATTTAAGCAGATTAGCAAGCTTTCTTTCTCTAGAAATGTTTATGTTTTTAAAAATAATGGAAAGTGGAACCAATTTATATAAAGATGAAAATGTGGGAGTTTACTTAGGGGAAGACAAACTGATCAAAGTGATGATTAGGGGCTATGAGGTATGCGGGTTACACCCTAAGTAACGTTTTAGCCAAATAGGTATAGGAATCTAGGAGAAACAAACGGCTGATAGGTCAAACCAAAACTTGACACGTGTCCCACGTCGAAAAATAACTTTTGAAATTCTTAACGGTAAAGTTAGTCTCTTCAAAATCCGATCAGGCTAACTCTTGGAATTATTAACGGTAAAGACAATCTCTTTGGTTCGGATACAAAAGACAGATCAAAGGATCTCCTAGAAAATGCATTGAGTTTTATTTTTCTGAGTCAGTTCTTCCAAAAACGTTGTAAGCCCTAAAGGGACTACTGATAAGGTCTATTAATTTTGGCACTACACCCTATATCAATCTGAAGAACAGTTTGGACAAAACCAGTACCATGTCCCACCGAACAGAATAAACTAATGGAACAGGACTCAGCTAGGTGCTGGTCTTTTTATTTCTTTGGCGAATGGATTCTTAAACTTAACCCAAGCCCACAATCTGAATCGAAAGTCCCATGGGTCGTTAATTAAGTATAAATACCTCAACTACTTTCATTAACGAGGGTAATCATATTTTACTACTAGAACACACCTTAATTATCTCTCTACATTTCACCTTAAACATTAAATTCCTAAACACTATAAAATTAACCTCGATCATAAATAACCCACACCAGTAGTTACAGTTTGAGAGAGTGAAAGGCCATTAGGTTCTTCGACTACTAAAAAGAAGAAAGTGAAAAGAATTAAGGAAGGTGGCGATAAGAGAAAAATTGAAGAAGAAGAAGAAGACTTCATTTGGTTCGGAGATCATTCTCTGATCTGAAGTACTCCCTTCAATCAATCCCACCGAAGTTCCTCCACAAAATGCTATATCAATCGATCCTCCTTCCCCATTACTTGCCAAAGATAATAGGCCAACTTTTGAATGTGGTGATAAAATAGATGACGTAAGAAACTTAGGGAAATTTAATTTTGAAGACTTCGAACGAGATTTTCCTGAGTCCACCAGGCATGAGAATGTTGTGATATATGATATTATTTCTTTTGAAGTGTCTAAAGAGAATGATGAATTACAATATGTTGTTCTAGGGAAATTTAATTTTGAAGACTTCCAACGAGATTGCCGTGAGTCCACCAGGCATGACAATGCTGAGATATATGATAGTGTTTCTTTTGAAGTGTCTAAAGAGAATGATGAATTACAATATGATAATGTTTGTTTTGAAGCGACTTGGAGAGGCAGGTAAGATCTCAAACAAGGATATTGTCTCCCTCCAAGATGAAAATCAAAGTTTCAAGAAGTCTATCAAGGTGGAGAAGAATAAACTGAAAAGTTTGGTAAAGAAATGAAGACCCTCAATAAAGTGTTAGTTCAAGCCAAATCTGACCGTGATAAGCTACAATTTGACTATAGTAATTTACAGTCATCCAATTCCAAGGAAATCACCTCCTTATAGAATCAACAAACTAAGGATAAATAAACCATTTAACATTTATCCGAAAAGAAGAAAAATCTCGAAGATCTTCTTAAGAATAAATAAGATGAAATTATTTCTCTCAAGAAAAAGATGGCTCAAGAGGTAGCCGATGCCGAGGACACATATGCTAACAAAGTATTGGATTCTTTGCAAGAGAGGGATGAACCGATTAAATCAGCTACAGTGATATTATTTCATAAAATATTCCCTAACTTATCCTTTAGCGATCTATGGAGACATGTGCCAACTGAACAGATTCCTTATCACAGCTTGACGTTAGGTGATAGGTTTAACATTTCTGATGAATTTGATGAGTATGACTTCGATGAAGAGGATTTTGATTGTGATAATCTACAAGGGAAAGAAGAAAAGAAAATCGATGGGAACGATCCCTATGGTTAACGTTTTTTTATGTGTATCTCTGCTTGAACTGAAATCCTTGATATATACAAAGAATTTTGTTTCGTCTAGATCAGATAAATTTGTGCAAGTCTTTGGCTAGGCCTGAGGTCTTTTATAACCCAACTTCAGATTTGTTTTTTTTCCCTTGGATCACCCAAGGTAGTTTGTGTTATCTTTATTTATATCAACTCCTCATTCCAATATATTCTCATTTCCATTAATATCTAACCATAATCAAGCATGTTTTATTTAAATATGATCTTGGAATAAAAAATCATTCGAAGGTAATAAAATTTAATCAAACCAAACCATCCGAAGGCAATCAATTGGAAGGAAATAAATTTTACTTTAACCAATCCATTTATAGGTAATCCATTCGAAGGCAATGCAATATAATCCAACCAAGTCATTCGAAGGTAATCCATTTGAAGAAAATAAAATTTAATCCAACCAAGCCATTTGAAGGTAATCTATTCGAAGGCGCTAAAATTTGATCCGACCATGTATAGCAAAGACACTTTGTAAAGGTAAAAGATGATAGATTAATTGTGATTCAGCCACCTCATTAAAACCTTCCTACACCACTAGGGTAGGAAAGAGTATTCCTCCTAACATTTACATTATACTGATATAAACTAAATACTTACAAGATAAGATTATTCTAAATATAACCTTAGATTCTCAACATTTAAAGGGTGTTTCGAAAGGTTGCCTTTTTTGTCCAAGAGCTTGTATGTTCCTTTCTTTATCCTTTCATACACAATGTATGGTCATTTCTAGTTCATAGTCAGTTTTTCGAACTTCTTTTCCTTGGTATGTAAAAATAATTTTCTTAGAAATATATCTCCCACTTGATAGTTTCTTCTTCTAAATTTGGATGCGTACCCGCTTCTCATCAGGCCTTGGTAGTGAACAGTTCTTAAAAAAGCTTTTATTTTTCTAAACTCAAGCAGATCTAACTAATCCCTTACTTCCACATCATTAGTCTCTGCAGGATAACTTTAAATTCTAAAATAAGGAAGAGTAGCTTCAACAGGTGTGATTTCATCGATTCCCATAAACTAAAGCAAATAGAGACTCTTGAGTAGCTGTATGGGGAGTAGTTCAGTAGGCCCGTAACACTTCCTATAGATAATTTGGCCATTTCTCGGATGCTCCTTCCAAGTTCTTCTTCAGGTCCGTTAATATCGTCTGATTCGATATCTCAACTTGTCCATTTGCTTGAGGATGAAAAGGAAAAGAGAAAAAATGATGAATTCCTATTGATGTACAAAAACATTCTATATATTTGTTATCAAATTGAGGACCATTATCTATAATGATACACATGGGAATGCCAAACCTATAATATATGTTAGAAAGAATAAACTTTATCACTGTTTTGGGTGTTTTCTCGGATAATGGTATAACTTCTAACCACTTGGAAAAGTAATCAATTGCCAAATGATAGTGCGAAACCCCTCATAGGCCATTGGAAGTGGTCCGACTAAATCAAGCCCCCATATGTTAAAAGGTACTACTTCAGATACACACTCCATGGGGACTGTTGGTATATAATTTGCATTTTTATACCTTTGACAAAGGTCATATCTTCTCACCAAGTTTTTATAATATTCCATAGTATAAGGCAAATAGTACCTTACCAAAAGACTAATTTAGTTAAATCCTTGTAGCCGCAATGTGCCGATCCTTCCCCATCTTGTAGATCTAATAGGACAATTTGAGATTCGTTAAATCTCAGGCAAAGCAACAAGGTCATACTGAACAATTTTATATAAAGACCCCCCCAGCCCCCTTAAAACCGAAAATCCATGAGCTTTATATTTTAGTTTTTTGGCAGAAGCTGTGTCTTTAGGTAAACTTTTGTTGGTGATAAACTATTAGATATCATTCATCCAGTCTTGAGAAGTCATGACATATACCTGAAAGTTCTCTTCCACATCACCCTATACTTCAGAGTTTGTAACTATAGAAGGACATTCTTGTACAAGGATCCAAGGATATGCTTCAAAATAGGCTATAGTAGATAGAGAATCAACCATTGAATTTTCAGATCTAAGGACATGCTCGTAGTTAACATGTTTAAAACTGGTTGAGATTTCTTTTAACACTTTTAATTACTTTACCAAATGATATTTCCTGGTTTCAGAATGCTTGTGTGCTTGATTAAGGACTTACTGTGAATCACTCAATAATCAGATTCTTTTGGCGCCACATATCTCAGCCAATCTCAATTCCGCTATTGCAGCCTTAAATTCTAATTCATTGTTAGATGTTCTAAAACCAAAAAACTTATTGCTTGGTATATTAAATCCCCAAAGGGGGGAAATTAGGCAGATATCAGCACCACTCCCCATTGTACTAGATCCACCATAAGTTCGACCCACCCATTTCTTCTCAGGCTTACTGGCTTGAGATTTCTCATGAGGTTTTTTGGAGTGAAATTAAACTAAAAAATCAGCCACAATTTGAGCTTTGATTGGAGTTCGTGAAAATTCAATATCATAACCTCCACACTGAACTGACTGCTTGGTCATTCATCCTGATATATCTGCTTTTTGTAACACATTCTTTAAGGGAAAAAAGTTTCAAACTGCGATAGAGTGTGCTTAGAAATATGGCCTCATTTTTCTAGTTGTTATTACCAATGCAAGGGCTAGTTTTTTCAATTTGAAGTATCTTTTCTCTTTTTCCAACAAGCTCTTACTTATATAATAAAAAGGATGGAGATAGTTATCAACTTCTCGTACCAATATTTCACTCACAGCATACTCCGATACTGCTAGGTACATGTAAAGTATGTCTCCATCAGATACTTTCCCACTTTCAATCAATGTTTGCACCTCTTGCTTAAGGGCAATACAATCTTAGGTATCATGACCCATATCATTGTGGTACCTATAAAGAATTTGTTTTGATTTTTTCTAGGAGATTGAATTGGTGTTGACCTTCAGAAATGTACAACATTGTTGATGTTATCATAAATAGTGGCTACATTTTTACCTAATTTTGCAAACAATTCACGTTGAACCCACAAATTTATTCTTGGTCTAGATTGTTGGTTCTAATTTGACTGACTCTGTCTAGGCCGATGTGAACCTTGTCTGAACTCCCTAGGACGAGTATTGATTGTGCCTTGGGGCTGAGTACTCGCTTGTGGGAACAGATCTATACCGACGCGATACTTTAGAATTTTTGGTTTCTTCCACTATGATTTATTTTTCGACCTGGTTCAATAATTTTCCACAAGTCATTGTTTTCTTCCGAGTAACGGAATTAACCAAATCGTCCGAAATTAAGCTCTGCCTTAGAAAAACGATAACTACTTGCTTAAAGCAATCAGTCAATCCATTATTTTTGTTCACAAAACGGCTAATGTAATCTTGTAAAGACTCGTTAGGTTCCACGTGTACAACGAATAATAGTGTAACCATTTCATTTGAGCTCTTTACTCCCCATAAACTATCTTAGAAATTCCATCCAAAACATATCAATTTTATTTTTTAGATCATTGTGGAAATATTTTATACCATTTTAATGCACTTCTCTTGAAAGTATGTAAGAAAAGCCGACACAACAGCTTATCATCTTTACTAAAATTCATCATAGATTTTTTAAAGTGTTCGAGGTGATTGCCATGATCTTGACTTCCATCATATTTTCCATATTTGAGCTATCAAATCGCCTCGGTAGATCCTAGGAAGAATTCTTAAAAATAAAAGTGATTGGCTCGAATTATAACCTTGGCTAAACATATAACCCTCATCATGAGTGGTAAATATACGTGGTTCAGATTAGACAACAAACTGATTTTGTCTTGATATCCTTTCTTTTTCCCTTTTCCCTTTCTATCATTTTTCTTCCTATCTAAATCCCATTTATTTGATATTTTATTAGAATTTTTTTAATTAATATTTATTTCTTCTTCTCATGGTCATGATCATTACTTGATGAGGAAGAAAAGATATGTGAATCCGATTTTGTGTTTGAGTTTCTAACAGAATCTGATGTGTTCAACAATTGCTTAGCCCGATATTCCTTTTTTGTTCCTTTACGATCCTTTGGGGACTAATCACTTTCTTCTTGTTTGTGGTTCTCATTGGGCTCATCATAACCGAGTTTTTTTGGCTTTTAAAGCTTCAATCTCTGCCCTTAATTGATCACTCTCTTCTTGCATGATCTATCTTTCTTTTGTATTGTGATTTATATGAGATGTGTTAGCATGCTCATTATCACATCTTATCCCCTCATTCTCAAGATTGGGGAATTTTTGCATGTCAAGATCTATGCCTCAAATAAAGTGGAAGCACGATTGACAAGTCAAGTTTTTAATCACGCTATTCAGGTACCTCACGTGTTATTTATTTAGTGTAATTGGATCGACTAGTCGACCAATTTAATCATGATATATTATCAAACAAGTCGTAGATTGCGGAGTGCACGCTTGTTAGATTATATCATGATTAGTGGGGTCAAGGGGCGGAGCCCCTAGCGGGGTCCAAGGGGCGGAGCCCCTGGCTGGGGTTATTCAAATTTTAAATTTCAGCCGTTTTATTACAAAACCAGTTTAGAGACCCTAACTGCCCTAACTTCCAAACTGTTTTTTGGTTGGTCGAAATTATAAATATGGGTTCTGTTGAAAAGGATATCATATCATTTTAATCCTCTTTGTTCAAAATATATATCTCTGATTTTATCCAATTGAATTTTTTGGAGAACCCCAAAAATATTTCAATAAGAAATTGTTTACAAGACTTCAGAGATTATCCGGAAATGAAACATTATTTTCTACATTTTATTGAAATATTCTGGTCTTGTTGATGAAGATAGAGATGACGAACGGAGGAGAATCTGCGAAGGAGATGACAAGTAAATTCGCTAAGTTGGACAAGTTCGAAGGACATGATTTTAGACGATGGCAGAAAAAGATGCATTTTCTGTTGACTACACTCAAGGTTGTGTATGTCTTGAGTACCCCCTGGCCAGAGATCACCGAGAATGAAACATTGGAACAAACGAGGAGGCGCAGCAAGTGGGAGAATGATGACTACATTTGTCGAGGCCATATATTAAATGGTATGTCTGATACTTTGTTTGATGTATACCAAAATGTCGAATCTGCAAAAGAATTATGGGATTCTATAGAATCGAAATACATGGCAGAAGATGCTTCTAGTAGGAAGTTCCTGGTTAGTAATTTTATAAATTACAAAATGGTTGACTCTAGACCTGTAATGGAACAGTATAATGAACTACTAAGAATTCTGGGTCAATTTGTTCAACACAATATGAAAATGGACGAATGTATTTTGGTTTCTTCTGTTATTGACAAATTGCCTCCTTCATGGAAGGATTTTGAACACACACTGAAACACAACAAGAAAGAAATGACTCTACTCGAACTTGGTAGTCATTTTAATATTGAAGAGTCTCTAAGGGCTCAAGATGAATTAAGTAATCCCAAGGGTAAAAACTAAGTGGGAAACTCATCTATAAATATGGCTGAAAGCAGCGGATTCTTTAAGAATGGAAATACAGATAATGGGAATAAACGAAAGTTTAAAGGAAACAACAAAAACAATAATTTTAACAGCAAAAGCCTAAAATAGCATGCTGGGAATGTGGCAAACCTGGTCACTTTAGAAGGGATTGTCGAGTTGGAAAAGGAAAAAATAATGTTGGTCCAAGTGGGAACAATGCTGGTTCAAGTGGAAACAATGCTGGTTCAAGTGGATCTAAGGATCCTGAAAAGCAACAAGGTCAGATTTTATTTCAGAATTATAATTCTGGTCAAAATTATATGTCTCTAATATCTGAAGCATTTTATGTGCAGGATGATGATGTTGCTTGGTGGGTTGATTCGGGAGCAACAAGTCATGTATGTAAAGATCTTCGATGGTTTAGTAATTTTCAACCGATTGAAGATGGACCTTCACTTAAGATGGGAAGGGTTGCTACCGAACCAATCAAAGGACTAGGAAATGTTAAATTACTATTTACTTCTGGAAAGTACATATTATTGAACAATGTATTGTATGTTCCTCGGATTCGAAAGAATCTTTTGTCTGGTATTGTTTTAAATAATTGTGGTTTCAAACAAGTGTACGAAAGTGGCAAATATGTATTGTCAAAACATTGTGTATTTATGGGATTCTGATATTTATGTAATGGTATGTTTATGTTAAATATTAATGTTTCGTTCGAAAATGATTTTGTTTGCATGACTTCTACTAGTGTGTGTAGAAATATAAATAAAACAGAATTATAGCATGCTAGATTAGGACATGTTCATTATGAAAGAATAAAAGACATGTCTAAAATGAGCCTTATTCCTCCTGTTGATGCAAATAATGAAAAATGTAAAACATGCATGTTAACTAAGATAACTAGAAAACCTTTCAATAATGTTAACAGAGTTTCCAAAATATTGGAACTAGTACATAGTGATTTATGTGATTTCCATGCTACACCTTCATTAGGAAATAAAAAGTATGTTATTACTTTTATTGATGATGCATCTAGATATTGCTACATTTATTTGTTGCATGCTAAAAATGAAGCTCTTGATAAGTTTAAAATCTATAAGGAAGAAGTTGAGCTACAAAAGAATAATTTGATTAAAAATCTACGTACGGATAGAGGAGGTGAATATTATGATCCTATATATTTTCAGTCTACGGGTATAATTCAGCAAACCACGACTCCTTATACACCACAACAAAATGGTATAGCTGAAAGGAAGAATAGAACTTTGAAAGAAATGGTTAATTCCATGTTGTCCTATTCAGGTTTGAGTGAAGGATTCTGGGGTGAGGCTATGTTAACAACCTGTTATTTATTGAATCGTGTTCCTACTAAAAGGAATAAGATGACCCCGTATGAGCTTTGGTATAAGAAGCCTCCAACACTAAATTATTTGAGATTTTGGGGTTGTAGAGCAGTTGTAAGACTCACTGAACCTAAAAGGAAAAATTTGGGTGAAAGAGGTATAGATTGTATCTTCATTGGGTATACTGAGCATTCCATTGCATATAGGTTCTATGTGTTAGAATCTAATGACTATGTGTCGGTGAACACAGTTATCGAGTCAAGAGATGCAATATTTGATGAAGAGAGATTTACTTCTATACCTAGACCTAGAGATTTGATTCAAAACTCTTTGAATAGGAACTCAAGTGAAATTGAAAATATATCAAGTGGTACCAATTGTGTACCTGGACCTTCTGAACCAAGGAGAAGTACTAGAGCCAGAAAAGCTAAGTCGTACGGATCTGATTTTCAACTATATTTAGTTGAAGGGTCAAGAGATAAGATTGACTATCAATATCAATATTGTTTTGTTATTGAAGATGATCCAAGGACTTTTAGTGATGCTATGGAATCAAGGGATGCTGCATTCTGGAAAGAAGCTATCCAAGATGAAATAGAGTCTATCATGCATAATAATACATGGGAGTTGGCTGATTTACCTCCTGGGTGCAAATCATTGGGAAATAGATGGATATTTAAACGAAAAATGAAAGTAGATGGTACTATTGAAAGGTATAAAGCTAGATTGGTTATCCAGGGATTTAGACAAAGAGAAGGAATTGACTTCTTTGATACTTATGCTCCGGTTGCTAGGATTTCCACTATTAGATTGTTGATTTCACTTGCATCTGTATACAATCTTGTAATTCATCAAATGGATGTTAAAACAGCATTCTTGAATGGTGATTTGGATGAGGAGATTTATATGAAACAACCGGAAGGGTTTATGATGCCTGGTTGTGAAAACAATGTATGCAAGTTGAAAAAGTCTTTGTATGGTTTGAAACAAGCACCAAAAGATTGGCATCAAAAATTTGATAATGTGATATTATCTAATGGATTTATTCTTAACCAAGCAGACAAGTGTGTATATAGCAAATTTGATAATTCTGGTAAAGGAGTTATGATTTGTCTATATGTGGATGATATGTTGTTTTTTGGTACTGACCAAAATCAGGTTAATGAAACGAAGAATTTTTTATCATCTAAATTTGAGATGAAGGATTCGGGGGAATCTGAAATGATTCTTGGTATAAGAATCAAGCGAAAGAACAATAGTATATCGATTTCTCAATCTCACTATATTGAGAAGATATTAAATAAATTTAATTTTAAAGATTGTTCTCCGGTAAGCACACCTATAGATCCTAGTCTTAAGCTTCTACCTAATAAAGGTATTGCTATATCTCAAATTGAATACTCGAGAGCCATTGGGTGTCTTATGTATGCCATGACTAGCACTAGGCCGGATATTGCCTTTGCAGTTGGAAAACTGAGTAGGTATACTAGCAATCCTAGTTCGCATCATTGGCAAGCTTTAAATCGAGTATTCAAGTATTTGAAAGGAACCATGAATTATGGTTTAACTTATACCGGATTTCCTTCTGTACTTGAAGGATATTCATACGCGAGTTATATTTCCAATATGGAAGATCATTCTTCCACAAGTGGATGGGTATTTCTACTTGGGGGAGGTGCTATCTCTTGGGCGTCTAAGAAACAAACTTGTATTACTGATTCAACAATGGAATCAGAGTTTGTGGCATTAGCAGCAGCGAGTAAAGAAGCTAAGTGGCTAAGAAATTTAATGTATGAAATTCCGTTGTGGCCCAAACCGATATCACCTATATCTATCAGATGTGATAGTGAGGCTGCCTTGGCCAATGTTTATAGACAAGTTTACAAAGGCAGGTCTAGACACTTAGGTGTTAGACACAGTATGATTCTTGAGCGTATCACGCATGATGTTATTTCAGTAGAGTTTGTGAGAACTAAATATAACTTAGCCGATCATTTAACCAATGGGTTAAATAGAGATCTTGTGCACAAATCGGCTATTGGGATGGGATTAAAGTCCATTTGAAATCTCTCATGTTGAGATACCCAATTCCCATCTAATATGACATTAGGTGTTGAATTCAATATGGAAAGCTTAACATCAAGATATTGGAACACATTTGTATATCATCCCAAGGTATGTGTTCAGAACTGCAAGTTGTGAAGGTTGAAGATTATCTTCTTAATAGCTCTTTTAAAAAAATTCATATGCAGGTGCAAGATGAAAAGAACTACCTATTTGAGCATGAAGTTTAGCCGCTTCAAGAAGCTAGGACCTGGCTTTGATATGCTTAAGAAGGATAATGACACAAGGCTAGTAAAATATAGTGTCAAGTAAGAACAAGTGAGAATGTAAATTTATGTGTATATTATCTTCATGTATTCATTGTGAATAGTAAAGGTTCAATCCTTAGTGATACCTTGATATTCGAATATTTGGAATGTGCAATATACTAATGTGAAATTCAATCGTTACGATATTTCATTTATGCATAAATTTGATATTTGATATGATTGTGTTTAGTAGATCATGAATTACACTAAAATGGGGGAAGATTGTTATTTATTTTAGTGTAATTGGATCGACTAGTCGACCAATTTAATCATGATATATTATCAAACAAGTCGTAGAGTGCGGAGTGCACGCTTGTTAGATTATATCATGATTAGCGGGGTCAAGGGGCGGAGCCCCTAACTTCCCTAACTTCCAAACTGTTTTTTGGTTGGTCGAAATTATAAATATGGGTTCTGTTGAAAAGGATATCATATCATTTTAATCCTCTCTGTTCAAAATATATATCTCTGATTTTATCCAATTGAAATTTTTAGAGAACCCCAAAAATATTTCAATAAGAAATTGTTTATAAGACTTCAGAGATTATCTGGAAACGAAACACTATTTTCTACACCATGCTCCCACTATGGTCGCCAATTTGGTATTTGTAAAAACTGATCGGAGGGTAATTTTGGAAGTTAATTAGATTGTGTAGTATTAAATTCTAGGTGGAGAGTGGAGAGAGAATATATGTGCGTGTATTTAATATTTAGAGAGAGAAAAAAAAGCAAACCTATTTAATGTTATTTGTTGAACTATTTATGGTCTTTTTGGATCAATGCGCCATTCTGATCGGGTCATCCATTGGGGTCATCCTTGTGAGCCTCCAAACCCAAATATAAGTGAACTAGGGAGTTACCTGAGTCATTAGGCATATTGCTTACTTATCATGATTTAGTTTCTAGGTTTGAATTGTACGTCTGAAAAAAAAATCCGATCCTCTTTCTCTTTTAACTTCCAATAAAATCTGACCTGAATTTTTTTTACTCCTCCTACGCAATGAAACACATACTTTTCGAGTTATTCATGGAAGCTAGTTCCGAATCAAGGTCTCTGTAAACATGTTACTAGGACTGGTTAATAATGTATGTGGGGGACCATTTACAATCCCACGTTCGTAAAGTGGATAAGTAGGGAAAAGTTACAACAGATCTCCCTTTTTTTTTCATATTCGTGTGTTGAGTTTTACTTGTAAAATACTTAGTTTTATTTGTAAAATTCTCATACTATTCCATAAGTAGCATGATTTTGATTTAAGAAGAATAAATCATCATTTGAAAGCTTATAGATTTTTTTATTGAAACAAATAATCCACTTAAAACAAAAATTACGAAAACATTAAACCGCTTTACTAGCTAAACAATTGTACAAAATATTATTATTCGAATGCTAATGGTGAGACATGCACTAAGTTAGACTTCAAAATATATAAATTATATATGCTTTGATTCTGAATCTTAAGTCGGAATATATAGATCTATTTTAGTCTCATTCTTATTGTTCCTGTAGTCAAGATAAATATAGTATATAATTGTTTTGCCTATATTCTGTTAAGTTTTTCTGAACTTATCTGCATTTCCAATGAAGCCAGTGCTTGCCATCACTTGAGTAAGATATATCATAACCTTCAAGTAGAATGTGAAAACAGTGGAGATGAGGCAAGTGGTAAGCACATTAAAGAGAACTGGAGTGAATTGAAAAGACAGTGTAATTTTAGGGGGTTATAAATTACACATTAAGGACTGTAATATTTTTTCCCTTCTTTAAGTGTTACAGTCTCTATAAAACCTAGTGTTAGGGTTTTGTGTATTCACTAGAAACGGCAGTCACTGTGTTCTTCCTAATAAAATCGATCTGCAGCAGGTCCGGAGACGTAGGCATAATTTGCTGAACTCCGTTAACAATTGTGTCTTTGATTTCACTTTTGTTCTTGTGCTTTCCTTTTTTTTTTGATCTGATTTGACAGGAAATTAGCATATTTCCCTTAGATATTCATGTGTCGTGTTTATAATTAGAGTTAAAAATTGTATTTTTGTCTATATTTTACTCGAATACTTCGTCCGAAAGATCTGTTTCGATCTTGGATGAAGAAATTGTTTAATTTTCTTTGTTATAGATATTCTAACTCAATATGGAATATACGAAAAATAGAATATCTTATGATTGATCTTCTTACGATTGAATTCTTCATCTATAACATATGTATGATATTCCAACTCAATATGGAATATACGAAAAATAGAATATCTTATGGTTGATCTTCTTAAAATTGAAGATTTGTTATTTTATAAAAATAGAAATAGGCATATGTATGATATATGCGTTAGAGATGGTATGAAGAAAATGTTGGGAATATTGGGTCAGTATATTCCGCTTTTGTATATAAGTAAGAATATTATGATCTCCACAATAGTGTGATATTGTCCGCTTTGGGCCTACTGGCCCGCACGGCTTTGGTTTTGGTCCACTTCCAAAAGGTCTCACACTAATGGAGTTGTATTCTTAACTTATATACTGATCTTTCTTTCCATGTTTAACCGATGTGAGATGTGGGACTTTGGTCGCACCTAACAATCCTCCTCTCGAATAAAGTACCACTCTAACCTCCTCTCAATTGACCTCCTAACAATCCTCCTATCGAACAAAGTACCACTCTAACCTCCATCCACCTACTCTAGTCAGGTGGAGAGAAACCTGAACTCTAGAGCTTTAGGGCGGATCTATCTGCCCACACTGTGCCGCTCTTTGATCAAGCCACCTGCTTGATGAGCTATCAGGCACTCCATCTTTAGATTAATCTGCGCCGCTCCTTGATCAAGCCACCTGCTTGATGAGCCATCTGGCGCTCCATCTATCCAGCAGATCATTTACCTTGAGTATGGCTCCTGGCTTCTGGTATAATGTTCGCATCTGAGAATTTCACCCACATCACAACCCACCACATCGTGTTCCGTCTGGACCTGGTGCTCTGATACCATTTGTTGGGAATATTGCACATCGTGTTCCGTCTGGACCTGGTGCTCTGATACCATTTGTTGGGAATATTGGGTCAGTATATTTTGCTTTTGTATATAAGTAAGAATACTCCGATCTCCACAATAGTGTGATATTGTCCGCTTTAGGCCCACTGGCCCGCACGGCTTTGCTTTTGGTCCACTTCCAAAAGGCCTCACACTAATGGAGTTGTATTCTTAACTTATATACTGATCTTTCTTCCCATGTTTAACCGATGTGGGATGTGGGACTTTGGTCGCACCTAACAGAAAACTCAGATCTTTCAGTTCAGTGATTTTTGAACAAAAAATTATACAATACTATCTCATATATTTTTAATTATGGACTAAAGCTGGAAATACTATGTACGGTTTGTATAGTTATATAATTTTATTTTTCCATTTTTATTAAATCCAATAATATATGAGTTGCAATGGAACTAATGAAATTTTTTAATAAATTGCAAGGGAACGATATTTAAATCATATGAATTAAATATTGGTTTAATATTTTGCTTTAAATTTGCAATGTTGTAAAGACGTGATCCGTTTTTATTTGGATCATATATATATAACATATTACGGTTGTAGTTTCCTTACTGTTGTAAGAGTATTTTCCTAATGACCGCGTATATGATTTTGATAGCAAATTTGTTACAATATGACTATTGTAACAGATTAGTGACGAAGTAGATAGTTTTCAGTCCGTTACAAAAAATGATTTATCCAATACTATGCTAAGGTGAAGCATTCTAGTCTAAAGCAGGATGATCCAAAGTGAGCTGTATCGTACGACTAAACTTGGACCAAAGTGGAGTATGCAATTAATTAGATTCTCTATATTAATTTGGTCTTCCATATAAATTAGGATTTGCTATTGATAAGGTTTTCACTAGTAATGAATTTTGAGTTATTTTAGTCATTGGCTAGTGAGCTTTTACTTGGAACATCTGATGAAGAATTATGATTTTTGCTAAACCTATAAATAGATGAAGATATTGTTATAGAATATATGATGTGATTGAAAGAGCTGTATATTCTGATAACGCGGCCGAAATAGAAGAAGAAGCAACGATAGATGAAACCCTAATTCAAGGGTAACATGATGAAACCTTAATCTAAGGGTAACAAAGATTGAAATTTTCAGAGATAAAAAATATATTATTCCAAAAACTTAAAATAACTTAAGGCATGAGGCTTTATATAATAGCTTCTCAAAACCTTAAATTATAATACAAGGAAATAAAATAAATATTTTAAAATAAAATCAAATAAAATCAAATCTTAATATAATTAGATTTGATTTATATACATAAGATATTTGAATAAAATAAAATAAAATAAACAAGGCTTTTTGCTTGGAATTTCTCGGCTATATCATCCTCTCATGGTTGACAAGAATTTGTCCTCGAATTCGCAGCACCATCACCATCAAGAACCCAAATTATTTATTTTATTTTATTCAATCGTTACATTGGAGAATAACAATTGTTGACCTTATCGGAATAAGATAAATTCTTCTCAAGTGTTCCTCATTCGAAGTCACATTGTAGCCATCCAGTTGAAGGAAAAAATAGTTTCGAAAACCTTTTCATAGCCTGAAGACAACTCTCCATGTTCAGTGGATGAAAAAAATGGTTTTGAAAACCTCTTCATAGCCTGAGACAGCATCTCGATAAGCAATTTTTACCTTGATTCGACAATTGGTAGTCAATTTAAACTCCTTCAGTAACCGGTCAATATGATCGTCATCGAAACACCTAGTGTGTCTTCCGCATACAAAACGATCTTTGAGATCTTGATGGCCGTATGTTGTTCTCTTCTTTAGACCTTGAATCAGATGAAATCAAGATTCAGAAACATGCTTGACCCGTAGCAGGAACTGAGGCTCTGATATCAAACTGATGCCGCGGCAGAAATAGAAGAAGAAGCAACGATAGATGAAACCCTAATTCAAGGGTAACATGATGAAATCCTAATCTAAGGGTAACAAAGATTGAAATTTTCACAGATAAAAAATATATTATTCCAAAAACTTAAAATAACTTAAGGCATGAGGCTTTATATAATAGTTTCTCAAAACCCTAAATTATAATACAAGGAAATAAAATAAATATTTTAAAATAAAATAAAATCAAATAAAATCATAATATAATTAGATTTGATTTATATACATAAGATATTTGAATAAAATAAAATAAAATAAACAAGGCTTTTGTTTGGACTTTCTCGGTCCCTCAAAAAGAGTGAAATAACTCAAGGTATTTTGATAGATAAGTGAGGTGAGAGATAAACACTAATGAGAAATTTTATAAATCACATTATATTTTGTTACACAGAGTTATTGAGTCATATATGTTTTTATAGTTTTTCAATAACCTAATTATATATAAAAGCATGTATGTTTCCTTTGGATGTAGGATTTCTTCACAATACAACCCACGTTAAATACTCTTGTGTACTTGGTCTTATTACAATTTCTTTTATTTATTGTATGTCTTATACATAAGAATTAGATCATCCTTTTGTAGGGTCGTTTAATCATATATCGGTTCTTATCCCGATTGAATAATAGTGCTTTTCTATCACTTTAAATTTTATTTTCGATTGGTTTGTGAAGTTTCTAATTGTTAAATTATAGATCTTTTGGAAGTGCACGAGTTCATCACACTAAATATTATTTTTAAAGGAATTAAAGGTTTGAAACACTTAATGGTAGAGAACCATCAGTCTAATATATTGGGTGAATCTATAAATGTCAAATTAGGGAGAAGATGATGATATATATTTTCTATCTCTAACAAATTTATTTTATAAAAACTTTAAACTGTGAAGGTTTATGACTAAAGATTATATATAACTTATAAATTCACTTATAAAATCTAATTAATTTAATAACATCATTATCCAACGGTCTCATGGATCTACAAACTATAACCAATAAATAGAGCATACTAGTTTAAGTATTGAATAATACAATTCTTCATCAAAGTGCATATTAAACCCAACTAGTATTTACATAATATAATTCGTGATACTATTATATTACATATATGTGAAATTATTAATTATTTATTAGTGATTATGTTTTGTCAATTGGACCATATTTTACAATCGCTCGATACTCTAGATATATATGGATGACATTCAAATTTAAGATATATTTACAACCTATTACTTGGACCATCATATGTACTAAATGTATTCTCTAAATTTTGCATTAAGGGACACTATTGTATGGACATATTAACCAAAATTTAATTTTAGATAACAATAAAAAAAAGACTAACAAAATCCAGGCACATTGTGCGTATTCCTTCCGACGCCAATCATATTGCCAATAACTATCTAAAAATAAAATTTGACTTCTCATGATATGTAGTATGAAAATCACATGGCTTTGTTAGCACTTAACATGTCGACTTGTAACTCATCCACTTTAACTTAACTAAGAACTCTATTTATAATAAAATATAAATGTAAAAAATATAAAACACAATACAATCTAAAACTAAACTGAAGATTGAGTTATAAATCCAAAACCAAATTGAAGACTGGATTACAAACGAAACATCCATTGAATATAAATATTTTATAGTCTTGAAAAGCATACATAGTCATGAAAGACTTTAGGCTTTAAAACCTTATTATATTAAGATGGAAATATAGATTATAATATTTATATTTCTATGTACTTTTTGAATAAAATAAATTATGGAATATGTTCTTATTTTCTCTATTTTGATTTTGTTGACAATAAATTTTGTTTTTATGTTACTGAGTGGCTATATATTTTGTTCTCACAAAATATATAAATCTAAATCACATAAATTGATCCAATGTCTTTTTATCCCATAATATCATGGTGTGTAAATTATCTCCTTAATTGCATGAATTTCTTTTATATCAACATGTGATACTTTGTAATTTATAAACACCAGAAGATTTATATCCTACTGCATAATGATTCATCTTCTTAAGTATTTACTATAAAAAAATCATTAATATTATAATATCATATACTAATGAAACATGAGCATAAATTATGATTTTTAATTATAAAAACATATGAAATCTTTGTATCACCTAAATTTTCAAATCAATCTCGAGATATTGGAATAGATAAATTATCTCACCATATCTCAATGAAATTTATAAGCCTGTTGCATTCCACACTGTGGAATAATGGTTGAGCATGCTTCTATTTATGTTTTTTTATACAGATATAGAACATCACAAGTGATCCTCATGAACTTTGGTTCATAGTACATAAGACGCATTACTCAAATATTTAACATTTTCGACATAGATTTCTTGGTGGTATACAATATATTACTATAGTTTATAGAAACAAATACATCCTCAATATACAACAATGCATCCAAATCCACTTCCACTAAAATTGTGAAATCCATAATATTAAGAGATATATAAGCTTAAATATTAAGCATGGGTTAATCCCTAAAAAGCTCGGGTTTAGCAACATGAAATAAGAAACATGCATGAGGCTTGAATATTTGGAACAAGCTCATCTCAAGAAGGAGCTAATTATAAAACGAATGAAGAGTTCAAATGGGCTAAGTCACAACTCGTGAAAAAAACCCAAGTTTGCTTACCAAAATAAGAGTGAGATCTTATGCACAACTATATTTGCACGGTAAACTATGCTTATGCTAAGAAGAATCTAATATAACCCAAAAGGGAAATCGGTTTACCAATCGATCCTTCTTATTTAGGCCATGCCAAAATTGAGAAAATATAGGAAGCTTCATATGCTAACCGAACTCTCCTTTCATCATAAAACCTAGATTGAGAAAATATACTCGACATGCTACCGAGTCATCCCTTTAGTAGGAATCCAAGATTAAAAAAATACATGAAGCTTGGTATGTTAATTAAGCTCTCAATTCAGTATGAAACGAAGGATGAGATAATATATGGAGCTTAGTGTGCTAACCGAGCCTTAATTCTTTATAAATCTAAGATTAAAAAAATTGTATGGAGCTCAGTAAGCTAATAGAGCTATCCATATATCATAAATCTAAGGTTGAGAAAATATATGGATCTCGGTATGCTAACTAATTCCTGCATGTAGTATGTAGACAAGGTTGAGAACATAGTGGATGCTCGATATACTAACCGAACCTTATTTTACAGGGTTAAAAAAATATAGGGAGATTGATGTGCTACCTGAGGACTCTTTTCAGCATAAATCCAATATCAAATACATATAGAGAGCATTTTATGCTAACCGAGCCCTCTTTTTAGTATAAAATGATGATCAAACAAATATAGAGAGCTCAATATGGTAATAGAGCTATCCGTACAGTATAAAGCAAAGACTAAGAAAATATCAGGAGCTTTGTTTTCTAACCAAGATCACCTTTCAAGATGAAGCCAAGAGTAAGCTGATTAGGGAAGGTTGGTCAACTAGCCAAGTTTTCCTTTTTTGGTGAGGCCAAGACGAGCATCCAAATGAAGGTCTATTTTCTAACCGACCGCTCCTTACCTAGGGGATAAAAGTCCAGTAGGAAAATAAAGCTTGCTTGGTTAATCGACCTTTTATTTCCTAGAGGATCCAAGTTAAACAAGCTGAGAGAGTTCGTTCGGTTAATCGGTTAAACGAAAGCGAGCATAGTGTTTCAATTTAGTATAGTAAACTAACTGAACCCCCTCCTCCCGTCTAAACAAAGTTTCGTAGATATGTCAAAAAGATGTTAGTAAGTTAACACACCATTTCTTTTTAAATGAACAAGCTGAAGCATATAGAGGGAGATCAGTTTCATAACCGACCATTCCTCCACATAATGACTACAAAATCCTTTTTTAAATCTTAATTAATAAGAAAGTTAAGTCAATCACGTCATGATATATTAAAGTGTTTATCTTCTAGTCTGTATTAGATCGTTCAGTCCTTCAGAGAATTTTTACATCTCCATTTTGGTTACGTTGCTCGGAAAGAGTTCTGTTAAGATATCTCAGTTCAACAAATCAACACATATATGCGAGGTTCTCAATTATTGATTTCAAATACTTATTACTTGCTTCAACTACCGACATCGAGGAAGCTCCCTAGAAAGTTACCTACGTGATGTCAGTTGGGAACAAAATATATTTACCGGTCAAGGTTGAAACCCCCTTGAAGTAGATGACCCTTGTGAACATCAACCCAAATTATGAGCCATGGAAAACTAGAGAAAATATATCTAAGAGAAATAATCAATTAAGATATAAGAATCAGTAAAAACCTACCAGGATACTTAAGGCCAAAACTTAGTGACATTTTAATCTATTACAAGATTGAATTTACATGGGGCAACACTTTCATAACAAGTATACTTGAATCACTTGCTACTCGTCGTCCTATAATCGACTCATAGACATATCTTACGCAATAAAAAATATATGTCCACGAATCGTTCGAAAACTGTAGAGGAAGAGGTGCGACTTTCGATAGGCCATATAAGGGAAGTGAGATACTAAGGAGTAGCAAAATATGTCATAGTGAAGAAGAACATAAAGTAAAGTATGTGAATCAACTTCACTGGATTCAACTAACCATGCCCTAAGGATCATTTAGCTCCCACTAACTTGAAAATAGCGAACATATGTCTACTATTTTCAAATTAGAGCAAGAAGTAGGGAAGTTAAATTGTGGGCCGAAATAAGAAGTCTCCTTACATGGCCTAAAAGTCTATATTGCATCATTTCAGCTCCTAGTTTTACTGACTAGAGTATAAGTGTTAACAATATATATTGGTATATTGATAAGTGCACTAAGCGATGTCTAATAGTAAAAAGGAACAAATTTCATACCCGTATTTATTATCTCTATAAAGCATTTTGGGGGTAAAAACCAGTTACACGGTGACTAAAAAGGCATTTATATCCTTGATAATTATGGCAAGGAAGTTGAAAAGGTACTTTCTAGCTCATTCGATCTAAATACAAAGAACATCACTCAGAAATTCTATTATACGTACTACCCAATAATTTAGGAGACTAGGAAAATGGATCATTGAACTATGATAATTTGAGGTCAGATTCATCCTCGACAAACCCATAAAGGGAAATTGCTTGGCCATATCTAAGGGAACGGGTGAATCCCTTACATAAAATCAATAGTCTATATCCGAGTGTTACATGTATGTAGACGGTGCATCCAAAATTAGAGGTGTGAATGAGGAGTGTACATTGCAGAAAAGAGGAATTGTTAGCTATAGGTTTTAAATTTAAGGCATCAAATAATGACAAAAATATATGAGGCAATGATAGTGATCATAACATTTTATAGGGATTTCACAGTTGACACCTTAGATTTAAGAAGCGACTCACAACTTGTAATAAAAGATATACTTTGGGAGTATGAAACAAAGGAAGAAAGGATGTTGAAATACTTAGATATGGTTAACTATTTAAGTGATCCCTACAAATGCTTTACCTTTAAGTGGGTACAAAGAGAGTAGAATACTATTACAGAGTATCTAGCATAAAACGACAGTTTTTAAGCGAAAACAACGAAAATTATAGCTGCAGAAGTAAGTACAATCATGGTTGACATCTACGGAAGGTCTAACCATTGCCATAAAAAAAGTCAAAGAAATCTCATTGATGACCAATATTTAGAAAAATCTAACCAATGAATCCCAACCCACTAACAAAGTAAAGGACAGGAGACTGAAGTTACACTAAGCCATATATGTGCTAATTGTTGAAGTATAAACTTCATCCCATAGAAGACATCCAATCCCATGAAACAAAGAGATAACTTAGAAGTATAAACTGTCACGCAACCACTTTCTGTGAATTCACGATGAAGCAAAAGATAACTCAAATCTAAGGAAACAACCGATCAACATGGGGAATTTGTCCATTCAACATATTTTTGAAGCGCACACAACAACCTTGAGTCATCCAAGTTTGACCAACGCCAAAGGGTCATATCAAGTGACTGAGTGCAATCACGCAAAAAGGTATTGAATGGATTCATGAGCGGAATAAAATTATATAATCCCTCTATGAATTTAAAATTTGTTAGTATTGTCTAAAATGCCTTATTTTTTTCGAAAGGTTTATGCTCCAATCCTCACTTTGGCCAATAATGAGATAGAATTTTGACCCATAATTTACTTGATAACTACACCAATAGATCGGAAGAGTAGTAGCGATATTACATAAAATAATACAAATAACACCTACCATAGAAGGAATTACGAATTATAAGATAGAGTTCTCAAGATTCACACAACTCATATGAGAGATAGTATTTCCAAAATCAAAAGATCTTAGATTAGATTACTTCTTCAACTCAACTCAAATAGAAGATACAATATCCAAAATAAAGGAGTTTGATTTATTTCTTCCTTTCAAATTAGATGAGAAATAAAGTTTCCAATATAAACGGATTTTCGTTTACTTTTTTCCACTTCACTCAGATGAGAGATAGAGTTTTTAAGCTATAGAAGATAAGATCTAGGCTAAGTTGTGGGAAATGATGGCTAGATCAAACATATAATGCTTTCAGAAGCCTTAAAACTTTATAATAGAGTAAAACAAAGACATGTTATATATTATTCGAAATCGCATCAAATAATATATAACAAATCGCCGAAAAATAATTAAACCCTATCTAGATTCACGTAAAGAATAAACAGAAAATCAAGAACACTTACGGGTTTGCCTGTTGCTATCCATCTAGTATTCTCTTCTGTTCTTTTGTGTTCTCCAGCGATTCCGTTTATGAAATTGAGAAACCTACAGAATCAAATTAGAGAAGAAGAAAAAGGTTTCTGTTGTGTATTCATAGAAATATTGTGATTATTAATAGTATTCAAAAAATAAAAATTATCCTCTTTAATGAAATTTCTATTTCCAACAATCAAATTATTTAAAGAGAGTGTAAAACAATTGTTCCCCATCAGACAATAGTAACCTTGCAAGTCTAAAACTGGAAAATAAATTAAGTTCCTCCAAAACGTGGGAACATACATTACATTCTCTTAAAATAATACATGTCCAGTGGAAAGTTCTAAAGAAAAATTACAAATAGCTAAAACATCACACGAGCTCCCGTCTGCCGTGAAAATGGATCCTTCATCCTCACTTAGCATCTTGCTCTTTGACGTACCCTGCAAAGAAACACAAACATGATTTGTTGCAGCCGAATCAACCCACCAAGTATTTCTTTTCAAATAAACTATATTACTTTCTGAAACAACCAAATATATGGGAGTACCTTTGCTTATCATAAAAGCCCGACATTTCTCACAATACTTCTTCAGATGTCCTTTCTCTTTGCAGAAAAAGCATCGACTTATAGTCGATTCCTCAGGATTTTTCTTCTTCACCAGACCTTGACGTGGTCTTTTGCCATTTATTTTTTCGCTTAGGTCTTGCCTTATTTGTTGATGTAATCACATTAGCCTCGGGCGATGTGCCTTTTAGTCTTTCATTCTCCTGTGCAATGTGGGAAATTAACTCATTGATATTCCCCTTTTCTCGCAAACAGTTATAGGTGGACTGGAAATACTTAAACCGGTCTGGCAGTGAATAAAATGTGAATCCCACTATGCATTCCTCAGGTAAGTCTAAACCGATTGTCTTCAACTTTTGGCCAATCATCGACATTTTCAATATTGAGCTCCTGAATTTTACCTTTTCCATTATACTTTTTGGTAGCTAGCTCGATGAGCAAACGTTGCATCTTTACCTTATCATTTTTTGCAAAGGCTTTCTCAATCTCCGTGAGAAAGACCGAGGTAATGGTAACACCTTTAGGGACAGCCATATGCAATGCTACTGGTATCCCCTGTAACAAGAGCATTATGCATAACTTATTTGACCTCTCCCACTTTTCATTAGCCTTAGTTTCATCCGGTGTACTTTCCGGACTAAGGGGGGATGGTTTGGGAGTTAACAATGCAGAGTCGTAATCATGTACAGATAAAAACAGAAAAAATATTCCTTTGAAAACTGGACGATTCCCCAATAAATTGTAACCAATGGATACTATAATAAGAACAAACAACACAAAGCACATTTAGTATCTTGACATATAACTAAAAACGTATGCATGAGCATGAAAAATACATGTAAAACATAAAATTCATTGGTAATAGATACCGGAGGGCAAATCAAACTAACATGCAATTTTATGAGTTTGAGAAAAAATAGCATGATCATTATTTTAATTTTCTAAGTACTAATGAGACCTTCCGGAGGGCCAATGTCATTTACTTATATTAAAATCAACAATAGGGGACCATTTTGAGTAAATTTCTCTCGTTCATTATGAATTTAAACTCAAACGTGAACCTTCCGAAGGGCCAGTAATATATGAATTTAAATGAATCCCCGAACGTTTCGAAGCTTAGGATCCATAAGAAAATTAATTTTAACCTTCCGGAGGGCCGATTAAATTAATTTCTTAGTTTCACCTACCGATCTACGAAACCTTAGTCATGCATCGTCATTTAATAATGCATGCACATACAATTTACTTCGCAAATAAACATACAACTAAACACATCATAGTTGTGAAATAATCTACTTCAAATATTCTAAATTAATAATATAATTAATTTAAAAAAAATAAAAAAATTTAAAAAAAAAGTTCAAAAAAAATTGAAAATGAAAAAAAAAATATTTTTTTTATCTCTCGCATTTCTGTACCTGCAGCACCTATTGCTGCAAATTGCAGCAGTGCTGCAGGTCCTGGGCGGGCCCAACCTGCAACATCTACTCCTGTAAAATTTAAACTCTTTTCTAGATTCACCTAGAGAATAAATAGAAAACCATGAACACTTACGGGTTTGCCTGCTCCTATCCATCTATTATTTTCTTTTGTTATTTTCCATCTAGTATTATCTTTTGTTCTTTTGCGTTCTTCAGCGATTCCATGTTGTTTGGATACAGGGGTAGGATGAGAGTGAGTGTTTGGCAATAGAGATAGCACATGGGTCCTTTTAGGGAGACTCTTGTTGGGCTTTAGGACCAGCTTAGGAGTCCAATAGATCAAGGTGTTGAGTCTGAGTTTTGGACCCAACACACATAAGCCCAAGGTCATAACCCTAGGACAGAGTTAGTGTTTGAGGTCGTGCGATGCTTCTTCTCCTTCTTCAGAGCAGTCATCGTCGACGGCGAGATTCACCGGAGGCATATACTTGACATCCCCCCTCAAACGAAGCGGTGACTCAAGGAGCCCGAGTTTGTCCCGTAGATAAGAAAATCGCGACGGAGGCAAGGCTTTGGTGAGGGAATCGGCCACCTGGTCTTGAGTAGGGACATAGGGAATCTGAATGGTCCCTCCAAGTACTTAGTCTCGAATGAAATGCACGTCAAGCTCGATGTGCTTGGTTCGGGCATGGAAGACGGGGTTCGAAGCTAAAGCACTGGCTCCCAGATTATCGCACCACAAGACAGAAGGAGGTATGAGAGGGATTTGAAGTTCAGTGAGTAACGAACGAATCCAGATTAACTCAGCAGAAAGATTGGCGAGAGCTCTGTACTCAGACTCTGTGGACGATCGAGAGACAACGTTCTGCTTCTTGGAGGACCAGGAGATCAACGTTTCTCCAAGAAAGACACAATATGCCCCAGTACTGCGTCGGTCATCAACGGAGGAGGCCCAGTCAGCATCGGAGTAACCATGTAATTGAACATGGAAGCAAGGCTTGATATGAAGCCCCAGCCAACGAGACCTAGATAAGTATTGTAGTATCCTTTTGAGACAGTGCCAGTGAGTAGATGTAGGAGCCTGCTGGTATTGACTCAGTCGATTAACAGCATAGGCATTGTCTGGTCTGGTGTGTGTTAGGTATTGTAATGCTCCTAACACACTTCGGTATTGTGTAGGTGAAGGAAGTGGAGAGCCAGAGGTTGCAGACAAGGCAGTTCCAGGAGCAAGAGGAGTAGGACAAGGCTTGGAGAGAGCAGCACCCTGATTGGCAAGTAAGTTCTCGATATAGTTATGATGTGTTAGGTAGATACTTGTATTATCACGATGAACCTCTATTCCAAGGAACAGAGAGAGTGATCCCATGTCTTTAAAATAAAATTTTGCATTGAGGTTGTGAGTGAACTGAGTGAGGCATGCTGCATCATTGCCTGTGACCAGGATGTCATCCACATACACTAGGATGAGTAGGATTGTAGTTTTGGTAACCAGGTAGAAGAGAGAGCAGTCAACTCTTGAGTTCTTGAATCCCCAATCAGTTAGAGTATCACGTAGCTTAGAAAACCAGGCCCTGGGTGCTTGCTTCAGACCATAGAGAGCCTTGTTTAACTTGCACACATAGGTAGGTTGATTGACATCTTCAAAACCCTGAGGCTGTTGCATATAGACAGTCTCTTGTAGCTCCCCGTTTAGAAAGGTATTGTTGATGTCAAGTTTCGTGACTGACCAATTCTTTGAGACTGCAATAGTGAGTATGAGCCTGACTGTAGAGGCCTTAACAACAGGGCTGAATGTATCATAGAAATCAATACCAGGAGTTTGGTGGAAGCCTTTGGCTACAAGCCTGGCTTTATAACGTTGAACAGACCCATCCATAGCATGCTTGACCTTGTAAACCCATTTGCAGCCAACAATAGTAGAGTGAGGTGGTAAAGAAACTAGAGACCAAGTGTTGTTAGCCATTAGAGCATTAAATTCAGCCTTCATAGCAGCCACCCAATTAGGATTCCCTGCAGCTTTAGAAAAACTAGATGGTGTAGACATATCCCTGTCAGCAGTGTTAAGAGTTCCAATATAGGGTAGTTTGGTTTTATGGATACCACTTTTGTGTCTTGTCTGCATGATGTGAGTGTTTGTAGGCCGTGGAGAAGGGTTAGACGGAGTTGGAGTGGGAAAGGGTAGGTCAATGATGAGTGATGGTGTGGGGCTAGTGTGAGTGTTATTGTATTGGTGAGGATTAGTAGCAATGTCAGGGTCAGAGAGTGAGTGTGTAGAAGGGTCTGGATAAGGCTTAGAAGGTGAGTTGGGCAGAGAGTGTGGGTGAGTGGTCTGGTGTTCTGTCTGAGAGACAGGCTGAGCAGTATGAGGCTCAGGGGAGAGATCAGGTGTAGGACTAGCACAGATAGACACTCTTTCAGAGACCATAGAAGTAGATAGTGAGGGAAGCCAAAGATTGACAGAATGATAGGGAGACTGACTACCTTGGGGTTGATGAAGAAACCCTGAGGTAAAAGGGAAGTCAGTCTCATTGAAAACTACATTCCTGGACATATAGACTCTCCATGTAGGACTTAGACACTTGTACCCTTTGTAATTGTGGCTGTAGCCTAGGAAGACACACGTAAGAGAGTGAAATTGAAACTTGTGAGTTTGATAGGGTCTGAGACAGGGGAAACAGGCACAACCAAAAGTTTTGATTACTAGATAGTTGGGTTTTTTGTGAAATAGGGCTTCAAATGGAGAGATGTTGTTAAGAGTAGGAGTAGGTAACCTGTTAATAAGGTAGATGCTTGTTTCAAAGGCTTCCACCCAGTATTTATAGGGTAGTTTAGACTGAGCAAGCAGAGTCAGACCAGTCTCCACAAGATGCATGTGCTTACGCTCAGCTCTTCCATTTTGAGCTGATGTGTAAGGGCATGACCTGCGTAGAAGGATGCCATGTTCTGCAGTTAGGGTAGCTAGAGGTCTAAACTCTCCCCCCCCAATCACTTTGAATTGTTTTGATCTTTCTGTCAAACTGGTTTTCAAAAAAAGCTTTAAAGATTTTGAATACTTCAATAACTTGCCCTTTAGTTTTGATAGGATAGACCCAGGAATATCTAGAGAAATCATCAAGAAACAACACATAGAACCTAAAACCTTCAGTAGATGGAACAGGGGATGGACCCCAAACATCAGTGTGGATAAAGTCTAATACATTGCTAGCATGAGAGGTAGAAATAGGATAAGAAAGAGTGTGAGACTTGCCTAGCTGACAAGCCTCACAGAAAGAGTTCTCATTACTTAAAAAAGTTTGAAAATTACAAGATTTCAGGACACTAAGCAACACAGACTGAGATGGATGGTCAAGCTTTCTATGCCATCCATCCTTAGACACTTTAGAGAAGCACACACTAGGAGAACAAAGGAGACCCTTAGACACACAGACTTGAGTATTGAAACTGACTCGATTGATAGATAGATGTTGAGAGAGAGTGTCCATCTTGTACAAGCCATCTTCACATCTCCCTTTGAGCAATACTGTCCCTGTTAACCTGTCCTTTACAAGACAAAAAGTTTTGTGAAATTCAACAAAAACATCATTACAGTTGGTGAGTTGAGAGATAGACAAGAGATTTTTGTTTATTTTGGGAACATGGAGTATAGATTTGAGAAAGAGAGGCTGTTTATGTAGAGATAGAAGAGAGGTTTCACCTATGTGAGAGATTGGAAGTCTCTCACCACTACCAACTAGGACATGTTTAGTACCTGTGTAGTCATGTTTCTGAGTTAGCTGGTTGGTACTACCTGTGACATGGTGGCTGACTCCACTGTCAGCATACCAAACTCCATCTGTGATCACCCTCTGACTTAGGATGTTCTGAAGAGGTTGACCCCATAACTGAAGGGTCATCTCTATAGTAACACACAACAGCAGAATGACCATATCTGCTACAGATCTGGCATGTTGGTTTGTTTTGAGCAAATCTTCCACCCCTGCCTCTGTAAGAGTTGCCTCGACCTCTATAGTTGGAGTTGAACCTGCCTCTGTAATTTCTATTGAAGTTCCTGTTCTGTCCAGAGTAGCCTCTTTGATTGGCATTGTTAGCTTGTTGCTTTGTGTCATTTCTTTGTGCATAATTGACATTTGATAAACTCACTGTGGACATTGTATTTTGCAGGTCATTGAGCTGTTCTAGCCTGCTTTCAAAGGTCATGAGACTTGTCTGCAGATCAAGCCAGGAGAGACTATCTTTGTCAGCCAGACTGACCACTATTGGTGTGTAGTCACCATCAAGGCCTGCAAGGACCTGAATGATCAGGTCATCCATAAAGGTAAGACATCCTCCCAGAATCAAATTGTCAAAAATCATCTTCATTTTGTTCAAGTAATCAGACATAGTGGTGGATCCTTTACGAGTTTTCTGAAACTCTGCCTTGAAGTAAGTGAGTCTGGCTCTTGTCTGAGAGCCAGATAGCTTTCCTGCTGCTTCCCAAAGACCTTTAGAGGTCTCTTGTTCCATCAACTGAGCTGCTATTTCAGGGCTCATAGTGGAATACAACCAACCAAGCAGCAGTTGGTCCTTTGAGATCCATTCTTCATAGTCTGGATTCTCTGTAACGTTGCCTTCACTATCAACAAAGTGTTTAGGAGGACAGATCTTCTCTCCTGAGATGTAGCCTCCTAACTTGTTACCTTTGATCATAGGTAACACCACTGTCCTCCAAAGGAGGTAATTACTTCTATCAAGTCTGATGTTATTTGCATTGTTGATTGAATGCAGTTGAAGGCTTCTTGGAGCAGCAGAGTTATTGGGAAGGATGGAGCCCATAGAGTCTGAGGACAGTGATGGAGACTCATCGGAGTTGGCCATTCAATCAGATCAGAATGGCTCTGATACCAAGTCGAATATTGTGAGTGAACAATAGAGTAGAAAATGTAAAGTGTTTTCACTAATTCATTCAATGTAACCAAATGGTATTTAAGTACAGATTTTCAGATGTAACTAACTTTTGGAATATTCTTTTTGTTTGTTACAATGATGTTCAAAATGAGTCTTGTTGTTTGGATACATGGGTAGGATGAGAATGAGTGTTTGGCAATAGGGATAGCACATGGGTCCTTTTCGGGAGATTCTTGTTGGGCTTTAGGACCAGCTTAGGAGTCCAATAGATCAAGGTGTTGAGTCTGAGTTTTGGACCCAACACACACAAGCCCAAGGTCATAACCCTAGGACATAAGCCCAAAGATATAACCCTATGACAGAGTTAGTGTTTGAGGTCGTACGATGCTGCTTCTCCTTCTTCAGAGCAGTTATCGTCGACGGCGAGATTCACCGGAGGCATATACTTGACACAAACCATCTAAGATGGTTGTGAACGCCTCTCTATAAACTTAGTTAAGAGAGTTATGGGAGGGCCTCAAGGCCACAATGTCATCATCATCCTCGGTTTTTACATTAAGGTCTATAGTCTTATCAGAGAAATCAGTGGATGATAGGATACTTAGTTCAAATCCATAAAATAAAAATACTCAAAATCTAGACTTAAGACGAGATTCAGATGTCACTCTTTCAATAATTGGCAAACCCCGATATGAGCCCCATTATCAAATATTCTTATAATATTAAGAAATACATGTTCATGTTCAGTAGACTTCTTGGCAAGAGCTACGTCATGCTCTCTCTTTTGATTTACATCGGACGCCTACTAGTGAAGTCATGTGAAGATTTAGTCTAGCATCAACATCTCGCTTAAGTGCTAATATCTCATGATATGGAGTTTTCATAGGCCCAATATACTTCTTGGAAATGTCTTTCTTACTTAACTCAATTTTTATAGTTTGTTAGTCAATCGAAGAGACTCTAGGCCCGTACCTGGAAATATAAAAGGGAAATTATACCAAAGGTACCTACTCAACTATTCAATTGTCACTTACCACCCAAGGTTTGATCAATTGTTACTTAATACCCAACTCAACTACCTTATTGTCACTTACAACCTAACTTTATTTTAATACCCTAACTACCCTCACTATTCATGAACAACCACGTAACCAAAATTTCTATTTCCTTCTCTTTCCTTCTCTTTCCTACTTTTCCTTTAATTTTATTTTTAAAAGATCCGTATCTTTCGAACCGGAGCTCGAAAAAAATAAATGAAAGTACCATTACTTTTGTTTTTTAAAAATGAACAAAACTAGATCCATTTATGATATTTTTTGATTTTTTTTAAAAATAAAATTTCACGAGTTGCAAGCAATTTGCATCTTGAGAATTGTACCAGTTTTTTTTTTTTTTTTTTATCGTTCAGAAATCCTGAGAGTTGCAAGCAATTCGCATCTTATCACGAGAATCGTTCAGAAATTTGCAAGCAATTCGCATCTTATCATGCGAATCGTTCAGAAATCGCAAGCAATTCGCATCTTATCATGAGAATCGTTAAGAAATTGCAAGCAATTCGCATCTTATCCTGAGAATCATTCAGAATTTGCAAGCAATTCGCATCTTGAGAATTATACCAGTTTTTTTTTTATCGTTCAGAAATCTTGAGAGTTGCAAGCAATTCGCATCTTATCATGAGAATCGTTCAGAAATTGCAAGCAATTCGCATCTTATCATGAGAATCGTTCAGAAATTGCAAGCAATTCGCATCTTATCATGAGAATCGTTCAGAAATTGCAAGCAATTCGCATCTTATCATGAGAATCGTTCAGAAATTGCAAGCAATTCGCATCCTGAGAATTGTATCAGTTTTTTTTTTTTTTCTATCGTTCAGAAATCTTGAGAGTTGCAAGCAATTCGCATCTTATTATGAGAATCGTTCAGAAATTGCAAGCAATTCGCATCTTATCATGAAAATCGTTCAGAAATTGCAAGCAATTCGCATCTTATCATGAGAATCGTTCAGAAATTGCAAGCAATTCGCATCCTGAGAATTTGCAAGCAATTCGCATCCTGAGAATTTGCAAGCAATTCGCATCCTGAGAATTTGCAAGCAATTCGCATCTTGAGAATTGTACCAGTTTTTTTAGTCGGGGGTATTTTTGTCCAAATTTCAGTTTGAGGTACCAAGTTACACTATCCAAAAAGCGGGTACCGCCGGGTAATACCATAGTTGAGAAGGTATTTACCGGTACTTTTCTCAATATAAAAAGCAAAATATTCTTCCTCGACTAACATAACATACATAGAAGAAACGAAGTAGTGATTTACGGTAGTCGTGATTAGTGAAATGTATATAATCAGGTTTATTCCTTGATATTTTGCCTAAAATTATCCGGTGTTGCAACTGAAGATGGCTAGAATTATCATAGCCAAATTTCAGCTAATAATCGGCTTCATTAAACTCTATAGTGAGTTTATATCGTAGGTTAGTCGCACCTTATTTGATAAAAAGTTGGACTAAATATGCTTTGTCAAAGATACTTATGTTTAGTCTGTTATAACATTTTAAACAGATTAATTTCTAATGTATTTATAAATAGTAAAAATAAAGTCCTCGCTTGTGGAGTAAAAATAAAAAGAATCTCGTATTAAAGATCTAACGTAACATAAATCATATTTCAAAAATAATATTCCACAAATATCTAAGATCTCGTCTCTCTGTTCAACATTGATACTCAAGAAAATAAATATACAATGGCTTGCACATCTGACCGATGTGATTCACATACTTTGTATTATTTAAACACTTTTTGCTTGATCTTTTTCAGCATAAAAATGACTCAGCTTAACATGGTCTAGGTTCAGCTCAACGTGTCCTCATGTCTGTTCAGCATGGGCTCAGTTCAGAATTCAGAAGTACTAACAACTTGCGGAGCGGGAGGTTACGATTCCCACCCAGCAAACATTTATATATAATTAACTTTACTCAATTAATTAAAATATTTATATTTTAATTAAAATAGAAAATTTAAAAATCATATTTAGAAAAAAAAAACTTCTCTAATATTTTCATAAAAACATCATTAGACATATGTGTAATGAAAAATATAATATTTATAATTTCCCATAATATCGTACCAAAACATAATAAAATTGCCAATTTTCTTTCAAACCATAAAATAAATAAACACCATGACTAAGTCTAAACTCGTAAGAAATAATGAACCTATATATAAAACAAAAAAAAAACAAAAAAAATATTTCTTTTAATTTTATTTATTCCATTTCGTTGTAAAATTAGGAGTAATCGGATTATGTAATTAAAAAGAAATAATTGTGTACTAAGACTTTGATTGTGAAAGAATAATTGTGTTAGAATTTTTTTTTATTAAAATACCATATCTATCAAACCGTAGTTGAAAAAAATCTAAAAATATTATTGGTTTTGTTTTTTTAAGACAAACAAAATTAGCTCCATGAATTTTTATTTTTTTTTATTTTTTTTACTGCATTTGGTTGTGAAATTAGAAGTAATCGGGTTGCGTAATTAAGAAGAAAAAGTTGTGTAATAAGACTTCGATTGTGAAAAATAATTGTGCTAGAGTTTTTTTTTTAAATACCATATCTATCAAACCATAATACAAAAAAAGATCCAAAAATACTATTGGTTTTGTTTTTTTTAAGACAAACAAAATTAGATCCATGAAATATTTAGTTTTTTATTGCATTTGATTGTGAAAAAAAACAATTGGTTGTGAAAAAAAAAGTCGCGTAAATAAGATTTTGGTTGTGAAAAAACAATTGTGTTAGAGTTTTTTCAAAATGTCACATCTTTCAAACCATATAGGGCTGTCAAAAAAATCCGAAAAATCTGATATCCGACCGAAATATTCGATATCGAATCCGAAAAAAACGGATAATATCCGTATTCGAAAGAAAACGGATAATATTCGTATTCGAATTCGTATCCGAAAATAAAGGATATGGATATAGGCATATCCGTATTCGAAATATTCGATATCCGAAATTGTATAAATATATATATATATATAATGTTTTTTATTTAAACATATTTTTTAGCTATCCCACATTGTAAAAAGCAAAACAAAATACTAAGAAAGTTGTCTATAAATATAGAAGATTGCTTCTTTAAAAATTATAACTTATCCCACATCTAAAGTTGGAAAAAGAATCGTTACCAAACTGTTTATAAAAGACATAGTGGCTTTTCTTAACAAGTATATCTTTTTTAGTCTTATGACTCTTATCCCACATCTAAAATGTGGAAAAGAATTGCAACCAAACTTTCTATAAAAGACATTGTGGCTTTTCAAAATAAGTATATTTTTTTAACCTTACCCCACATCTAAAATGAGAATATGAATTTCTACTAAGGCTTCTATAAAGGTAGCCTAACCAATAATGTAATTAGTTTAAAAAATTAGTGGATATTCGGATTCGGATATTATCCGTATTCGGATAATATCCGTCGGATACGGATTCGGATATTAATTTTAAAACAAATTCGGATTCGAATTCGGATTCAAATAGTGATTTCGGATTTCGGATTCGGATTCGGATATAGACAGATTCGTATCCGAAATATCCGTTTGACAGCCCTAAAACCATAGCTAAAAAATCTAAAAATACAATTGGTTTTGTTTTTCAAGACGAGAAAACTAGATTCATGTGTATATTTATTTTAAATGTTTTACTACATTTACTTGCGAAATTAGGAGTAATCGGGTTTGTGTAATTAATTAGAAAAGAGTTGCATAAATAGGACTTTGGTTGTGAAAAAAATAAATATGTTAGACTTTTTTTGTTAAATGTCATATATATCAAACCATACCTCAAAAAACTCTGAAGATACCATTGATTTTGTTTTTTTCAAGACGAACAAAACTAGATCCATTATATATTATTTTTATTGCATTTAGTTGTGAAATTAAAAGTAATCATGTTTCGTAATTAAGAAGAAAAGATATTGCGTAAATAAGACTTTAGTTGTGAAAAAACAATTTTCTTAGAGTTATTTTAAAATACCATATCTTTTAAAGCATAGCTTCAAAAAAATTCAAAATTATCATTTGTTTTATTGTTTTAAGATAAACAAAACTAGATGCATGAAATTTATTTTTTTTATTGCATTTGGTTGCGAAATTAGAAGTAATCGGGTTGCGTAATTAAGAAGAAAAGAGTTATGTAAATAGGAATTTAGTTGTGAAAAAACAATTGTGTTAGAGTTTTTTTTTAAATGTTGTATATTTCAAACCATATATCCAAAATAGCATTGGTTTTATTTTCTTAAGACGAACAATATGGTATTTTTTTACTGCATTTGGGTCGTTTAATTAGTCCAGAAAAATGAACTATGTTTTAATTGCATCATTAAAAGTAATTTGGTTGCGGAAATAAGCACAACAATGCTCCGAGAATATGTCTC